>OW679201.1:23145264-23806885 GCA_940337035.1 Agriotes lineatus | reverse complement strand
ACGTCAGGCACAACAGCGAGCGGTGCGTCCACGACATTCAAGACGCCATCAACACCATTTATGCCACTCATAGCATCCACCACAGGTACAGCGCGAGATAAAGTGTCGGGCACTACGTGATCCTTCCCTTTACGATGCTGAATCTCGAAATCGTATTGCTGCAACCGGAGAGACCATCGCGCAATACGACCAACGGGGTCCTTAATATTATTCAGCCACTTCAGGATATAGTGATCCGTCACAACAGTGAATTTCGAACCTTCAATGTAGGGACGCAGCCTCTAGATCGCAAACAGCACCGTCAAACACTCTCTCTCAGTCGTACTAGAATTCCTTTCGTTCCTTGTTAAGGAACGACTAATATAAGCGATTACGGTTTAGCCATCAGGGGTAGACTGATTTAAGACGGCACCAAGGCCATACGCAGAAGCATCCGTTTGAATAGTGAACGGTAAGGAGAAGTCGGGACATGATAAAATCGGAGCCGAAACCAAACAATCCTAGAGGGTGCGTAAAGCCTGATCGCAGCCATCATCCCAAACAAACTTTTTGTTCTTCTTCAACAAAGGTGTCAAAGGAACTACAACCGTCGAAAAATCCGGCACGAACCTCCTGTACCAGGAATCCATACCTAGGATGCGTCGTACCTCAGACACACAGGTGGGAATAGGAATCTTCGAAATGGCCTCGACCTTACTGGGGTTCACTAATAAACCTTGAGCGTGCACAACATAGCCTAAGTAACGCAACTCTGACTTACAAAAACAACATTTATCCTTATTCAAGGTCAGACCCGTCTTGAAGAGACGAGACAGTACCTCTTGCAAAACCGTCAGGTGTCGGTCAAATGAGTTTGTGCAAATAATTACATCGTCTAAGTAAGCGAAGACGTAGAGTTCAAGGTCAACACCTAGCACATTATCTAACAGTCGCTGCCAAGTCGCAGCCGCCGTATGAAGGCCAAACGGCATACGTTTAAATTGGAAGACCCCACGGTTAGGCACAGTAAAAGCGGTAAGTGGGCGAGAGGACTCGGCTACTGGAATCTGCCAGTATGCGAATTTAATGTCGAGGGTGGTTACGTAGCGAGCGTCCCGAAGTTTGTCAAGGGTGGCATTTACAAACGGTAACGGGTAGGCGTCAGGTTAACTGACCTGATTGAGACGTCGATAATCGACAGAAAATCGATAGGTGGAGTCTTTGTTTTTAATCATGACGATGGGTGAAGCCCAAGCTGAACAAGAGGGTTCTACAATGTCGTCCGATAACATTTTATCCAACTCCGCATCAACGTATTTCTGTAAGGCAGGGGAGATAAGGTAGTAGCGTTGCTTAATTGGGGGTGAAGTCGTTTTAATTTCATAGGCTACTAAGTGAGTACACCCAAGTTTCGTACCCATAGACGAAAAAGCATTCTCCGCCAAAGCATCTAACCTAGCACGTTCTTAAGGGGATAAATGTTCAGCCGATTTAATCGCACACAGTTCAGCACTAGGGGCATTCTTGGAAAATGACCACTCGCCACGACCAAGGTCACGAATAGTTTCCATCCTACGCCAAAAGTCGGTTCCCAAAATCAGAACATGTGGTATGGACGGAATAACTAGGAGGTCCATCACCACAACACGATCCCGCAGAACAATAGGTACGGACACCGTTCCAATCGCCTGACATTCATCACCATTCGCAACCACACATGAGTAGATAACCAAAGCGGGTACGACACCAGGAAGTGACGTCATTTTGGCGGGAAATTCAAATTCTGCGCAGCCTGCGGGAAATTCAAGTTTTCGCGCAGGTGTGTGGTGGGGGAAGAGGGCGCCTGCGCAGACATCGAGGGCGAGAAGCCGGGGTGCGGGTGCAGGGGGCGGGGGCGAGGGCTGGGGCCGGGGGCGGGGGCCTGAAGCTGTTTTCAGCCCTTTCGAAAATATATTATTATTACAGAAATGAGCACGAAGCGATAAGCTGATAAGAAACCGCAAAAGCTGATAAAGACGTAGCGAGCGCGAGTAACCGCAAGAACTGATAGGTGACAAGCGGTACAGGATATGCCATCTAGCGGTTAAATAGTTAAAGTGTTTATAGTAATCTGTAGAGGGGCGACATCTACTAACAACTACAAAATAAATAATTTAAACAAAAAACGATTGCATGTATGTGAGATACGGGGGCGCCAGATAACCGCAACGGATGTGTTAAATGATAAACCAAGCACACTATCGGCTGCAACAGCGAATCAATGCAAAAGATAAATCATGTTTCAACATAGTAGTAGTTACATATTAGGGCTGATGAACTGTATTGATATCGAAATAAATAAACAAAAATAATTTGAGCTATGAAAGTAATCTGATAGCTGTATTCACATAGTTTGAGTAGTTTATTACCTGTTCATTAATTAATAGGCAGTTTTCACCCACACAAATCAAATCAAAATCATATAACACCAATTTTATTTATATATATACAACAAAAACCCCACACAACACAAGAAATAATACATAGAAAAGTTTATTTTGGCACCACTAGCGCGAGTCAGAGATTAACATATTACATTTATGAAAGTAATCTGATAACTGTATTAACATAAATTATTAGTGTGATTTGTTCATTAATTAGTATGCAGTTTGCCCAACACAAATCAAATAAAAATCATATAACACTAATTTTATTTATATATATATACAACAAAAACCCCACACAACACAAGAAATAATACATAGAAAAGTTTATTTTGGCACCACTAGCGCGGGTCAAACAGAGATTAAAATATTACATTTATGAAAGTAATCTGATGACTGTATTAACATAAATTATTAGATCGATCTGTTCATTAATTAATATGCAGTTTGCCCAACACAAATCAAATCAAAATCATATAAAACCAATTTTATTTATATATATACAACAAAAACCCCACACAACACAAGAAATAATACATAGAAAATAATGCAGTTTATTTAGCCACTAGCGCGGGCCAAACAGAGATTAACATATTACATTTATGAAAGTAATCTGATGACTGTATTCACATAAATTATTAGTTTGATCTGTTCATTAATTAATAAGCAGTTTTACCCAACACAAATCAAATCAAAATCATATAACATCAATTTTATTTATATATACAACCAAAACCCCACACAATACAAGAAATAATACATAGAAAAGTTTATTTTGACACCACTAGCGCGGGTCAAACAGAGATTAACATATTACATTTATGAAAGTAATCTGATTTTTGGCACCACTAGCGCGGGTCAAACAGAGATTAAAATATTACATTTATGAAAGTAATCTGACTGTTATATCCACATAAATTATTAGTTTGATTTGTTCATTAATTAATAAGCAGTTTTACCCAACACAAATAAAATCAAAAACATATAACACAAAGTAATCTGATGGCTGTATTCACATAAATTATTAAATAATTTTAGCCAAAATCCCACAAAATAATCCACATAAGCAGTTGCGGGTGGTTTTACCACAACCAATTCAGAAATCCGAGGACGTGTCTGTAAGCAATAATAATAATATAAGGTAAAATAACATACAAATATTGTAGGGTGTTGCAACAAGAAGACTATGGGGTACAAAGAGTATTGCTGAAAACATTGTATGAGGGCGAAAATACATACAACACCAACAGCAATATTATTAGCACCCCTAAAGAGCAGTGAAAGGGGGCACACCCAATTTTGAAATCTACGCAATATTATTATTAATTAGACGCAATATTAAGCATCCGCTGTTTTTAGTTGTTATCAGCAGCTAATCACACAGGAAGATGCATGCGCGTGCAACATAAATACAGAATGTTTTTAAAATACGTTACCTAAAACTATTTTTTACCATTGCACCCAGGACAAATTGACCCATGCGAAAAATAAACAACTGTGTTTTTACAAGATAACATATGCTCTGTGAGAAGATCGGTGGGAACAGGCATGTTTTTGCAGTAGTAATACACATTAGTATAAAATATAACCCACCGTATGAATGCACCAGCAAACAAATTTCAAATAATATGTTATCAACAAAAACCGCGAACCTAATTTGTGGTTTTTAGCAAAGCGCATATTTCGTTTAGTTACCAAAATGCAACAGTCCATTCCAGACGAATGTAAGAAAACATATCTATTCACAATTTTTTGTATTATTAATTTATATTATAATTTTTAGTGTGCAATCGAGTGTATCTGAATGTGCGGGGGCGATACCCACAATTATTTGAAAACGTAAGTAAATGATTCAAAGGATGAACAATTTTTAACAATTTGTCCATATAGCGCTGGGTTGCGGTGATCTGCATACCTGCGGGATCCGAAGTGGAGCCCGGGGTTACACCGATCAACCTATCCACACCCTCGGGCGGTCAACCGTGGCCGCCCGATTTGAGGGTGTGGATGGATATTAGTAGCAGGATAATTTATATACAAAGAGGTAAGCAATTTTAAAAATACATATCCACTATATTAAATGTTGTTTTTATTGTTTTAGGATGAACCGCGTAAAAATTTTATAATTAAAAAAATAAATATTGAATCAATGCTATTGTGTTTTATTACTTACATTAAGCAGAGAGGTTCACCCTTCAGGAACTTAACCAAGTTAGAAAACCAAAATGTGCCTAGGCGGTAGTGGTAGTAGAAATAGTTTGAATATTATTTACAAAGGTGTTTACTGTATAATTCCATGTTATTGTGTTTTATTACCTAGCAGAGAGAGAGAGAGAGAGAGAGAGATTCACTCCTCGGGATCTGTAATAAGAACAATAGTTAACCAATTTAGAGAATAAAATAAAAAATATTTACCCAGGTTTGATATA
This sequence comes from Agriotes lineatus, assembly GCA_940337035.1. Classification (NCBI taxonomy): domain Eukaryota; kingdom Metazoa; phylum Arthropoda; class Insecta; order Coleoptera; family Elateridae; genus Agriotes; species Agriotes lineatus. The sequence continues at coordinate 23,802,054 of OW679201.1, read as the reverse complement.
AAATATCCATCTTCAAGATTTACATCATAAATAATTGTGCCAAATGTAACTCTTGCAAACAACCCAAATGCATTTTCATGATACAAAAAGCTTTCGAAAATGTACTCATATAAAAAATAGTTGATATAGCCAATACAATTTTGATTTTTATAAATAGATATCTGCAGAACATCCCCAGATTCGGCGAAATGAGGTATGTTAATTGGAACAGAAAAAATGTAATTATCAACTGTAAATTGCATGAAAACCTGGTCGCCATATTGAATTATGGGGTGCTCGGGAAACGAAAATTCTTGACCATCGTTTATATTGATGCGAAACATAATTTCACACTCCATGATGGCAAACACACAACTAACGAACGTTATTTGTATCAACAAGCGATAAAACCACATCCTTCTATTGTAGTATGTACAACATAATAATAAATTTAATAATATACTGGGTGTTTTATTTAAAATAGAAGTTAAAAGAAAAATGGTGAAAAACAAAGTAAACCCATTTTAGAGATATTCAACTGGAAAATCACCTATCTCACATCAATACAGAAACGTGAATGTGTTAAGAAAATCGCATATGATTTATGATGATGTATATCCGGCCAGCAGCAGCAGGATCTGATTTTAATAGAACAGTTTAACTAGTTGAGTTAAGAAAGAAATTTAAAAAAGTTGTTGTGCTGGCCCACAACGGACAGGTGTATGACAACCAGTCTTCTAATTCTAAATTAAATATAAAACCTAAACTCATTATGCGCGGTACGAAAATCATACTCAGTCAATTAGATAATATAAAATGGCACAATGAACACAAAAAACAACACATTTCGGTAAAACCATGGAGAATGTTCGTAAGCACAAAATAGTTATATAGTAACGTGATAATATGAAATTGAAAACCATAAACGGAAATCTCAACCGAACATCCTGTCGATATAATTGCAAAGTAAAACCTAGATAGTACTAATTAACCGAGCATCCTGTTGAAAATATCTCGCAGGAAAACCATAATCTTGTGACAAAACCGAGCATCCTGTTGCACGCTATCAAAGAATTTATAATTAATTTTTGTGGTGGGGAAGTTGCTGATATAGCTTTTAATATAAAAGACTCTAATAAATTCGGCATTGTATTCGAATACTTCGGAAGGGTTTCACCTCTGGCGTGGTTTATACGTTGAGTTACTGTACCCCTTTGAAGTGTTTTGAAAAGTTTATAACACTGTGTCGTGTAGTAAGAGTATTTTTGTGTGCTTCGAGTGTTTGTAAAATCCAAGATGAATATAGAAAAAGTTAATGCCGCCGGCTTGATGGAGCAAAAACCAACGCTCAACACTGTTGATATGGTGGTAAAACAAAAATATATTGTTATACATATGAAGCCAGTAAAAACCCGCTTTGGCCAATCAATTGTGTGTGAGACCGCCCAACACTCAATTTTTCTACCCAAACGAATGGCTGATGTAATTTCTGATGCAGACATTGAAGACGCCAACGAAAACAAGAAATTAGCCCTGGTGTTGGAGGGTTTTATGGGTGAGGGTGAGAACAGAATTCCTCAAATTAAATTCATGGAGCTCGCCTAAATAACATGGAGCAACAACAACAACAACTATTACATTTTATATTGATTATTTCCTTCATATCCATAATAATGCGTAATCACCATGGTTTCTGTCAGTTTAATAATGACTAAATTTCAAACGTCAAAATTTAACCGCGGTTAAATTTATGTCAAAATTTAATCGCTTGTGAATAATTTTAACATGATTATTAAAGGTGCTTCACCAACTGAATTTTATCTATTTATTCAGGAAATAATCACGCCGAACATCCCGCGTGCATGTAAACTAGCCTGAATAAATTTTGACGATTTTCTGTCAAAATGTTTTGCTCTGAAGAAATATATCTCGTAAATTTTCCGCTTCAAAATCCCTCGTGCTGCGCACTCGGGATTCTGACAGAAAACGTCAAAATTTAATCGGCTATTTTAATGCACTTGGGATATTACTGTTGATAAAATCTCTTACTTTAAAATATTTTTAAAAAGTTGATTGATATTGTTCTGCAGGAGATGTTTAATGTTAGACTTAGGCTTACAATTGCATGTATACAACTGGGTGAACTGATCGAGTAAAATTAAACATAAAGTATTTGTATTGCTTTATTAAAATTTATCAAGTAATAATTTTCAACATGTAAGCCTTCTGAATCAAACAAAACTATTTACTGTTTCAATTACAGTTGTAAAATATGTTGTAAATGTATATGTTTCACAGCAATGTAATATACAAAGTCTATTGATTAATTAAAAATTGTAATAAATGTATGAAAAATATATGGTTGTTTAAGAAAAGTTGTTTTATTTCCAGTAAGCACATTTACACTACTTTATATGTGTACCTATGGTTACCTATGCGAATAAAGTATATAATTGAACTAATTTGTTAATGCAATGACACAGCATGTCAGTAGAAGATAAAACAAGTGTAAGATGTGGGATTCGAACCCACGCTCCTTTACAGGAACCAGAGCTTAAATCCAGCGCCTTAGACCGCTCGGCCAATCTGACAACAAACGACGTACGGGTAAAGTAAGTAGAGATTCAGCTAGCTTAATTCAAGAAAAAAAAATAGAAAGGGAGGAACAGGTGAAAGAAGAGTGCGAAGACAGTATCTAATGTTGATATCATTAAGCAAATACATTAGTAATACATTGTGAACGAAACAGCTACAAACATAAAATGTGTCAAATGTTTGTTTTATTGTTAGTAATAGGGTGCGCAGTTTGCAACAAAACAGCAACGAAACTACAAAGTTTGGGGTTTTTGAAATCGAACGAAAGTGAACATGGTTTAACGTCAATAGATTTAGTTGTAAATTCGATTGATTTTATATTTGTTTTAAACAGATTTCAAACATGATTTACCAACAACAAATACTATTTATTTTGAATTTAATTAAGAGGTCTAGATGTTCTGTCGACAATGTAATAGGGTTATTTCAAACTCATATTTCAACGTGGCGCACCAATGTTATAACATGGAATATTCAATCGACTACAGTCAAACTTCAAAGCTTCAAAAACCAGTTGAAGTGCACATTAATATACAGATTAATTGGCATACTGATGATAAGAGATACATTTGTGAAAATAAAATAGATACCCTTCCCTTGAGGACATTATTCTATAAAAACGTAGGTTTATGTAAAATGTACGCTTTGCTTGCAATAAATGTATTAAATACACACCTGTGTTTTATTTACTTAGGTTTACATGCATGCTTAGATAAGCTGAGATGCCATTATGAAAGGTAAGAAAAGAAACACACACATATTGCCACAGTTTTTTATTTTATCTAACTATCAATACATTTTAAACTTGATCATCTAAAAAAGTTTACTCGACGGGATTTCAAACCCAGATCTCCTGAGGTGCGGTGTCTAGAATTTTCAGGTAACCTATTCGTGCGTGTTTTCAAAGCAATCTTTACACAAATATTTATTACATCCAAAGCATTTATAATAGGTTCTCGGTGTTATGTTTGAAGCTCGTTTATTGCCATACTTTGCAGAACAGGATTTGTAACATTCAACGCAACGATAGCGATTTTCTGTTCTTTTCAAGACGCATTTCCCATAAACATATGGGATCGCCTCTTCTTTTTCTTCTAGCGACATTGGGGGTGTCGATGACTGCTGGAACATCCCCATTGCAGAAGATTTATTAGGAAAACGATTAAACCTTATGTCCATATTTCTGCCAGATATAGTATCAACGTAATATATATGTCAGCTTGGTACCATAGCAGTGCCATAGCAGTGCCATAGCAGTGCCATAGCAGTGCCATTGCAGTCCAAAAAGCGGTTCAAAGCAGTCCATATCAGTGCCATAGCGGTGTCATGGCAGTGTCATATATTTGTCGATGGTTGCTGAAACATATCCATTGCAGAAGATTTATTAGGAAAACGATTAAACCTAATATACCTTAGTACAAAATCCCTTCGGTAAATTTACACAACTGTAGTAATACCGATTTGGTATATGTCGTCTTCAAAGAGGTTAAAGTTTGACAAGTTGCTTGGGGTCCAATAATATGAATACATGATAGATTTTTATAGTCGAATGCCTAAAGCATGTCCTATTTCATGTGTTAATATTAATAGAAGACTTGTTTTTCCTTCAGGTAACACATCATTCACTCCAGTATGCCAATTAATCTGTATATTAATGTGCACTTCAACTGGTTTTTGAAGCTTTGAAGTTTGACTGTAGTCGATTGAATATTCCATGTTATAACATTGGTGCGCCACGTTGAATTATGAGTTTGAAATAACCCTATTACATTGTCGACAGAACATCTAGACCCCTTAATTAAATTCAAAATAAATAGTATTCGGTGTTGGTAAATCATGTTTGAAATCTGTTTAAAACAAATATAAAATCAATCGAATTTACAACTAAATCTATTGACGTTAAACCATGTTCACTTTCGTTCGATTTCAAAAACCCCAAACTTTGTAGTTTCGTTGCTGTTTTGTTGCAAACTGCGCACCCTATTACTAACAATAAAACAAACATTTCACACATTTTATGTTTGTAGCTGTTTCGTTTACAATGTATTACTAATGTATTTGCTTAATGATATCAACATTAGATACTGCCTTCGCACTCTTCTTTCACCTGTTCCTCTCTTTCTATTTTTTTTTCTTGAATTAAGCTAGCTGAGTCTCTACTTACTTTACCCGTACGTCGTTTGTTGTCAGATTGGCCGAGCGGTCTAAGGCGCTGGATTTAAGCTCTGGTTCCTGTAAAGGAGCGTGGGTTCGAATCCCACATCTTACACTTGTTTTATCTTCTACTGACATGCTGTGTCATTGCATTACCAAATTAGTTCAATTATATACTTTATTCGCATAGGTAACCATAGGTACACATATAAAGTAGTGTAAATGTGCTTACTGGAAATAAAACAACTTTTCTTAAACAACCATATATTTTTCATACATTTATTACAATTTTTAATTAATCAATAGACTTTGTATATTACATTGATGTGAAACATATACATTTACAACATATTTTACAACTGTAATTGAAACAGTAAATAGTTTTGTTTGATTCAGAAGGCTTACATGTTGAAAATTATTACTTGATAAATTTTAATAAAGCAAATACTTTATGTTTAATTTTACTCGATCAGTTCACCCAGTTGTATACATGCAATTGTAAGCCTAAGTCTAACATTAAACATCTCCTGCAGAACAATATCAATCAACTTTTTAAAAATATTTCAAAGTAAGAGATTTTATCAATATAAAATGTATTAGTTGTTGTTGTTGTTGCTCCATGTTATTTAGGCGAGCTCCATGAATTTAATTTGAGGAATTCTGTTCTCACCCTCACAAATAAAACCCTCCAACACCAGGGCTAATTTCGTGTTTTCGTTGGCGTCTTCAATGTCTGCATCAGAAATTACCATTCGTTTGGGTAGAAAAATTGAGTGTTGGGCGGTCTCACACACAATTGATTGGCCAAAGCGGGTTTTTACTGGCTTCATATGTATAACAATATATTTTTGTTTTACCACCATATCAACAGTGTTGAGCGTTGGTTTTTGCTCCATCAAGCCGGCGGAATTAACTTTTTCTATATTCATCTTGGATTTTACAAACACTCGAAGCACACAAAAATACTCTTACTACACGACACAGTGTTATAAACTTTTCAAAACACTTCAAAGGGGTACAGTAACTCAACGTATAAACCACGCCAGAGGTGAAACCCTTCCGAAGTATTCGAATACAATGCCGAATTTATTAGAGTCTTTTATATTAAAAGCTATATCAGCAACTTCCCCACCACAAAAATTTATTATAAATTCTTTGATAGCGTGCAACAGGATGCTCGGTTTAGTCACAAGATTATGGTTTTCCTGCGAGATATTTTCAACAGGATACTCGGCTTAGTAGTAAGATTATGGTTTTCCTGCGAGATATTTTCAACAGGATGCTCGGTTTAGTTGCAAGATTATGGTTTTCCTGCGAGATATTTTCAACAGGATGCTCGGTTAATTAGTACTATCTAGGTTTTACTTTGCAATTATATCGACAGGATGTTCGGTTGAGATTTCCGTTTATGGTTTTCAATTTCATATCATCACGTTACTATATAACTATTTTGTGCTTACGAACATTCTCCATGGTTTTACCGAAAACAGCTGGACCAGTTCATTACCAGTTCAGATCAGTTCAAAACTAGTCCAGACCAGTTGATTATATCTGTATATGACAGCTGGCTGTGCCATATGGCTGCAGCTATCGGTTATATTAGGTTTTTTAATGTTTTTCATATGATTAAGCGTAAACCAGGGTTTTTTCTATTCGAATCCAATCGTATACCCTCGATTCGAAAATAATCGTCTATATATTGTTGTTTCTGTTTCTCAGTTGAACAGCCCGGAGGTCATCCTGATGCCTCTTGTTTAATTTTCAGAAATGTGTATATAAATTCTGTAAACAGACCCGTTCGTACCGATGCCCTCTGCTAAGAACCGCCCTAACCACACATATGATTCCTGTACCAATTAGCGCTCTCTCATTTTCGGTGTGAATACATATCCCCAGATTGGTAAAACTGGGGTGATATAAATCTTGAGGTGCCAATATAATACATTTAATTAACCCCTCTGCTCCCTGTTCGAGTTGTATCGTGCAATTTTCATGACAGCAGGGTGACCAACTGGAAACTTGCCGTATTTACACACCCACGGGTATAAACTGCAGAAATCTTTGTAGTGAATTTTTTCTCCATCTTTTACCTCGTGTTAGTTTTATTGCTTCTGTTCTGCCCCCAAAAAATGTCTCTCGCGAACTCAATGGTAGCGATGTAAGGAGGGGATTATTCTCTAATTCTGTGTGATATCTGAACTGATACTCACACATTTCAATGACCTCATATCCCAGCGTCTTTAACTTTTTAGTTTTGTTTCGTTTAGCCGTCATGCATACTGGACATCCGTGATAGAAACCGCCATGAAACTCAAATATTTGTTGGGCTTGTTTACAATACCCGTCAACTTTAAACCCGCCCACACAGGTCTCTCTACTACAAATCGCGTTTTGTATAATTATTCAGCGTTGTTTTTCTTTGTGAATCAACCATTGTAGGGCAATTTTAGACTGGTTATGATATACTAAATTACATGTCGAGGTAATTGTTGTAGCTTCCAGGAGGGTCTCTACATTACGTCGAACGAGAAACATTTGTCTAAATTTTAAACAACCTGTTTTCAGAATTTTCACATCAGAAATACATTATTTAGCTAGTCCTTTTTGCATATCGAATGTGTTGTTTTTTGTGTTCATTGTGCCATTTTATATTATCTAATTGACTGAGTATGATTTTCGTACCGCGCATAATGAGTTTAGGTTTTATATTTAATTTAGAATTAGAAGACTGGTTGTCATACACCTGTCCGTTGTGGGCCAGCACAACAACTTTTTTAAATTTCTTTCTTAACTCAACTAGTTAAACTGTTCTATTAAAATCAGATCCTGCTGCTGCTGGCCGGATATACATCATCATAAATCATATGCGATTTTTTTAACACATTCACGTTTCTGTATTGATGTGAGATAGGTGATTTTCCAGTTGAATATCTCTAAAATGGGTTTACTTTGTTTTTCACCATTTTTCTTTTAACTTCTATTTTAAATAAAACACCCAGTATATTATTAAATTTATTATTATGTTGTACATACTACAATAGAAGGATGTGGTTTTATCGCTTGTTGATACAAAATACGTTCGTTAGTTGTGTGTTTGCCATCATGGAGTGTGAAATTATGTTTCGCATCAATATAAACGATGGTCAAGAATTTTCGTTTCCCGAGCACCCCATAATTCAATATGGCGACCAGGTTTTCATGCAATTTACAGTTGATAATTACATTTTTTCTGTTCCAATTAACATACCTCATTTCGCCGAATCTGGGGATGTTCTGCAGATATCTATTTATAAAAATCAAAATTGTATTGGCTATATCAACTATTTTTTATATGAGTACATTTTCGAAAGCTTTTTGTATCATGAAAATGCATTTGGGTTGTTTGCAAGAGGTACATTTGCACAATTATTTATGATGTAAATCTTGAAGATGGATATTTTATATCAAACCTGGGTAAATATTTTTTATTTTATTCTCTAAATTGGTTAACTATTGTTCTTATTACAGATCCCGAGGAGTGAATCTCTCTCTCTCTCTCTCTCTCTCTGCTAGGTAATAAAACACAATAACATGGAATTATACAGTAAACACCTTTGTAAATAATATTCAAACTATTTCTACTACCACTACCGCCTAGGCACATTTTGGTTTTCTAACTTGGTTAAGTTCCTGAAGGGTGAACCTCTCTGCTTAATGTAAGTAATAAAACACAATAGCATTGATTCAATATTTATTTTTTTAATTATAAAATTTTTACGCGGTTCATCCTAAAACAATAAAAACAACATTTAATATAGTGGATATGTATTTTTAAAATTGCTTACCTCTTTGTATATAAATTATCCTGCTACTAATATCCATCCACACCCTCAAATCGGGCGGCCACGGTTGACCGCCCGAGGGTGTGGATAGGTTGATCGGTGTAACCCCGGGCTCCACTTCGGATCCCGCAGGTATGCAGATCACCGCAACCCAGCGCTATATGGACAAATTGTTAAAAATTGTTCATCCTTTGAATCATTTACTTACGTTTTCAAATAATTGTGGGTATCGCCCCCGCACATTCAGATACACTCGATTGCACACTAAAAATTATAATATAAATTAATAATACAAAAAATTGTGAATAGATATGTTTTCTTACATTCGTCTGGAATGGACTGTTGCATTTTGGTAACTAAACGAAATATGCGCTTTGCTAAAAACCACAAATTAGGTTCGCGGTTTTTGTTGATAACATATTATTTGAAATTTGTTTGCTGGTGCATTCATACGGTGGGTTATATTTTATACTAATGTGTATTACTACTGCAAAAACATGACTGTTCCCACCGATCTTTTCACAGAGCATATGTTATCTTGTAAAAACACAGTTGTTTATTTTTCGCATGGGTCAATTTGTCCTGGGTGCAATGGTGAAAAATAGTTTTAGGTAACGTATTTTAAAAACATTCTGTATTTATGTTGCACGCGCATGCATCTTCCTGTGTGATTAGCTGCTGATAACAACTAAAAACAGCGGATGCTTAATATTGCGTCTAATTAATAATAATATTGCGTAGATTTCAAAATTGGGTGTGCCCCCTTTCACTGCTCTTTAGGGGTGCTAATAATATTGCTGTTGGTGTTGTATGTATTTTCGCCCTCATACAATGTTTTCAGCAATACTCTTTGTACCCCATAGTCTTCTTGTTGCAACACCCTAAAATATTTGTATGTTATTTTACCTTATATTATTGTTATTGCTTACAGACACGTCCTCGGATTTCTGAATTGGTTGTGGTAAAACCACCCGAATCTGCTTGTGTGGATTATTTTGTGGGATTTTGGCTAAAATTATTTAATAATTTATGTGAATACAGCCATCAGATTACTTTGTGTTATATGTTTTTGATTTTATTTGTGTTGGGTAAAACTGCTTATTAATTAATGAACAAATCAAACTAATAATTTATGTGGATATAACAGTCAGATTACTTTCATAAATGTAATATTTTAATCTCTGTTTGACCCGCGCTAGTGGTGCCAAAAATCAGATTACTTTCATAAATGTAATATGTTAATCTCTGTTTGACCCGCGCTAGTGGTGTCAAAATAAACTTTTCTATGTATTATTTCTTGTATTGTGTGGGGTTTTGGTTGTATATATAAATAAAATTGATGTTATATGATTTTGATTTGATTTGTGTTGGGTAAAACTGCTTATTAATTAATGAACAGATCAAACTAATAATTTATGTGAATACAGTCATCAGATTACTTTCATAAATGTAATATGTTAATCTCTGTTTGGCCCGCGCTAGTGGCTAAATAAACTGCATTATTTTCTATGTATTATTTCTTGTGTTGTGTGGGGTTTTTGTTGTATATATATAAATAAAATTGGTTTTATATGATTTTGATTTGATTTGTGTTGGGTAAAACTGCTTATTAATTAATGAACAGATCAAACTAATAATTTATGTTAATACAGTTATCAGATTACTTTTATAAATGTAATATTTTAATCTCTGTTTGACCCCCGCTAGTGGTGCCAAAATAAACTTTTCTATGTATTATTTCTTGTGTTGTGTGGGGTTTTTGTTGTATATATATATATAAATAAAATTGGTGTTATATGATTTTGATTTGATTTGTGTTGGGCAAACTGCATATTAATTAATGAACAAATCACACTAATAATTTATGTTAATACAGTTATCAGATTACTTTCATAAATGTAATGTGTTAATCTCTGTTTGACTCGCGCTAGTGGTGCCAAAATAAGCTGCATTATTTTCTATGTATTATTTCTTGTGTTGTGTGGGGTTTTTGTTGTATATATATAAATAAAATTGGTGTTATATGATTTTGATTTGATTTGTGTGGGTGAAAACTGCCTATTAATTAATGAACAGGTAATAAACTACTCAAACTATGTGAATACAGCTATCAGATTACTTTTATAGCTCAAATTATTTTTGTTTATTTATTTCGATATCAATACAGTTCATCAGCCCTAATATGTAACTACTACTATGTTGAAACATGATTTATCTTTTGCATTGATTCGCTGTTGCTGATAGTGTGCTTGGTTTATCATTTAACACATCCGTTGCGGTTATCTGGCACCCCCGTATCTCACATACATGCAATCGTTTTTAGTTTAAATTATTTATTTTGTAGTTGTTAGTAGATGTCGCCCCCCTACAGATTACTATAAACACTTTAACTATTTAACCGCTAGATGGCATATCCTGTACCGCTTGTCACCTATCAGTTCTTGCGGTTACTCGCGCTCGCTACGTCCTTATCAGCTCTTGCGGTTTCTTATCAGCTTATCGCTTCGTGCTCATTTCTGTAATAATAATATATTTTCGAAAGGGCTGAAAACAGCTTCAGGCCCCCGCCCCGGCCCCAGCCCTCGCCCCCGCCCCCTGCACCCGCACCCCGGCTTCCCGCCCTCGATGTCTGCGCAGGCGCCCCCTTCCCCCACCACACACCTGCGCGCGAACTTGAATTTCCCGCAGGCTGCGCAGAATTTAAATTTCCCGCAGGCTGCGCAGAATTTGAATTTCCCGCCAAAATGACGTCACTTCCTGGTCCCGTACCCGCTTTGGTTATCTACTCAGATGATTGGGTGGAAGTAATATTTAGATTACACAGAGGTTTCAGTTTATTCCAACCACCCCTACCGACAATTGTTTGCGAAGAGCCAGAGTAAAGGAGGCCTAACATTTTGACACCATATACACTGACATTTAAATAAGGGCGTTGATCATGACCCATGCTATTTAAAATAAAATCCAAAATAATTTTCTTGGTCATAGGGAGTTTACAAGGGGGATTCTCAAATTCATCCGGACCAGAATTGCGCGTTAATCGTCCACTTAACGTCGCTGACGGGCGTTTCTCGCACACGAGGGGCAAGTTCTCACGGCAACATCTGCCTTGCCACAACGGTAGCAATGCATTCGCCGAGGGGCGGAACAGGCGGCAGCACGGTGACCTAGCTGTCCACAATTCCAGCAATTGGCTGAAGATGGTCCCGCGACCGGATGAGAAACAGGTAAAGCCGTGGCACAATATTTGGCTTGACAATATACGACTTTCAGGAGCAGCATGAAAGGCACTTACACGAGGCGTGAGCCGAGATTTGGAGTAAGCAAGGTCGGGTTCGACTAGTCTTCTAAGGGTGGTAGGAGGTCTCTTATATTTGGCCGCGTGATGGTGCGCGTCCTCGATTTGTTTACAGGCACTAGTTAAGCCAGCGACTGTAACAAGAAGTTCCCTGGCTAACTGAGAATACAAGTAGGGCAACAGGTTACAACGAATATAAGTCACGCGCGAAGCTTCACTAGGCAAGCTAGGTAGACGTCGAAATAATGCTTCCATGGCCGCTACATAAATTGTGACCGGCTCGAATTCGCCCTGAGTCCTGTTTCGGATTTCTTCCCACAACACAAACTCGTAATCTTCCGGGAGAAATGCAGCTCTCAACGCATATACCAGTTGATCCCACAAACTAACCGTGTTACGCACCGACCTGAACCATAACAACGCGTTATCCGTGAACAGTTCCACGGCCGCAGTGAATAACTGTTCCTTACTAACACCTCGAGCTACCCTCAATTCCTCTACATGCTTCAAAAAATTATTTAGCCCAGAATCTCCATTAAACCGAACGTTCCATTTATTAATGGCCAATGAATTAACATAATCACTACGAGTGGGTGGAGGAACAAATAATTCGGCTAGCCAAGTCGAATCACGAAAGGGCAGACTTGGTCGCCTCGAGGCTCGAGGGTGACGGCAGGGGTTCAAAACGCAAGCGGGGAGACGATAGGTCCGGAGGGTGAGTAATATGTTCCCTAGAATTAGGCGCAAGATGGTCAAAGGCGCTAACCTGTTCTTGGATATTAGGAGTGGCTTCCCTTTCGCGAACGTCCTCAATAAGTTCCAAGCATTGAGTCATACGGCGATCTTTAAGAGCAAGGAGAAGACCGTCCGCTTTCAGGTAGTTTAATCGACCACAAACGTGCATTAAACGACTATTCAACCGCTTGTATAAATTATCGAATAGAGGAGCTTGATTCTCATCTAATTCGCGCCTAATTTCCACCAACTTGTCTTCGCAAATTCCTAGTTGTTCCTTAACATCTAATGGGACTTCAGCAAAACTAACACGGATCGTCTTTTCTACTCGAAGCCTAGCTCTCAACAGTTTACTTTTATCGTCAACGGCCCCCTCCACTGAAACACCCCTAATCATTAACTCGAAATTTAATTCGTCAGACCTCAGTCGATCAATATCCATTTCGATACCAAAAAGACAAACAAATCTATATACAATAAAAAAAATCCCTACTAAAATAATTCCTTTTTTTTTTTTTTTTTATAAATTCAACCAGCCCAACAAACTAATTGTTATACTGGTACTGTTATTGTATAATACATATATCTTAATAACTTAAATGAGGTCAGCGGACAACCGCCCTTCGGTGTTTAATTTACGTTACTAAAATGACAGTAACTTATTGTTGTTCACTATCACTAGAGTCCCCGGAGTTTGAAAGCATATCTACAGGTAGGACACGCTTTAGCCGTTTGTGAATTTTTCTTTGTCCACTGTTGTAGTAAGTTGCACTGGCACATGTTTTAATATTCGCAAAAAACTTTTTAGTAATTTTTTTAATGTGTTGATCAACAGTTGGAATTCCAAGTTCTTCATGGATTTGATGATTTCTCACGTACCAGGGTGCATTGACTGCAATACGTAGTACTTTATTTTGAAGCACTTGTAATTTTAGCATTTGCGTCTTTGGTGTATTATACCATACTGGACATGCGTATGTTATAATAGGTCTCAAGATGGCTTTATAAATTAATAGTGAGCATTCTGCTTTCAGCTTGGATTTTCTGTTTATAATTGGGTACAGTAGCGCTAAGCGTGCATAGCATTGGTTAAGCTTTATGTTAATGTGGTAACCCCATTTCAAACGTTGATCGAGATACAGTCCCAGATATTTTACTGCTGAATCGCTTGGGTTCCAACAAATGTTTTTTTCACAGATTTTCAGATTTGATGGGTTATCGATTCTTCTAAGTGTAAAAATCTTGGCTTCACATTTTGCTGGATTTACTGTAATTCGCCATTTGCTAAACCACTCTGTTAATTGGTCAACCGCTTTTTGTACATCCGAGATAGCTGTTTCCAGATTGTGACTTTGTGCTACTATGGCAGTATCATCGGCAAATAATGCTAGTTCCGTATTTATTGCTTTTGGAAGGTCACTAATGTAAATATTAAATAACACCGGCCCCAATATGCTACCCTGTGGTACACCTGCTAATAAGTTTCTTGTGGTAGAGATGGTGGAGTTTACTCTTACTGCAAACGTTCTATTTTCCAGAAATGATGCTATTATTTTAGTTAGGTAGTGTGGGGTGTTAATTTTTAGTAATTTGTAAATTAGACCTGCTTGCCATACCTTGTCAAATGCTTGTTGTAGGTCAAGGAAGGCTACTACGGTGTAGTTTTTGTTTTCATACCCTTTTTCGATCGTTTCTGTTAAGCGCAAGGGTTGATGTACCGTCGAGTGCTTTTTGCGAAACCCATATTGAAATGCCGGGAGTATATTGTTACTGGTAACAAAATCTTGCAACCTTGCATGGATTACTTTCTCAAGTAGCTTGGAGGTTGTTGATAAAAGGCTTATCGGTCTGTAGTTGTTGGGGTTCGTTTTCTCCTTCCCTGGTTTATGAAAGGGCAGAATGTGCTCGAACTTCCATTCCTCGGGAAAATAATCTAGTCTTAAGCAAGCGTTCATTATGGTGCATAAAAATGCCAACGATTTTTTCGTTAAATGTTTTAAAATAATATTTGGTATCTTGTCCGGTCCTGGTGATTTTTTGATTTGAAGGTCTTTGATAAACCCCTGTATTTCACGTGGAGATGTTGGTTGGATTTTCACTGGGAGTTGTGGGAAACGATTGCGTACGTAGTTTGTGATTTCATGTACCCGGTTTTCATTTTGATGAGTCACATCTGCTGGTGTGCAATTTTTTTCTATCTGCTTGGCTATTACTTCACTCTTTTCTTGGTCGGAGGAGTATACCTTGTCATCGTCGGTAAGTGGAGGAATTAACACTGGTTTTTTTAGTATTTTGTGTGTGACTTGCCACAATAAAGGATCTCTCGTTTCAAATTGCTGTATGTATTTTTCATAGCTTTTTATTTTGTAATTGTCCAGTTCCCCTTTTACTTGATGGATCAATTGATTAAGTCGGGCTCTTAAAGCGGGATCTCTTGATGCCTGCCACGCTCGGCGAGTTTGATTTTTTGTTTTGATTAGTTCTAGAATTTATTGCATAGGGTGGTTGTGTATAATCATAGTTTCGCTTCTTATTTTGCTTAATTGTTGCTTGTTCAAGGCTGGTTTTTATAGAATTTGTAAAGCTAACTATTGCTTCCCTAATTGTTTTGGTATTATGTAGGTTCTTTGGTGCCGTCATATTCTTGTCTAAATTGCTCTGGAAGAGATCCCAGTCTATTATTCCTTGTATTAATTTTGGGATTGGTGGTGAGTACTGGGGTGCATGAAGAAAAGATATTAAAACTGGTACGTGGTCTGAATCCAGTTCTGTAAGGACTGTTTGGTATATTGGTTTCGTGAAATTTTTGTGTAGCACTATGTCCAGTATATCCGATTGATGGTCTCTGCGGTAGGGATGATATGTATGTTCTGTTGGTGCCGATATTTGAACCGCTAGTGTTGATGTCCAATTATTTAATTTTACCCCATCTGGATTGTTGACTCTACAGCCCCATATGGTGTTTTTACAGTTTAGGTCTCCGATAAGCAAGGTGCTTTCGTCGTTTATAAATATGTCTCTGAGATCTTGTTCTGCTAGTTTCTTATTTGGCTGTTTATAAGCAGCAACTATTTTCACCCTAGTGTTGTCATTAAGTTGTAATTGTATAGCTGCTGTTTCTAGATGTTGCAGTTTTAGGTTTGGCAATGAGAAGTGTGTCAATTTACGTTTGACTATAACTGCGACTCCTCCTGAAGCAATTGCTGCTGGGCGATCATTCCTATATACTGTATATCCGGGTACTTTAAAGGTTTCATTTTCAATCAAGTGTGTTTCGGAAACGCAGGCGATATCAACGTTGTGTCTAGATATAAAATTTATAAATAATGATTTCTGGGATTTAATCCCGTTTGCGTTCCAGTTTATAATTGTTAAATTGTGTATAGTAAGTTGTTTATTTGGATTCATGTTGAAGTAGTGTTGGAATTAATGTTGTGAGATATGGCATGATTTTATCTAAGTGTGGTATTATTAGGTCTATGATAGTTTTAATTATTTTATGTAAGGGGTCTGTGTTGCTGTCGTTTGAGTTAATACTATTATTTTGCGTTCCTATAGTAGCGTCTCTGTATGATCTGTTAGTTATTATTCTGCTGTTGTGTGGGCGATTAGGAGTGCTGTTTTGATTGGTTGATGTATTACTAGTTGCTCTGTTGAAAGTTTTTGTGAAGTAAATGCAACCTCTATAATTAGCTGGATGCTCTGCTCCGCAGTTTACGCATTGTGGTTTGTCTGTTGGTTTTTTTGGACAGTCATTGTATAAATGGTTTCCTGTGCATTTAACACATCTCGGTTCCAGTTAAAATAATTCCTGATACGCCCCTGGCGCGATTCGAAATATTAAATTGCGCAATAAACCAATAAACAACAATCGCGAATAAATATTCGAAATGGGGATACGCCACTGGAATAGACCAACTATACCCTACGCCACTGGAATAAAATGAGTATACCCGACAACTCAATCTACAACGAGCCGACAAACAAGTGAACGCCGCAAATCGTAAATAATACTAAATGAACACAGCGAAACCAAATTATCACGCTTAATGCAACAATACCTATCAGCTGATATTTCACGATAAATGAACGTAAGGGAAATAGCCACAATGCCTCGAAACCAGCTTTCGGCAACCAACCTGCGTTACCTTTTCCACTTTAAGTGAATAAATCCAAAGTTGATCGGTTCGGTTTCAATCGATAAATCACTAAATAAACATGCAAAATATTTTTTTAATTAAAAAAATTTTTTAGAATAGATAAATAGCTAAATAACCATGCAAACTATTTTTTGTATTTTAAAACTCTTAAAATTTTAGAATAAATAAATAGCTAAGTAAACATGCAAACTATTCTTTTATATTTTAAGAATCTTTTTTAAATTTTAGAATCGATCTAAACCACAATTTTCCGTGAATAAATATCCTACAGCATTAAATTCGAAACAATCCAACTCGAGTTTGACCCTAAGCAACGCGAGGGCAAGATAAATAAACCTTATCAAGCACGTCAAGTGCAATTTTATCTGCTAAAATACCTTTAAAACTTCGTTTCAAATTTAAGCGTCTTTACTAAACGAGTAAATAAAACGTTCGTAATTACGTTAATTAAGCATAAAAACAGGTCCTGCCTCGTTGGGTGCCAGATTGTTATCCCTGAGATGCACAAAAAAAGGTGGTGGAATAATACTTACGTTAATGCTCAATAGCTCAACGCAGCACACAAAGCACCAATTGCCTCACTCAGCCAATGCTTAGATGAGTCACTACCAATCGCTAAT
This sequence comes from Agriotes lineatus, assembly GCA_940337035.1. Taxonomy (NCBI): domain Eukaryota; kingdom Metazoa; phylum Arthropoda; class Insecta; order Coleoptera; family Elateridae; genus Agriotes; species Agriotes lineatus. The sequence goes on along the minus strand of OW679201.1, from coordinate 23,784,692 downwards.
TAGGGGTCGCCGGTTAGCTTGCAGCCGAAGACGGCCGTGGGTGCGTTGGATGAGGAGCAGCGCCACTAATGTAGAAATAACAAAAACAGTTGCAAACCCCCTAAATTCAACGATTGATAGATTCCGCTCCAGATAAATTGGAACACTGTAAAACTTAATAATTCGGCGCAAACTGGAGTCAAACAATTAAGTGCAGAAGAAATAATTGCATTTTATTTACTCGTAAAGCCATGCACACACATAAAACACACATATATAAAAGTTTAAGGGCCGATGTAAATGCGTATAAATGCCCCAAGGATCCTTGTTTACAGAATAGATTGGCCAATTAAAACAACAAATCATAAAATAGGGAAAATTCCTGGAAGATCCCAAAGAGAGACATTAATTTAAATTCATGAATTATAAGCGGGAAATCGCTCCAGGAATTTCTATAGTGCCCTACAGGAAACAATTAAACTCTCATATCGTAGCTAAAAGTGAAAGCTTACGACAAAATGAAGCCGCGCACATATTAACAATTTGTGAAATGAATGATGCGTCCAAACATTAATAACTCTCGCGCTGGTATATCGCGCTAATCTCAATTTAGAAGCAAGTTACTGACGGCAGTTCTTTATCGATGGAAGCACATATACGCGTGCAGCAAGGTTCACTCGCTAGCCACTTCGGAAGCACAGATAATAGAACGGCAATTTTTACCTTCAACTGGTTTTGCGACCGTCTTAGCGTTGATAATTCACAGGGACGGACTTCCGTGGACTTGGTGACTGACCCAGGGAGTCGCTAGCACGTCAGCTGAGCACGCCGAGATAAGCGCTATCGAAGAGCGCACAGGATACGCATGGGACAGCAAGCCGGGATATTCGAACTTATTTGGGGCCTATAACGTGGTGGGAAATAAAAGATTGAAGTAAACGTTAGCGGGTAATCGAAAAGGGACTGAAAACGGTCATACTCACACTAAATTTCCCAAATGTCGAGCTCGGAAAGTTTTGGCGTTAAAAAATCTGCCCCAGACAGTATCTCTATATTTATACTTAGAGTAATGTCGAGACGTGCACAAATCCCCTAAACAAAGGGTAAGAAGTGCCTAAATTTCCGCGTCGCAAACGTTCAACAACGCGGGGACGCAAAACCGATGCAACGGCGGCGTATTCGCGATGCGCAATACCCGGACGCAATTTGAAAATATGTAAAAAATACGTTAAAGCGAAAATTGACGGTAACACATGATTAGATTTTCTATCTTTCTTTTCAAGGACTACCCTAAATAAGTTTTTTTTTTTGGAACACACGATATATTTACGATAATCGCTAGCAATGCAGAGTTAAGCGCGATTACTAAAATTGAAGTAGTGAAATTCGAAACGAGTCTGATTGGATTCGATAGAAGCTTCATGTTTGTCTTTGATTATTTAAATAAGTTGAACTGAGTGTCAAACTGGATAGTTTCGAGAAGATGAAATTTTAATGGGAACCAATTGATCAATGCAGAATTTAAGATGTTGGAATAGCAACGAGGAAGAAGACATGTTTCTTCACAAAAGATGCTATTTAAATAATTGTTAATATTATCGTAATCAGCGCGTTTGGAAATATACATTTTTCTTTGAGGGGCGAAGGTCATCCAGTAAGTTGTGATTCAATGTGATATGAAGCGGTGGGCGATATTTAGCAATATTAACCAAAGGAAAATCACGTCCAGTTACAATAATATTTCGCAATTGCACTATAGTTATTTACGTTATAAGGCCGGAAAATGACTTATTAAAATACGAGTTTAGATGTTTACAGACAAGGCGAGGAACAATATGTTCATTAAAAAAGTTCATAAGGGGCGGTTGTGAAAATTCAAACGTATGAATAGCATGTTGGTGGCACTTTAAGTCTAATTCGAGGTTAGCAGGTTAGGTTTTGCGTCAGTCTGTGTCAAAACTGACACTTGCAGTGCCACCAAAATATTATTCAGTAGTAACCTAGCAACACTTTCCGGCCTTTTGGTGTAATGTTCCATGCTCCGGACCCAAATTAATGACGTACAGTCGTATATTCCGGACAATATGAAATAAAACTATCTAAATCTAAAAGTTTATTATTTTTGTTTAATTTGCCATTAAAATGCATTAAACTGCATACATATATAGAATCAATTACGTTAAGATTGTAATTATCAGAATGAATTCATCATATGTCTTCTGTTCCATCGATTCTCGATATGCACTTCAACTAGAATTTTGTTTTTAGGGTCACAATTTGCAGATACATTTAAAATTTGAACAATTTCTAATGAACGCTGACAATGAATTTTAGCAGCAGTAAGAATATAATTTCTACTCCTTTGGCAGACTTTTGCAAGGTGACCTATTTTTCCGCATTTATTGCATTTAACATTGATGTATTTGCCCTTGATTGCCACAAGAAAAGCAAATCGTATTTTTATTTGATGTGAAGATATTCGGCATATTATGTGGTTTACTGGAACTTGAATTCTTATATTTCCTATCAGACGCATGTCTAATTCTTTTATGGAAATGATGGTCACTTGTAAAATTTCATAAATGTAGACTGATATTTCTGAAATTAAGTATGGAACCATAATTTTACATTTTTTACAGCTTTCCTTAATGATACTTTGATGTATTTCAAACAGAAAAAAGGTATTTTACCTGAAAAAATGTTTCTATCTATTGCTTGTGACGACTCATGAAGACTAATTCAACATTTTAGTATTAAGGTTTTCGACTCATATTGATTGGCACGTGCACTTTTCCTGCCATTTTACATACACCCTGTAAAGTAAATTGACGTTTAATAAACACATAGGTACATGAATTTTACAAATGTAACTTTTTTGTAAAAATTTGACAGAGCAGTAAATATTACTACCAGAGTGCATTAGTTACAAGACAAATCTTTATATGTGGCCTTATTGGGACTCGTCACTATGGATGCAGTTGCCTTGGTTTCTATTTTTATTCCGACCAGAAGCAGGGTTCCAACTTGCAAACTTTAGATCAGTACTATTAGTGCTACAACTTCAATATTAGGATTTTCATTTCTTATCACTAAATAGGACAGTACTAATTTTTGTATTTAATTTTACCTGAGCAATCTTGTTGAGCTTTAAGCTATTTTGTATATAAATATACACAGACATCCTAAATTATATTATTCTAAAGATGATGAAATATTTCCTAATCCGACTGCTGGTCAATCACTTGCATTAGAAATATTGAATAAATAATTTTTAACCAAATATAACATTTTTACATTAGAAAGAATTCAATTATCCTCTGATATAGAATAAAAAAGTTTAAAAGCGGTTTTTGTTATATCTCTTGAGAAAAGTGAAACTGAGGGAAGGACGTTTTAAAATTGTGATATTCAGCAAGCTAAACGATAAAATGTTTATTAAGTTAGTTGACTTGTTATAAAATATCTATTGTATAGGGTTACCAACATTGAGTCGATGCCGACCCGAAGAAAATAACTTTTGGGAGAGAAAAAAGTGGGATAAAATTAATTAAAAAGTTCAATGTGAAATAGTGTTTTGCATTATAAAGAAAATTCTTAAAATTATTTTATACCTTTAAAGTAACATATGAAATGCGGCATTTTTATACCCCTTTGTGGATACATTAAATTTGAACAAGACGTCCCGTACGCCTTAATATTTAAATAATTATTTGCCCTTTTTATCCCTTAGCTAGCTCAGTGAACATGAAACTCTCTTAATATGTCAGTTAGCTTCTGCAACATAACTATCTGCCACAAACAGGAATCTGATTTTCCCTTATAGTGTTGGTCGGACTGAAACTTAACTTTAAACAATGTACAAAAAATCCGAACTGTTTACATTATCTATTGACTCTTATTACGCTCTGCAAACATTTAACGTGGAACTGGCTGCTGCATACCCTTAGAAACGGCACGCCTTGATTGCATCAGCCGCTACTGGCGGACATTATGCTGGGAACCACTGATCGCGTACAGGCCTCGTAAGGACAGTTGAATTTGCGCCTCTCAAAATTGACGCTTCAAATATGCCTTTAAATGTAGCACAATGGGTGTACTTACTTGTACACTGGGAAAAAGCGTTTGCGGAATTTGCAAACGCTGGCTCACTGCATTTTAACACTGTTTGCAGCAAACGTTGGCTGCCAGGCTCTTTTAGGCCGCTTCAACTTAACTTATATCTTCCTGGGCGAATTCACGTACCATACTTTCCAATCTAACAAACACATGCACCTCTCAGAAGAGGCCGCGTACAACTGCTGCCTTCTTGCTGCACTCCCGAAAACCAAAAGTCACAATACACATCCAGCGACAGGCGCTGCCAAACCCGAAATGTTCGGGTCAAATTTACAGTGTTGGCAACCCTACTACTGCACCAAATCTTGTTTGAAATTAGTAGTTAATCTTTTATAGGGTTTTCCAATAACGGCGTGAGAACTTTAAAAAGTAATTGCAGTCATCTTAGATTGGTTGAGCTTTCAATTTTTTTATAATAATAATGTTTATTTAAATCAGAAAGAATCTGGTACATACAGATACAAGATAACAAAAATAACTTATTCTAGCTCTTAAGAAATTAAATATAAAAATCACTATTAATTTTTTCTTTCAATTTAAGCTTAAATTTACTTAATGTGTTAGATTCCTTAATGCAAGTTGGTAATTTATTGAACTCCACAAAGCCTTTAAAAAACAATGATGACATGGTTTGTTGAAGTTGGGTAGTCGCAATATATATATTATTTCTACCTCTTGTAGGATAATTATGGGTGTCATTCACAAAATTTATATTACAGCTTAGGTATTTTGGCAGCTGGTTGTGCAATATTTTATAAATAAAAATCATAGTCAAGTAATGTAAATGTATTTTTACCGGCCACCAGTGCAACGTATACTGCATATCTATAATATGAGTGCGTCTACCACAAGATAGTATAACTCTCATTGCCTTATTCTGCAATTTTTGTAATTTATCGAGTTCACCTTTGTTTAGCATGAACAATATTGACGGACAGTACTGAAAATGTGGCTTGATAATGCAGTTGTATATAGTAATTTTTGACCACATTGATAGGTTTAAGGTACATCTTGAAAAAAAGAACAATTTTTGGCAAATTTTACTATATATATCGAAAGTGCTCATTTAGGTTCAAGTGCTTGTCTATTATAACGCCTAAGTATTTTATCGAATCAACGTAAGAAATTTCACTATCTTCAATTTTAATTGCGAAATTAGAATTTTGAGTTTTCTTTAGGTTATTTTTACTGCAGATTATCATAGCCTTCGTTTTTTCTTTATTTAACTTAAGACTATTCCTAGCTAAGTATGTTACAATGTTATTTAAAGTTACATTCATTTTATTAACTGCAGTTTCCAGGTTTTCGTGGGATATTACTGTTGAATAAATACTATACAGTAATTAATCAGTCTCACAAGACCTATATTTATACACGGTGAGTTTTCATTGTACACACGATTGCAGCACATACAAAAACTGGCAAAACCAGCCTTTCGAGGTTAATTTATTACTACTGCAGTAACTATGTATAAATTTTATTCCAATTAGTTAGTTGTGTTCAGTCAACTTTGGCAAATCATCACGGAACGTTAAATGTTTTAACACTGTATAGAAACAGTTCGTATTTATTGTAAAAATTCTCTTTCTGTTCGAGCATCATTCGGCGCTCTACTTGAAGTTTATGGTTTGTCAGACCACAACTTAGCGAATTTTGCGTAAAGACTTAGGTCTTATCCTTATAAGATTTAATTCATCCAATAAATGAAACTAAATTGCCATTTACAAAGTTGACAGCTTGCTGATTGGACTCTAGAAAAGTTAGAAATAGATCCCGAATTTGGCAAAAAAGTAATATTTAGCGATGAGGCCTATTTTGATTAAATGAATTCGTCAAAAAGTATATGTCGTTGAAGTCGTATAGTGTTCCACGATGATTTACTAAAGTTGACTAAACATAACTATAAAAAAATTGAAGACTCAACCAATCCAAGATGACTACAATCAGTTTTTAAAGTTCTGACGCCGCTATTAGTACAGTAAAACTGTCGGAAAATACCCCGTCACCTTAAAAAAAATGGCCGCGGCGATTCCTCTTGCCCAGTGGTTTAGGGTCATTAGACAAGTGTAAAACCAAAAAGGAGTCACCCCACACCTTGCCAAACAGCCGCCATCTTGATAACAATTGAATTTGCTTTTTCTCGCGATCCATTGGTCGCACAGAAAAAGTTATTGAACAAAAAATGTTGGAAATAAAATTCTACACATTTTTATCCTTGCCGTGATATCGAGAAGTTGGTATTTCAAACGGTAGAGGGCAACAAAGTTACCAAAAATCTGTTTCCGCCATTCTAGCTCTGTGGGGGTGGTTTTTTCCGAAAATTGCAAATGTGAAAGTTGTAGTGCTTGAAAAAATATGCACGAATCTCTTTTAATAATGGGATTCATTTAAATAGTCTCCGAGTGACAGCCCTTCAAAGTCCGAGCAGCGTGGGAAATGTACGATATATTCCGGCGCAGTAAAGTAACCATTTCTCTTTTGCGCGATAAAATCGTTAGGTCACTCAAGTAGTTTCAATGTGAATAGGTTTTCGCAACCTACAGAAATTCTACACATTTTTGGTCATTGCCGCGATACCGAGAAATTGGTATAGGTAAAAGAGGTGAAAATGATGGGAAAGGAGTATATGAGCCCAGAATGATATCATTTGGCTCAGATCCGTAAAGTTCTTAAGTTTTCTGGTGTAATATTTATTATATAATATGCAGGGACCCGGACCCAAATGAAATAAGGGTTCCGGTTCGGTCCGGTCCAGAAAAAGATCGAAAATTTCGGTTCGGGTTCTGACCACACCATTCTAAATAGATTTCGGTCCGGTCCGGTCCGTTTTTTTCGGTCCTAAGGGTTTTTTTTGGGTTCGGACAAAAAAAGTGATTACTTAGGTAGGCAGCCCTTTCTCGAGCTTTTTTCATAAAAAATAAACCTTGATATATAAAATACCTATACAGAGTGTTTCCAAAATGTTGCGCCAAACTTTACAGGCAACTTCTACAACTCAAAATAATAAAAAAGTTTATATAAGCACATGTCCGCAAACTCTTTGTTTTCGAGCTATGACTCGTTTCCCGCACCAATAGAAAATGCAAAAGTGCTAGAACAACGGATTATCGATCCTTGTGCATCAATTCAAAATCAATTAGGAATTATCCAGCTTGTAAGACAGTCGATGATGCATCATGTGCAGTCTTGTATAGAAGCAAACGGACAACATTTTGAGTAATTGCTGTAGTTACTGTTAAGGCAAATTATTTTAAACCACTGTTGTAGAAAACGAGTCATAGCTCGAAAATGAAGAGTTTGCGGACATGTGTTCGTATAAACTTTTTTAACTATTTTGAGCTGTAGAAGTCGTCAGTAAAGTTTGGCGCAACTACATTAGGTAATAGTGTACCAAAATATATTTTATTGCTATTGCAATTATTACAGCGTTAAAATTTGAGTCGAAAACTCGAAAATAAACATTATAAACAGCAGAACCCGCTACAGTTTTTACTTATTAAATACTTACACAAAGAATCATTGAAAATGAACAGGGCTATGCAACAAACATTACAGTATAAGCCGTTCACGATCTTTTTGGGTCAGGTGAGGCTATGACAATCTAGTAATTTTGTTGGCAGAACCTCTGTTGCAAATAAACTCCCTCATGGAAATTGACACTTTTTGTGCTAGGTTAGGTTATATTTTCTGAATATGTACATTGTTGCCGGATATTCTCTAGTCTCCACATCAACTCGCGTTCTTTTAAATTTGGTCTGTCCTTTTTAAATTGGAAGTAGCATCGTTTAATGGAAATTTTTTGTTGTAACAAAATTATTTTGGGCATTTTGACTTTTCCTTTGAAGGAAATTAAAATTATTTTTACACATTTGATAAATCATTTATTTCTGAAGAATATTAAAATAATAAATCTGGCAATGTGGTGGCAAGAAAATGTCGAACAGACACTGACAGAAAAAAAATGTTGCATCCGCTACATCATCGAATCAATTAGTCCAACATGGAAAGAAAAAATCATAGCCAACTCTGTCCCAAAAAGGTCGTGAACGGCTTATAGTTGATATACGTTTTCTGAATTTCTCTTGTCACTAAAGCAGAATCGTGTTGTCCTAACTCTCTCCTCATCGTAATAATAAAATAATGTTGTACGCAATTGCAAAACGTCGGTTAAGTCAGTTTGACATGCATAACCCTGTTCATTTTCAATGATCGTAGGTGTACGTAGGTACTTAAAGAAATATTGACTTTGGGGTAGGATTAGGAACCATAAAAAGGTAGGTAAGGTATGCAAGTCACTATATCTCTATTCAATTAGAAACATCAATTAATATTTAGGTACAAACAGTATTAGTACCTACTACCTATTATAGTCCAAGAGCCAGCAATGGGTTTGCTTACAGTATTTTTAATAAGCGTGTAAATAAATAAAATATCGAGAGATAAAAAAACCGATCTTCAGCGGGCTGTGGAAATTCAAACGTATGAATAATATGTTGGTGGCACTGTAAGTCTATGTCAAATTCGAGGTTAGCAGGTTAGGTTTTGCGTCAGTTTTGACACATTATTTTTTTCCACCCTTCAGGGATGCAAGAAGGCTAAAACCACCACCGCAGGCTTGCCAGACTTCGGATTCCCTTCTCAATATATTCAAAGGAACCTTCCATAAGAGTTACACGCTTGTTAAAAAGACTGTAAGAAATCCGTTGCTGGCTCTTGGACTATTATATCACTGCGGTATTACAAAAAAATGAAAAAAATACAATACTCAATTACTCAATGCAAGTTTTCTTGGAAAAATAATTCGTGAGTAAATTGTTTTGTTTTCTCCTTTTCATCTTGGCTTCTACCAAGGATTCAATTATTTTGACTTCAGTTGTTTCCGCTTCTTCTTCATCACCAGTCATCTGACCCACTTGCTTGTGCTTGTCCTTCTCTCATTCCTGGCTCGGTCGTCTGAGGAGTTTGAGGTTTACTCTTTTTTCTTCTGATTGCAAAACTGGTTTCTTTTAAATTAGATACCTATCAACCGACTTCATAAAAATACAAAAACTCTAAACGCTAGAACTTACAGCTTTTTTTGTAGTATTACGCTCAAAAATTGCGCTAGGTACGATAATATAATTATTTACATAACAAGACCTAAGAAAGTCCGCAAAAAAATATTTTTTGGCAAGAATCGGAAAAAAACCCGAAAAACCTAAAAATATTTTTTAGGGTTCGGGTTTGCTACCTATAATTTATTAAAATTGAAATATGGGTTCGGTTTCGGTTCGGGTCCAGACAAAAATTACGGTTCCGGTCCGGTTTTCGGTTCAAAATCGATCCGGTCCGGGTCCCTGATAATATAATTGCAATTGTTTGTAAATTTTTTAACAGGAATTCAACAAATTGTGACAGTTGCTTTACCACGTGCCATTTCTGCAAAAATAATACAGACACCCGACTGGCTATATGTTATTAAACAACAAACAGCTTGTTTCACTTCAACTAAAACATGCTACGGTGAACGAAATTATATTTTGATAGTTGGGGCCAAATTAAATGAATCGGTAATTTATTTTATTCAATTTTGACAGTTTAAAATGACATTATTAACTCCATAACCTTCATAAACAGTCTATGATTCACAAGTGAAATAAAAGTGTTTTAATATTCACTAGAGAATTAAAAAAAAATAATTCACTAGAGAATTAAAAAAGTTTCAATGAAGAACAACATATTTATATTATCTACAAATATTTACATTCAATTATTCTTTCTCGCTGTAGTGTGTAATATATAATTACTAAAATTTAGATGAAGTCGACGATGAATGAGCAAATTTATATCTTAGTTTGAATATTTTTTAAATTTTTTATCAAAATTTCTTCAAAATTAAATAAAAACATATATACGCCACGTGAATTAAACATTTATTAACTCAAAGATATGATCTCACTCGCACTACGTGCTCGTGAGCTCAACATCTTTTCGTGAAAAAACATATGTTTAATTCACTTGGTGTATAATATTTATTAAAGTTAGTGTTTCCCGACTACTTTTGTTAATTGTGATTGTTAAAGCTGTTAGAATACTGCTAAAAACGTCTACAATTACGATGTAACAATATTGACCAAGAAGATTTTCTTTTGTGGGTACAAAATAAAGATACCGGAAAAATCTTAACTGTGCCAAATGATTTGATTCAGGGCTCGTATATTCACATATAATCTCATAAGAGCATTAATTCTTTCCGGAAATTTTTTTGAGTGCGTTTCAACAACGTCGTATTAATTTGCCCGAGCGGGACGCGAGGCAAATTAGGACGTTGTTGGGATGCACGAAAATAATTTCCGGATATGAATTAATGCTCGAATGCAGATTCGGTAAGAAAATCGTAACGCCACAGACCCTCACAGTTAGGTTTGTCTACCTACAAAAAATTTCCAAGAAATTTTTTTATTGTCTTGGTTACGGCTCGTGAACTAATTTTTCTATTGGTCATTAATGAGTGTCGTACGATTTTCAAAGTAATTTCTTTTTGCATAAACCCTAAGATATATTGTAGTCTACTCAGACACGTTTTCTTTTTTTTTGCAGATGTTTCATCGTCTTGGTTCGGAGCCTCGGACACAGCCGAGTCATTATCGACCATGATAGAAATGTTGCTAAAACTTTTATTGAAAAAAGAGCTCACAACTTGTTATAGACGCAATGTGAAAAATTATTGGAAAAAATCCGTGAATACGATTGCGAGTGTTGTTTCGTGACTGTATTCTGATTAAAAATGGATAATAGTACGAGCGATAATGGTTTTCTTTATGTTAACCAAATGGCAGACATGGCATCTCGTTAGTTATAATAAGTGCGGGCTATAAATAATTTTCATCTCTCCACTTCTCCGCCCTGCGCGAACTTTGAAGGGCTGTCACTCGGAGACTATTTAAATCAATCACATTATTAAATGAGATTCGTGTATATTTTTTCAAGCACTACAACTTTCACATCCGCAATTTTCGGAAAAAACCACCCCCACAGCGCTAGAATGGCGGAAACAGATATTTGGTAACTTTGTCGCTCTCTACCGTTTTAAATACCAACTTCTCGGTATCGCGGCAAGGATAAAAAATGTGTAGAATTTTATTTCCAATATTTTTTGTTGAATAACTTTTTCTGTGCGACCAATGGATCGCGAGAAAAAACAAATTCAATTGTTATCAAGATGGCGGCTGTTTGGCAAGGGGTGGGGTGACGACTTTTTGGTTTTACACTTGTCTAATGCCACTAAACCACTGTGCAAGAGGAATCGCCGCGGCCAATTTTTTTAAGGGAAAACGACAATTTTACTGTACTATATTGAAATACCCTATAGCAGTGGTCGCCAACCTCTTCAATGTGTTGAGCTACTTGTTAATTTTGGAATAAACAGCGAGCTACCCACACGGAAGCCACGTAACGCAACGTAAATGAAATAATCCACAGTTAATTTATCATTATATGTATTTATTTTACTATTTATTTAACTGGTAATACATAATACATAGGTACTAATAATAACTACATACCTACCTACCAAACGAAGTTGTTTGAAAAATAAACACAAACTTTTATCCAGCCACAACGGCATGTCACGTAAGATTTAAAAATAGTTAATAATAACAACAAAAAAGTAACGCACTATCATGAACATAAACATTGAAAAATAAAAAAGCACGTTCAATGAGAAGGCTGACACTCAGACTCATCGATAATTTTTTTAATGTTTGCAGTATAATTTGATACAGCCATTCGAATACAATTATCCAAATGTTCATCTGTAAGTCGATTGCGATATTTGTTCTTAATAAACTTCATATTGGAAAAAGAAGATTCACACAAATAGGTTGAACTGAATAATGCTTTCACTTTCAAGGCAACACGGCATAGAACTGAATATTTGTCTTTACTTACAACAGGCCAGATACATTTGGTACTTGAGACTAACGATTTTAAGGCTAAATCATTTTGAAAATCAATTACTTCCATTTCTGTTGCAGCGATGTCTTCGCCAAAGTTCTGCATAACACAAGTTGCAAACTGTTGGATATCAATTTCCATAAAGGGTGAAACAACAAACTGCGCTACTAAAGCCATTTCGTTGAAATCCTTAAAACGATTTTTGAAGTTATTCTTCAGGGTAGAAACTATTTCTACATGATATTTGCTGTCATAGGGTTCTAATGGATTTTGAGATATTTTTTCTGAAAGAATAGGAAAATGCTTGGCATCGCTGTTAATTAGGTTTTGTTCCCAAAACTCCAGCTTTTTGATAAATGCTTTTATATCAGAAATCATTTCTGCTAGTTCTTTGTCTCTCCCCTGAAGCTGCAAATTAAGTTCGTTTAATTTCTCGGTAATGTCCACGAGAAAACCAAAATCTCTAAGCCAGATTGAATTTTCTAGTTCCGGAGTCGGTTCATCGCGTTTTTTGAAAAATTGAACTATGCCAGATAGGACATCATTAAAACGTTTCAGCACCCGTCCTCTACTTAACCATCGGACTTCAGAGTGAAGGAGTAGGTCCCCGTATTGACAGTCAACTTCATCGGCCAAGGTTTTGAATAATCTTCTTTGTAACGCTTGAGCTCTAATCTTGTTCACAATTTTTACCACCAGTTTCATAACGTTGTTTAGTTTCAGGAAATTTCCACATAATGCTTCCTGATGGATAATGCAGTGGTAAGAGAGAAATTGCGGAAAAGTTTCATCTTTACGACATAACGCCACCAGACCCTTATCAAAACCCACCATAGCTGGAGCGCCATCGGTTGTCAAGCCTACCATTTTCGATATTGGAATTTTCTCGGAAGAAATAATATTTTTTAAATGAGAAAACAACTCCTGTCCAGTAGTGTGTCCTTTCAGTGGAATAAACTTCAAAAGATCTTTAATCGTAAAATCACTAAAAACCATCCTGACGAACACGGCCATCTGGACAGTGTCAACGACATCTGTTGATTCATCCAGTTGAAGTGAAAAATAAACACAGTTATCTAAGTCAGTTCTTAACTGTAAAAAAATATCATTGCTCATTACTTCTACACGTCTCATCACTAAAGACCGGATTCTAAGCACTTTTGCTTACGTTCAGTTTTAAAAGCAGCAACAAACTGCTTTGAAATCTTTACAAATCTCATAAAAAGAAGCAATTTGAGTCATATTTGTTGCTGCTTTTTTTGCTTATTTGCTGTTACCAATGCTTATTTTTCAATTTAGTGCTTATTTCGGACTTATTTTTGGGTCACTTGAATTTTCTAAACAAACTGTTTGGAAATAGGTAGTTTTTCATAAAATAAAGCGTTAATTACCTAATGCCGTAAAATTCATATGCTACACCACTACATGACTGCACACGGCACCAGTGCTGCATTTTGCAATTTTGCATTAATGCATTGCCTTGAGACTGTGAGCCACGTGCACGCACCCTCCCCGCCTGTGATTTAGTTCAGTCTCGTCTCGTCTTGTAGGGTGATACGTTTTCGGTACCTATTTTTCCTTTAACAAAACTACAAGATGTCTAAAAAACAACTCCTTGAAGTGTGGATTGCTGACCATCCAGAATTAAAAATTGAAAAGAAACAGATATTTTGCCAAGCCTGCATAAAGACGGTGAGTTTTAGTAGTTCATTCAGAGGACACTTTATTTAATAAAATTTAATTTGTAGATTCAATGCGTTAAAAAGTATGATATTCTCCAGCATTTAAAAACAAAATTACACATAGAACGATTAAAAAAATTTAAGAATGAAACAATCAAGCAACAGACAATTGGGACATGTATAGCAACAACTTCTGGCTTTAATGAACAGCGGGAATTCAATTTAGATCTGTGCAAAGCTATGTTAAAATCAAACATACCACTTAATAAATTAACAAATCCCTCTTACAAACAATTCCTAGAAAAGCATTGTAAAAGACGTATCCCAGATGAAAGTACCCTTCGCAAAAGCTATGTTACCCCTGTTTTCCAAGAAACAATTCAAGGAATAAAAAAGATTATTGCAAATAATCGTATATGGTTCACTGTTGACGAAACTACCGACACTCGGGGAAGGTACGTGGCAAATTTAATTATAGGAGTTTTGAATGATGAAATTCCCACAGAAGGGTTCTTAATAAGTTCCAAGGAATTAAGCAAGACTAACAGCAATACAATCTCTAGGTTTGTTAATGAAGGATTAACAAATTTTTATTTACCGGATGCAGTGCGTAGCGAAAAAGTATTGCTTATGCTTTCAGACGGGGCGGCGTATATGGTCAAGGCTGCATCGAATTTAAAGATTTTTTATGAACATTTAATACACTGCACATGTTTGGCTCATGGACTTAATCGTATCGCAGAAGCGATAAGGATGCAGTTTCCATTAGTTAATAAATTAATAAGTAACGGTAAAAAAATATTTATCAAAGCTCCCTTGCGAGTGCAGATGTTCAAAAAGAAGTTGCCAAATATTCCGCTGCCCCCAGAACCTGTTTTGACCAGATGGGGAACTTGGCTAGACGCCGCCATCTATTACGCTAATCATTTCGAGAACTTTAAACAATTAGTTTGTGAGTATCCAGAAAACACAAGTAAATCAATACAAGACTGCCAAAATGTCCTTAAACAACACGAACTACAAAATAATTTGGCATATATCAAAAGCAATTTTAGTTTTGTAAGCGAAACCATAAAATCGCTGGAGAAGCAACAAGTTCCGTTGTTTGAATCAATTAAAATTATTGACAATTTTAAGAATGCCATTTATGATGTTCCAGGACCCATTGGAGAGTTAGTTAAAATAAAAATGGAACAGATTTTTTCAAAAAATACGGGATATCAAGAACTAGAAAAAATTTCTTCTATTTTAAGTGGTGAAAATGTTCCTGATTTGAACATGGATCCCGCTAATATAGCTGCATTCAAATACGCACCTATTACTAGTGTGGACGTAGAGAGAAGTTTTTCGACATACAAGCACATTTTAAACGACCGAAGACACAATTTAACAATGGAACATTTGGAACAATATTTAATTGTCAATTCTTTTCGGCATGAATAGAGCTGTTTAATACTTTGATTCTTTTATTTTTAATATCGCATTTATTATGTTTTTATTTCTGAACATAAATTAAGTTGGATTTGTATTTTTATTATGAAATAATACGTGTTATCGCATAAAGATTGCCTCTTTATTTTTTCAGATTTTTTTTAATGTTGATTTTAATTTGTATTTTTATTACTGTCTATTTTATTAAATTACTGCTTTTTTGGAGCTTTTTTTGGCATAAATAGAGCTTTTTTTCGTAAAATAATGTGCTTTTTTAAGCACTTTTTTTTAGTTAAAGGGTGCGTATTTATCCGGTCTTTACTCATCACTGTATTAGCAGAAAGTTGCATAGATTTTATAGCTGAAACTATCTCGTCTTTGTTTCTAAAGTTGGCAAATAACGAGTCAGCAGCTTCTAAAAACGCCTGTTTTATCATTTCCCCGTCTTCATAAGGTTTCTTTTTTTGTGCAATTATCTGGGACACACGGTACGATGCTTCAGTTGCAGCCTTATTTTTGTCGATTGTTCTTAAAAATATTGATTGTTGTCCAATTAACTGCTTTTTTAACTGTTTCAGTTTCTCCTTTCTGGCGGCAGAATGTAGTGGGAATGATTTTGCAAAATTAGAATGTACAGTTTTATGATGTCTCTCAATATTTCCTTTTTTAGCAACGGAGACCGAAGTATTACATAACAAACACACATTTTTATCTTTAACTTCTGTAAAAAAGTATTGTTCTTCCCATTCCGAATGAAAGTGGTATGTCTTTACCTTCTTACAACTGCTTGCCATAATATTATTTTTTGTTGTTCACTACTAACCCAACCGCTGGACGTTGGTTACGCGTTCAGTTTTAAACTAAGCGCAATGTCGCCGCGCCGTGCGTATTTATCCCGTTCAAAGCAATCCAGATCGTTCTCGAACACTAACGCACTGGTCCGGCTGGTCGGTTCTAGCCGATTGTAGCCGATTCTAGCTTGATGGCGTCAGCGGCAGATCGCTCGCCGCAACGTTGCCGCTGTTTATGTTTAATATTATGACAATTAGATTTTTTTGTGGAATTTTAGGAAGCTTCTCTGATTTTGTATTTTTTAAATTAAAATCGTTGTGAGAGCTACCAGAATTGCCCCCGCGAGCTACCGGTAGCTCGCGATCGACAGGTTGGCGACCACTGCCCTATAGCATAAATGTAGCCCAATAGTATGATGCCGACACAAAATAAATAGAAATGATACAACTTGGATACAACTTTGGAAAAACAAAATGTAAAAACACATGACAACTTGCGGTAAGTCAAAAATTATATTCATGGACTATAATGCTGAATTTGTAATCTGAAATCTAGTAGGTTGATGGCAGGCAAAATAGGCTTCGGTATTTTTGATGCAGTTTAATTATAATAGAAAATAAAATTAAACAACACTGAAAACATACTTTACATCCCTCGTAATATGCTAACGTAAGGCGTGTGTTCTGCACTGTAGCAAGCAGCACACTGCTATCACCGCCAGGCCGATTCCCTCTGCTAAGTGCTGGGCCCGAAGCCTATCTTTTACTTAACTTGTAAATATGCATTACCGTACTAAAAATTTACACCAAAGGTTAAGATTTTATTGTCAATATAGAATATTACATAATTTACAATTAAAAGGATGTTTATTTTATATTAGGTACTTTCTGTAAGTTAAAAATACATACAGCGATATGATGCACAAAATGTATGACATAACAGGCAACTTGTTTGTTGCATACGGTGAAAGTGAGATGTAATGGTTTTGTGTTAAAGCGGTTCCAAACACATCATGAATATCTTTATGTACGCTTATATACAAGTATATTTAATTCTGGATACTGAGATTCCACACAACTTATGCACACTTATATCACCATATTTAAGTATGATTATGCAATCACTGGTAATGTTATTGGAGTAAAGAAAAATATGAGCTTGATATTCCTTTGACTCATACCATTTTTGAAATAGCTGATGGGAACACACTGAATGCTCGCAAGTACGAACAAGTGTGAATACGAAAAATCAGTAATCAGCCCTACATTAATTGTAAATGTCCTTATTTGTGCATATTTGCGATGTCTGAGACCGGCTTTTAAAACATCTTGGTTCTATTTTCACACTACATTGATTAATCTTAATATTATTTCATAATTCATATCATTACAAAATAAAAAAAATTATTTTAACTTAATTTCAGTCCCATTCATATCTAATACGTTCTTAAAAATCCAATACTCGGTAAATTCAACATGACTATCCTTTTTCCCCTACTTATTCTTCTGCATAGGATTTTACCAAGATATTTCCTTATCCATATACCTGACCAAATTATGTTTTCGTCCTGCTTTAAATTCACAAGCAAGAGAGAAATATGATTTTGCTTTTATATGTTTCCTCATATTTTTCCTATATATTTGTTCTCGTAAGTCTCATTAAATTTCCGTGTTGTTTTATATTTACTAACAGAATACAAATAATATTATTCATACTGTAAGCTTCTTTGAAAGTTATCTGAATGCTGTTTTTAGATAACTTGAATTTAGCTAGCTATATGAACTGCAAAGGTGACGACAAACTTTTAGTAAATGATATCATCTAGGAGCTACTTATAGATACTAAGGTTTTTATTCAGTATGTCTCTTTACATGTTTAGCTAAAGTGGATTTTGTTGCTGTTTTATATTCGCAAATAGAAGATGAATAGCCTTTTTCTCCCATATGTGTGTTCATATGTTTAACTAAATTACCTTTTCGTGCTGCTTTATGTTCGCAAATAGAATACCAATACGGTTTTTCTCCTGTATGCGCCTTCAAATGTTTAATTAAATCATCTTTTCGTGCTGTTTTATATTCGCAAACAGAACATGAATAAGGTTTTTTCTCCTGTGTGCTTGTACATATGTTGAACTAAATTATTTTTCCGTGCTGCTTTATATTTGCAAAAAGAACATGAATAAGGTTGTTCTCCTGTATGCATCTTCATATGGCACACTAAACTACTTTTATGTGCTGCTTTATATTCGCAAATAGAACACCAATACGGTTTCTCTCCTGTATGCGTCTTCAAATGTTTAACTAAATACCTTTTCGTGCTGTTTTATACTCGCAAATAGAGCATGAATGAGGTTGTTCTCCTGTATGCATCTTCATATGGAATACTAAATTACCTTTATGTGCTGCTTTGTATTCGCAAATTGAATACTCATAAGGTTTCTCTCCTGTATGCGTCTTCATATGTTTAACTAAAGCATCCTTTTCTGCTGATTTATGCTCGCAAATAGAACATGAATAAGGTTTTTCTCCTGTATGCATCTTCATATGGCGGCCTAAACATCTTTTCGTGCCGTTTTAAATTCGCAAATCGAACATGAATAAGGTTGTCCTCTTGTATACGACTTCATACGGTTTACTAAATTATCTAGAAAACAAATAAGGTTTTTCACTGCTATTGGTCTTCAGTTGCTGAATAAACTTACATTTCTCTGAAGTTTTATATTCGCAATTGGAAGACATGTAAAATTGTTCCGTATGAGTTGCAATATGTTCCTAGAAACTACTCTCGTCTTTTGCTCCATATTCAGAATCCTTGCAAAGTAATTGTTCTTCTAAGTGACTTCACTTGCTGCACACGAATCAAGCAGTTCATCCTTTAGATCAACTTCTTCCTGCTTAATATCCAATTCGTGTTGAGCCGTGTTGTCGATAGTATCTTGAACGATCTCTTGCTGAACATGTAAGTTTGCGACTACTTTACTTTCATTTCTTGTCAGTGGTTGAAGTAGCATACTGGTTATTGCATTAGGCAAATTATATTCCACTAATTCATATTCCTTGTCCAATATTGTAACCAAAATAAAAAATCCGGATTCAATAAATTCAACATCTGATAATAAAATGTAAACTAACTTTGATAATCCTGCTGTTTACGGCTACCACTTTGAACTACCGCTCTTAGAGCCAGTAATATAGGAGGGAGGCTGCAACGCTGTGGGTCGATTACACCAGGTTGAACTACCGTTTAGAAGCAGCTCATTTCGAAAAAAGGAATTGCGAAAACTAGATAAATGCAAATTAACAAGACAATTCAATTTTAATTCACTTACATTATAAGTTACAAACGACTTTCGGGTCGTCATGATTGACACGGTCCAATCTCGGAAGTAGTTTGTTACGTAATGACAATGGCCGTGAAAGCCTCAGAAATCATCCACTTACATTATATTACAAATAAATTATTAGCAATAAAACTGTTTCCATTGCAATTGAATTTCTATTATTTTTCTGATTCTGAGCAATTCTTTAATAAAATTAATCTCCTTAGCATAGAATTTCGGCTTAGACCGCGTAGTATTTGTATATGAACACCCAGCATTTTCTGGCTTAATGTGCCTTGCACCTTGTGACGTCGAGCAAAAACCCGCGCGATGGCCATGCTCTTTGGTGGCTCGTGTTGTTTGAGTATCTTGAGAACGAGGATACTTAGGCAGATTTGGCCGTTTTGCTGTTTGTGCATCCATATTCATTAACGTTTCGCAAGACCTTGCAGCTTGCATCATCAGAGTGAAAGTCGCACTCTCTAGAGAGAGAAAAGATACATCTGTTTGACTCTTTACAAAGGAACGGATACACAACTACCGCCATACGAAAAGCACTAGACAAGACTATGACAAAAAAGGCTAAAGAAGAATCTCCACCTCTGGAAGGCTTAGCATTTCTACCTTACGTTTAAAGGCTCAACTGATAAGATAGGACGTGTCCTGCAACGATGCAACGTCAAAACTGTGTTCACGAGCAAGGAAACTTTGGGTAACGGCTTCAGATCGGTAAAAGACAAGATTCCAAGTTTAAAAACCGCTGGCGTATATCGCATTCTTTGTTCTTGCGGCTCGAGTTACATTGGACAGACTGGTCGTTCCGTTGATCTAGACTCAAGAACATAAAGGCGATTGCAAACACAAACGCATCACAAAATCAGCCGTAGCTGAGCATACGTTTACAAATGGGCACACTTTAGAATTTGAGCATGCCAGAGTACTTGCCAGAATACCTCATTACTTCCCGCGAGTGATACGTGAAGCCATAGAAATAGAAAAACATCCAAATAATATCAACAGGGAAGATGGCTTTAAGCTTAGTAAAACGTGGACCCCTGTGATACACGATCTAAAGCGTTACAACCACTCTGCGTCATACGGCCACGCTCCACGGATTGCGTTGCACTCGGACGACCAACCAGCGCCAGCGTTACGCCACTCCGCGCGCCTGGCACAGAGGACTATAAATAGCTCCACACCGACCTTCGGTTCTTAGTGCGACTTTCACTCTGATGATGCAAGCTGCAAGGTCTTGCGAAACGTTAGTGAATATGGATGCACAAACAGCAAAACGGCCAAATCTGCCTAAGTATCCTCGTTCTCAAGATACTCAAACAACACGAGCCACCAAAGAGCATGGCCATCGCGCCGGGTTTTTTGCTCGACGTCACAAGGTGCAAGGCACATTAAGCCAGAAAATGCTGGGTGTTCATATACAAATACTACGCGGTCTAAGCCGAAATTCTATGCTAAGGAGAATAATTCGAGTAACCGCGAAAGCCTCAAACAATATACAATTATTGAATTTCGTGCATTTATTTTTAATAGCAGTACATTACTAATTTGCAGTAAATTATTTAAAAATTGCGATAATAACCCCTAGTATAATTGATATAAAATTAAATCTGTTGGAAAATGGATAAGGAAGATACATGAGTGTGAAGTGGAGAAATAAAATATACTCTATTTGTAACTAAACCTTCAAACAGTGCTAAGTTTATTAAATATAAAAAGTGCAAAACATGTAACTACAAAAAAGAAATTAAGTTGTTTATATTGTTGTACATATTTGCCAAAAATAAATTAAATAAATTAAAAAAACCTTTATAAAAGTTACACAATCATGTAACTATGAAAAATAAATAGAATTGTTAATAAAAAAGTGCATTGAAATTTTCCAAAGTTAGATTAGTTTTTTTATATAAAAGTACACATGTATTTACTAAACATAAACTGAATTGTTATATAAAAAAGTGCATAAAAATTTATTAAAACTAGATTCAATTGTTTATAGAAAAGTGCACATGTATTTACAAAACATAAACTGAATTGTTATATAAAAAAGTGCATAAAAATTTATTAAAACTACATTCAATTGTTTATAGTAAAGTACACATGTACTTACCAAACATAAACTGAATTGTTAATAAAAAAGTGCATACATACCAGGGCTGTTGCAATAATTTCGGGAATGGCGTACTTTATATACCATAGTTTTAGTAAGGTGGTTGTGTCATTTTCAGAAAATTTGTAATTTTTTAGGGTAGTAAGCGTTCATACAAATTGTTTGCATTTCTGACTAATCGCGTAACTCGATGCGCACACGGCAATAGTTGATCTTTTCACAATTTCTCAATGTTAATTGCCCTATGTCTGATACTCTGCGAGACACACTGTATATATACTTCCAATGAAGTCATTATAAAAAGATGAAGAAACGACAAATACGATACAAGCTTGTATATTAATTTGTATAAAAAAGTAACAAAAATAAAATACTCTCTTAAAATACAAGAATAAAAATTTAAATATTTTCCGCTAGTACGTAAATATATAACATACTAGAACGCGTTGGCCAGCCTACGTCTGGCCCTGCCAGCGTAAAGAAACCGACATCAGCTCTTATAATATAAGATATTATTAGAGCAGCAAAGCTCTCTTGACTTTCGTTGGACAATCTCTGCGTCGTTTTTGTCCTATTGGCATGGTTTTTGCTTTTGGAGGTTGGCTTACTGTTTTCAGTCTTATTGCTACTACAACGATGTGTTTGCACATCATTTTTTTAGGAATGCTGGACAGTCATAATGGCTATCAAGCCATTAATTTTTATCTTTGGGCAAAACTCTTCTCCAAATTTTGAACATCACAGATTTATTCTCATCAAATGAAGAGAAATCTAGGCCATCCTCTTTTGATATGTTTTTCGACCTTTTTCCAGGGCGCCTTAGTGGCCTAGTGGTTAGAATGGCAGAGTAGTAATCACAGCGATCAGCGGTCCCGGGTTCAAACCCCGGGGGAGGCACAAATTTACGTTGAAAAACGTACAATATCATTCCTTCTCAGGACTAACCAGGAACAACTGATGACGGGAGTAGATCAAAACTCCCGAAACGTTGTGTGATTTACACCCTAGACAGTGGAAAAAGTCCGAAAAATATATCATAATAGACCACTGCCAAAAAATGACATTCAGAGAACATCCTTTTTTGTGGCACCAAATTCTTCTAGAGGAGTCGCATAACCAGCAGGAATAATGTAGCTATTATTGTTATTACTTGTACCGTCTGTCTCATTTTCTAGAATTATATTTTCTGCTGTTTAGCCCACTTTATTATTACCTAACCCAAAACCTAGCCTCAAATATCCAGCCGGTAAAGGAAGTCGCTGTTACTGAACATTTATTATTTTTACTGTGCAAATTAAAACAAATTACTGTGCATCTTCTATTTGGTTAATATGCGTTTTAAACTGTACGAAATATAATAAAATACCGTGCATATTTTACCGGCCATTTTTAATTATTTGTTGTGCAATTTGCAATATTTTACTAACCATTCGGGTTTTTATACTTTGCAGAAATTAGTTGATTACTGAATAAAACTGGATTAAATACTAAACGTTTTATTAGCACCCATAAACATATTAGAGGGTTTGATAACGGGTAATACAACCAAAGGGAGACCACGTCTCGAATTTTTGAAGCAGGTAATAAAAAATGCAAGTTGCGAAAATTACGCAAACTTCAAGAAATCTACCTGCGATAAAGCAAGATGGAAAGCTGCCGACTAATCTAAGGATTGAAGAGTAGATAGATCAAGAATTTAAATTTGGTCGTAGCAGTCTCGGCGATGAGTCTCGTGAATGTCGGCCACGAACTGCTGTTGTTCCAGAAAACGTCGATCTTGTTCGCAGAATGGTAATGATTGACCGCCATGTGACATATAGACAGATTGAGTCGTCCCTTGGCATCGACATGAAGCAAATTCATACAATATTGCATAAACACTTGGGTGTCAGGACACTTGCTTCTAGGTGGATCCCCCACAATTTAACTGATGTTGAAAAACAGAACCGCGTAAAATTGTGCAAGGAAATGCTCAAAAAATTCAGTGCAGGATCATCAAATCTGGTTTACGACCTCATCACAGGCGATGAAACTTGGATTTACTCATATGAACCTGAAACTAAATGTCAATTGGCTGTGTGGGTATTCCAAAGTGAACCAAAACTAACAAAGTTGTTCGATCTCGAAGTGTTTCGAAAAAATGATCGCCTCATTTTTCGGCTTTACTGGACATGTCTCAACTGTGGCCTTAGAAGATAGAAGAATGGTCAATGCTGAGTAGTACATACCATTTGCTTACCGGAAGTCATAGCTGAAGTGAGGAGAAACAATGCGAGGAAGCGTATCATTTTGCATCACGATAATGCAAGCTCCCACACGGCAGCTCAAACAATCAATTTTTTGAAGCGTCAAAACATTGAATTAATGTCCTACTGTCCTTATAGTCCTGATTTATCACCGAATTACTTTTTCCTATTCCCTCTGGAGAAAAATAAAATGCGTAGTCAGCGGTTTATGCCACCCCAAGAAGCAGTTGAAGCATATAAATCCCATGTAGCTATACCTCGTTCAGAATGAAAAAAAAATTGAGAATTAGTATGAACGCATGCAAAAATATATTAATTATTAAGGAGCATATTTCGAAAAGCAATAAACATATTTCGTTTAATTCTTTTTTATGTTTTTCTAGTACTTTCCCAAAATTATTGCAGCAGCCTTCGTATTTACCAAATCTAAATTGTTTATAAAGAAGTACACATGTTGTAGCATCCATTGTAGTTTACCTTGGAAGGCTCACACATCTCCGACTAGCTCAATACACGGCTGCGATAAGGGTATAATAAATGTGGGATTTTAGTGTTACTTCACTTTCTCATAAAGGTCTTAGTTCATTAAACAAGAAGTATTGGGCGCCATCAATTTTATTCAAAATTGTTAATTTTTTCAATATTTATACATTTTACATTCAATCTTACATTTTACCAATAACATTGGTTATTTGGTTTATTTGACTATGTTATGACTTCAAAGGATGTTTATTATACATACATAACATACATAATCTGTAGCCCCTTATACCGTTTACAGTGTCGGGGTGCCGGGCGCACCGAGCCGCTGAGGGTGTGTGCATTTTTTAAATTTGGCGGAGGTACTTGAGGTAGTGGAGCCAGTCTGGCTAGAACACTACGCCCGCTCTCCAGATGGTCACCCACCCAAGTTCTGACCGAGCAGACTGGTGCTTAACTTTTGCAAGTGCCGTGAGAGATGCATCAGCACTCAGCCGTACTGCCGGCGATGTTTATTATACTTGAATATATTACCTGTTTTATGTAGGACAAAGATATAAAGAGCTCTTCATACCCCTGTAATCCCTTTTAGTAATCTCAATCTAGGTTAATGACAGATTTCCTGTTTGATTTAATTTAGTTATTCAAGTATAAGAAAAGTCCGTTATTTACAAAACGCCTGCCTTATGACATTTGACTTCTATTAATTTGACATTTGTGCGACCACAACGATACTCATTAGTCCGACCCAAAAGAAGGTAATTATAGTTTTTAAGGTACCAAGGGGCATTATGAGTAAAATAAGAGCCCAAGATTGTTAGTGTACTAACCGAGGGTTTGGCCCGAGGTGTGTACAACAATCGCGGGCTCTTAGCTCATAATGCCCGTGGTGCCTTCAAGGTTTTATGTCCTACCAATTTTCTTACCTAATTCATATTCATATTCAATTCATATAATTACTATGCTATGGTATTTAAGATTGATCTAGTTAGCTGATCTAAGTTAGATTTGTGACATTAGATGAGCTGTCATTAATTTTCATTATGACAGTGGTGCATAATTTTTGAAATAAAAGTTGTATCCATGGAAACAAATACTGTTAATTTTTCATAATAACCCTAGTGTTCTTATGAAGAAAATAATTGCCCTGGAGCGTTATTTTGTATCTAAGATACCTTAAAATAGAGTCATTAATTTTAATTAATGTACTGGTAGGACATAAACAATCTTATTATATCAATATTATTCCATTAGTCGTTAGTATTGTGGCTTATACCCTTATTTAGTAATAACCAACATATTATATTTAACTAATTATGCGAACAGCAATTAACAATTCATAAACTTGTTTAGAACCAGCCTATGGTTAACACGAAGAAATCATGGTGTCGGTTCTCTTGACCTTTCCCATAGAGTTGAGTTCTTAGATAACTAGAAGACCCCCATCGCCACACCAAGGAAGTGTCTTTCTTCGGTGAATTTTATTTCTCAACAATTAATTTGATTTTGAATAAGGTGCTCCTTTATCGATTATTTCTCTCATGGCTTCACCATCGCCCTGGAGAATATCGTTCCACCCTATCATGACGGATGGTGATTGAAAAGGAGTACGGAACTATAGAGGAGGCCTAAAAGCTAAACCAAGGATACCCCTAATTAAGATCTGTATGAATTATCGTCTTATTTACCTACCAGCTAGCTAATAACTGCTTTTTTCAGAAAGAAATTGCCCAATGGATTAATCCTATTTGCCTGAAAAATTATTACTTTTTAATATATTGTAGAATTTATTAATTAAAACCTTACAATCACAGTGTATATCCTTTTTAAGCTATGACTTAGAAATGGTGTGGCTTTCTTGGCGACGCAGAGAAGCTTCTTTCTGCTTTTTGCACCAAAACAGGAAGTAGTTTCTCTTTTATTATATGTTTTTCTAATGTAACCACTAACCTTCTAAAATATCTAAATTAATTTATTGAACGAGTATGCAGCCCATACACCGCTTATGTGCTTTAAGTTGCCTATCTATTAGGTTTCAATAATACCCATCGGTATTCCTTATAGTAGTCAAGCTCTATACTGCTACAATGTTCATTCATAATCCATAGCCTCTTTTACCTTTTGGTGTAGAGGACCATTCATACCTCGCGGGAAATGCAACGCAGGTAATGCGCCGCACGCGACTTACACTACCCTCTCCCGCATGCAAACATACCACACACACAACAACTTACATCTAACTTAACTAATGAGTTCAAATCCCGCGCCGCTCCGAGAAAATTCTCGGCTACGGCCAGATTTGAACCCATGTCCACCTGGTTGCTAAGCAGACAACAAGCCCACTCAACCACCGAGGTGGCCTCTGCTACAATGTAACTACGAAAAATAAACTGAATTGTTAATAAAAAACTGCATACAAGTTTTACAAAAATAAATTAGTTTTTTATATAAAAGTGCATATGCATTTATAAAAAATAAACTCAATTGTTAATAAAAACGTGCACACACATTTACCAAAGATTTTTTATTAACAGTTTAGTTTATTTTTTGAAAATGCATTTGTACTTTTTTACAAACAATTTAATTCATATTTTTTTAAATACATATGCATTTTTTATTAACAATTTAGTTTATTGTTTATAAATACATGTTTACTTTTTATAAACAATTTAAATTATTTTTCGTAGTTCTTTTTTATATTCAGTAAACTTAAATATACAGTATATTTCATTTCTTCCCTACACCCCTGTATCTTTCTTACCCATTTTCTGACAAATTTAATTTTATTTCAATGATACTAGAGGTTATTTTTGCAATTTTTAAATAATTTTACTGCATACCAGTAGTATTCTGCCGTCAAAAATAAATAGGGGAAATTCAAAAGTTGTAGTAGGCTTAATTTTATTAAGTATTGTTTGAGGCTTTCGCGGTTACTCGAATTATTCTCCTTAGCATAGAATTTCGGCTTAGACCGCGTAGTATTTGTATATGAACACCCAGCATTTTCTGGCTTAATGTGCCTTGCACCTTGTGACGTCGAGCAAAAACCCGCGCGATGGCCATGCTCTTTGGTGGCTCGTGTTGTTTGAGTATCTTGAGAACGAGGATACTTAGGCAGATTTGGCCGTTTTTGCTGTTTGTGCATCCATATTCACTAACATTTCACAAGACCTTGCAGCTTGCATCATCAGAGTGAAAGTCGCAGACGAGGAAAATCTAGAGAGAGAAAAGCTACATCTGTTTGACTCTTTACAAAGGAACGGATACACAACTACCGCCATACGAAAAGCACTAGACAAGACTATGACAAAAAAGGCTAAAGAAGAATCTCCACCTCTGGAAGGCTTAGCATTTCTACCTTACGTTAAAGGCTCAACTGATAAGATAGGACGTGTCCTGCAACGATGCAACGTCAAAACTGTGTTCACGAGCAAGGAAACTTTGGGTAACGGCTTCAGATCGGTAAAAGACAAGATTCCAAGTTTAAAAACCGCTGGCGTATATCGCATTCCTTGTTCTTGCGGCTCGAGTTACATTGGACAGACTGGTCGTTCCGTTGATCTAAGACTCCAAGAACATAAAGGCGATTGCAAACACAAAACGCATCACAAAATCAGCCGTAGCTGAGCATACGTTTACAAATGGGCACACTTTAGAATTTGAGCATGCCAGAGTACTTGCCAGAATACCTCATTACTTCCCGCGAGTGATACGTGAAGCCATAGAAGTAGAAAAACATCCAAATAATATCAACAGGGAAGATGGCTTTAAGCTTAGTAAAACGTGGACCCCTGTGATACACGATCTAAAGCGTTACAACCACTCTGCGTCATACGGCCACGCCCCACGGATTGCGTTGCACTCGGACGACCAACCAGCGCCAGCGTTACGCCACTCCGCGCGCCTGGCACAGAGGACTATAAATAGCTCCACACCGACCTTCGGTTCTTAGTGCGACTTTCACTCTGATGATGCAAGCTGCAAGGTCTTGCGAAACGTTAGTGAATATGGATGCACAAACAGCAAAACGGCCAAATCTGCCTAAGTATCCTCGTTCTCAAGATACTCAAACAACACGAGCCACCAAAGAGCATGGCCATCGCGCGGGTTTTTGCTCGACGTCACAAGGTGCAAGGCACATTAAGCCAGAAAATGCTGGGTGTTCATATACAAATACTACGCGGTCTAAGCCGAAATTCTATGCTAAGGAGAATAATTCAATAATTGTAGTAGACTTTTATTGAAAAAGATTATTACAGAAGTTGCTTACAATCACAAAAATAGTCCAACATCAATTGTGATGGAAACCGTTTTATAGACAATAATTTATTTATAATATAATGTAAGTGAATTAAAATTTCATTGCCTTGTTAATTTGCATTTTTCTAGTTTTCGTGATTTCTTTATCGAAATAAGCTGCTTTTAAAGGATGGTATAATCGACCCACAGCGTTGCAGCATCCCTCCTATATAACTAGTTCTAGAAGCGGTAGTTCAAAATGGGAGGCGTAAACAGCAGGATCACCCAACTTTATTTTGAGTTTAATATTCTTACTTACATGGAATAACATGAAATTGGAAGAAATAATTCGTTCTGAGAATGGGCTAGCAGTAAATAGAGCACTGAATTACTATACAAACGTCCATCAACCTTAATTACTGTTTGGCACGATTGTTAAGAACAAACAGAATTTAAAAAAACTACACAGTAGTATACAGCCTACTGCGTTAAAATGATATATTGTTAAAGGCAACTTGTATAATTTAGTAATTTTATATAATACTTAACAAAGTTAGGCAGTTTATGAAATGAATTTCTTAAGACCATTTTTCATATATTGCATAAGCATTATATTATTATGGTTATGATGTTTTGATTTAAATAAATGTCTCTATCATCTCAAAGGGTTGGGTTTCTACATCATACCAAGTATTAGCTTGATTTAGTATAAATTATTGGAAATAGATTTATTTTCAACTGAAATATCGTTATATATATATAACAAAGTCCTTTTCACAGCTCGGTGGTTACTACACAAGGCGAAGAATTTGACTGGGAAAGGGGTTATAGTCAACACCAATCTCAGTACTTGGGCAACGATTACAAGAGCTATTAATGGTTTGTTGAAATAAAACCACTTGATGCTAAGGTCGACTGTTTCGAAATATATTTATTCCATTCTCAAGACCTAAGGAGAGGTTACAGATAAGAAGCGATGTTTGTACAATGTAATTAGTTAAGATCTTACCTAACAACTTGCGGCACAAAACCGAAAAGGCACATGGAGTTCACAAAACATGTGACTAGATTTCAAATTTTAAATTTACAAAAGCAGTACAGCGAATGCAGCATATCACACAACAAAAGTAATGCTAGATTTTCCTGTCACCAGGTTACATGTTAAAAATCCACAAATACATTTAAAATTAATTAATTACTACAATTTTTATTAGTTTTAAGCCATAATGGCCGTCAATTTGATAAAATTGTTCAAACCCGATAAGGAATGCAAGGAAGTTATAAACTTTGCAGGTGACAGTCGTGGTTCGCGCATGCGCCTTACGATCGGCGTCGGTAGTATACCAGGGACGTTCAAAATGGAAAGGTACTGTTCGCTGGCACAAGTAAGGAAATTTATGAAATTTAATTAAAGAGTAAATTATTTATTTATGGGAAAGAAAGATATATTATAAGGAGAGTGAAACAGGTTAGGTTGAAAATTATTGACCCTCGATTCTAACCAGGTTGGGGAAAATCTAAAGAAAAATCGTTATTGGACATTGCTAACAGGAGGTGATATGAAACACTAAGGTTGTCAATGTCTGTTTTTGAATTAAGGGTGTTGTTACTGCCAAAAATGTGGCACATTTCAATAAATATAATCAATAACCTTAATTACCCTAAGGTGTTAAGGTGCAATTTACCACAATACATTTACAAATTACAAATACAGTCACAATAGAGTCAATCATAAATGTTTCACGAGTAAGTAAATGTTGTCCATTCTTTCTTATGTATTATGTATTTGCTATGATATATTTATATTGTTTGTTGGTTTGTTTATATGTATATTGTTGGCGTGTATTTTTACGAGTTTGTTGAGCACTATAGAACCAAGTCATGAATAAATCCTGTTATTAGATATTGGTTATCCTATTATTTTGGTTTGTCTGGAATATCTCTTACCTTGGGGAGGTCCGACACAAGAATTTGTCTACGCCTTTTCCATTAGTTTCTTTTTTAGCTTCGCTGGAACCCCGATCCTCTCGACTAGTTAGCCAACCTAGGCCGATATATACCAACTGGCAAAATACCTAATACAACTTTCGCCAACAGGTAAGGGCCACCCTTCGCCATCCTTCGTTACAAAGTATAAGCAACAATTGTGTGCATTTTGTGTTTGATAAATTTCAAAACTGGCGCTCGTTGGTTTAATTGCACTTCCAAACAACAGAGGCGCTGTAACCGTCGATAAAAGCTAGCATGTGCGTAAGGTATCTATAAAAGTTTAGTGATTTGTGACAAAAACTATTATCGTTTTATGAACAACGCGACAGCCACCGGCTTAATCGACTTGTAACTAAATTCTTTACAGCTGTCAAAAGTGCAAATTCTAGTATTAATGATTTTATTACCGAATTGCAACACACTTATAATGATTTTGTTATGGAAATACGTAGCCAGTACAAAGTTGAACTACCGGACGAATTGCTTATGTTGCGGATTACAGCAACATTGCCAAGCGAATATGACACCGTGAGACAAATTTGGGAAGCAACCCTGCTTGCCGAATGTAGAATGACTTCGAAGTTTTGAAATTCGTTCAGCCGAAGACGAAACAAACACCGCCTTTATTGCCAAATCAAAATTCGCCACATAGAAAATATTGTTTGTATTGCAAAAAGTTAAGTCACAATGAAAGTCAGTGCTGGTCCTGATAAAAAGACAAAACGAAAAACCAAACAAACCTACAGAGAAGCAAAAGTCACCAAAAATAAATTAACGAAAAAGTTTCATCTGTCAAAAATAATTTAGGTGCATTTTTTGCGTCAGCCCTTGTTGCGTCATCGAAAGGAAATCCAAATCAATGGGTTTTTGATACAGGACATCTCATCAAACACATGATAAAAACTGCCGATGCATCGGCCAAGAACACTATACTAAGGACACGCAACTCCCGTTTCGAAGCGGACCGCTAAAAGCTGACAAGTAAGGCGGCCGTGGTGTACAATTATTCATTCACAAAACTCGTGAACTGTCAATGTCAAACATTTGCTGAGTGTAACTGGAAATTCGGACCATGTTTTAACAATTAATAACACACTTGAAATACACTCCATTGGATTAACAACCGTAAACTGACTTTTAACCGCGATTACAGGTTAATTTAGCTCGCTTCCAACTCTCGAACGGCAGTACACGCTGTCGACAGCGCCGCGACGGCTATCCCCGACATAAGGGCCGCTTTTATATACAGCCGTCATACGAAGTTGCATCTCCTTAGTATAGTCTTCTTGGCATCGGCATAGCTCTTGGCTATGGCACAGTTGACGTCGTAGTTCTTGTCAATGACAAATGGAAAAATAACCAGTTAACTAATGTTTGGTATGTACTCAATTTATTTGCAATACGTCCAACTTTACATAAGGGCTGCAAATGAGAGATCAATGAAAATGGTTTACGCGATCCACGAAATGGCTGTGTTGTTATCACTGGAGAACAAATCGATGGCTTACCCCAAGTAAACAAACCCCAAGCAAATGTACCATGAACGGTTTGGCCATCAAGGAAAGAGTTATGTTAAAACGGTATTAAGGCAACCCGGAATTTAATACGAGTCCGACGAGACCGAGTTATGCAAAGGATGTGCGTTAGGAAAACAAACACAACGTCATTTCGGATCAAGACCCGAACGAGCAACGACAAGAGGTGAACCAATAAATGCAGATGTAGATGGACCGATGTCGGGTATTCATAATCAAAAACAAGCCTGAGGTTGCAAGTAAACTACAAGTCTTTATCAACATCACATAATTTACGCCCAAATTGATAGTTTAGTGATGTTTTAAAACCCAATTTTGTTCGTTTCGGATATTAGCGTCTCCCAGCTTATGTCATGATCGTCGATTTTAATTTAGATGTGGTTGCTTGCCGTATGAATGACGTCGGTCAATTGTCTGACTTTCACTTTCAGGTTAAGTCCCGGACCCAATCTTTTGCATATGACAGAATCCGTACGTTTCTGTATGAGTTAGAAAGAGAAAAAATAAGCCTTGGCAGCTGCGCTTTTCGCGTGGCGTCATGCATTCATTCTCGATCTGACGTTGTTAACACGTCGAAGTGAATAGTTGGTATCTGTAAAAACCCCTGAATAATATGCTGTTCTGAGCGGATTTGTAGTGAGAGTTGTATCCAAGCCAATATACCGGGTGGCTCAGCGTTGAACCGTCAAAGCGTCCCGTTTCCAAGACTTACACAGCAAAGATTCTTTTACGCATCAGCCTTAATGAATTTGGGGGCCACCCCCTTTGACTCCGTCTTCCGCCAGTATATGAAAGCAGCTTCATGGTGAGACGTAATTCAATACCGCATTGTCGAACGCTATCGTCAGGTATTGTAAAACTATTACTTTTATGATGATTATACCTAAAGTGAAACGTACAAATTGAAACTGATTTAACGTCGTTTTTGTAATGTGTCATTTATTGCGAGAATTGTGACACGTGTTTCTAAGTTTAGGGAAACGTTAGGTATTCTAGCTACTTAACCTAAATTAATTAAATACCCGGATTTGTATTCTGTTTACCGCAGTTGGTGTTTACCGCAGTGGGTTGTTAACTTTATTGTTGTGACTCAAATAATTGTTTACTAAATGTTTACTAACCCCTAAATAAGCTATGTTATTATTTATGTTAATATTTGTATGAATATTCAGATCCAATAGATCGTATTTATTTAAACTATTTTATGTGATTTTTATTTGTGTTTATATAGGTATATATATATGAAACATTGTTTTTGTGTTGTGTGTAATTTATTGTACAGTGCCCAGGCAATTGCGAGAAGATCACCAAAGGTAGGTGAAACTTTCTGCAGTTATGGAGTGTCTCCCATGGGCACCGAAACGAAGTAACGCATTTGGATTTCGGATTTTGGGTTCATTGCTTCCACTTTCTCGATGCGCCCAACTGTGTTTTTCCTGATTTAGTAAAGTGGTGGCGTCTAGCATTTAATATCTTTATTGAACAGGCAACCTTTGTTGCAACCCATCGTAACGTAATTGGAGCAAGGGATCCGAGGAATTTCCCGATTTGTGTCGTTTCATGTCATAACGTCGTTTTCGTCCAGGAACAACACCACAACAAAATGATGCTGCCAAACGGGAAAATCAAATCCTGACAGAATATGCAAGAACAATGATGCAAACAGCGAACTTGCCAACAAAATTCTGGGGTGAAGCACTCAACACAGTAGCTTATATTTTAAATCGTACAGAACCGACACCAATCAAAGGAAAGTCGCCTTAAGAGCTGTGGTTTGGCAAGTCCGCACTTAGAAGCGACCAAATGCGTTCGTTTGGCACTAGTGCCGAAGCAGAAGCGTCGTAAATGGGATGCTCGTAGCCAACAAGGTATTCTAGCAGGATACGAAGGTGACTTCGATGAATATAGAGTCTGGATAACATCACAAAGCAAAGTTGTTCAATCTGCCAATGTCCAAT
This sequence comes from Agriotes lineatus, assembly GCA_940337035.1. Classification (NCBI taxonomy): domain Eukaryota; kingdom Metazoa; phylum Arthropoda; class Insecta; order Coleoptera; family Elateridae; genus Agriotes; species Agriotes lineatus. The sequence continues at coordinate 23,750,866 of OW679201.1, read as the reverse complement.
TCGTAAGGGAAAAGCCAGTTGAACTAAGTATAGAAAACTTCATTGATAACTCACAGGAAGAATCAGTTTCAACTGTCGTAGACAAAACTGTTATCAGCAAAAATCAAGATTCAGAGGAAGATAAACACGAAGAGACTTAATCTATCTGGACGAGAATATCAGATCTGACAGAAAATGTGAAATCAGTAAAAACTTATCTTCACGATGTTCATGTCGTAATCGATTAAAGATACAAGCTCCTAAATAGGAAAAAGGCTTCCACGTCAGATTTATTACCCAGGCTCAAACGCCAAATACCTGCAATGAAGCAATCCAAACAGATGAAGAAGCATCCTGGTTAAATGCAATGAAGGCTGAAATCTTATCGCTAGCTGAAAATGAAGTTTGGCAATTGGTTGATTTGCTTGTGGGAAAGCGAGTCATCAACGGTCGTTCGGTCCTAAAAAATTATCACAAAAGGAAACAGTGAAATTGATAGATTCGAGGAAAAATAAGTCGCAAAAGGCTATGTCCAAGAGTACAGTATAAACTATGATGAAACCTTTAGCCCCGTGGCTCGATTCAACAATTGTAAGTGGTGGCAGTTGCCGCAAATGAACACTTAAATTGAGACCATTCGATGTTAAGACGGTATTTATGTATGGGGAACTAAATGACAAAATTTACATGACTCAATCTGGTGAATTTTATGATAGGTGTAGCCGAGTTTGCAGACGTAAGTAAAGTTTTACGGACTCAAACATTCTCCCAGATTTTGGAATCAACGACTAGTTAACTTCCTAACAAAGACTGACCTAAAGCAGCCGATCCATTTCTATTTGTACGCTATTAGTAGCGGTCTATCTCGACGATGGACTGATCGCAGGTAGTGATAATAAAGTTATCAAGGAGTTCATCAACCAACTGAAGAATGAATTCCAGATCACAGTTGGTCAGTTAGAGAAATATCTAGGAAGGCAAATAAAACGGAAAAAAGATAGAACTGTCTTGGTACAGCAGTCTAGTTATGTTCAAAATCTTATTGATCGATTTAATATGATGAGTGCCAACAAAGTTACCACGCCTCTAGTTGCTGAAGAAGGTACTCAGGAACAAAGCCCTCCTATCAAGGATGTACCATATCGCAAAGCTGGAATGTCTAATGTTCCTAATAATTATAACCAAACCTGATTTAGCATACGCTGCTGGAAAAGTTTCTCGGTTATTAGACAAACCTAAGGTGAAAGACTGATCAGTCGTGAAAAGAAACAGGCCCACTTGAAGATCGAGAGTCTGGACGCTCGACCAGTGGTGTATAGTGTAGCAGATACATTGGTGGAATCATTTCCTGGAAAAGTCAAAAACAATCTGTGACAGCACTCTCAACCACTGAAGCTGAGCTAACAGCTGCTTCTGAGGGAGCTAAAGAGATCGTGTAACTAACTAATCGGCAATCAAAGCACATTTTGACTCATAGGAAATCCAGAGTTCCACAATCGCACGAAGCACATTAAAGTAAGATTTTACTATGTTCAAGAAAAAGTTGAAGATGAAGATATTTATACCAAGCATGTGAGTAGCAATGATCAATTAGCAGATATCATGACCAAACCATTTGCAAGTACTCGATTTGGAAAACTTCGAGAAATGATTGGTGTTAGTGCTAAATGCAACTAAAAACAAGTGAGTAGTGCAAACGTTGATGTTTAGTTTAAGAGGAAGTGTTGTGAAAAATAATCTTAACATTTAACTTTTACTTCTTGCTGTAGCTAATTGGTATTTAAGTCGTTACATTGTACTCAAATAGCTCTAATAGGTCTAAAATAGTTACATTGATTTGACAGTTAAAATTAATGCATTATTAAGTCAGTATCAGTAATAAAAGATCATCAATAGTATACTACAGTACATAAATGGGCACACCTATATTATTATATTACAAAAGATGCAGGGTATAAGAAGTTCTAAGTTTATTTGCAGCTATATAAAAATATATAGTACTATCAACAATTATTTTCATCTAAGATGGCTATGGAATAGTTCCTAATTTATGAATGCAGCTATGTTTATATTTAAATGTCAAACTTGACATTCGATTTTTAAGTGATTTATAGTGGCATTCATAAATTAGGAACTATTCCATAGCCATACTAGATGAAAATAATTTTTGATCACATTATAGACAGTTGCCATTTTTATGAATTAATTCGTTCCCACGTCCAATGCTTCTTCGTGACGCGTAAATCGAGAGCTCATTAATTTACTACAGACTCGAATTAGTGCGAACAGCGTCAGAATGGCAACTACCTACATACCTACCGGAAAATGGCCACATAAATACAAACGCGCAGATGTACAGCCTGGTGGGAATTCGTAAAACGGGAACTACTTATACCTATTACATTCTTCTGCGCTGTTTATTCAATTCCATTTCAGATTTTCTTGAATTGCACCATACCAAGAATAATTTGCCATAGGGACGACCCCATGTTTAAGCATTAGGCTGAGCTTGTACTTTCCAAACGGTATATATGGCGGGAACTTAGTAGAATCCAGCAACCAGTTGCAGAAATGGTACTGATGGTTCTAAAACAGTACATTCACATAAACTTGCGACCATAGAAAAAAACTCAAAATCACAATAAAGTAACAAGCTTAAAAATAATTTGAATAACATATAAAATTGTTTAGACTAGATGTAAAACAGTTTAAGAGTACACAATTAAAGATAAATATTTAATATACTAATTTTAACCTAGAAAACTAACGAATAACTAAAAATCCGTCTACCTTTCTGTATACACAATGGGTAAACATATTGCCGCATTTTCGTATATCCCCTGTTCCAAATACATCGTTCTCGAGAGCTGCACAGAAGTCGAACTGGAACGCCAGTGGAAAATATCGATACTCATTGCTCATAAACTTGTACAGTTGAACAGCCATCTGCAAATCATATTCACAATAAAAACCATATTAAAATAAAGCAGTCTATTTCGGAAGATTTCTTTTTATTTAAAGGGAACTGGTAGAAACAGACCATCAACACGACAGCAACCAAAACTCAAGAAACCACCAACTTGCCTTTACATTGTTAATATCCTTTACTACACTTATTGTGAAGTTGATCACGCGGGCCGTTCTGTTAAACCAATAGCAGTAAAGGCTATTATGACTGACCAGTTCTTTGTTGTAGGACTCTACTTCTATCCTGTCATTTACTATTACATATCCATGTTGCTTAAACTAGTAACGAATTGTGGTTAAAAGAAGATTTTAAAATAACTTACATAACTACCTTTAATGAAGATGCATCCCTTGTTTGCAGCTTTACCTGTAACAATTCAGATTTAGTGCAAGTTTTTTATCATACTGTAAATCTAATAAAGCAATTGAAAACAAAACTGATCGTATTGATCAGAATTCTAGAACTTCAAAATGTTTACAAAACCAACAGATGACCTTTTCAGATAAATTGTTTCGCAATAGCACCTCATGACGTTTAACAGAAAATTACATCAATACATATAGCTTTGACACCATTTATCTTTATTGCGCATCTGGCCTTACTGAAAAATAGAAACAACAATGGGTTTGATGCGGTCAACCGAAAATTGGTATTTGTAGTTCTCGCGCGTTAATTACTAACAATAAAAATGGCACCATTAACTAAAATGGCATTGTTTGTGGTACAACATAAAAGTTTGTTATTTTAAATGAAAGTCCTTGTTAGGTCGTTTAAATTGTACGTCTCCATACGATAACGAGAATTTTTTCGAATGAAATTTGCGGTCGTAAGTTTCAGTCTACTCCAAACAAATATGATGGCAGGGTATGTTAATTGAGAGAATTTTGGTAGACCATGTAGTATAGTAGATTCTTGGAATTTCGACTTTCGTCGGACTTGAAAATTCTAAATGAATTAAGCATGAATTGAATATACAAGCCGTGTTTTAATATCACGTGTTACACGTGAAAACTCATATACGGCATCTAACGGACTAAAAGATGCACGCGGCTTTCTACAGTGGGAAATGAGCGCGGCGCAGTGTTACTTTGAAAACGCAGGTGATTTCGCCAAAAAATCATTTCGGTACAGATGTAGAAGACGATTTGTGACGCTTTTCAACAAAAGGCGTTCACAACCCAGATTAACTCAAACTTTCGGCGATTTGTTTCCATGGGTGAAAGGATCAGACGATGATTCTAAATGTTAATAAATGAATGAAAATAAAGTAAATCTCAAAAGGGCGGCAGTCGTCAAGCACGGCAACAACGAAACTAGACTAACTCATCTACCATGTAGGGCCTCTAGCTTACACTAGCCTATACTCTAAAAACGAGCATGTATCTATAGGTCAAAAGGAAAAAAGCAGAAATAAAAGTCAAGCACAGAAGCTTTAATTAAGCATCAACAAAGCGCAAATAAAGAAAGCAGCGGAAGTGCCAGTTAAAGTGGTGTAGAGTAGCGGTGATAAATGGCCTGAAAACGTCTTTCGTGCAAGAGAAGGCCATAAACAAAAATCTGACCTAAAGTGCAGTGCTAAATCAGTTAGTAAAAGTGAAATGCGCGATGTGACAAGTCTAATGAAAAAGTTAATTGTACTTCTGCAGTAAGAAAGACCTGTCGAATTGAACAATCAAAATTAACTTCTCTAAACGTCACGAAGCATTTCTAGCACAGCCGGAGCTAGTTCGTAAACGCAGGAATATCGGCCAACAAACTCTTTTGCCCCAACTAGCAATAAACCAGGCGAAAAGGGAAAGTCAATTCCGGTCGACAATACAGTTGTAAACGCTTGAAAAGGGAAAGTCCTTTTCGGCGGAAGTTATTTCAACCTCTTGTGCTACAATAGAGCAAAAGGAAGCTTAGCGGGACAATCCTATTGTACTCAAAAAAATAGGGAATGTCCCGTCCTTTCAGGGCACCCTATATAAATGCAAGTAACTTGGTCTTCGGGCCACTTTTACTTTTACGTACATCAGATCACTTCATTCACTTCTCGTAAGATTACTTTACTTAATATCACGTTTTCTGCATATTTCGACTTGTACGCATTTTGCTGAGTCGAAGACCGAGGTTAGTTTCCAAAGTCTTTTAATTAATAAATTATTCAGTATCGAAAACCAGACAACTCACAATTCGTGTTTGTATTATAAATTCATATTAACGAATTTGTATAGGTATGTTGTATTTTTGTTCGTGTGTTCTAAAGTAATAAAAGGAATGTTACTGTTTTACACAAACCATTGTATTTTACTGAACTTAATTTCACATTAATAAAAAACATAATAGTTCCAATGGTGCAAACCACTGTGGCACAAATGGCTTATCAACGGTTAACTCCAAATTACATATTAATACAATTAAAAAACAATTGAGTAGATACAGTAAATTAGATTATGATAAAGAAATAACGCCAAAGACGCACAAACAGTAAATCATGTTCATCAATGCAAACAAATCTGAGGCTAAATGGACAAATTATGTATAAAAAAAAATTAAATATCCAGATTGGTGGTAGATAATGTGAACATAGGCAGTCAAATGAGCTAGAATACAGTTATGGGCTTTGTATGCGTTAGGCAGTAATAGACATGACTTGAAATCTAGTGTCCTAGAATTCAGTGTTTTCTAAGAACAAAACCTTCATTCTGCGGATACTAGATGTGAATTGCATATTAGTCTATTTCTGTCTAACACATACAAAATCCATAAACTGTATTCTAGCTCATTTGAATTCATATGTTCACATTATCCACCACCAATCTGTATATTAAACGAAGTCACTAAATTAAAAACAACCCTGGAGCTTGGACGGTAAAAATGATATGAGCTACGTTGGGCAAAAGAAAACAATTAAACAAAATTAAATACCGAAGTCATAACACTACCTTGCAGCCATAAAAAAGGTAAAATTAACTGAAAATCATCAGCCTGTTGTCGCTTGTCAAAAAGCTAATCTCTGACTTGAATCACGATGCGTGTCTGTCGAGAGGCCTCCAGTAAAACCAAGCAACGAAGATAACATAGTATAAGAATTGCAACTTTTTTCTCTCCGTCTTAAGCACAAAGAAATTTTCAAATCGCAATATTCTTTCTTACAATTCAATATAAAAGTTGTAAGACAGAGCTCCTGCCTTAACGCAGCGACGGAAATCTGTTTTTTGAGGGCGGTAACTTCATAGCTTCAACAGGAATCAGCAAGAGAAGGGAGCAAAACTCACAAAAACTTTGGATTTTATATACTTTCAGGAGCCAAAAGCCTTAGACCTCCGTGAAATAAAGTCCAGCTATAACAGCTGGGAGCTGTCCAGATGAAAAATAAGATGTTCTACAGCAAAAATCCCTATGCCTACACCAAGCGAATGTAGCGAATCGCCTAATTGGCGACCCTAATGCAAAGGGGATGTACACCTACCTTAGGCGGAGAGAGGCACAATGAACACGCGAAGTAAAGATTCAATTTGCACGGCTTGCATTATGGTTGAAAATAACTGTGCCATGACATCAGACAGCAGAAAAAAACTCCCTAGGGGGATTAAATCGCAAAAATGGATCCAACGACGCAAACTAAATCGACTTAGCTCGACGGAAAACAAAAAGAAAGTGCCTGGAAATTGCGAATTTGCCATGCTTTCCCCAAAACTACGGCATGAAGTTAGTTTTACTCTCAAAAATGCATAGAGTTAGTAATTAAAAGGGAGATTATTATTATTTGTTAAGCGCCGCTGAGTTATTTACTCTAGCTTGAACATGTTTGCGACGCTTCCAACTAAGAAGTCATTCATAGTCGCCATTAGAATTGGGAGTCTTATTTGCTGAATGAACTTACCAAACTTTCATATGCTTGGTACCTATAAATACTACCCGTAACGCGACTACATGTTTGATTGTTAATGAAAAATACATAAAATGTACATTGATACGTTATATTCAACAGCGGGCCCTGCCCTGGCTGGTGACCTTACAATTTTACGAAGAAGGTTTTGCTGAGGGACGTCACAGATGGTACAATCTAAGAGAAGGTGATTTTGTTAAGCTGGCCGCAATCCAGCCGATATGTCCAAATGGCGTTTAACCTACCTGACGGGAAAAGGTTCAAAACTTGTGTCCGTTAGACGAACTAAATTGTTCTAATATTGTATTTGCGAATAATGAGCAAGCATGAATTACATATGTTTTAAATGGGGTGATTGGAGATCGGACTTTTTGCGGCACGTTCGAAATGATCGAATCAGAGAAATTGTGAATACAAACAACACAATCATTGACGTTATGGAAACCAGAAAAATGATCTGATACGGACACTTAAAAAAAATGCCTGACGAAAGATTGCTTTTACGAGTATGAAACTGGACACCGCTGGGACGAATGAAAAGACGGAGAGCACAAGCACCTTGCCAAAAATGAATTCATAAAGCCATGCAAAACAGAAATATGACCAGGTAGCTGATAGAACGACTTGGCGTAGGGGTTGCGAGACACGTCCGCAAAGGATGTAGGATCCTCGCTGTTATTATTATAATGTAACAGCTTTTAACGATACCCCAAATTCTGGAGGTATGATAGCATCATCCAGTTCGAATCGGCGACTTTAATGGGTGAGGATATCCGGAACCTTTACTTTGGAAATTAGGCAGAGCTAAAAAAAACCAAATAAAAAAAAGGTTCGATTCGATCTTTGGAGTACGATGGTAGTTCAAATAACGAAAACGGATCCCCACTTCAGATCGGGAATAATCAAAACGTCTTACGACCTTAACCTTTATTTCTGCCTGCTATCGCATCAGAATCTCGAAACATGTAAGCTACAAACGGTACTTGCTCTTTGCTTGAGGTCAGTCAATGCAAACTCGCCGCTTCCAATGGTGTAAGTTTAGCGGCCTGCGCACAAAATTGTACTCGTGAGAAAACGAATATAAGCAACGGATAACTGTTATAAATCTAAAAATAAGAAAAAAACATCTCAATGCTTTTGCGAAAATGAACAAATTAAATTAAGATTTCGTGTACTCAAATGTTTAATCAAGTGCAATTCATCAGGTTAGTTTGAGCTAGCTGGCACGAACTAGTGTCGTAGACTCAGAGGCGTAGCTAGAGATCAGCAGGCCCTGCCCCCCATAAACTGCGAAGTGGGCCCCCCACCTTTACTCCATCAGATATTATCAAATAAACGTATAAAAATACGAATCCAAATTTCTATTCTCTAACAAAACGAAATATAATTATAAAAATCTGTAAAAGGCTTTAACCAGAACTTCCCTCGTCGACATTGTGATACTAACTAATTTTTAAAATCAAATTAAGTTAGGAGTCTTTCAGACGAGCGAAGTAAAAATTAATGAAAAAGTAAAATTTAATTACCTATTTTTACTAACCTACATGGTAGGTAAAAAGGAGTGTAAATCATAGTTTACCATTTACATATATCTACAGTGTCTTACTTTAGACGTCACCACCCCAGCATTTTTTTATATATTATCGATTTAAAAAAAATTAGAGCTTGGTGTTGATGCCCCCCCCCCCCCCTGGTTCGTGGGCCCTGTATCATTGATACGGCAGATATAGCAGTAGCTACGCCCCTGCGTAGACTTCTGTGAATAAAATTATAATTCATAATTATTGGATTAGGCGCTGCAGTAGAAGCCTACTTGAAGCTTTAGTTTGGCAATTTAAACAATATAAATTGCTAACTTCTACCTGGATGTTTTAAAGCGGCCCTTGTTTAACCATAAAACAGTTGGAGAAAGTATTTTAAACGAGCCGTAACTTTCGCTGATTTCAACTCAATTTAATGCATTAGAAAATATCGTAGTTTTGTCAGTAAACAACTAAATTAACTGTATATTTAAAATGGGAATTACTTACCAGCGACAATATTATAGCAATTACTAAACCTACTGTCAAAAATACGTAGTTTCTCATCGTACTGTACATGCCACGCAGCACCTGTAAACTAAACTGATTCAAATTGTGCAGAATTCCAGGGTTTCCAAATATTTACAACAACAAGTTGACCTTTTCAGATAAATTGCCTGACAAAAGTTTAATAGCACCTATTTTAGTCCAGTCGTTGAAGGTTTTCCGCTCTGAATTCTTTGAACCTTGACCGATTGACGTCAAATTTGGTGAGTGGTTAGGGGATGGCTCAAGGAGCAAAAGTGACATAGCGCCGATGTGCTCTTTTACCCTAAGAGTGGATGCCACTTCTTCTCGAGGGTGGAAATTTATTCACTTAAAATACCCCCGGAAATGGATAGAGGGACAAATTATAAGTAAAAAATGTTCTATATAGTTTTTTCGATAGATCGATATTTTTCGAGCTATTTGCGATTGAAAACTTAGATTTTTCGTGATAAAAATGCATGTTTTTGGACGGTTTTTCGCGAATAAGTCGAAAACTTCTCGTTCTATCAAATAAGTTTTAATAACCAAAAATGAAGCTTAGAAAACAGCAAAGAAATTGGTAATGAATGCTCTACGTGCAAAATAAAAGAAGTTATGGCTCGTTGAAGAAGATTTTTTTTGCAACAACTTGGTTCGAAGTAATCAACGTTAATTAATGAAAAACCGATGTATTTTTCGGGAAAAACTTATAGAATATTTTATGTAGTGATTGAAAACACCTTTAAAATGTTAAAAGCCAATTGCGTTATAACTAAGCGAGTTACAATGCAAAAACGGTGGACGACTCGAATTTTTGAAAAAAAAAATGAGCGATAAAACCCCAGCCATTCCACCAGAATTGATATTGACGATTATCCTTTTACAAATTACTTTATTTTAGTATTACTTATGTAATCCATGCAATGACAGGCATTTTTCCTACTGACATTTTCGGAGGTTGTTGAGGCATCAGTATTTTGGTAGACTGCGTAGTGTAGGGGTCCTGGGTTAATAACGGCCGATTATTGGTATTTTGACTTCTGTTGAACTTGACAATTCCGGGAGATTAAAATACACATTGTTGAAGGTTAGACGTGCCGTACCGTACACTAAAAGAGTTTTATTGGCGACTTCTTTTTTGCCTGATCTCCTATAATCACGGATTGTTGTAAAAAACCACCGACGATAATTATAGCGTAAATAAGAAGCTATCCGCCCTCAGGGGACTAAAGTGCTATGAGTGCTGTGATTTCTAAGGCGCCTTTTGTGCATTTCTGGAGCTAGAGAGCAGTCTGAACTTATTACTGTGGACTGCACAATAAAAAGTAAGTCTTAAACGCTTTCTTGCGAAACGTTGCATGACGTTACGACACAGGTAGATTGCCGACTGCATCGCTCTTTCATGTTGCGTGAATTCCCAAAACATCTCTAAGCAAAAAGTAGCTTACCGTAATGCCCACTCCCTCTTCCACTGAGCTATCTGGGGCAATCAATTCTTGTTGTGGCGTTGAAATTTTTCTAAATTCTTTTAAAACATTGAAGTAGAATACTTGTTGAGATTTTTAAACATTTAATCATTCTTAACTTCCGCAACATATCAATTATGAAAGTTTTGATATTTAATACATATTCGGTATTCTATTTGTGTTCCGTAGTTATAGGTGCTACAAGTTTCCGAACTTTTTGTACCATCATATTTCACGCTTTTGGTGTCACATTTGTTGCCGCTGCAAGACTTAGTCGCTGTTGTTTCACGTAGTCTTCGACTTGTTTTGTCCAAGTTGTTCTCGCCGCTGTGCGGTGAACCTTCCACTGATGTGGTCGTCGTCGCCATAGCAGCCGCTGTGGAAATCATTAAAAACGTTGCGCTAGCTAACTGAATTATACTCAGATATCGAAAATTAAAACTTTAAGTTGTAGTGAAAATCAAAGCAGTACTTGAGATGCTGGAGATTTTATTTATTTGAATCGAGTGAGTCACTGTTCTATAAAGATAAGTCTCTTAAGTTTCCCTCCCATCCTCAATTTTTTTAATGAAAGTTTTCTTAAATTGCTTCGCATCTTAGGCGCTCTATTTGTTGGTGCTTTCTGGTACGTCACGAATTTCTTCAAAGCTGTTTTATTCATACTTGAGAACACCTGCAAAGTTATTAAATTATCATAAGTTTCAAATATCATTACCGGTTGTTATAAACGGTCGAAGCTACCAAGATTGTAGGTATTTGTATTTTATCATAAACTATGATTTTCTTGTTTACCGAGTTGTATTCTAACGTTGACAACCAAAATAATAATTCCTTTTTCTATTTAAAGCACTCTTGTGATTATTGTTTTCGCTTAAACCATGTCCTAGTTTTGGTGCAAACGCTATTGCTTTAGTTGCCAGCTACTTAACTGGGCGAACACAAATGGTACAGTTGGCAAATACTTACTCTGAAACATTACCCATAACGCAAGGGGTTCCCCAAGGTTCCACTTTAGGGCCTTTGTTGTACTCAATATATACGTCAACTTTCATGAAGAATATAAAGTTTTGCAAAACACATATATACGCTGATGACACTCAACTATACTACTCCTTTAACATGCCTGATCTTGATGAGGCAATATATAAAATAAATTCAGATTTGCAGTATATCTGTGAGGTTTCAAGACAGCATTCCCTGAGAATTAATCCAGACAAATCATCTGTCTTACTGTTTGGTAATAAAAATGTCTGTAGTCTTTTGGCTAATTCTGTAAATGTTTATGTTGATCATGTAAGAATACCTGTGGTAGATAAAGTAAAAAGTCTCGGCCTTATTTTAGATAACACTTTCCGTTACAGAGATCAGATAACCAAATACATTTCTCAGGGCTATATGCATCTTAGGAAACTATACCCTCACAGGTCGTACTTAAACATCACAATTAAAAAGATACTTTCTGAAGCTTTTGTGCTTTCCCAATTTAATTACTGTGTTCCAGTCTACCACCCAGCTATCGACAAGGTGACTGCGGACAAAATTCAGAAAGTTCAAAATGCGTGCCTTCGTTTCATCTATGGCATAAGAAAATTCGAACACATATCTCATAAACTGACGGATGCCAGCTGGTTAACTATGTATAATCGAAGGCTACTTCAATGTTCAACTCTTTTTTATCAAATTTTAATTAATAAATGTCCGCCGTATTTATACAACAAAATCACTTTCAGGACAGACGTACATAATCTTAATACTCGATTCCGAGGCCTAATTTCGCCGCCGCAGCACTCTACTGTCCGTTTTGAAAGATCTTTTTCTTATCAAATATATCATATTTACAATAACGTATTGAAGGATTACATATCCCTTAATTTTGCACAATTTAAATACAAAATGCGTCACGACTTATTCCGCAATCAGTTAGGATGCAATTAGCTTGGGCAATTAAGTAATTAAATAATGTGTTTGTCAACTTCCTTTAATTGTACTAGGTTTAATATATTATAGTTGTTTAATTTTAATTTAGTCTAAACACTATTGTAGACTTGATCGTTACAGATACTAGTTTAATTTAGTTTAGGCATTTTTTCAAATTTACTCTCATTTATTTTAATCAGGGTTTGGATGGAAGATCAGAGGGGTGGGATATCCTACTACCAGCTGAATCCCGCCTTGTGGTTACCCGTTTGAGTTGATAGTGCTTTTCCTCTGTCATTTCTCTTTTTTGTGTATTTGCTCAAGGGTAATAAAGAAAATTATTATTATTATTATTATTATTATTATTACTACAACAATTTACATAAAAATTTTTACAAACGTTTTTGTAAAAGTTTGGTAAAGTGAAAACCCACAGTTTTATAAAGATGTGTTTGTTGTAACGTAGTGCATTTAATTCATGGATGGTTTTACGCTTTTTGGTTAAGCAACTTTTTTAAATGACAAGAGTAAAAATAAAGGGATACTTACGGTTATGTTAGCAAAGTTTACACATTGTTGGAAAAGTTTTACTCTTTTGTTTCCGTAATTACTAGTTAGTAGAAAAACAAAACCTGGCTTGTTGTTGTAAACTATAAGGTATAAGAAATTTTTATTAGAAAAGTTTCTAAGGGCAACTAGTCCTAACTTCCCTGTTCAGTGATGTCGATACATTTGCGATTTATCTCTTGTGAGGCATTACATGCATTCCTAAAATAGACATATAAACGTTTACAACTACACTTAATACACCCGAATAGCAACTGAGGGGTAGCTCAAGTGCATGGAAAAGCGGTGAAATAAAAGTATTTTTATTCAGCTTTAACAACTGGATTTAGCAGTTTACTTATCAGTTTGATTTTTCGGTTTGCTGTATCAACCCTAATCAACTTTGTCGATCTTGACTCGACGTTTTTCGGTGCTGTTTGTTACGGGATATAGGGGTTATGCTTTAATGGTCCATTAATTGCGCTCTCCATTTTATAAATGTTTGACTACCTACCCTTGTTCGAACGTTCTACGTTTTACAGTTATCAAGGCCGCCGAACTCATTTTGAACGGCACTCAGCCATACAAGATGGTTTATCGATCCGTTGTCATGCGTAACTAGCTCAAGTGTCATTGAATTGTCTCCGCGCACATGTGGCGATGTTCTTTGTTCATCGTCTGCAAGCGTATTCGACTTGATCATATGCGTTTACTTTGTCTTAGTTTAGGAATAGTTTATAATAACTTACGAAGGCAAGAATAGCATTCTAGCTCACTTGTGAAAGATATTTGGGTTTTAATTACGCATTGCATTTGATTCTGAGTTTGTCTAGCGTCGCGATTTAAGTCTTGGAGCTGTAAATTGAAGGTATGTGTGCGCTTTCTTTTTCTCGTTCTCTCTTTTAATTAGACACTCGCGTTTTGTAGATTTTAGGGCCGGCCTTGAAGTTGTTAAAGTATGAACGTCTAGTTAGAACTACTAGTTTAGCAGTCAAATTGTTAAAACCATTACCGAGTGCCGTTGTTAGAAGTTCCGCAGATTTGCATCTGGTTATCGAGGCCTTTGTTGTGTCCTGCTTGATTCTGGTAAATTTTTCTGGTGGTTGATTGTTGCTCTTTGCTTTCCTGTGCCGCTTCGCTTTATTGCTGGGAGTATTAAAATGCGATGTTATATTGTAAACATAAAAACGAATGTCTACATTAAGCGAACCCAAATATAGGAATCACCGGCTAGTGTTGTTAGTAGTTACTGGCCTATTTATAAAAAATGTCATATTATTATCGGCGCTTTCCTGCTATGTTCGACTTGAAACATCACCGTAACTTTGTAATTAGCATACTATAATTTGCTTGTCTGCAACGTCAATGTAATTTGGTATTATTTAGAATTGAAATCTCTGTAATCAGTGGCCACAATGTCTATGATGTGGGGTCGCTCTTGTGTGTTTTGTGCGAGCGTTGACATTAAATTGTTGTAACCTTCTGTATTATATCTATTGTCTCTAATTAATATAAACCGTGTTCATGTTGACTATGATTTTGTGTATGACCAATTCAAGCTATTGAGGTATCGATTCCTTTTGATGTCTGTTTCAGGTCGTAGTGAATTGGCTCGGCATATTACCTTAGTGACTTTAAGAGATCTCGTAAGTTAATTGACTTATTGGTTGCTCAAAACATTCTTTGGCGCTCCCTGACTTCATTTTGCTAGTTACAGAAAAAGAACCGCAAGCTGTTTCTACCGTAGGTAGTCAACCCTCCGAAAGCTCCATGTAGCCTCAACGTTTGTTTGGTACGATTTACAGCTGGTTTGAATCATTGAGACATTTTGGTTTGGGGCTTGAGCCGTTCGTAGTAAAATAAATATATACACCAAAGTTGGCAGCACGTTGGCATCCGCTTCTTGGTATTTTCGGCAATTGTAGCCTTGTTTACAGATACATTGTGAACCCTTGACCTGTGACAGATTCTCAGGGATGTGGAGTTAACGGTCGTTTAATCTGAATCCAGTTGGGAGAATTACGTTTCTGACTAAGACGTCAAGTTAAGGGTTACGTGCTTACTTGTCCTATAAAGTTGATAATTAAGAATTAACTTGTATGCTTTTTATTATTTTATAAAACACTGCTGGAACCTGTGGTTTAAATCTGCCACAATTCGAATTGTGTATATTTATGTTAATGTCTGCGCTGACAGAATAACGAAAATTATTAAAAACATATTGTTTTAAACAACTATTGTAACAAGTTTATAATAAGGTACCAGGGATCGATCATACAGTAGACGTTTAATAATGATTGCGTTCGAACCGGCTATTTGAGAAGTTTCACATACTGTATAAAATAATCGAAATCTTAGTAATACAAACCCGTATGAAATTTGCAATTTGTCAGATTGCTAAGTCACTTTTTCGTTGACCGCTTGTTAATTTCAATATTAATGAACTATTTTTTCTAAAAAAGGATGGATTACTAGACGTCATTAATACACTGTTTTTGATTAATACACTGTTTTTCATTAATTAACTGTTTTTTAAAAAAGGATGGATTAATAGATCTATTAATACACTGTTTGTGATTAATACACTCGTTTTCATTAATTTATTGTTTTTGTGATTTTCATGTTTTGATATTTTGCATGGAGGCTAGTTGTATTAATCAAATTTTTTCCCACAAAAAAAAATTTTGCGGCCAACGAAAAAAAATTGTAATCAACTCGTTTGTTAATGGGCGATTAATAATCTCAACTATTAAAGGCGCTCACTCGCTGTCGCTCGTTCGTGCTTTAAACAGTTTCGATTATTAATCGCCTTCATTAACACACTTGTTGGTTAAATAACTATAACAGGCTGCACACTGGAGGTGCCACATTTGTTAACTATAAAACGGGAATTTATGACTCCAAAGCGGGTCGCAACTTTACTGTGAGTATTATAAGACGACAAATCGGTAAAATACAAATGTCATTCGCCCATTGTGGTGTCTTAGGTAACAAGATTTTTCCAGCTTAAATCGTCGGGAGATCGTGGATCACTTCGATGCTCGTTAATTAATGAGAATACTTGGTGACTCAAATGAAATGTTTTAAGTGCGCCACCCACTTTGGCTTCTCTTAAAAAGAATTGCCCCTTGAAGGCGGAAATAAGGACAATCCTCTTGATTTTCTGACAGTGTTCGTGTGCGACGGCCTAGCGTTCTACTTGCACGGTCTTACCTTGATTGTTCCCTTGCAGCCATTAAACTCCTTTATACACAGACAAATATAATAAAATAGGTGGGTTCCATGAAAGAAAGGAGAGGACTAATTTAATGTTCTTACATATATTGAACTTGAATATAAGTATGTCTAATTAATACAGACTAAATGGTAAGGAAAAGGTTATTCTTAAATCTATACGACACCATAGAACTTTTTACATGCTGCTAAACGCAATTACAACTCTCATCAAATCTTTAGCCATAGGTTATTTGGTACTTGACGAAAACTATAGTTTATAACTAATTTAGGGCGTCATATAGGGTTCTTAAAGAACACTACTCGTTAATTAGCTGACAACAATACTGTACACAGTTAGTTAAATTATTGGAGCACGATACCATTTAGTACCTTGGCGACCGCTCTTACTGTGTCCGGCGGGTGATGGTGAAGCCGGTACACACTCGTCGGCCGTCGGGAACCTTTAATATCGGTGGGATAAACGACAAACCAGAGGGCCCTTAACCATTGTAACGCTGGCGCTGCTAAGATCCTCGAGAAAAAAACGGATTGCGTGGTATGCAAATCGAGAGTTTCGGCAAACGCACTTCCTTAACAAACGGCTCGCACAATGGGAGTTCTTTGCTGAACTCGCGTTAAGCGACTTGATGTGGAACTTACGGCGACGATAATATTCAGCGTCATCTACTGTTATTACCCCGACATAGTCTGCCAGCGCAAAGGAATTCAGCTAACGATAGGTTCTGCCCAGGTATTTCAGCTAACTCACGACAACTTGTTGCGTTCTGTTTGATTTTCGACCAAGAAGGAAGGGTAGGGGCGATGAGATTATTGCCTTTACATTGCAGTCCCGTGACAGCCTCTGATTGGTGGAACCCCGCAAGGAGTATGTTGTTCGATTTCTTGCAATTTCTAAGCCGGAATGGTAACTCAAAGGAACGAAAGAATTGGCGACTCCCTGTCACCTGTGATTTTAAATACCAGTTGCCACACGGCAAAAATTCTAGATTAGTGAGACCGCACGGGAAAACCCAAGGCTATCGCTACTGCACGCATGCCTTACTGTGATCGGGATTTCGACTCATTTTGTTCTCACAAGACCTTCACAATGGTTAATAGCTAGAAACGTAAAAAAATCCATAATTAAAGAAAATAGAAAATAACTGCAGATGAAATAATACTTTAACTCAAAACATGATATTAATAGTTGAAGCACCTTCTCATGCTCACACAAAAACTTCATGACGATTGTTAAGACCAATTTAAAATCCCACACTTGCATTTCAAATATCTGCGCTATCCCGCATATTTTATTTCAAATATTGGCAATTACACGCTCCCTTTTCAAATTCAAATGCCGACGCTTCCGGGTCGTTCTAGTATAGTGCAGCTTTGATCGCTTGCCCATATGCGACTCGGCTTGGGTGTTCTATGACGTGACGTCGTAAAAACTAGTCTGGTGGTTTAAGCCCCACTCAGAGAAGCGGTTCTGATGTTGTGTTAGAGCGAATCGGTTGCGTGAGTGGGACAGGGGAATCAAGCTAAACGCCTCATACCCTTCTTTCTTCCGACCAGTGTTGACAACCCGTACGATAGGTATACTGGCGTGTGATAATTCGGATCTATACTATACTTGAAATGTACGATAGTTTTAACACTAAGAACACGTTTAGCCGATCTTGAAATTAGTATATGAACTAAATTTATTGATAGAAACAATAGTTTAATGTTGAAACCAGACTTTTTACGACCTGTATAGTCAAAAATGTCTTCAGATCCTACCCAGCTTATTTCAGGGTGTTCATTACAAACTTCCCTGTGACCCACACAGTGACTTGGACATTATACATTTTTCGTGATGTGTAGCACTACGTCATGTGTTTCAATTAATGAAAATAGGTATACATTATATTATTTGAATATATAGTTCCAAATCTATTGCTGTAGTGTTGCTGCTGTACGATAGTTTGGACAAGAATGCGATAGTGTGGAGCGACTGGTGCTATATTATTTCTTTCTATGGTTGGAACGCTGCTTTCGACTGCGTCTCGAGGCATTCACCCAGCGGCAGCGTTACGAAGTGGTTGTGCGGTGTCAAGCTTCCAAGACTTCGGTCGCCGTGGGGTTGTCTTCAAAATTAATATGAAGCCCTTGTTCGTAAGCTTTTTGCTGTGCGTTTTATTGTAAGTGACTCAATGTCTGAAACTACTACCGTACTGTGTGTGTAGTTGAACTTTCTTTGGCGGTGTTTGTGTTATGGTCGAACCAATCTTCTCCGTTGTATTGTAGCACTGGTTGTGCAATTAACACTTTGGGCAGATATCTACCAGAGAGGTTTTCCGCTGTGCCAAATCTGGGCGAGCTATGGTAATTAGATGTCGTTTTGCCCTCTTCCCAATGCTTGTCGTTACGAGGATCTTCAAGCAAAGCTCAGACTTTTCGGCTGCAGAAAGAAGCAACTTCGCCGGACATCATTCAGGTACTGTAAACTACTGTTTTTATTGTCTGTGTACTTTAGAGCGTCGCGTCTATGCGACGATCTTGTTTTGTCTTTAAAATGACGTAATTTTATGCGTGACAACAATCACATTTTGGAGCCGAAGTGAGTGACCTACCTATTTTCAGAGTAAATTGTCATCATTGTTGCATCATAACATACAGAATTTTGATGAGGCTTGTTTACCACTGTTGTTTCAATGTAACTAATGTACTTTTGTGTCACACACTATCATTGTTAAGTGGATTTTAGATTTATTAACCCCCCGTTTACAACTATTTATGTCAAACACTGGCCGGCATACTGAAATGTTAATAGATTTGTATTTGTTTTTAACTTCTTGGACTTTTATTTATGATACTTTCAGGTGTTGATGTATAGGTATGTGTTATGCTTTCTTATTTTTGTTGATTGTGAGATGAGCGGCGAAGCTAACAGACCAGCAAAGGTAGGTTCCCAAGCAGCCGGGCGGCCCACGCGACCATCGAAGTGATACGTCGGTCCTCCGACTTCGAATTTTTACGAGGGCCGGTCGAGAATTTTCTTCCCCATTTTATCAATAAAGTTTGTGGCGCTCAATTTCCCTCCTTATTTTGATTACAATCAACCCCTATTGTGACAGAATCTCGCTCTAAATTACGTCGTGTTGATCCGAACCTGCTCTTCTCCCTGAGGAAATAGCCGGCCAACCGTCTGTTGCAGCAAATTATGACGTGATTAGAGTGAGCTTTGCCTTTTTAAAGATTAACATGCTCTACCGACTCATTAGACTATCACTAAAGTGTTTTAAGGTCGTAAAAGTCATTTTGTACTGTAACACGATTACCTACTCATACTAGCATCAACATATATACTTAGGATATTTATAGTGACAGGGTAATTTGGCATAAACCTATATTTTAGAAAAAAACTTAGGTAAATACAAGAGGAAATACAGAAATACAAGTTATTGCCACTTTTCTGAGTAGTCCATCTCAAATCAAGGGTACTGTAGTTTTTGAAACGATGTTGAAATATTAAAATTAAAAGAAAGCAAAGATTACATATCAGGTTGTATCAAAGTCGATCGTGTTTACTGCAAGAAAAGAATCCGTCGATGAAGAAGTAATGAAACTAACATCCCCCATCCAATCCATCATAGTAGTAATAGTATATTACTCTACAAGTTGAGAAAAGTCAGGAGTTCAGAAAAACCACTTTTCTAAAGTGTTGAGTATATTATTTTATCGCATTTCATAAGAAATGTAAAATATTAAATTTTTACATACAAGTGACACTAACTGTCAAAACATAACCAAGATGAGCACAACTCATTCCTATGTACTAAAGTACAATAAGCAGCTCCAGTTGATGTTATGCGTTTGGCAGTACTAAAGTGTGTTGTTGGTGACACTGTAAGTCTATGTCAAATTCGAGGTTATCAGATTAGGTTTTGCGTCAATCTGTGTCAAAACTGACGGAAAACCTAACCTACTAACATCGAATTTGACATAGACTTCCAGTGTCACCAACAACACACTTCAGTATTGCCAAACGTAATACGAATCTCCGTTGCTAGGCATAAAAGTGTTGCTAATGATAAAAGTACCACATTTCTTATCGATTTTGAATGAAGAAATGTAGTACATTTCTAAATGAAATGCGATAAAAGCTGTTACGACCGTAAATATTTTTTTCTGTAAAAAGTGGTTTATTACTTAAGCAGAGGCTTAAGATTATCTTTATTTAAACAACGGACATGGGATTTCAAGAATACAAAAACCACTAAGAACATCTAAAAATCAATCCAAGAAATTACTTTTTTCACTAACTCCTTTGCAAGTGATTGTTGCAGTGTCAAACTTGATAGATGTAGGAAACATTTACAAAAATTGTTACGGTTTCCAGGACAATATACTTACTTCCCTAGAGAAGTAAATTGTTTACATCCTAAATTTATTATAACTGATGAGATGCCATGTCTACCATTTGATTAACATGAAGAAAACCATTATCGCTCGTACTATTATCCATTTTTAATAAGAATATCAACACAAAGCTCACAAAACAGCACTCGCAATCGTATTCACTCATTTTTCCGAAGAATTTTTACAGTGCGTTTATAACTGTCAAACAAAACGTCAAACAAAACCTCAAACAGCACTATAGCAACTCTCCAAGCTTCCGAAATAAGCTACTATCATTTAGAAAATGTAATGATTTTACGCTATTACCATTTATTTTACATACGGATATATTGACAGTGAAAAAAAATATGTACTTTACTCAGGATGTAGGAAGATTTACACTACACCTTGCTACCCTCGTTCGCTTCGCTCACTCAAACATCAAACGGTCCTCGATAGTGTAAATTTTACCTACATCCCTTGTAAAGTAATATACTATTATTACCGAGAGTGAAATCACAGGACTGAAACAGAAACTTGAGTAAAAAGCAAAAAAGTTTTAAAATGGGATAAAGAATGAGGCTTAGTCACGACTGTTTTAACTGCTTCTAAGAATATAATTTTGCAATTTATTCAAACACAATAGGAACAAAAACTTTTTGGCAAAAGTTGTATCTATAACTTATCCAATAGTTGGATAATTACGTAATATATAACAGTTTCAGACATTTGTATTCCTATTTTTTTTTGGGACTTTCAAAACATTTTTGGAGAAATCTATTTTTGCGAAAGGTATAGACAATTAAGTAATATAATATAACAGTGTTTTAAGAAAATTATTCCCGTTATTAATTTTTGGAAGAATTTTTTTCCAAAAATCTAATATTGCGATTTTTCCAGAAGTGTACTTCTTGCAAAAAACTTTTGAAACAAAAGTTGTAGATAATTGTACAATGCATGATCTTGTTCTATAAAGTTTAATGTTTGATAAACATTAAAACAATCACAATTTTTTTATGAAAACGGAAAAACATAAAAGTAAAGTACCGCTTCCGGTTACCGTATTTTAACGAAAAACCGAATTTATATTAAAACCATGATATAACCAGCGTACATAAATAAAAAAAGTAGAGACACTTACGGTCGGTTCCTTTGATGTCAAAAATTTCGATTTGGATGACCTTGAACGGCTTCTGGGGGTTACTTTCCGATAGTGCTAACAGATGACGCCACTACTTGATCACATCATGATTGGTACCAGAGCCAGTAACTGGCTCTGATTGCTAGAACTTTGTGCCGCAATCTGATAGTGAAGCCTAGAAATACCCCCCCCCCCCCCGAGTTACTGTCCCAGGCACTCTAGACAGGTTAACATTTGGCATTAGTGTCTCTACTTGTTTGATGTATGTATGCTGATGTAACTTTTCTGGCCCATCTAGTAAACCGTCTGGGCTGTAGAGAGAATACAGACTCATAGACGGATATCACTCGAAAACCACTTTTTCTGTATCAGAAGACACGAAAATGGATATTTCCGCAAAATTCTCGAATTCGAAAAAAAATCACGATTACTATACTTTATTTTACGAAGTAAGAGAAAGTAACAACAACCGGACACCCCAGTGGCAAAAGCGAAGTTTACAGAAAAAAAAGAGCTATGTTGAGGTAAAAGAAAATAATAATGGAACAAGCAAAAGGTAAAATTTGCCGTGCAGAATATTTGCCAAGTAGAACGCAGCCTGTCCAGATTTGGCGATATATCGCCATTTTGGCTATCTCATTGCCCTATTTAGCTACAGTATTTGCAGTTTGCGACTGGCTGTGATTTTGGCGATTTTTTATCATTAACGTGAATTTATATTTTTATTTTGCATTTTATCTAATTCTCTATTGAAAATATCGAATCTGGTGAACAATGTTTTAAAGAACTGGGTTTAGTGGTTCTACGTTTCTTATCATTACCTGTGAGCAATACAGCAGTTGAGAGTTTTTCCAATTATGAATTGTGTATTATGGAAAATATTAGTATTAGTATTTTGAAAATCCCCACCATGCAACTTTCATTATTGTCATATAATATTTACAAAAAAATGTTAGTTTTTTTTTTGTAGAGCAGTATAAATATGTAGTAAATATTTAGTACTGTAGTGGTTTACCCACATGTACCCTGGTTACACATTGCTAGGTTGCAAACCAGTAATTTTTTTTTTTTTATAAAGTTTATTAGCAATCGGAATAAACATACAACAGTATAAAATAAATTCCATAAGCTAATTTGTGGGCTATGTACATTGCATGCTAAGAATAACACCCAATGGTGTTACCTTAAAATAAAATAATAACATTTTTTTATAACTACAATTAATACTATTTATGTCAATTAGCGCTATTACTGAGTCTACACTGCCATATCTGTTGGCCACTTTCTTTGTAAACGTCTGTAGTAGTTATTCTCAAGAAGAGGGCGGATACTTTCGTTTGGATGAACTTGCAGTTTGCGTAAATGATTGTTGGCGTATTGAATTATAACATCTTTGACATATGGTATTTTTAGATCTTCATGAAGGGTACGATTTGACACGTACCACGGAGCGTCGGCTATGATACGCAAGGTTTTTGATTGAAACCGTTGTAAGACGTCTACATTGGAGGAGCTGGAGCACCCCCATAGTTCAATCCCATAGGTCCATACTGGTTTGATAACGGTCTTGTATATTAATAGTTTATTTTCAATCGAGAGCCGAGAATTTCTACCGATAATCCAATACAGTTTTTTGAGCTTGAGGTCCATTTCCTTTCTTTTCTTTGTTATGTGTGTTTTCCACTTGAGCCTAGTGTCCAGGTGCATACCAAGGTATCTTGTTTCTGTTGACTGCGGTATCTCGATGTTGTTTATTATTACAGGCGGGCATTTTTGTCTACGCAAGGTAAAAGTTATTTGAGTTGATTTAGTTTCATTCACTCTTATGCGCCATTTTTCCATCCAGTGGATAATTAAGTTTATGTGGTCTTGTACATGATGACTTGCAGTTTGTGGGTCTACATGTCTCGAAAGAACGGCCGTATCGTCCGCAAACGTTCCTGTCATTGTTCTCTCTGATATGGGCAGATCTGCAGTGTATACCAGATAGAGGAGGGGGCCAAGTACGCTGCCTTGTGGGACACCAGAGTTGATGTGCTTTATTACAGATACTTCACTGCCAAACCTTACTTGGAAGAAACGATTTGAAAGGTATGATTTAAAAAGTAGGAAGTACTGATGAGGAAAGGATTTTTTTATTTTGTAAAGCAGCCCAGGATGCCAAACTTTATCGAACGCCTGTTTGACGTCTAGGAAAACGGCACAGCAGTATTTCTTTTATTCCATCGATTTATTTATCATGTCCACTATTCTATGGCATTGTTGTACAGTTGAGTGTTCTTGCCTAAATCCGAACTGGTGTTGCGGGATAATGTCTTCCAGTAATGTATCCTCATATACTCGTTTAGAAATTAATTTTTCCAGTAATTTAGATACTACTGAGAGTAAACTTATGGGCTTATATGATGTAGTTTCATTTGGTGCTTTACCTGGTTTCAGTACCATTATAATTTGAGCAAACTTGAGCTGTGTAGGCCAATAAGTTAATCGAAGTATTGAATTAAACAAAATGGTTAAGAACGTTATTCCTTTTCGAGGTAATTCTTTCATAACTTTACCAGTTACTAGATCGTAGCCGGGTGCCTTTCTGTTGTTTAGATATTTAATTTCGTTAGTTATTTCGGCTGGTGAGAAGGCACGAATTGGTGGCGATAATTGCAAGGGCGCTGTTAAGTAATCTTCTACCTCCGCATCTGTTTCATTGTTGTGGGGATTAAAAACCTCTGCTAGATGTTCAGCAAATGCTTCAGCTTTTTCTAAATCTGATATGGCCCATTGTTGTGTTTGGTTTCGTATAGGTGGATTGGGTACCTGCGGTCGTTTAAAACTTTTTGCAGCTTTCCAAAGCGAATTATCATATCTTGACAATGTAACGAGATATGTTTCAAATTGCTGATTTCGAATTTCCCTTAGCTTCTGTTTTAATTGATTGCTTAGACGGTTGTAATTTCTTCTGTCTAAGATATTATGGGTACGCTGCCATATGGCTCGTGCTTTCCGTTTTTGGCCTACTAACTTTCTGATCTCAAGAGGGACATTAACTGGTTGTTGTTTCCTACGTTTGGTAGAAGGAGTAGCTTGCCATACTGCTTCTTGTACAGTTTTGATAAAATGGTTGCTAGCTTTTTCTAGCTCTTCTGGTTCTTCCAATTTAATTTTTAATTCCAGATTTTCTTCAATATACTGACGAAATGCTTCCCAGTCAGTATGCCTGTTGCACATTTTTGGATAGTCTTCTCTATATATAATGGTAGTACTGAGAGTGACAATAACTGAAGAGTGGTCCGATGATAAGTCGTAGCTGGGGTCAATAGTAGCATAGTTACTTGAAATACCATTCGTCACAAATAGATCCAGTAAGTCTGGAATTTTATGCGGGTCACTTGGCCAGTATGTAGGTGTGCCTAAAGACAAGTAGGAGTATTTTCTTTCGTTAATGACGTTGTAAAGTTCTCTTCCTCTTGTAGTTACCAGTCTGGATCCCCAGTGAGTGTGTTTCGCATTATAGTCTCCTCCAGCGAGAAATCGAGGACCTAGTGTGTCAAAATTAGTTATCAATTTATCTTTAGTAAACCTGTGCCTTGGAGGACAGTATACTGCTGAGATTACTAGTGGGGCTGGTAACTTTTTAACTTGTACTGTAGTTGCTTGCAGAAATTCATCTTGATATTTAGACAGTTCATGATGGATGATAGTTGCTTTTATAATTATAGCTGACCCTCCATGGGCTGTGCCATCTGGGTATTCCGTATGATAAATTACATAATAAGGTATACTGAGGTATGTTCTTGTAGTAAAATGTGTTTCTGAGACTAGCAAGATATCGATTTTATTTAAGTTTAAAAATGTTATTACTTCATCTTTATGTTGAACTAGAGCGTTGGCGTTCCATAGGGCTATTCTTAACGATGTATCCATTATGATGTTATTTTATTGATGACAGTGGTGAGCATGGACAAAATCATACTGTTTTGTTGTAACAGTTGATTAAATAACATTTTGAACTCATCAAGAAACTTTGTTAGTGTTATTTCAGAACTTGTGGGTTAATTTTGAGTAGAAATTGTAGGGAATAGCGAAGGAGCAGTATTTGATTTAAGGGCATCAGAGTAGCGTGGATGTTGATAGATTGGAACAGTACTATTTTGTTGGTTTTGTGGTCTTATTCTCTTTTGTAGGTTTTGATAGATCATACACCCTCTATAATTTGCGGGACGGGGCCCTCCACACAGTGCACATTTAGCGGGCGTGTTTTGTGGTTTGATACATGTCTTAGTCTCATGAGTACCTCCACATTTTACACATGCAAAGGGTCGATGACAGTAAGCTTTCGTATGGTTGTATGACTGACATCTTGTGCATTGTACAAGTTCGACTTTTTTGTGTGGGGGTTCGACCTGAACTGTCATGTTTGTAGGTATTTTAAGTTGTAGATTTCTTTATTATTCTCAGCCGGCTCTAAGTCTACAAAGAATATTGGTAAAGGGTCTTTAGAGACTTTACTTTTTATATTATGGATATTTCTAGTTTTGAAACCACTTTGCTGTAATTCCGCTTTTATCAATTCCACTGGCACTGTCGGATGTAAGTGCCTTATAACTACGCGATATGCTCTTTGCTGTTTAAATTGATATGCGTGATGCTTAATTTGGTTCACCTGTAAAAATTTAGATAATTTACGATAATTATCTGGCGTTTTTACATTTATTTTTACTTCGTTATCGGACATTGATTTTGAGCTGTATTCTGTTGGCTGAATTATTGTGTTTAAACTTTTTACCATATCTGGATAATTTTTGACACCTTGGATAAATATTGGAGGAGGCTTCAGAATTGTATCTGCAGATTTTTCTGCATTGTTGTCTTTGTCGTCTTTGTCTTCTATTGTTTGGCTAGATAAAACAGCAAATCTGTTTGATTGTGACGTAGTGTTTACAGATACGGTATTTTCCTGCTTATTTGCTTTTACTTGTTTCTTAGACTGGATTTGTGTTGCACGTTTACGTTTATTTCTACGCACTTCTTGCCAACTGATTTCTGTGCTTAGGGGTTCATCATCTGTATCGGTAAAGGCTTGCTTTTCTGCTTCATTTTGTTCTTGTGGACTAGCTGGGGTCAGGCTGGGAAATTGTTGTTGGTAGTTAATGTTGGATGAGGGAGGAATTTGGGATTAATTGTGAATTGTTTAAGTATGGTGGCTGTTGAAATGTAACAGCTGTTGGTGTCTGTTGTTGGTAATTTTGATAATAACTTGAGTTTTGCAGCGGAAGGTTGTGTTACCACGCTAGTTCTCAAGTGCAGATAAGAAGTTCAGTAAGGTCATCGGCCTCGCCGACCTGGCAGATAAGTGATAAATCTATTACATTTTATACATTGCATTATACAGTATACGTGATCACTCAAAAATTGAATCCGATTGCTGAAATAACTTCATGCAGCCCGCCGGCCCTGGCCCCGGCTCTGGCCGCTGCGCTAGCTCCGGTTATCAAGGCATAATGCCGGGTTTTGCTTACACTTCAAACCAGTAAATAAATAAAGATCGTTTTTTAATATTTGAAACTTAAAACTTGTGTTTTACTTCTTCAATACAATTCACATACACACACAAAAGATCGGATATTTTACCTACTTATAGATTTCACCAATACAGACAAATGTCGAAATAAGCATGGGTTCGGAAACGCTTCGTTTCCGAGATACAGGGTGTTAAAAGTTTTTGAAAAATTCGTATTTTTCAGTTTTTTATCTAAAACCGCTTTGAACGATTTTAATTAAATTTTTAGAGTTTGTTTATAACTTTATGAGTAGTCTTTTCCATTTATTACAGTTGATGTGGAAATTCCAGGGGCGTGTACAATAAAATAAAGCCCACGGGATTTTTTGCAATTTTTACATATTTTTGTAATGAAGCAACTAAAAATGCAACTTTTTTATCTCCTGAGATTTTTTCCGATCTTGCTTCGTTTTCGAGAAAATAATTAAAGCCCATATTTTTGCACGTCCCTGAACCTATTAAAACAAAAACTAAAATGCTTCAATATTTTAAAACCTCTTAGCCGATTTTAGTGAAACTTTGAAGGTTTACTGGTGCTATTCATGGTCATGTTTTAGCGCACTTAGATTTAAATTAGTTATCCCAGGGGCAGCCGGGATATTTTTTTAAACTTTAATACTCTGTATTTCAGAAACAAAGCATTTCCGGACCCATGTTTATTAGAACTTTTTTGTTTGTATTGATGAGATCTATAAGCGGGTAAAATATCCGAACGTAATTTTTAAACACCCTGTATATAAAGCAGTTAGTAAAGGTATTATAACCCACTAACACTGCATAATGGTGACCCCGACGTGATCTGAACACACAACCTTCTGATCTGGAGTCGGAAATGAAACACGAGTTTTAAGTTTAAAATACCAACTTATATATACAGTGTGTCCCAGAATAGCTGTTCCTAGTTCTCAGAATTGAGAGAGGGCATGTTATTCAACACTTTTTAATAATAAACTAGTGTTCGGAAATACTTCCGTATTGAATTAAAACTGCATGAAGGATATGAGGATTAGGAATTCCTCTTCACACAACTAGTGAACTGCCAATTTAATTTTTTTTAAATATTCTCTGAGTGTAACTGAAAATTAGTAATATTTAAAGTTAGGTTATGTTAAATGTGTCACATGTAACATAACCTAACTTTAAATATTACATTTCAAAATGCATTTACATGATATAGAATTATTTAAGTTTCATGTTTTTTACTTCGCTTAACTTTTGACACATGTAATATAACCTAACTTTAAACATTACTAATTTCCAGGTACACTCAGCAAATATTAAAAAAAGATACATTGACAGTTCACGAGTTTTGTGAATGGATTATGTATCCACATTGGAGAAATTTCTAATCCTTATATCCTTCATGCAGCTTTAATTCAATACGGAAGTATTTCCGAACACTAGTTTATTATTAAAAAGTGTCGAATAACATGCCCTCTCTCAATTCTGAGAATTAGGAACAGTTATTCTGGGACACCCTGAACAATGCAGTTATTAAAGCTAATATATCCCACTAACACTGCAGTACAATAACCTATTACACACAACGATGCACTTACTTTACTTTTTAATGCACTATACACATTTCAACGGTTATTTGAATGCCTTCGCGCTCATTTTTTAAGTAGAATGTATTTAGGGACTCTTGTTGATGCACGGCAAAAGTTTTTCCGCGAAGAGCCGTGTTCACAGGAATGAAACTGAGACATACGTTTGTAGGGGCCACCCCGTAGGGTCGGGACGAAAAGATTTACAACCTGTAAACACTGAGGTGCAGACAAGAATATCGATTTTTGACGACACAGAACCTTACTCTTTCCCACGTCGTATCTTTCTGCTTGTTGATGTCAAGTGCGTTGCTTTGCTAGTTAACAGTAAGTATTACTTATATTTTGTTTAAATACTTGTTAATTCTGATGTCTATCGCTTTGATTCAGCTCCTGAATTTATATTCTTAGTTTGTTTACAGCGACATATCCAAATAAACATCTATATTTAATTTTGTAATATTGCGTCATCTACCCATTTAACTAAAATACTTGAATTTTTTCAGTTATGGATGTCCTTTGTATGATGATAATAGTTAGCACGAAAAAGAAGTATTCCTGCGTTCCTGGCTGAAACAAATTTGTACTGTACAGGTCAGTCTGTCTTAAGCATTTTCATAAATGTTTGTACCGCGTTCTTTAGCTTCCGAAGCATTAGAAGTAATCGTTAGGTACTCCTTCAAATGTGGTAGAAGCTAATACAGTTTTATGTTCATGTTATGATCAGCCTTTGACATCTTCAAATGTATGTACATGTTTTGACGTATCAGCTAATTTGTTTCCTTTATAAAATAATAGAATATCAAGCAACAATAGTAATTTTCATTCTTAATATAACAAGGGCGAGGCATACTTAGGTACCTATAATTTTTCACACGCTAAGGGTTGAGTGCTGGTTGCAATAAAAACTGGTCGGAGGGCTTGTCCGATGGCAGTTTTCTAAGAGTAACCAGCAGGATAACTCTTGGCACGGGCAAAATTATATGTAAGTGTGTTGCCCGCGTTTATACTTTGAAGATGATATTAGCACCGCCTCCTACACTTACAAGCCATGCTGTTGGAGATTTGACAACGCTGCTGGTAGACCAATTTTTGTACTGTTTATTTATAAAAATACCTGTTCAAATGTGGCCTGTGATTAAATATTAATATGTTGGATTGCTCTAAGTTTAAAGAAATACATTTATTTATATTACTTGACTGTTCATGATAAGTGAAAGTAAAATTGCTGTTAGTAATTATGGCTTTTTATTTCACTGAAATACAGCCGAGGTGAGTAGCAATCTAACCTCATTTTTAAAGCATATCTTGTAATTTTTAATTTTATATTTAGAATGCCACGGAGACGCTGTGTGCGAACCAAAACAGTGCCTTAACAGAAAATCGTATGCAAACTATAACAACATTTTCTTTTCCAATGGACGAAATCCGAAAGAACGTATGGCTTCATGCAACAGCACGAGAACATTGGACCTCAACAAAAAGTGTTGTCGTGTGTGAAATACATTTTAATGGAAAAGACATTTGAAAGTCTTAAAAATAAGGGTGAGAAACTGCAGAAGCTGTTGCTGCATTACTTTTGATTAGCTGACAATGATGTCCCAAGCGTATTTCCAAATTTACCAACATAGTTGCCGTCGAAAGTTTCTCAAAAAAGGACAAATCCTGAATGTAGAAGAAGACAAATATTGGAAAGACATACACAAACAGTGCAAGTGTTTTTAAATGATGACATCAGCAGTTTTTCGAAAGTTTATGGAACAATTTACGTCACACAAATTTAGATGTTACCGCGCAGATAAGTTTATTATGTTCAAATACGAGTATTTACAGTACTACCACCGTGGTTTTTGCATATATGTTGTACTCTCAATCAGCAATGGTGTGGTGTATAGAAAATTACAAACTTTAAAATAATTACAGAAATGTTCTTTTATCTACTCCTACTGCACAATGGCCATGAATTATGATTCATAATTCACGGTTTGCAGCCAATCATAAAATTCCATTTTCATTATTCAATAGTTTGCAAATTGCAACCAATCAGAAATTTCTATTTTCATTATTCAATAGGTTGTAGCCAATCACAAAATTCATTCTTATTATTAAATGACTGTTGAAGTTAACAGCTGTCACAAATGTCATAATTCTGAAATATGAACACAAGGCTCCTATTGCATAGGAGTAGATAAAATATCGTATTATATTCGCGATTATGGCCATTATTCACTCAGATGACTTGCGCCACGCGCCTTCGGCTTGTGGCGCAAATGTCATCTTCGTGAATAATGGCTGTCATAATCGCTCATATAATAATATACTATTATCCATGGGTTACATAGGTTAAGTTGTTTTATTTTTATTATTATACACATGTTTTTATTACTTGAGTATGTAAATAAATGTCACAATTAGAGAAGCTATTTGTAGTTAATTACAGAGTAAAATGTGATAATGAGTAAAACTGTGCTCTTTAAAGCAAAATTATTTCAAATTGGAGTACTATAATTTAGGACCACGAACTGCCAGAGATGCAATAATGCCAAGTCTAACAGCATGGCTTGTAAGTGTAGGACGCAGTGATATCAGTCATGCCACAGTTGTGTGTAATAATCAACGTTAGATTATTTATCAAACTTATTCAGGATTATTTATATGCATTTCTTTCTGTTACCGATATTCAACCTACTTTAGAGAATAACTTCAAGCAGTTCTACAAACCATCAATAGGTTTTGAAGAAAATGCCCTGACGATGCCCACATCTACTACAATTTGATATTAAGGAAGTGCACTACTTCCTTAATCTTCAAATTGTCAAGGAGAAGAATAAGCCGAATACCTCCATTACCCAAGAACATTGGAAGAAGGTTATTATTTATTCATTATGTTTATAAATAATACGTATATTTTATTTATTTCGATGTAGTTTTATAAGCATTTATTTTTTATTCTAGAATTGAATATTTGTTGTATTGTATAATATTTTTGCTGAATGTATTTATTTCATTAATTAAGTTTTTTACTAGTGCTGTTCTTAAATAATTGTTTTATGTACATTAAAAGTTGTACTTTTGTAATTTGTATTTAAGAAATAATTTGTAAGTTTTAGTTGATTTTGCCAATTCAGCATTAGCAATTAAAGTTCATGAATTATTTTTTAAATAAGGTTTTACTCACTTTAAATTTTTAATTATTGAGGTTGGTGGGTTGCCTATACCCGCTATTTTAATTTAAAACTCCCGCTCATTGTATAATTGGCCCACGCTATTGCCAGGGTGCAGCTCTGTGAAAAAATGGTGGCGTGTTGCCAACGTTTAGCATGGGGGATTCGCTTCTATTAGGTATTGTTTTGTGGTCATGTTATTAGCCACTGTCTATGTAATCAATGTCGCCAACCATACCGATATTTCGATAGATCTACCGATTTCATCTAAAATCTACCGATCTACCGAAACGACTCTTATTTCTACCGAATTTTTGTTACATCGTATAATCATACGTAAAATTTTTCTTGAGTACTATTTAAACCAAAAAGAACATCAGCAACTCTTTATTTGTATACAATATTTAGAACAATTTATATTTTATGGGAATTGACAAAGAGATTCATAAATTAATTTGTAATGACCAAATTCGATAAATCACATCTTAAATTTACGAGTATTATTATTTTACATAGATACGTGCTTGGATTCTGGATTTCTGTGCTAAACGCTGACATGCTATTTTATATTTGTAAATTTGTAAGCTTCAGTGCACGAGAAAATAGTGACCTAAACATATAAAGTTAATTATTGAATGATCTTGTTGTTGCCTATATTTTATAGTGTAATGGAATTTTTAGTAATGTGGTTCACTAACTACAATTCCTTTAAATGTTTTGTTTATGTATAAGTATTCAACAAAAATGCTTACATGTATTTTATATTGTAGCACTCATAAAAAGTTTTTGATTGAGTATGCAATATGGAAAACGTTAAAAGAAGCGCACATCATGTTATTTTAAAGAACTGCTTGCTACTATTTTTTTTTATATTGGAGAACTTTTAAGAACTTTAATTTGTTCGAGAAATAGGCTTTCAAGTAGAACAATTAGTGGTTTATTACATAAAAAAAGATCTATAGAGCAGGACAAGTGTTGCGATTTTGCTGTTGATAAGAATAACCTTACAGAAAATTACTAAACAAATGTATTCTGTAAGCTGCGACAAAGAT
The DNA here is from genome assembly GCA_940337035.1 of Agriotes lineatus. NCBI lineage: Eukaryota > Metazoa > Arthropoda > Insecta > Coleoptera > Elateridae > Agriotes > Agriotes lineatus. Next base: position 23,718,011 of record OW679201.1, on the reverse strand, counting down.
AGTAGTAGCGAAAGTAGTCATATTTTATACATAAACATTTTTTTTTCATGTATTATATCTTATTGCACTTGCATAAATGAATTAGTGGTTCTTCTTCTTAGCTTCTCCGATGGAGGTTGCTTATCAAAATGGCTATTCTTATCTTCGATGTTACTGCTCTAAACAGTTCAACTGATGTCATGACATACCAATCTCGTAAGTTCCGTAACCAGGAAATTCGTCGCCGGCCTACACTTCTCTTTCCTTCGATTTTTGCTTGCATAATTATATGTATCAACTGATATTTGTCATTGCGTGTAATATGGCCCAGGTATTCAAGTTTTCGCACTTCAGTATTTTTAATTTTGGCGGTCCAAGGTATTCGTAGTAATCGCCTATAGATCCACATTTCAAAACTTTCTATTTTTTTCATTGTTTCTTTGTTAAGTGTCCAGATTTCTACTCCATATAATAGAACCGGGAATACATAACACTGAACCATTTTTAGCCTAATTTCAAGTGACAGATCAGGGGCTGTTAATATCTTTTTCATTTTGATAAAGGCCACTCGTGCTTGTTCTATACGTGGCAGCAGTTCTTGTCTGTGTTGTCCACTTTCGTTAATTAGTGTTCCTAAGTATTTATAGTGATGGACTTGCTCAATTTTCTTATTCCCTATATACAAATCCACGGGCTCTATAGGGTTCTTTGTAAACATTATTAGTTTGGTTTTACTGATTTTCATGCTAAGACCATATTTTTCACTTACTACTTTTACTTCTTCTGTCATTCTCTGTAGATCTGTAATGTTGTTAGTTAGAATCACAGTATCGTCCGCATATCTTAAATTGTTTATGGGAACACCGTTAACTATTATTCCGCCACCTTCTTCCTCTAAAGCGTCTTTGAAAATTGCCTCAGAGTATGTGTTAAACAGGAGGGGCGACAACACACACCCCTGCCTGACTCCCTTCTTTATTTCTGCTTCATCTATTTTCTAGCTTTACCTTCACTGTTTGGGCCCAATAGAGATTTGCTATTATACGAATGTCTTGATGATCTATTTGTAAATTATCTAGTATCTTCAAAAGTTTGTCATGTTTCACATTGTCGAAAGCTTTTGAATAGTCTGTAAAACATCCGAATACCTAGTTGTTCATGTCTTGACATCTTTGAACTAGTACATTGAGACTGAAAAGCGCCTCTCTGGTACCGAAACCGTTGCGAAACCCAAATTGGGTATTAGAAATTTCTGCCTCGCACTTTTTGTATATTCTAGTATGTATAACTCGTAGAAAGATCTTTAGCACGTGACTCATAAAACTTATTGTTCTATGGTCATTGCAATCTGTTGCATGTGGTATTTTTGGGATGGTAATAAATGTAGATATCATCCAATCGTATAGTATTATTCCTGTTCTATATATGTTATTAAATAGTTCTACCAGTATAGTCATAGCATTGTCATCTAGTAATTTTAATAATTCGCTGTACACTTCATCAGGCCTAGGAGCCTTGTTTGCTTTTATTAGTGCAACTGCGTTCTCAATTTCGCTTTTGTTTATTACTGGACCTTCGTCTTTTGACTTTATATTGTATTTTATAGATCTGTCGTCATAAAACAATTGTTTGATGTATTCATTCTATCTTCTTAATTTTCCTTCCATAATAATGTTTCCACTTTCGTCTTTTAAGATGCTTGAGTGTTGCTTACAGCTGATTGCAAATAAAACTGGGACAGCTAATATGTAATATTGTAATATGAAGTACAATAACATATTAAATATTCGTAATTATGTTCCTTTTCTTAGGCTTCTATCTTTAATAGTATTTTATGTATTCACTTACGGAAATATAAGTTAGAGAAAGTTTCACACGTTATTAAAAACGCAGAAAGTAGTCTCAAGACTTGTCCCACTTTTATTTGCAATCAGCTGTACGTGTAATTCCTGTCACTTCTTTTATCTTCTTACTGTCACTTCTTTTATCTTCTTATGTAAATAAAAAATATCATGCTTGTTCTGAAGTTGTTCGATTTCTTTGCATTTCTCCATCATCCATGCTTCTTTTGCTCTTCGAATCTTTTGTCTAATGTGGTTGTGGATTTCTTTGTATTTGTCTTTGTTTGAGTTTTTGTATTTTCGTCGTTCTTCCATCATGGTTAAAATTTCATTTGTCATCCATTTTTGTCTCATTACATGTTGTTTACCGATTTCTTCTTCTTGATTTGTTTTTATAATTGTCTTTATTTCAGTCCATGTCTTGTTTATGTCATGCTGAGTTTGGATTTTATCAAGTTTTTGGTTAGTGGTTAATAGTGTTTTAAGTAAATTAGTGTAGTTTTCCCTAGTTCTTAATAATACAATTGGGTTTTTCGTCTTGATTTTGTTTATTTAATTAGAAAGTGTTATATGTGAATTTTTAAATGCTGGTTTACTAAAACTTGGCGATTGCAAAAATGTAAGTAGGTACTACAAAACACATTTTAATACGTCTACCGAAAAATTTTGGGATCTACCGAAATTTAGCGCAAAAAGCTACCGATGGCCTAAAAAATGAGATGGCAACACTGATGTAACGTCAGTGACAAGGATTAGGTATGCTTTTCTGGTGTTAAAATTGACATGACTTCAAAATTCTAAAGGCATATTGGTTGAACTTTCTTTTTGCCCTCACTATAACAGAACTATTATCACACCAAAAATGGGTCGTTGTAGTTGGCTGTTAGAAGTTGGCATTCATTTTACGTTTAGGAGCAAACAAGGCTAACTTCCTCTTTAACTAAATAAAAGATGGCAGTTTTGGAGTTCTGTGTGTTGCAGTTGTATATGATACTATGATATATGGTTATAAACTCCGTTAAGAATTATCGAACTAAAAGTACTCGTTAAAGTGCAAGTAAGAATAGTTACATTAATATTAATTCATTTATAACCGGCAGCTGCCATATGTGAGGTTATGACTGAGTAGTAAATAAATATTATTGTAAATTGGTCGGTTGGATGAGGGGTTCTCATGTTTTTCGAGTACCCCTTTAGGAAATTCAACAAAGTAACTGTACCCCTACCTCCATTAAGTGCTTAGTTGGTTAGTACCCATTCCATAAAATAACATGTAGCAATGAATATGTTTACACCTTGATCCACTGTCGCAGTAGTGGAAATAAGCGAAGAGTTTTCAATTTCGACAGAAGTACACGTTAATTACTAAAAGAATAAAGAGCAGAATTAGTAATTAGTACAGTACAACGTTGTTAAGTTGGATCTCCGTGTAACCCGGACCGGTTTAGGAAAAACGTAAACAGAAATTAACAAGCTTTTTCCGCAAAAATTAGACATACGTACATACCTGTACAATCAACAGTTGTATTTTTTTGTTGTATTGTGATTTGTCAATATTTTAAGTGTTTTTCTCCAGAATAAAGAAAATTATTGAAAGTGTATTTTCATTTTTTATTTTTTTCTGCTCTCTTTCCGGCTAACCCGGATTTTCGATATGTTGGATCGGCCGCGGTCTCGGCTGGTCCGACTTAACGAGGTTGTACTGTATGTAGATATTATATTTGTACATTCCATATATTATTTAGTCACTTTGCATCATTATTCAATTTTTGCCTTAATGCCAAATTTGTTTTCACGATTACGTGAATTAGGCTGCAACTGGCCCTTTGAGAACCACTGGTGTAGAAGTTTTAAGCATGTGTATATAGAGTTGTAATAGTTCAGTTCAAAGCATTTATTGCTTTACTTTTGTTATAGACTTGGCATTTTAAATTATTACAAGACACTAAAGGAAAAACGTCTTTATTAAGTGGGTCTTTGAACAACTATCGGAAAGCCAGGACAAGGAACTTGGCTAGTAAATTTTGTAGTACCACAACAATTCCATCAAATGCAACTTGCAACATGGATAGTACTGAAAATAATGATAAATCACTAATCAAACAAGAAATCCGTGAAAACATTAATAATGGCATTGATTCCGAAATGCAAATTAAACAGGAAGAAATAAATATAAAAGATGAATGTGAAACATCAAACAAAGGTAAGTGCAGGTAGTTATAAAGATTCATTTAACGTATTGAAGTACGTTATATTTTTACAGAGGGAACGATTAAGAAAGATACTTCAAAAATACATAGGAGCACTCTTATTACAGAAAAACGTTTTGGTTGTTTTGTTTGTACCTACAGAACAATGCACAAACATCATTTAGTTGCACATGTGAGATCTCATACAGGAGAAAAGCCATACTGTTGTTCTGTTTGTGACTACAGCGCAGCACGGAAGAGTGTTTTAGTGGACCATATGAAGACCCATACAGGAGAAAAGCCATACTGTTGTTCTGTTTGTGACTACAGCGCAGCACGGAAGAGTGTTTTAGTTGAGCATATGAAGACCCATACAGGGGAAAAACCATACTGTTGTTCTGTTTGTAACTACAAATCAGCACAGAAGAACAGTTTAATTAAGCATATGAGGAGCCATACAGGGGAAAAACCATACTGTTGTTCTGTTTGTGGCTACAAATCAGCACAGAACACAAATTTAATTAAGCATATGCGAAGTCATACAGGGGAAAAACCATACTGTTGTTCTGTTTGTGACTACAGCGCAGCACGGAAGAGTGTTTTAGTGGACCATATGAAGACCCATACAGGAGAAAAACCATACTGTTGTTCTGTTTGTGACTACAGCGCAGCACGGAAGAATGTTTTAGTTGAGCATATGAAGACCCATACAGGGGAAAAACCATACTGCTGTTCTGTTTGTAACTACAAATCAGCACAGAAGAACAGTTTAATTAAGCATATGAGGAGCCATACAGGGGAAAAACCATACTGTTGTTCTGTTTGTGACTACAAATCAGCACAGAACACAAATTTAATTAAGCATATGCGAAGTCATACAGGGGAAAAACCATACTGTTGTTCTGTTTGTGACTACAAATCAGCACAGAAGACAAATTTAATTAAGCATATGCGGAGTCATACAGGGGAAAAACCATACTGTTGTTCTGTTTGTGACTACAAATCAGCATATCAGAACAATTTAATTAAGCATATGAGGAGTCATACAGGGGAAAAACCATATTGTTGTTCTATTTGTGACTACAAAGCAGTGCTGAAACAGCAAGTGGTTAATCATATGAGGACTCATACGGGAGAAAAACCATACAATTGTGCAATGTGTGGCTACAAATCAACATGCAAGAATGAATTGGTTAAACATACTAGGACCCATACAGGAGAGAAACCATACAATTGTTCCGTTTGTGACTACCAATCAACTCAGAAGAGTCATTTAGTTAGACATGTGAGAACTCATACAGGAGAGAAACCATACAATTGTGCCATGTGTGACTACAAATCAACATGCAAGAATGAATTGGTTAAACATACTAGGACCCATACAGGAGAGAAACCATACAATTGTTCCGTTTGTGACTACAAATCAACTCAGAAGAGTAATGTAGTTAGACATGTGAGAACTCATACAGGAGAGAAACAATAAATTGCGCCATGTGTGACTACAAATCATCATGGCTAAATCAAGTGGTTAGGCATATGAGGACTCATATAGGAGAGAAGCCATATGATTGTGACAAAGGTGATTACAAATCAGCATGAAAGAATGAATTGGTTAAGCATATTAAAATTCATACAGGAAAGAAATCTTCTATTATTTCGTTTTTAAATAAAAACAATGTTAAACCGACCCATTTGTGAATGTGAAAACTGTTGGTATGGTTTATACATTTTTTTGATATATATTTTCTTTAATGACTCACTGACTCAATGAGACTATGACAAAGAAATGATATGCACGAAACCACAAATTCAATACGTTTTACTTTTATTTTAACACTTAATTACCATCTGTTGTAAATAAGATAAGAAACAAAATGAATTCTAAATATAAACAAATTCGGGATAAACATTTAAAATAGTAAAAGGTATATATATATATAAGCTTTAACAGGCCTTTCAGGCCCATCGCTGTGTGATTTTCTTCCACATCTTTCGGTCCTTTGCTATAGTCGCCCAGTTCTGCACTCCTTTGTCTTCCAGGTCTTTCAAAACTTGCCGTATCCATCTGGTACGTGGCCTCCCTCTTCTTCTATCATCTAGCAGTACATTTCTGTGTACGTGTTTTGTTACTCTGTCGTCTGGCAATCTTTCTATGTGCCCCAACCATCTCACTCGCTGTGCTTTTATGAACTGTGTTATTGATGCTTCACCATACAATTCCTCTACTTCTCTGTTTCCTCTACGCTCCCATCCTTCGTCAGTCCTTTTGCCTCCATAAATCCTTCTTAATATCTTCCTTTCCCATACTTGCAGTTTATGTTGATTTACCTCGTTTATCACCCAAGTTTCCCCGCCGTACATCACTATAGGCCGTAGCACTGTTTTATAAACCCGCACTTTTGCACTACGCGACACTTGTTTATTTTTTAAAAATTCACTTAGGGCCCCTGCAGCTCTATCCTCTTTCACTATCCTGGCTTGTATTTCTGCATTTTCATTTCCTTCTGCTGTTATTAGCACCCCCAGATATACGAACTGATCTACCTCTTCTAGCTTTAACACCCTTCCATTCCTTAACTCAAAAATTACCTCTTTATTCACTGCTAGTTTTTCTTTCGTCTTTGTCATAACCATATATTTACTTTTCTTTTCATTGATTTCTAGTCCGGCTGCTCTTGCACTTTCTTCTAGGGTACTCACGGTCTTTTCTAGTTCCTTTACGCTTCTCGCTAATATGGTGACATCGTCGGCGTAAGCTAAGCACTGGTGGCTTTTAGTTATTAGTGTTCCTACTCTATTTATACCACTATTTCTTATTATACCTTCCAAGACGATATTAAACAGCAGTGTCGAGAGAGGGTCGCCCTGTCTTAAGCCTCTACTTGTTGTGAATTTTGATGAAAGAATTCCATTTACTCTGACCTTGTTGGGGGTATTAGATATTGTCATTTTTGTCAGTCGTATTAATTTACTAGGTATCTGTAATTCTCTCATTATCTTACATAGTTGATCTCTTTTAACGGTGTCATACGCTTGTTTAAAATCTATAAAGCAAGCGTGTATATCTACTGAATGCTCATAGCAAGTCGTTTGTGTCTCCTTTAATGTAAAAATTTGGTCAGTGACAGAGCGGTTTTTTCTAAAACCCCCTTGATATTCGCCCACCTCCTTTTCTGCATGTTCTTGAATTTTATTTCTTATTAGTGTTGCTAATACTTTACTAGTAAAAGGTATATATTAAGAAAATACCAGAAAGCACATTAATTACAATCAGTAACAAATGAACCTAACATGTATTTAAAAAAATGTTTAGTTTTCATCCATTCGAGGATGTTTGTAAGTATTATGATCCCTGTAAAAAAATGAAAAATGAACTTCAATTTTAAACTAATAATAATTTAAGAGCAAAAAAGACAAATCAAAGTAAGTTATTAAGGGCAGAAGGGTTAGAAGAAGGAGATAAAATAAAAATTCAAAATTAAAAAGATAAATAAGTAAATAAAAAATGTACCTACAGTAATGACAATTTTACATACACAATCATGCTCGCCAAGAAAAAGAGTTTTGCACTTTAGGACTTTTGCTTTCACAGCTCGATTACCACTAAGGTAAAACTGGTAAAAAAACCTCTTCAGCCTAGTCAAATAAGCATACCTACATGCATAGGTACATACAAGCAGCTTACATTATTCAAAACATTCAAAATGCTGTATAAAATTCACCAATTGCCCGCCCGGGGGTTAACTAAATATCAGTGCTTTTGTGATGAGTTTCCAAAGCAGGCTCGTTCACCTCAAATTGGCCAAGAGAAGACACCAAAAGGCGTTTTTTGAACTAACGCCCTGAGATTTTTCAGTTAATATTATTTTTTGATTAGTGTATCTTTCACTATGTGTATATACTGAAGAATAAAGACCTTTACTATTATTATTATTATTATACAAGTCCAACGATGACAACCTCAAGGATTCAGCTATTACGTTGGATTCTGACTTGGACCAAAGAGTACATAATATAGTACTGTTTGCTTGGACGAAAACTTGTCTGAAGCCCTATTTCAGTATTCTGTATTTAGGATATTGGCTTGTAGCTTATACCCATACTAGCTTTTACCCGCGACTTCGTTCGCGCGAGGTTCGTTATTTGTGTATTAAATAATGACTAATTATTTTCTGTCATCCCATCCCATCCTATCCCCGTCCATGTCCCTTTTTCCGTCCCCGTCTCCGTACCGTCCCATTCCGCCCCGTCCCGTCCCGCCTCGTCCCGTCCCGTCCTCTCCCCTTCCATCCCATTCCTTCCCTTTCCTTTCCGTATCATCCCGTTCCGCCCCGCCCCGCCCCGTTTCGACCCTTTCCGTCCCGTCCCGTCCCGCCCCTTTCCCTCCCGTCCAGTCCCGTCCCTTCCCGCCCCTCCCCTTCCATCCCATCCCCTCCCCTTCCATCCCATCCTTTTCCTTCCCTTTCCGTCCCGTCCGTCCCGCCCCGCCCCGACCCGTCCCGCCCCGCCCCGTTCCGCTTTGCCCCGTCCCTTCCCGTCCAGTCCCGTCCCGCTCAGTCCCGTCCCGTCCAGTCCGTCCCGTTCCGTCCAGTCCGTCCCGTTCCGTCCAGTCTAGTCCCGTCCCGTCCCGTTTCTTCCCTTATGTCATGTTCACCGTCTTGGACTAAATGCCATTTTCGCAATCAACGTCCCAATAAACCTCAATAACGACACCCATATCGATTTTTAGGCTTACTTACCCCATTTCACCCCCTAAGGGGTTGATTTTCGGAAAATCACAAAATACGTGTTTGCTTATTTGTTTTTAGGAGTACTCCTACGAAGTTTCAAGTCGAAATGTCTATTTAATATTATTTTTCCATACAAAATTGGAACCCCCATTTTACCCCTTTAGGGGTTGAATTTCGAAATATCCTTCCTTATTCCTTGTATACATCATAAAGGGAACCTCTGTGCAAAATTTCAGCTTTCTAGGTCCAAGGGTTTGGGCTGGTCGTTGATGAGTCAGTCAGTCAGGACTTTTAGAAATATATATAAGATTACATTAGTTTTCACATACAATTGTGTTTTATTAGATTTCAATGCTCAGTGCGTGTAGTGATGTAAATTACCCGGGTATTTATTTTTAGGGGTAAATACCTGGGGTATTTACCCGGGTAAATGCCCAAAATGGGTATTTAAACGGGTATTTATAGCCTCATTTACAAATATTATAAAGCTAATCTAACCTGTATAATTAATTGGTAAGTGAAGGTGCTCTATTCGAATTTTATAAAAGTGTAGAATAAAAAAAAATAGCTGGACTGAGAACAGTTTCTGCCCAAACTACCGATGGGGCATAATTATACAGGTTGCCTAAAATTGTATGAAACATGGCAATTCCACGAGTTGGAAAAGGTTCAAATTTGCCATAAGAGTAGCCGAAATAGAAAATGCAATAATTATTTTGGTAGCTAGGCAACAAGTAGCTATTGCACCTACCCAAAGTAATTATTGCATTTTCTATTTTGGCTACTCTTATGGCAAATAGTATTTGAACCTTTTCCAACTCGTGGAATTGCCTTGTTCTGTACAATTTTAGGCAACCTGTATATAACAGCAATAAAATAGCATGAATAAAAACAGATTTAAATGATTGAAGAAGAAAGAGATGAACATAGAAACAAATATTTGAGTGGAATTGACGCTCATTTTAATTATGGCATATGTCAACTAAATATACCTACTAAAATAACTTTTTTGAACGGTTATCTCTTTCTTACTTAAGTATTATATGCTTTTGTTCATGCTATCTCATTGCTGTTATACATAATTATGGTCCCATTGGTATACAACTTTGTTTATATCATTTCTTATTTTCTTTGCCTTATTAAGATTGTTTCTTAATATGTATATAAATATGTATTATTATTATTGTTCTCCAAGTTAATGTTCAGTTCATTTTTCAAAAATGGAAACAAGTTGAAAAATAATATACAAACAATATAAATCGTTCCAATCTCCGGAGTCAGAGCCATCACAATTTTTTTTATAATTTCTGACAGGTGCAGTTTATTTCTCATTGTTTATTTCCATAAGATTCAGCAGCCAATGTTTCTTCCCGATTAACTATAATTTACCTGCGTGACTGTTTATTCAGTGTTACATTTAAATTGTTATTTTACATAAAACATTCCAGTGCATTTATACAGCGTGAGTACTAAAAGGTGGAGAAAGAGCAGGAAATTTTTAATTAAATCTCAGTAATTTTTTGATTTTATGTTACTCGCAGGTATATCACCCCAACTTTCTGTTTACATGTCATTGATGGCACTGTAAGTCTATGTCAAATTCGAGGTTAGCAGGTTAGGTTTTGTGTCAGTCTGTCAGTTTGTGTCAAAACTGATGCAAAACCTAACCTGATAACCGCAAATTTGACATAGACTTACAGTGCCACCAATGACATGTCACCAGAAAGTTGGGGTGATACACCTGCGAGAAACATAAAGGCCAAAAATTACTAGGATTTAATTCAAAATTTCCCGCTCTTTCCACACTTTTTAGTAATCACGCTCTACGTAGTTTATTTATTAAAATAACATTATTATGTGAGTAAAAGTTAGCTTAGCTTTCTAAATATTACAAATTTGATAAATACCCAGGTTTTAGGTATTTACCCGAGGCAGGGGTAATTACGCAGGTAAATACCCATTTATAAATACCCTACCTACTGGGTATTTACCCGACCCACATCACTAAGTGCGTGTGACAGCTTTATCCGACATGGCCCTTTGAATCGTAAATTAAGCTAAAAAAAATAAGCATCTTTTTAATTTATCACTTTTGCGAAATATCAAAGCTAACGGAGGTACAGGGTGTTAAAGTTTCAAATTAAAAACTAAACTTTGCCGCAAAGGCGGCTGTACAATTTAATTTTTGTTTAGCTCTGTTGTCAAGCAATGATCTGTCAACTAGTTTTCTATTGTAATTTGATTAATGTTATTGCTACAATAAAGGCTCATGTTTATAAAAATAATGAATTATTGGATATGCTTATTATTTACTGAGTGTCGTCAAAATGCCGCTGCCGCATCGCTTTTAGCTGCGAAAGATTTTTTTCATACTTTAGAATGAGCGTATCTTCGTCTGACGAACTTTGTTCGTACGTGAAAGAAGGAATACGGAATCAAACTACATTCAATAATACCATCTCAGTGGAAGAGAGGCTGGCAGTAACTTTAAGGTAAGTTCAATTATTTATTTAATAGAACTTTTATAATTATAGTTTGATTTTCACATCATTTAGAGCAGGCTATGAGAATGCTTTTTGTAACAGTATATTAAGTACAAATTTAGTTACCAAACAAACTTGATATGTCACCAAAATTTGTGGTAAAATTTTTTTGTCACTGTATAATTTGACATTGACATTGTTGCAGCCACATTAACTTGAATACAAAATGCAAACAAAAAAATATTGAAGAAAACGAAACAAGAAATTTATCGATGCTTTCAACGTTAAATGAAAATAAAATGGTCAAACTGCCCAACGCATGCCGCTGCTAGTAAATGTGGAACCCGCTATTCAGCATTGGATCTGCATCTGTCGGTAAAATGGCAAGTGCTGGTTATTTGCATTACGGTTGACGGTCCATTTGCTGCCGGCACCGTTTTCACGATGTACAGAAACCACCAAACCTCGCTTACAATCTTACATAGAATCAACTTCCGTTGTCTTTCACTTACACCTCTCATATACCCAAATTCTTGAAATAAAAATAGTAATGCTTTCCAAACTGGTTTAATTGACACACAAATTTTTTGTTGATTTGGTACACTGGTACATGCAGAGGCAAGTTTAGTTATATTTAATTTTTAACACAAGTGACTTCAGAATTTTCTAAAATTCCAAGGCTTAAACCGACATAGTTTTTACGCTATTAGTTTCGAAGTGAAACCGACATTGCTTCTACGTTATGTATTTCGAAGTTAAACTAGCATAGTTTCTACGTTAGTTATTTCGAAGTGAAGCTAAAATATCCTCAATTTGTTTTTATACTCGAATTTAGCCACCCCCAAAAGCGTTTTTCAATGGTTATTTAAACTGGTTATTCACTATAAATTTGAAACGTTGACCTAAATGATGGTTATAAACAAAAGCAAAGAGGACCATGTGGCGCTACCGAAAAATCAATACTTTTACTAGCGAAACACCTAAAGTAGACGGGAAACTTACAACTTAATTAACTATTATACTAATTGTCCATGTAATCTTAAAATGTATGTCGTATTAGCTCAGTCACTAAACGACGGAGCTAGAATCTACCTTTCAAGCCAATCCCTCGGATGGATGGTTACAACGGAAATTGACCTGCATATCAGAGTTGATCCGGTTTCAGCTATGCAAGGTACAATTTAGCAATCATCTCATCTTCTCGCTTCGAGCGAAATAATTTCTGCTGGAAGCCGGGCGTTTGTAACGAGACTCGCTTCCGCAAAACGATCGATAAAAAGCCCACGTGCATTCAGGCATCGCGTAAGAATTCGTCAAGTTTGCAGGGTTTGGAAACTGCGCTTATACAGCGGGCGTCAAAAATTAGAATACAATGCGAACTTTTTCTACTGTTCCTAACATAATTTATTAATAATGTTGCATCAACCATGCAATCAGTTCATTTTCTACCAATTATACCAAGAATTAAAAAATTCATTGACAGTAGCTCCTGCTAGATGTTGGCATTCGTGGCAGGATTTCGAATAAAGAAAGCTAACTTCATGTGCAACTAGCGCAACAAGCGTAATAAGTGCTACTAGCCTTTTGTAGATTGCAATTGCAGATAACGTCTAGTCATTACATTCTTTTGAAGTTATTTTCCCGATAGGAGGCCGTGTTAGGGTGATGAATTTCACCCTGTAAATATGATGTCAGTCATTAACAAAAAGTTAGGTTATGCTCATTTTATACAAAATGACAATTTTACGTTAATGTACAAAACGTGGTTGCCAGATTTGGTTTTGGATTTTGTGCCACTTTTATTATTGGTTAAGATAAATTACATGAAAGACAACTTGCTGATTCTGAATACGTTTCATACTTGGTTGAGTAGGCATAATGGTATAATGAAAGTCGTTTTTTTATTGTAATTATAAATTGTATACAAAAATATTATATATATTGTGTTGGTAGCACCACGTTAGGATAGCTATTTTAAACTATAATGAATATACCTTTGTACTTTTAAAATTATGTAATACATTTGAGACTTTCATTAGGGCGGGTTCATCAATCAAGTTATATATTTTTAGATATTCAAAATTTTTATATGAATTGTTAATTCAATGACTGTTATTAAATGTCAGTTTGACTTTTAACCAGTATAACAGCACAAAACTATCAAAATTGACAAATATCCTTCCTCTTTCACAAATCAATGAATATTTTACCAAAGTAATTATTGTTATTAAGTTGTTTTACTCAATTAATTGTTTTCTTTATTTCTTATTAGAACTAATTACCACAAACCTGACTTTCTTTCACTTTTACAGCTACTCACATCAAACACCAATGATCCCGACGATTCTCAGCCATGGTCAATGTCAGCCTATCCTCAATGTACCTTCAATCAACTCAGAAACTTCCCAAAAGTCTAAACTCCAGGCTCCTGCAGATCCAACTTCACTCCTTGAACTCCTAGTATGCGACCGTCGACCTCAGCCCTCTGGTAAACTCCAACTAGCAGATAATTCCCAAACTAATTTCCTTTGTCCACAGCTTCTATCCTGTAGCAACCAAATCACGCCAGCAAACCTCAGCAAACCGTTTCCAGTCCTCTGCAGAAATCCCAACAACAAACTGTCAATTATACCTTGCAATGCACCAATAAATCCAAATCTATCCAAACATTGCTGTCCTCTCCCTCCTTGTAGCTAATTAAACTGTATTCCACACTCTCTTCACTGATTGTATACCCACATCAACTGTAAACCATCTTCTCACTTATATTCGTTTTGTAATCTTGTTAAATACCTTTTTATTTGTATAAGCACATTTATTTTCAAAATTAAAGTCAAAATTTCTAGTTTTTATTAATTTTTACTGGATTTTTCAAATACATCTGTACATAATTTAATTTGCTTATTCAATACTGTTTAAAAACAAAATTTTATCTTATATAGCTACGATTGGTGATGCCCACTTTTAAAATTACCTAATCTGATCTATACATGCCTACTACAATTATATTATTACAGAGCAAGCATAGTTGTCTCATACTAACATTATCTTATCTTCCATCACCAATACGAAATACTCAAATGTTATAACTTTTCAAGATAAAATTACAATTTATTTTTTTAATTTAATCTGCATTACCAAATTCAATTCAGCCAACAATTTTTTTTTATTTTTCTAAATTTGATTGTATCAATATACCAATTTTATTTCTTTTAATTTTAATTTAATATGATTGATCTTTATGTATCATAATAATATGTATTTATGTATTTTTTCAGTATAAATAAATAAAGCTTTTACAAGCCACTTTAGGCCCATTGCATAACAATCTGTCTCCATTGTCCCCATGTCTCACTAATAGCACTATCAAAAAGAGAATTGAAAGAAATAGTAGAGAGGTTACAGAGATCAGCGAAAAACGTAGGACTAAGAATAAACGAAGAAAAAGGTAAATATAGGCAAATAGGAAGACACAGTGACGAAGAAGCTCAAATAATAGTGCAAAGTGAAAATGGAGAGGAGTGCAAATACAAAAGTGTACACTGTGTGACTTATCTCGGAAGTAAAGTCAGCTCAGAAAACGAGTTTAGCAGTAAAATTAAAGCATGTATAATGGCGGGGAGTAAAAGTTCAGCAGCAGTGTGAAATGTACTAGAATCAAAAAGTGTGTCTATTATAGAAACATAAAGTTAAAAGTTAAGATTATATAAAACTGTCATAAGACCGGCAGTGGTATGCGCATGTGCGTCATTGGTGCTAACTCAAAGTGATCAGCTAAGACTAAATGTATAGGAGAGAATGATACTGAGGGGAATCTTCGGAGGAAAGGAGGTGGGAGAAGAATGGCAACGAAAAACCAACCAGGAAATAAGAGAACTATATGCAGAACCAGATATAGCAAGTGTAATGAAAGCTCGATTACTTCAATGGCTGGGGCATGTAGAACGGATGGAAGTAGGAACAATACCCAAGGAAGTTCTATCGGGAAGAGTTGCTAACAGCTGGGCTAGAGGAAAACCAAGAAAAAGGTGGATCGACTGCGTGGGAGAAGATCTGAAGAAACTAAACATTAGGGATTGGAAAGAGGCAGCAAGAAGTAGAAGCAGATGGAAAAAGGTGGTGAAAGAAGCCTTGGGCCTACAAGGCCCGTAGCGCTAATATATTGATATACCTAGTATTGACTTTACTATGTAAGCTTATATTATAATAAGCTGTAATATACTGCTAAATTACTCTTATCCATTCACTTCAAAATACTTTAAATAAAATATTTGCCCTAATATTGTATTTTATTTCTTTGACTTGGCTAACTCAGGTTATAACAAAACATCCCATCTCAGGTGGGTACTTGCTTTAAAAAATTCTATCAAAATAATTGTATAAAATGTTTGGTTATTGCCAAGTTATTTCAGAATGACTTTAAATCTTTCAACTGTCACTGTCAGCCCACCAACATGACACTTAGCTGAATTTATATTTCATTAACACAAATCAGTTCCAATATGTTGAAAAGCGTAAGTATTTTTGTAAGTAATTCATTATTCCACTGTTAATACTAATTAATGTTTATTAATTACATATACCTGGATATCTTCCACTTTTAAAATGGATTCAATTCTCCTGTAGAATACAGCGCAAATATAACCAAGCTATTGTGTCACATGTATTTGAATCTTCAACAATTATTTTTAAACGTTTTTTGTTATATTTAACAATAGATAAAACTATTTATATTTTCAAAATATTTTTTTAAATAACAACAGTTAAAATTTCTATTCCATTTTCGTTGTATTTTATTAATAAAAAAATTTATATAAGAACTATCACATTCTTTTCCCAATATTAATTATTTACCATGCTGATTTTTGACTATTCAAATATATCATTCTTTAATATTATATTTCGCTTTCAATTATACTTCTCGTGCAATCATATACGTTTTGTTAATTACATTTTTTAGATTCGCCTAAAGTTTTCCGAATGTGTTTTCTATTTAACATGCTTTCTTATTTATCATTTTAATATTTATTGTTATTCATTTTTAATAGTCTGTTTTTAAAATGTAGATTATTCTAATCCTTCTTGGTTCCATTCAACAGTATCCTTCTTTTGGCATAATTATTCAATTAAATTCATTATTATATTATTATTTATTTCTTATACCATCAATCCATCTTCTTTGTCTCTGGCTCTTTTTAGCCCAGCAAAAAAAACGCCCCGTCTTTATCTGCGGCAACAATTACTTATTTTATTACACCTTATTGTTGAATACTTGATCATTTCACAATACAAAGTCCACATTTAAATTACCAACAATAAAAATTCATAATATCACCTCGATACTCATTCATAGTCTTTTTAATCTTTAGCATTCAGTTTATTGTTAACATTTACCTTTTGTGCAGATAACAAATCTATTCTATTTATTTTCATTCTATTTGTTTATAAAACTTATAATTTAATGGTATTAGGTCCACGACTCGACTCTGCTAGCAGTCCAACATAATGAACAATTCAATAAGCACAGAGTTATATAACTGCAATGATAAACTTAAAATTCAAACAATAAATGCATTGATAATGAAATGCGAGGAATAATAAAGTAGAAGGAACGCAAAAGGCAAGCTTGTTTTTCACAGGGGTCGAAGTTGACTTTTAAATAAATTAAATAATAGGTTTCTGTATAATAAATAACCGAACCGAAAGAAAGTAATAGACACAAAAAGAAGCGTAGTTTTCAATAAAGCTAATCAGTGAAATTGGTGAGGAATCTAAAATGGTAAAGAAAACTCGAATAAAATAGCAGTACATTGCAAAAGAGCAATTTTGAGAAAGCAGGCAGCAGGACATAAAAGAGCATTTGAGAAATCAGGCAGCAGGACATAAAAGAAGCAAATGAGAAGTAATACACTCTATGATTAATCAGTGCATTTAAAGTTAGTAAAAAAAGCAGAGCAATTAATAAAATGTGTTAGTGTGTGTGGCGCAAAGAAACGATGTTAAATATAAGAAAAAGACAATATTCTACTTTGTAAGAAATTTTAAAATTTAAAATTATGTAATGAAACTTATTTCTATTATGTACTAAAATTCATCAAAACTTATTTCCATTAGCTTTGTAACTTAGCAACCTAGATTAGATTTGGTTTAATAACGGGGAGAACAATTGCAATAAATTACTTGGCTTTGTGTTTGAAATTTGTGCTCCAGATTTTTGAATATTTTGTATAATAAATATGTTCTCCAAACCTTATAAAGTGTACCAGTTTATTGTCTACATGCCGGAGTACTTATGGGTGCATGTTCAACGAGTTTCGCAACAGATTATATAGAAATCCAACGATAGCATCTCCGAGGCCAGCGGTGCCGAGTCAAATCCATTTTACGATCTTTGCCTGCGGTCAAGAAAAGTATCTGAGGCCTCAGATTAGCAGTCTACGGCAGAGAACAGGTCTGCAAAAAGGTCTCTGGCGGATTTGGCAGCAGCATGAGAAGGATTAGCGGAGATATTCCAACGGCGTCATCTCAGCAAGGATCCCGAGGCAGTCCAACGTTTTAAACAAGGTACAATATAACCCTAAAAATAAGTGTGAGCGTCGGAATTTCAAGGGTCATATGAGATTACAAGAAGATACAAGCATGTCCAAGGCTACAGCGAAGGCGTATTTCGAGTAATCAGCAAGGCGTCCCTTAAATTTGTGGTTAGGCGGAGGTTTCAAAGCCATCAAAAACAATTGCAGAAATTTGGACAGCGTTCTTTCTGACGTCACAAAATACGTCACTGCTGAAACAAAAGTTGTTATTTGTCGCAAAGCGAGAAGATTTAAATAATTACCGTACGAATTTTCAGAATTTCACTAGTATTTTAACTTCAAGCACGGCTGACTTACAAAACATAATCCATTTTGTGGGATTTTGACAGATTTGTAAACATTGAGCTAACGCGTTTGAACTACTGACCGTGTACAGTACCGTTTCGGATCAATTATAAATTACAGTCGGCTTCTGAACTCACCTGAGATTATAGAGCTTGTGTTCTACTTTGCCTAGCGTTTTTCTAATTAGTTGCAGCTGAATAAAACATAAAGAAGGCATAGAACCATTTATTTTGTGCAGTAAATAAGTACATGTCATATTTTAACCAGCCTAATAATTTAATGACAGGCAAAGTTCGAACACAGTAAAATATTAAACAGAAAATTGTATATTTGAGATTTGCTCTAACTTATATAAAATATTAAATCAATTAAATTTTAGACCCAATTAGAGAGCATATCATCTCAATAAATGTGTCAAATTATTTAACTTTTTATCAAAAAAGTCATTGCACTATTGTCAATTAAACAAAATATTCCCGATTATTTAAATTACCTTTTAGAAATTATTAGATCTGTGATGTTTCCTATAAATTATTCTTTTATAACTGTCTTGTGAAAACACAAACATTAAACAATTACTATTTAACATAGTTACAAGCCGAGTTTATGAATGTTATCTTAATATTCCTTCCATTATAATGCGAGACATATGCATTATTATTTATGATCATCTCGTTTGAAATTTTCTTTTAGTTTGTGTACTTTATCCTCAAGTCTTCGTTTAACTATTTCCTTTGGTGTTTTTTTCTTATGTTTGTCGACTTTAATTATGCGACATCCTGTAATTGATTTTCTTTATAAACTCCATTATTTCTTCTTAAATATCTATTATTCTTGTTCTTAATTGGGACTGGTCGCTGAAATCTTCCAGTTTGTTTTAATTGTAATGAACCTACTTCATTAACACTCATCCATTTTGTAAGTCCACTACTTGTTCTCCAAGTATCTTCATTAAATCCATATTTACAATGTGCAGTAATATTGGCATTAAGCGTACACCAATATTTTTCTTCTCGTCTGTTAATGTCAAAATCAACAGCTTGTATCCCATTTATGGTACGTTCTTGTTCTATCCCTTCTGCCGTATATTTTCCAGACTGTGTTAGTGTTTTCACATCCTCTTCCTTTGCTGTAGTATTAATAATAAAATTCAACATTTTCCTCATCATCGCTGTCTTCTCCATTCTGTTTTACTTCCTCTTTCTTTTCCAGAGGATCATTTTCCTTACTTACCAAACTATCCAACTTCTGATTTATTTTACCTAATTGAAATTTTAGTTCTTGTTTATTTTCTACTAGAATTTTGTTCAATTCTTCCCTTAACTTGTTCAAGGAATCTTCCATCTTATCTGCATGAACATTTTGCTCTTGCAACTTCTCTGCAGTATTATGTTATGGTATTGGTACAGGGGTTTAAAAATCAGATTAAAAGAATCTCTCTCCTCAGTCCTCTTACCCCACGGAAGGGTTTGGTGATATTATGTGACGGAGTCAATGGTTGCTTTCCATGACTGCCTATCTTGTGCCGATAGCGTAACTTCATGTAAATTTTTCCCCACCAGGTTTTTTATTTGGTCCACCCATCTGGTGGGAGATCTTCCTCTGGGTCGACGGCCATAAATTTTACCTTGGACCATAAGTCTTTCCATTGTTTCGTGTCGGACAATGGGACCAAAATATCTCAAGTACGATCGTTGAATTTTTGTTGATAGTCGTATTTTTACATTTAGTTCTTCTAAAATTGACTTATTTGTTCTATGAGCAGTCCATGGTAGGCGTAGAAGTCGTCTTAAAGATTACAAGAATACAGTATTAAAAATTACAAAGATGAATTTAGATGTGAAATAAATATCAAAATTATTAAGGTGTATTAGAAAAGAAGAGAAATACAATTTATAATTTAATTGAATGAAGCTAATTGAGAAACAGTAAGATTTTAACTTAATTTAATATCTGAAAAGAAAATGGAAGTTAATGACAAATACTTTTTCAAAATATGCTGTTGAACATAGTAGGTATTAGACATAATAAAGCTTCAATAGTGTGTAGGACTAAAAAATAAGCGAGATCGCTAAGGGGATAGTTTATTGATTATAATAAAAATTTTAATAACGAAAATGATGTAATACAATTTGTAGCGTTTGAAATTTAGAAAGAAACCCCTTTATAAAATTTTTTAGAAGATATTATAAAAGATTTGAAATTGGAAATAAATTTGGCGTGGTGAAAAAGAAGAAAAAGCAAAATATTAAAAGAAGAAGATTAGCAGACTAGAAGGATGAAGATTAGAATGTGGTGAGAAGACCAATCTAATACAGCTATAATCTGCAAAGACAAATAAAAGTAAGGGATTGACTGAATTGTATAACAAGGGATGATTTACAAAGGAAGTGGTTTACATCGACATTATTAGCAGAGTGAGCGTATTTGTGGGGCTTGTCAAGTGACATCTTCTGGCTTGCATCTGTTGAAGGTTCGTGGTGCCCGGTTGTAGCAGGCTTTATACTTGTGATTTGGTTGAGCATCAGAGTTTTCCTGGGTTTCTGTTGATTTGGATCCGGATTCTGGACATCTTGGCAGTTGGTTGTCAGTTGAAGCCTTCACCGTGGCTTTGAGTGGAGCAGTTCTTGTAACGTGGTGAGTCGCAGAGCTGGATGCATTGAGATTAGTAGAGGAGAATGTTAAGTCCAATAACAGATAACAGAATACATGTATTTAAAATAAAAAATGTAAGAAAATAAAGAGTAAAGTAAGTTAACTTTAATTAAGGGGTACTTACCATTTGAGATTGTGGAATGACAAATGTAACGAGAAAGTATTTGTAATTGTTTTTTCAAAACTATTTCGAAGTGTCAGTTGACAGATGTACTGAGTTGTCATATATAAAATAAGAACATCAAATTTCAGAATATACGCAATCTAGATTATAAAGAATCCGACCTGATTTTCAGTCAAGTGCTCTACTGAGGCTAGCAGTAAATAATTTTGATTATCCATAATAAAAATAGGGCAAATAAATTAATTAAAATTCAATTTTAAAAAGAATTGATTGAGAATAAACTAAAGTAAAGATGTAAGTCAATTATAACATAACATAAGTTGGGTACACAAAGTGGAGCTAATCACCTCAACAATACATATATAATACATGATGACCTACTTTACGTACTTAATTTCAGATTTTTTTATTGTCCTCGACTTAAAATTAATAGGCATTATTAAAAATGTTGATAAGACCATTAATTTTGAAATAAAAACACCAAAGGGACCTGAGCTATTTATTGTCAAACTTTATCAATAATTTAATGGCATAGGTATTTTTACCAGTCTTTTATCTAAATGCCTCTTGAATGTAAAAACGACTTCAATGTTAGGTGCTTAAGTACATTTCTTTTATTTTTATATCTGGTGTACGATGCTTATTTCAGTTAGACGTTTTCAACTAGGTTTATCAATCGCCTGTCAACGTTTAACAGTCCCCGATCAAGGCAAAATTAATATTTTGATTTAAAATATCTAAATTTAGCTAACACATTTTTTAAAGTAGGAATTTTCGAACTGAACCAATAAAAAATGCCCCAATTGGATCATTCTTTACTTTTTTTAAAATAACCAAATGGGGCAAGGACAGAATGTCCAGGGGCAGGTGTAGCGCAACTACAGATGCCGAAAGGTCCTAAGCTTCTACTTGTCAAATACCATTGTACGTGGTGAAGAGCCACGTTGTACTAAAGGTAACTCTGTTTTTACTGAATACAACGGTTCTAGAGGAGCAAACCTCGATAATAAATTCCTAAATAGGAAAAGTGGGTTTGACCGCTATAGATGGCATCCCCGTCAGCAAAATCAGGCAGTGGACCTTAAATAACTGATCCTTGAAACCTGAACAACTATAACCCGGACTGTCTCATTGTTGACGACCTTCAACATCAAATCAGGAACGCGATTTGGTACATGGAATATTTGAACGTTGCTAGAACATATTCAACTTGCTGAACTAGAACGAGAAATGCAAATATGTAACATATGTTTTAGGACTGAGTGAGGTTCTGGAGAAACCACTACTGCAGATGGCAAAACTACTATACTCAGAATCGCCGGAAAATGAAGGTAGAATGAATTCAGTAGGAATACTAATGACAAAACGAGCTAAGAGAAGCCTGCTTACATGGACGTTGATTTCAGATCGCATTATTGTTGCGATCTTCCACACTAAAGCGCGTAACATAAATATGTATTATCCAGTGTTGTGCACCAACTAAACCGTCAAGTTATGAGGAAAAAGAAAGGGAGCAATACTAGCAAAGATGAAAAATTTAAACGCTAAAGTAGGCAGTGATAACCAAGTTATGGAAACAATAGTGGACACGCATAGAATAAGGGACCGCAACGACAATGGAAAAATGGCCACAGAATTCTGCCTATCTAATGATCTAGTCATAGGTGGTACTATATTTTCAGCCATAATACCACAAGTGGTATGAATATCACCGATTACTAATCATACCGCGAGTTGTACTTAGTGAGAGAATACAATGAATTGAAAAACTGTTAATGTTGGTTACCCTGCTGTCAATTTTAAGTCTATGTCAAATTCGAGGTTAGCAGGTTAGGATATATGTCAGTCTGTGTCAAAACTGACGGAAAACCTAACCTGCTAACCTCGAATTTGACATAGACTTAAAATTGACAGCAGGGTAACCAACATTTTCACACACAATAAGGTGATACGAATTTTTGTTTTGTATCACCGCTGTGGTACACATGTATCCAAGGGTTTTTATGCTTCCAGTTGGTTTAAAATAGGCCCAGTGATTAATGAATTGTATTCTCAGCCATAATACCACAAGTGGTATGAATATCACCGATTACTAATCATACCGCGAGTTGTATTTAGTGAGAGAATACAATGAATTATGGTGGTGGCACTGTAAGTCTATGTCAAATTCGAGGTTAGCAGGTTAGATTTTCCGTCAGTTTGTGTCAAAACTGACGCAAAACCTAACCTGCTAACCAGTTTTGACACAAACTGACGCTAAACCTAACCTGCTAGGCACACTTTTGCGTAGCAACAGACCACAATAAGATGATACGAATTTTTGTTTTGTATCACCGCTGTGGTACACATGTATTGTTACGTTATTAAAACAACTTTACGACACCCACCCAAGGTGAGCATCGCACCACGGAATCAGTCCTGGGAAACTGGCACACTTGCCCTGAGATTTGCTAAAAACAGGCTAAAGGCCACGGCTGGAACGCTCAGGGAGTCGGGTGTGAGCCACACGATATGTTCTGGGCAGGCGTGTTGAGGCATATATAGGGTACGTCAAAATTATAAGGGAGCCACCAAACCTGTCTTAACCCGAGTAACCGGGCCTGGGCGGTTAGACGGGGGCGAAGTATTCAAGACACTCCGTCGATAGGGGTACTCGTGAATTATAAACTCACACAACGATTTCGTGATGGCAAAAATACTTAGATCATGAAGTGGGGCTCTTTCAGCCACGGCAATGTCACCACCAAGCTTACCTGTACGCTCTGATCTCACTGGCCCCACCGTACATTTATCTTCTCAATGATGGGCGCACGCTGAAACAAAACTTGCACAAATCGACCAAGAATAAAGCGTCTCTTAATTAGATAAGCGTCTATTATTCAATTCTTACATTGGGGCAGCAAAGCGTGCCGCAAACATTGGTTTAATTCTTATAAATAAGCATCAGCTGATGGGCGCCCTACTGTTACTAAACAACACCCATAACTGTACAAAATCAAGAGCAGTTTGACATATGAGTCCCACAAAGGGAACGTTTGCTCATAAAAATCGAGTTATGCAACAGCAAAGGCGACGCGAACAGCGTAGCTGTCGGCAGAATCCGGCGCCGCAAAGAGAAGCGGCGAATTAGTTAGAAACCCAATTCGCAAGGCAAAAAGGGGGCTGCGTTACTGAGATATATTTGGCCGAAAAGGGGGCTTACATAGCCTAACGCCCGCAGGCGAATTTAGAATATGACACAGCTGGTGCTACGCCGCCCAAGCGATCGATAACTTCGTGTAACACTCAACGAGCCGAACACGACGCCATTGCTAACATACGAAAGGTCTCGCACAAAACTTGGCGAATATGGCACCGCCCTGATAAGAAGTGATCGGGCTCACATGATAATTTGGGCAAACACAGCAAAGCCCAAATGAGGGAAGTGATTAGATTAAAAACGAGCGACGCCACTTCGCGACAACAATGTAAGATGCGAAAAGTACATTTTTAACGGTGCACATGATTTCACATCAAGTTCGCGCACATGCAATTTTACTGCGACCAAACTGGCGATGCCGCCTTATAGCACGTATGCCAAGAGTTCAGCAATTATTCACATGGTTAGGCGCAAAGCTCGCGCACAAGAAGTTAGTCACATGGAGTACCGCGGCACACAAATACGCCCCCGCGAAGCGAGCGTACAAGCGGAAGCAACACCACAACAATGATTATAATTCAATGGTTACAAATACCTTAGTTTTATTGGTGACGGCCCAAGAGATCGGCATGCGGTCCAGCTGGCGGGAAACAGGTTGCCTGTGGCACTTAATTCGCCGCTAAAACGGCCGACGGTGTGAATGGTCTGGATGCGCCCAAAATGGCGACAAAGGCTGGCGCTTCAACAAACGCCGCTACGACGGCAAAGCTAGCCCAATCATGTCCTACCTCAACGGGATCCTCGCACAACGAGCTAAAGGAAACACTTTCTTACGTGACGACGTAGAACCGGGCATGGAATTCCATCACACCTACGCCTTGGCCTAAGTTGAACTGCCCAAGCAAGAAGCGTTACGACGCCCGAAGTGGCGTGAGCCAAAATGGCGTTACCACGTGACTCTCGACAGCCAATGGCGATGCGCCCAATAAAACAAATAAGTTCTGGTGACAAAGAGAGCGCGAGGCCTCGCAGTCGCTTCAACAGCGTAATTTCTAGAAGGTTCGGAAATCTTGCGAGCGTTAACATCCGGCTGTCAAAGTACCAACAAAGGGGTGCCCCCAGATGACGAGAAATACTGCGCTTGAGGCCAAATATGTGCAAAATCATTATTATGGAATTAGGCGATGAAGCCAAATAAGTAACTAAAAGGGTTTAACATACGGGCACGCTGCCCTAAAGCCTAGCTGGCTAATTAAAATACAAAATGACCTGACAGTATCCAAGGGTTTTTATGCTTCGAATTGGTTTAAAAACGGTCACGTGATTAAATACCATAAATAGTCAAAGTTATGTCGACTATTTTTGCGGTGGTGTCACGAATGTCCATTGCGCTTTGGTACCATGAGAACGAGTGCGATAGCACGAGTCCTAATCTCAAGCGCAATGGACATGAGTAGTGATACCACCGCAAAAATAATCTACTTAACTTTGACTAAGAATGGTATTCGAGGGACTATTTAATGAACCACACTACTTTTTCAAATTAGTTTTAGTAAATCTAACAACAAACTACGCAATTTCTATAGTAACAGAACACTAATATTGACTTTTTCTAATAAAAATCACATTTGTTTAAAATAGTCACTTGAATACCTTCTAGAAAGATATATCCGCTGATATTTTTTTGATTGGTCAAGAAACGTCAGAATTCTGGATTTTCATTGGTCACTGTTTAACAGATGACAGGTGAATTGAATAGTCAAGGGTAATACCACAAAAGGTGAAATTTTTTTGAAAATTCTTTTGTTCACATGTAAATTATTGCGTTTAAATTTCTCGAAACCAAAACTGCGTTAAAAATTTCCCGAGACCGCAGGTCGAGTGGAATTTGAGCAGTTTTTGTTGAGAGAAATTTGCAAGAATTTGCATGTTGACGAAAAAAATTCTCTTAAAAAATTTTGCCTTGAGTGGTATTTGGAAAGATTATTCAACAATATGGGTAGATGACTTACCGTGTTCGACAGCACACATTTTTAACGTTTTCCACTATTAATTCGATACTGGAGCTTATAACACGATTATTATGAGTTTTTAGAACGACGCTGATTTGAAAACTTTGACTTTGACGTTTTGGTGAAATGTCAGTCAAAGGCTACTCACTAAATTGAAATCATTGAAACCAATAGGGCTTGCGTGAAAACACTGTGATATTAGGTGTTTTCAATGACAGTCAATTTTGATTGGCCGTTTCTGACAAATTGAACAATTTTCATTGGTTCGTTCATTATAGTGTTGAATAATCATATAAATATATCCACAAAATCAATTCGACATCATCATATAAAAAAAACATATAAGCAGATATATCAGATTATCGCCATTAGTAAAAAATGGACACGATAACTGTTCGACGTCCGCAACAAAGGTGGAGCAGACATGGCAATATGTTAATAACTGTTTCAAATTTTAAAATGTTTTTAATTTTTTTTCAAAAATGTAAAGTAAAAATTTGCCAATTTTAGTTACAATATAATTTATTTATTAAAAATATTAGGTTTTGAAAATAACATCACTCAAACTCAAACTTAATTTTCACACCAATACCTACAGATTAACCTAATCCTTAATTTGATTAAATTTATTAAGTTGTGCCTATCAGACAGAACTCTTCGCCGTATTTTAAACGATTTAAAATTTCATCCTTACAAAGTTCATGTCGTGCACCAATTACTACCACGAGATTTAGAAGTTCGGGTTACGTTTTGTGAACAATTCCTTCAACTACTGAATAATAACTAAATTAATTTGGAGCAAGTGCTAATATTTTTAATAAATAAATTATATTGTAACTAAAATTGGCAAGTTTTTACTTTACATTTTTGAAAAAAAATTAAAAATATTTACATACATACATACATACATAATCTGTAACCCCTTATACCGTTACAGTGTCGGGGTGCCGGGCGCACCGAGCCGCTGAGGGTGTGTGCATTTTAAATTCGGCGGAGGTACTTGGGGTAGTGGAGCCTGTCTGGCTAGAACACTACGCCCGCTCTCCAGCTGGTCACCCATCCAAGTTCTGACCGAGCAGACTGGTGCTTAACTTTTGCAAGTGCCGTGAGAGATGCATCACCACTCAGCCGTACTGCCGGCTAAAAATATTTTAAAATGTTAAACAGTTATTAACATTTTAAATAGGGTCGGTCATTCTGCCGGACCCTGTACAACTTCGACCAGCTAGAAAACCTTCTCATACTACGAGATTTTATGAAACATCTGCAAACCACTTAATTAAATGAAAATACAGAAGGTTACCCAAACCTGAAAAAAACTAAAAAAACTAATTAAACTGCTGGACAACTCTTAAGAGTTAAGAAAGAAGCAAGAGGTAAATGGATATCGAACGAAAAATGGAGACTAATAAACGAAAGAAAATAAATGAAAAAGAGGCTGATTAGTACTAATACGCTGAGATTAAAGCAAGAATTAGCAGCACAACTATACGAAATAAACAGGAGCGTAAACATAAAAGAAGATGAACCGACAACCTCACATACAAGCTCAAGAGGCTGTGCAGAAGAGAAACCTAAAGGAAGGCTATAGAACCACTAGAAATCTTGGAAATAAGGGTCCTTAAAGACAAAAATAACGAAGGGAAAACGATTACAGCAGTGGACCAGTGGAAGAATAATTGAAAATATGGGAAGAGTAATTTTCCAGCATTATGAGTAAGACACCGGAGAATTTATTGATTGAAGGGACGCATGCATCATGTTAACAATGATACAAATCCTACTGATCAAGACTGCATTAAAACAGCTGAAAGATGGAAAATCCACGGCTCCAGATCTAATACAAACAGAACTCATGAAAGTAGACATCTCAAGAACAGCAGCAGTCATCCAACAGGCCATACAAGATATATGGAACACAGAATCAATCCCTTTCGAATGTAAAGAAGGCACTGTAATAAAGTTACCAAAGAAAAGCGATCTTACCAAATGCAATAATTGGTGGGACATTGCGATATTAAACATGATTAATAAATGCATCTCACATATTATAAACAACCGACTTTCAGAGCAAATCGAATCTCCGACTTCAAGCAAAGCAGTGTGGATTCAATCGATCAAGCTAAGTATAATTATAAACAATGCCGAATGGAAAGTCCACTGTACTTAACATTAATCGATATTACGCGAGCATGCCACTCTTTAGAAAAACTAAAATTAAATAGAATAACTCCTCAATTAATTAACATCATAAAAGCCTTCTAAGAACGTGTAACAACATCCCTATATTTTCAGGTGTTAAGCAAGGATGCCTTTACTTTTAATATCGTATTAGACTGGGTAATTAAAAATCTAAATTTTTATCATCTTTGTATACACCTGGGAACTTCAAGCACCACTTCATAATTTAGATTATGCAGATGATATATGTCTGCTATCTCACGCATACACCGCCATGCGAACGAAACGGATCAAGACAAAATCGTTGGATTAGGAATAAACATTAAAAAAAAACGAAAGTTATGCGCATAAATATCAACAACCAACAACCATTGCACATTATTAACGAGGCTACCGAGAAGTTGGAACAGTTTTGCGAGTTAGGAAGCATTGTTTCTAAGAATGAGGACATAGAAGAGGACATAACGCAACGAATGAAACAAGGCAAAACTAGCCTTTGAACATTTAAAGAGATATGGAGTAATAACCACCTGTGAACCTTTTGCATCAGTTCAATATTAGTTATCAATTATTTCATTCAATTTTTTATTCGTTATTTGTGTGATATTATTACTTATATTCTGCTTAATCCCTTGACCACTCTGCTAGAATTTATTATTCATCTCCGTCAACATCCTAGTTATCTCACTCTTTTATTCTGCTTTATTTTGTTGCCCTGACTGTACTGTTTCCAATTTTTCTGTTTTTACTTGCGTTTTCCTACTTTCCTCCGTTACCTGAATTTTTATTATTATTATTATTGTCATAGTAGGACTAGTAACATTGTATAACTTATGATTAGCTGTATAATAAAAAACCATTAGAATATCATGCAATGTAATTGAGTCATAAATAAATAGTGTTGGTTATGACATGGTGCCGAAACCCGCGCGATAATAATAAACAAAAATCCGCGTAAAAAGAGTGTTTCAGGTGAAAACAAAGTCGCAGTAGTAGGCAACAATGGGCGACAAAGATACTACAACAGGAATTCGACCCCCGAAGTCACTCGAAATCGCCAGCGAAGCGGATATGAGCAAAGCATGGAAGATGTGGCTACAACAATTCAACTGGTATGCTACAGCTACAGGTTTGGCCAAAAAACCCGCAGAAATACAATGCGCTATATTCATGTCAACGATAGGGAAGGATGCAGCAGTAATTTACAACACGTTCAACTTAACAGACGAGGAGGCAAAGAACTTGAAAACTATACAAGGTAAGTTCGAAAAACACTTTGTTCCGACTGTAAATGTAACGTATGAGCGATACATATTTAATAAAGCACAGCAAGCCCCCGACGAATAGTTTGACGAATTCTTAACATCGTTAAGACACAAAATTAGAAATTGCAATTATGGTGACCTAGAAAACAGCTAATTATGCGACAGAATAGTTTGTGGTATACACAGCGACGCTCTAAGATCAAGATTACTTGAAGAAAGCAATATTCAGCTAGAAAAAGCAATAAGTATCTGCAGAGCCAACGAACAGGCCCGCAAACAATTAAGTAAGATAAAAGAACAGCATGAAATAGCTCAAGTGGACGCAGTAAAATTCAAGAATAAAGCTACAACTAGCAAAAAGAACATAACCAAACAAGAACATGAAGAATATGAATGCAAACGGTGTGGCACAAAACATGGGAGAAAATCATGCCCGGCTTATCAGAAGAAATGCAAAAGATGTCACAAGAAAAACCATTTTACTAGCATGTGTAGGGTAAAAGAAATAAAAACAGTACAGATGGCAGCTTCAGAAGACGACAGCGATGAAGATGTTTTATATATCTAAGCACTACAGGCAGAAAATGAAGCTACAGATTGGTTTGAAACGCTAACACTACCAAAGAATAAGAAGGTCAAATTCAAACTAGATTCCGGAGCTCAATGCAACGTC
This sequence comes from Agriotes lineatus, assembly GCA_940337035.1. Lineage (NCBI taxonomy): Eukaryota > Metazoa > Arthropoda > Insecta > Coleoptera > Elateridae > Agriotes > Agriotes lineatus. The sequence goes on along the minus strand of OW679201.1, from coordinate 23,687,862 downwards.
ATCTCGGAAAGCATAGCACAAGCCGCTGGCCTGCAAATATACCCCTCAAAGGTAAAACAACTAGTATCGTACTCAAATCATGCTCTTAATGTTTTAGGTGAAAGTTTGGTAAAAATTAAAACTAAACGTCATAATGAACCTATCAAAATAATAGTAGTAGATCAAAAAGTACAACCAGTGTTAGGTAAGGATAGTTGTGTAAGTTTAGGCCTAATACAAAGACTAGACATGGTAAACATACAATCGCACTCAATATTTAAAGGCATAGGATGCTTGAAAGGTTTCGAGTATGAAATAGACCTAATTGAAAATCCAAAGTTAACAATAAGTCCAGCGCGTAGGATCCCGCATGGGATAAGAACTGAAGTCAAGAAAGAATTGGATCGGATAACCGACCAATATGAGAATCATCGAGCCAATCAACGAACCAACTCCAGCAGTATCTCCGATGGTAATAGTAAAGCAAAAGGGTAAGTTGCGAATCTGCATAGATCCCTCGGAAATAAATAAAAACTTAAAACAAAGGCATTACCCATTGCAAACAATTGAAGAGATAACAACAAGGATTGATGGTTCAAAATGGTTTACAGTATTAGGTTGCAGGAAAGGATTCTGGCAAATTAAAGTCACAGACAGGACAGCCAAATACCTTACTTTTGCAACACCATGGGGACGTTATAAATGCTTAAGAATCCCATTTGGACTCGCCTCAGCACCCGAAATTTATCAACAAATAATGTGTAAAATAATCGGGAATACAAAGGGAGTTGAATGTTCAATGGACGACGTACTAATACATGCAGCAACAAAAGAAGAACTAGATCAATTAACAAATAAGGTCATTAGAATGCTAAATGAGAAAGGATTAAAATTAAATAAAGAAAAATGCCAATTTTCCAAAACACAAATCAGATTTTTGGGTCATCTGTTAACCGCAGAAGGAATACTGCCAGATCCACAGAAAGTCGAAGCAATTGACAGGTTGAAAACACCAACAAACGTCAAAGAATTACAAAGACTCCTTGGAATGGTAACATACCTATCCAAATTTATACCAAATTTGGCAGAAATTACAGCCCCACTCAGAATATTACTCGAAAAATGAAGTGAATGGGTATGGGACACACAACAAGAAACTGCAACACAAAAGATTAGAGAACTGCTTAAAAAACCACCCCTTCTAGGTTACTACAATCCTAAACGGTCAGTAACTTTATCAGTGGATGCGAGCAGCACGGCAGTAGGAGCAGTATTACTACAGGAACACAAACCAATAGCCTATAGTGCAAAATCGTTAACCAAATCCCAGATTAATTATAGCCAGCTAGAAAAAGAAGCTTATGCAATACTAACTGGATGCAAAAAATTCCATGAGTACATTTGGGGTCGAAAATTAGAAATTGAAACAGATCACAAACCACTTGAAACCATATTTAAAAAATCTATTTACGAAGCTCCACCAAGACTGCAGCGAATACTATTTGAGGTCACGCCCTACAATCCGATAGTTAAGTATAAAAAAGGAACTGAACTGTATATAGCAGACACCTTAAGTAGAGATTGCCAGCAAAATACTGAAAACGAAGATGAAGCAACCCTACAAATACATGTCGTCATACCAATGTCCACAGATAAACTACAACAAACTAAAGCTATAAAGAATAGCAAGGAACTTCAAATGCTAAAAAACACAATTCTAAATGGTTGGCCTACTGGGAAATCAGAAATACCACCTGAAATTCAAAAATATGCCAACTATAAAGAGCAGCTGTCGTACCATAATGGTTTACTATTCAAAAATAGCAGAATTATAATACCAGAAGCTATGAAACCTGAAATCCTAAAATACAGTCACCTAGCACACAAAGGAGTACAGGGAACATTACATATTGCAAGAGAAAGTGTTTTCTGGCCCAAAATGTCAGAAGATATACGAAACTATGTGGCCAGCTGCGCTACCTGCAACAAGAAACAAAAAGACAACATAAAGGAACCAATATTACCACAACCAATACCAGAACACCCGTGGTCACAGGTAGCCTCGGATTTATTCCACCTAAAAGGAAAAGACTACATAATAGTTGCGGATAGTTACTCAGGATTTTTCGACTTCCAACAACTGCCCAACCTAAATACTGATAACGGAAGACAATACACCTCCGAGGAATTCAAAAAATTTACCACCGAATGGCAATTTGATCATCGTTTATCAAGCCCAGGGTTCCCCAGATCCAATGGACTGGCTGAACGTTATGTACAGGAAGCAAAGAACTTAATCGATAAATGCAACGAAGAACGCTCTGATATATACCTAGCACTACTACATCACAGGAACACTCCTCGTGACAACCTTGGGTCACCAGTCCAACGACTAATGAGTCGAAGAACAAAAACCCTGTTGCCTACTACTGATGATCAGTTAAAACCTAAAATAAACAAAAACGTTATCAAAGAACTCAATCGTCTTAAAAATAGTGAAAAATATTATGCAGACAAAAGTTCAAAACCAAGTGATAAATTCAAACGTGGTGACAATGTACTTTACCGTAATAATAAAAAAGAGTGGTTACCGGCAAAAATTATACATCAAACGCCCGAACCAAGGTCATTTGTGATAGAGACACCCGATGGAGCCACATACAGAAGAAATACGTGGTTCCTCAAACACCACAAAGAAGCCACCCCTGAAAAAGAAGTATTCGATACACCCCTCCTATCGATACCCACCAGTCAGCAGCCTACACCTAGAGAGGAAGAACAAAGAGCCCCTGAGAGTAAAGAACACCCAATAGAAGAAAACAAAGTAGTGATCCAGACTCCTTGCCAGGAGACAGCGACTACAGAGGACGAAGAAAAGGCAGAGAAGAGTGAAACGGCCAGGCTCAGCAGCAAGGGAAGAAAAATTAAAACGCCAAAGAGACTGAATTTATAAAAAGAAGGGAGATGTCATAGTAGGACTAGTAACATTGTATAATTTATGATTAGCTGTATAATAAATAACCATTAGAATATAATGCAATGTACTTGAGTCATAAATAAATAGTGTTGGTTATGACAATTATTATTATTATTTTACATTAGGGTAGACGGCATAGCCGATAAAACCCCTATCAAATTATCAAATTAAAGCAATACATTATAATAATACAGTGAAATTTAAAAAAATTAAAAACAAATTAATAAAATCTAAATTCTTGATAGAATAATAACAAATTGTATACCTAATACCTATTAAATTAACACATGATGAACCCAATTATACAAATTCTCAATAAAATAATACTTATTACAACAAATAATAATATGCGCGCAATTTCAGAAAATTAGAAACAAATTACTAACCAAAATCAAAATTCTTGATAGAATAATAAAAAAAAAATTATATACCTAATACCTATTAACTTAACACAAATTCTCAATAAAATATAACCTTAATACAACAAATAATAGTATAAAAACATGACGCAAGAACAAGTGACTAGCGGCTAGCGTTTTTTACTGTTATGCGCATCTAAGCGGTTTTTGAAATTGTTCGTAGTGTCCGCTGATACGACCGAATTTGGCAAGATATTCCATGGTTCGGTCACTCGATTACATAAAAAGTATTTTCGCACGTCCTTACGGTATCTCTCGTGCACTAGTTTGTACTCATGGCCCCGTAGCTGTACATTTGAATTTAATAAAAATACATCCATAGTGCACGAATAATGACCATTGAGTATTTTAAACACTAAAATTAAATCACCTTGCAGTCTTCTTTCACTGAGTTCTGTTAGGTTAAGTCTGAGGAGACGGTTCTCGTAATTTAGATGATGCAAAGCAGGTGATAGTTTAGTGAAACGTCTTTGTACTTTTTCTAAAATGTCAATGACTTTTTTAAAGTATGGGCACCACACCGATGAGGCATACTCTAACAATGGACGTATATATGTAATATATATTTTTTGAAGCAGTGATGGACTCAAATCTTTAAACACGCACTTTATCAAATAAATGAGAGAATTTGCCTTTTTAACAAGCATTCCAATATGTTTGGACCACTTCAAGTCGAAGGATATAATTACACCGAGGTCGACTTGACTATCCACTGAATGTAACACAGTCCCGTTTAGCAGATACTGCCTATTTGGGTTATTATAACCTAGATGTAAAACTGTGCACTTACTCTCGTTCAAGGTTAGAAGCCAAGTGGAATACCATATCTGGATTCGCTCCAGATCCGTAGCAATAGTAGCACCGTGAGTTATAGGATTGTTGAAAAATTTTGTATCGTCTGCGAAAAACGTTGGCGACGAGTGAATTATTGTAGCGAGGTCACTAATGTATGCTATGAACAAGATCGGACCCAAAACCGAGCCTTGCGGCACCCCGCTTCTTACCGGAAATTGATCTGATAAAACTCCATCGACTCTGACGCAAAATGTGCGATTTTTTAAGAAGTCGGTAATCCAATTTAGAAGATTTCCTCTGATGCCGTAGTGTTCCAGTTTATATATCAACCTCTCGATGGGAACCCTATCAAAGGCCTTTTCAAAGTCCAAATATATAATGTCGATGGGGTTACCTTCGTCTATTGCCTTAGTCCAAGTAGATAGATTTAGTAATAGGTTAGATTCTGTAGATCTTCCAGGGACGAATCCATGTTGGCTATCTGGGATTACTCCATTATCAAGAAAAAACTGTGTTATATTCTTACAAACTATCCTCTCCATGCATTTTACTAAAACGGACGTTAAGCTCACAGGCCTATAGTTACTAGCAATCAGTTTATCTCCCTTTTTATATATAGGTGTGACTATGGCGGATTTCCATGCAGTAGGTAATCTGCCGGTGCTAAAGGATCGAGACATAAGTGTCGCAATAGGTTCACATAGTGTATAGGCACAGTTTTTCAGTAGGTGTGGGTGGAGACCATCCTGACCTGGACTAGAATGCGAGTTCAATAGAAGCAGTTCTTTTTGAACGTCTTCGGGAGAAAAGTCAATTCCTGTGATACTGCTGATGCAACGAGGAGCGTTATTTAACGATGGCATATCCCCTGCTGGTTCGTTAACGTATGGGCTTGAGGATTGCTTGGCAAATATATTTGCTACTGTAATAGGATCCGTTATAATATTTGTTTTACCAGCGCGCTTTAGAGCCAGTGACCTGACCTTAGATCTCATTGTAGTTCGAATGTATTTATAAAAATTTTTGCTTCCTCCATTTACTATATTGTTTTCATAGTTAGAACGTGCAGATCGAATTAAAGTTGTAACTAAATTTCTCCTCGCTCGATATGCCTCATAGTCTACTTGTAAATGTGAAGCCTTAAATCTATCCCAAGATAAGCGTTTTTTCTTTATTTGTTTTCGAATATGCTTAGTTAACCAAGGTTTGTCGCGCATTCTTCTTTCTTTTCGCATAGGCACAAATTTTTCAATGACTTTAACTATTGAACCGGCCAAAGTATCACACATGTGATCGACGTTATTACCATCTGCGTAGTTAAACTTAAAATTAGTGAAATAATTATTTATATCTGGATAGCTGGCTGTCCAAAAATTTCTCATTTTTACCTTCTTTTTAATACCGGCATGCGACATGAGCGATAGCTGTGCTGTGGCAATGATAGTAACATGGTCGCTAGATCCAATCGGGGGATCAAACCTAACGAAAGTAAGAAAATTCTCATCCGAAGTTAATATTAAATCCAAAAGCGATGGTTTATCAGGTAGTCGGAATCGTGTTGGACGCTTAATCAGTTGGTGCAGGTTGGAATTCAGGTACATGTCCATAAAAACGGCTGCTGAGGTATTACCATCACGTAGAGAAGGGTTTTCCCAATCAATGCTGGGAAAATTAAAATCGCCGAAAATAAGAACGATTTTATACTGGTTATTGGCTGAAATAATTGACTGGTTTATGTTATCATCGTAATCTCTTGATGAATTTGGCGCTCGATAAATACATGCTAATAGCAGTTCCAGGTTTGCTATTTTTAAATCTACCCAAATTGCTTCCGTATTTTGCTCGGTTAAAACTTTGTTGACGTTTGCGGTTATTGCGAAATGACTACGTACACGCAGACTCCACCCCCTCTGGCCCCAGTTCTATCCTTTCGATAAATCTTATAGTTGGGAATACTCAAAATATCATCGGTTATAAGTTTATTAAGCCAGGACTCGCACATTAATATATGTAATATCGGGTTCATTATCTGCTACATATAAGCGGATTACAATCTAATAGTTTTTTGGTTCAGTTTCTCTAACAATCGTAAGGACACCTTTCCTGTATTTAATTGTTAGATTAAGTTCACCATTGTTTTTCCTATCTTCCAAAGTTTGTCTTAATTCCTTCAAATGATCGCGTTGAGACGGAGTCTGATCGTTGCTAATAGAAATTTTTTGCTCTCGAGGTAGATTGCGCTTGTTTTTTAAAATTTCAACAGCGTCGACTTCATTGCGCAGTACTACTTTTAGTGGGCGAACTTTACCTGTTTCGGGTTTACCAAGCTTAATAATTTGAATATCATTCGTGGATACGTTGGCGATTTTGTTGATTAATTCAATAGTATTTTTCTTATCTTCTTTAATGCACTCTTCGCGATCCGCCGATTTTAATTCATTCAGATTAAAAACAATGACATTGCGGGCTCTACGATTCCTTTCGTTAATTTCACTAATTAAATTCTCTGTATATTCCCTCGATCGAATATTTTCCTGTACCAACGCCTTCTTCTTCAAATCATCAATCTCGGACTTTAATGATAAAATAAGATCTTTTAATTCCTGTATATCTGGGTTTTTGTTAACGCAGCTATCACATTGATATCCAATGCGGTGAGGTTTAGACGTCAAGCATTGCACTTCCGCGCGAGATAATTCTGCACAAGTTGTATGGAGCGGCTGTTTACAAACGTCGCATTGTATTTCCTTCTCAATGATTAAGTTATCTTTACATTTAGCAAACACGCCTGCCAAAGGCATTGCTGGTAAAGCTTGATTATGCACAAAAATCTTTAAAATTAAAGTTAATACTTAACTTAGAAAACTATTTTCAGAGGAGCACACACAAACACGTCTGTATTGCCTGCTTGCTTGTATTGTATTTGTATTTGTATGGAGCCCCTATTTTATTTTCTCTCCTTGACCTCAACACGTATACAGTATTCATCTTTTTTATTTAAATATTAACTACTCCTCGAACTTATTGCCTCACGTTGGCTGGGGACAAAATTTTGTCGTTTTAAACTAAAGCAACACGGGTTACGCCACGTGGCTCCACAAAAAAGGTTTTGCTCGCAAAAAACATAAAATTTAAAAATTTATGTACGTTTTAGCTGAGTCACTAAATGACGGAGCTGGAATCCACCCCTCAAGCAAACCTCTCGGATGGTTATAACGGAAATCGACCTTCAGATTGGAGTTGATCCAGTTTCAGCTATGCAGTGTACAATTTAGCGATCACCTGATCTTCTCGCTTCTTATGGGTTTGTTTGTTTATAGGGTTACATCAAGACCTTCACCTTGGCTTTGCTTGTATTGGCTGCTCCCTTTCCCACTTTGGAAAGATGCCATTGTAATCTCCAGGTATTCTGTGACCTGTTCGTGCTTTACAAACTGTTCCTGCTACTCGACCAACATATACGCAGCACTACACTATCGTTAATTCACCCACTATTATTTATGCTCGCACATAATGTAATCTTATATCATTTGACCGAATATGGAATCTCTTATAATTAGTGTTTATTGTACGTAACCTCTATTTAAGAGTATAGCACAAATTGTTGCTTTGCTTCTAATATTTTTGTATGAATTTTAACTAACTTGCCAGTTTTTGCCTTATTATTTCGTTTTAAATGCATAGTTGTATTTTTGTGATAAAAAGACATTTGATTTTATATACAAATTTCAGCTAGTTTTTAAATCAATTATTAATTGTTTTTTTTTAATTATCTTGGTTTTAAGGTGTGAAGCAGGTGATTGGCCTACCCACCCGAGTCTGGTAATGGGGTTGCCATCTTTAGCCTCCAGACCGGCCTTAGTGAAACTGGGATTTGTGCGACGACATTTCCTTCGTGCAGTGTGGTAAAGATATTCTGCCTTTGCTCGGTCGCCAGAGCCACGTTAGTTTCAAGCAGGGTGCACCACGAGTAGGTGAGGTTGGCTTTTGGGTCGGCTCGATGGTCAAGCGCCGTCACCCCTTGCACTCCAGATACAGATCATATAGCCAAAGCACCACTAGATTGGAACCCACAGGGCAGTCGCAAAAGAGGCATACCTAAAACTAGCTAGAGGAGAACAATTTAACAAGAAATAAAAAGGCGGGAAAAGCGTGGCTGGAAGTAAAACACATTGCACAAAACCGAACCAGACGAAAAGCATTTCTAGAGGCCCTATGCTCCAATGTGGGAGATTGAGGACAATTGTTTTTAATGAATTTCAAGACATGCTTTCTTAGCACCGCCTCTATTTCTTCAAAAATTAATTTATTTAACTTAAAAGAATCTGTTATCAATTGCTCCCTATTTGAAAATATAACAATATTTATATATTCATTATTAGTGTTTAGTGGTTTTGATAATATATCGTTATAATTGACTATGTTACAGTGGTTTTTATGTATGTAAATGGTTTTCTGTTATAACAACATTTATTATGCTTTAGCTATTACGTCTGATTTTTATTATACTTTAGTTTATTTTTAATCAATTCTCTTTTAAAATGAATTTAAGTAACTCATTTACCCTTTTATAAATTATGAATTATTAATATTATTAAATATCTCCAGCTCTGGTAGAAAACATTTGCTCTTAAAAAACACAGATCGGATCAACTCATAATCAAGACTGCTTTTATTCCTGAAAATTCACTTTTAATTCTGTGACAATTTGTACGTCTGTCAATGTCACTTCAAATTATTCAAGTGCCAAATCAATTACAAATACCTTTTCGTTACATTACTTGTCATTCAACAAATATTAAAATTACCTCACTTCACTCTTTTTATGTTTTATTATTACATAAATACCTGTAGCCGGTCACTTGTCTATGAACCTTGATATGCTCCTTTACCAAGCCAAATGCATCCAGTAACCTCACAGAAATCTCCCAACGTCCAGACAAATCTCAGCATGAACGCAACCAACCACCAGGAACCGCAAACACCGCCCAGCCAAACACAACAAGGCACCTACCACTTTTCTCCAACAGAACCGCCAAAACTGATCAGAAGATTTCCTTCCAAAATTCACAAGTCGTTGACAACCTAGTATCACGAACCTCGACTACATGCAAGTTACAAAATTTCACTTCAATAACAAGCTTGACGAAGTACAACTCCGGCAAATTAAAAATCATCTATCCACACCACAAGACACTCACTGTGCTAACAAACTCGATGCAAACCACTTCCAGTAAAACCAGCCCTGCTATCCAATTCATATGATGTAATGAATTGACAATAAACTAATTTAGTTCTGCCTCCAATTCCAAAAATTGCTTTTGTAGATTATAACTGTATTACATATGGCACTTTCACCATATCCAAACTTCTCTTTAACATCACCACATCTTCAAATCTTTTAAATTTTTATTTTTTCAACTCTTTTCGGCAATTTTATTTTAATGTATAAGACTTTATATACCAAACAGGTTAAAAATAATTTTATAAAGAGTTTATTTTAGAAATTTTAGCCGCTTAGAAACGTATTACATTTTTTCAATTCACAATTATTTTACATTCTAATAATAAATAATTAATATCTCCTTAGTGATATTGCCTTGCATATTTTTTAAAGTCATTCTCTATATAGTCTTTATCATATTTATTTAACACCCACTATTTTGAATGATTTTTCTCGAATAGGTATTTGATATTAATCCTCCACTTTATTTCAGATAATAATAATAAAATTATGTTAGATTCTTTTTGTTTCTTATATTGCATCATTCAATTGAATTTTTATTTTATTTCGTTATTTTACCAAATACATATTAATAATGTTGATATACTTCTAATACTTAAATCATTTTTGTAATTTAATACTGTATTCTTTTAACTTTTTTAATCTGATATCAAACCCTTACACTAAAACCATTACAATATGTAATGTCGCTTTAGTTTGATAATAGACTATATTTGTATTTTTTTTCTTTGGATACCCTATTTAACATTCCTAAAGTATACCCCCTACCCGTGGGACAGAACACCTTACGAGGTGTTCACATTGAAGACCTCACTCTCAACTTTTACCACAGCCTCATTATCAACTTATACCGCCAATGTTTAAGTTTCCGCAGTCTTTTGTTTTCTAAACTTACAACAACAAAATTTTTTATTTTATACTCATTTATTATTTGTTGTATATATCTGTGATACGAGGCATGTAAAGCAGTCCATAACGCCCTAGGCCGTAAATAGCAGGCATATTGGGTACGCATGCTCATTAAGTATTTTCATAGTAAGCGAGTATAATTGTTATGTCCGCTCTTTACACCCTAGGGCGTTATAGACTGGCTTCCAAGCTTTGCAAACTTTTCAAATTATTTACGTATTTAAAGTGGAAAATTAAACGTTGTATGTACCACGTTCATTACTTGACGTTTATACACCTCGGCCAACTTACAAACCTTCGGGCCAGAGGCCATAAACACTGACATAAACATCTTCATAATGCCCTTAGAACATAATAGTTATAAGTCGCACTTGGACATAAATAGCAAGTAATGCTTGTGGTGCACGCAAAATGTTACGAGTATGTCTTACTAGTGTTCTTTTTTATAACTTAAATAATGGACCAGAAAGTGGATGATCAACTATTGCTATGTACGCATTGATACATCGAAATACCCGTTTGGTCGCTAACGATGAGTTGCGTTATGAATCATAATTCCTGCAGGAGCGGACGTTATGAATTATAATGCCCGCTCATAATGCCTCGGATATTATGAACTTCTTTATATGTATATTCCATATCGCAGATATAAAGACTTAAATAACTACTATTAAACTCAGATGATAATTCAATATACCATTTATTGGCATCACAAAAGATCTTTAAGCTTACGGGCCAAGAATTTTATGTAATTTAAATCCGACATAATAATTTTCATTGCTTGGTTGCTTGCTTGCTTGCTTGACGCCACTTTGAGAGCGAATCAGTGGGCCGAATTGGCTGATTTTCGTGTCAATCGACTCAGGGCGACGCAAGTAAGCCAGTAGTAGGGTTTTCAAATTGGTATAAGTCACTTTTTTATGTGGATTTTCTAACCTCAAAATTAACTCGACACACAAAATGGATCACTCTTGTACAAATTTCATTAAGTGAATTATTTCGCGCCCAATTTGGGTGGAGAACGCTAGTTATAGTAAATAATTACTGTATTTCATAAAATAAAAGTATGAAATGTATGTGGTCAAACCGAGTATTTTATTAATTTAATGTAATTTATTACTAATGTGACATCAAGTAGCAACCACGCAATCAATTTTCTACCAATTATAACAAAAATAAAAAAATAAACTACACTAAAGATAATCTAAAGTTGCTTCTGCTAGATGTTGGGAATCATTTCTCAGTTAGATTAAAGAAAGCTAACTTCACAAACTACCCACTTGTAGGTAATTTGTGGCTAACTTCATTTACAACTAGTGCAACATAATAGGTGCTATTAGTTATTATTGTTTTGTGGTGCTATTAGGTTTCTGTAGTATACAACTGCAGATAACGTGTAGTTATTACATTCCATTGGAGTTATCGAGTTATTCTTTACAATGAAGGTACTGGGTACAGTGCAAATAATAATAGTGAAAATCATACAAATTCATTTATAACTGACAGCTGCCATATTGTATTTGGGGTTATGATTAGCGGTAAATAAATATTACTAAGCTGTATAATATGATTGATGTAATATTTCAGTTCAAAGCATTTATCACCTTATTTTTGTTATAGACGTGACAGTTTCAAATCTTACTGTAAGTAAAGTGGAGGTTATCAAGTGGACATTTAAATAACTTGTCGGGAAGACAAGACGATAAACTGTGGACAGTAAATTTTATAGTTTCAAAACTATTGCATCAAACAAAACTTGCAACATGGATAATACTGAAAATATTGATAAATTACTTATTAAACAAGAAAACCTTGATAACATTAATAACAGTATTCATTCCGAAATAGAAATAAAGGAGGAAGAAATCAATATAAGAAAAGAGTATAGCACATCATCTAATGGTAAGTGTAGGTACCTACCCATAAAGATTCATGTAATGTATTAAAGGCGTTATTTTGTTACAGTTGGAACGGCAAAGAAAATTTTTTTAAGTAGACCTGACCGATGCTGTACTATTGAAAAACCATATAGTTGTAATATTTGCGGCTACAACGCTGCATTCAAAAGTAATTTAGCTCAACATTTGAAGACTCATACAGGTGAAAAACCATACAGCTGTAGTGTTTGTGATTACAAAACGGCATTAAAAAACAACATAGCTAAACATCTAAAGGCTCATACAGGGGAAGATACAGGAAAAAAATCATATTGCTGTTCGGTGTGCGACTACAAAACAGCATTCAAGAATGCTTTAGTTACGCATCTGAGGACTCATACAGGGGAAAAACCATACTGTTGTTCTGTTTGTGGTTACAAAGCAGCACAGAAGAACGACTTAGTTAAGCATGAGAGGATTCATACAGGGGAAAAACCATATTCCTGTTCTGTTTGTGGCTTCAAAACAGCATATAAAAATAGTTTAAGTAAACATTTGACGACTCATACAGGGGTAAAAGCATACTGCTGTGGTGTTTGTGGCTACAAAACAGCATTAAAAAGTACTTTAGTTCAACATATGAGAACTCATACAGGTGAAAAACCCTACAGCTGTCTTGTTTGTGACTTCAAAACGGCAAGAAAACTTAGTTTAACTCGACATAAGAAGACTCATACAGGGGAAAAACCATACTCCTGTTCGGTTTGTGACTACAAAACAGCATTCAAGAGGGATTTAATTCAACATATGAGAATTCATGCAGAGGGAAAACTATACTGCTGTTCTATTTGTGGCTACAAAGCAACTTTAAAAAGTGGTTTAGCTAATCATTTGACAACTCATACAGGGGAAAAATCATACTGTTGTGCTAATTGTGACTTCAAAACTGCAATAAAAAGTAATTTAGTGCAACATATGAGGACTCATACCGGTGAAAAACCCTACTGGTGTGCTGTTTGTGACTACAAAGCGGCAATAAAAAGTAATTTAACTCAACATATGAAGATTCATACAGGGGAAAAACCATATCGCTGTTCAGTTTGTGACTACAAATCGGCAGTAAAATATAATTTAGCCCAACATATGACGATTCATACGGGGGAAAAGCGATACAGCTGTTCCTATTGTAACTACAAAACAGCATTCAAGAGTCATGTAGTGAAACACATGAGATCTCATACAGAAGAGAAACCATAATCTAGTTGTTCTGTTCGTGACTACAAATTGGTAAAGAAAAGTGTTTTAGTTAGCATAGGAACACTCGTACAGGGGAGAAGTAATTTGGATAGACATATGAAGACTCTTATTGCCGGAAAACCTTCCAATTGTTACATTTTTAAATAAAAACAGTTTTAAACTGATCATTTATCGATATAGACTCGGTTGGCATAATTTTTTGTATTAAATGATTTTGAAATAATTTAGAATTCTAGTACATAAGAAGCAGTAAATGCAGAGAGTATGTACGACATTAACATCATTTCTGTTAATAAAATAAAAATGCGTTTTTTATATTTTGGAATCTGTAGCTTCTGAAATAGTTTTATCTATTAGCCCAAAATTATAAATTGCTGTATAGAAAAGTGGTATTTACCAGAAGAACTTTAAAAAGCTAAAATCTAGCCTGTATTGAAATGATCTTTAGCCCGTTACACAACTCTGCTTGCAGAATCAATAATTTAAAGCAAGTCAATAAAGCACAGAGCTGGGGTAAGCAGGCAACTGCAAGAAGTCACATTAGAAATTTTAATTTATGATTACATCGGTCAAGCATTGCCGATATTAAATGAAACTACTTTAGAATAAATGGAAATAAGACAGAGCTCAAATTGTAAATTAGAATCACAGTTATATCAATTAACATAAATTAAGAGGTTGGTGCAATGTAAAGCCAATCAAAAATTAACAAATCTATCACCAAAGGGATTTATTACATGTTGGTTAAATAAATTTACATGTCAGTATAATTAAATAAGTACAGTTCTATAAACTTTTTAAATAAAGGTAAGAAGGACAGAATATTCTCAATATAGTGCAAAGAGAGCACAATACTAGATCGAATAAGGCTAGAAGAAAATGGAGCAGTAATATTTGAAAAATGATGAAAATCAGACAGTTTTTATATAATGCAAGAAAATCACACCACAAGAAATGGACAAGATTTGTGTTTATAAAAATGAGTCAGTGTAATGACACAAGTGAACAGACAATTAAAATAAAACTTCGTGAGTGGCGCTAGAACTTAGATAAATTGCAAACATGAACAAACAATAATTTAGAAATAAGATTATGTACAGTTGTAGTTTTGTTTACGACTGGATTATGAATTGAAAACGTGGGAGGTAAAATTTCTTCAGTCATTTAAGATTATGTAGATATGAAAATTAAATTTTTTCTAAACAATATATATTCGGCTTATATAAGCCTTCTTCAGTGTTTTACAATTTGAGTTTACATTTTTAATTTTAATTAATTTTAATCTGGAAATAAAGATATTTTGGTTAGGTTTTTAAGTTAAAAATAATTGTGAGTGTTAAATTATCTTACCAGTTCGAAACATTACTATTAGTTAATAGTTGGTATTTGAAATTTAAAAATTAACATCTTATTGTATTTATACATCTGAAATAAAAGTTTTTGTGTTTAGGATTGTGAGCGCATGTATTTTATAGTTTAACTTACTTTTCTGAGGTTTTGTTTTATTTTGTATGAAATTTGAAGTTAGTGGGTTGTTTGTGGTGGAATTATGCACACCACATTATTATAGTTATTTAGTCATTACTTTAATGCAGTCTTATATAAATTAAATTATTCAAATTATTTACTGCAATTTCAGTACTACGGATAAGAGTTGACAAATTTACACCGTGGCGAAATCTGAAAGCTTAGTGGCTTCTTATTATGTCCAATTTCTTTTCATTCCAAGAGTATAGCTCGTTTTAGATCCAAGACAAATGTACAAATTATTTTGAGAAAATGAAAATGTAAAGTTTAAAAATATTTCTCAAAATAATTTGTACATTTGTCTTGGATCTAAAGCGAGCTATACTCTTGGAATGAAAAGAAATTGGACATAATAAGAAGCCACTAAGCTTTCAGATTTCGCCACGGTGTAAATTTGTCAACTCATATCCGTAGTACTGAACTTGCAGTAAATAATTTGAATAATTTAATTTATATAAGACTGCATTAAAGTAATGACTAAATAACTATAATAATGTGGTGTGCATAATTCCACCACAAACAACCCACTAACTTCAAATTTCATACAAAATAAAACAAAACCTCAGAAAAGTAAGTTAACCTATAAAATACATGCGCTCACAATCCTAAACACAAAAACTTTTATTTCAGATCTATAAATACAATAATAAGATGTTAATTTTTAAATTTCAAATACCAACTATTAACTAATAGTAATGTTTCGAACTGGTAAGATAATTTAACACTCACAATTATTTTTAACTTAAAAACCTAACCAAAATATCTTTATTTCCAGATTAAAATTAATTAAAATTAAAAATGTAAACTCAAATTGTAAAACACTGAAG
The DNA here is from genome assembly GCA_940337035.1 of Agriotes lineatus. Classification (NCBI taxonomy): domain Eukaryota; kingdom Metazoa; phylum Arthropoda; class Insecta; order Coleoptera; family Elateridae; genus Agriotes; species Agriotes lineatus. The sequence goes on along the minus strand of OW679201.1, from coordinate 23,672,050 downwards.
AAGGCTTATATAAGCCGAATATATATTGTTTAGAAAAAATTTAATTTTCATATCTACATAATCTTAAATGACTGAAGAAATTTTACCTCCCACGTTTTCAATTATGTACAGTTTTATAAATTAAGTTGTAAATTTAGATTTAAAGTAATTGCATTGTATTCAGTTAACATCCGTTTTTATGTAGCCAGATAGGCAATTGTTGTTAACGAACGCGAGGAGAAACAATTTAAATAAATTAATGTCATGACAAGCTAATTTGTGTCTCCAGTTTATTTGAATTTTATACCATTCAACATTAAAATAAATCGAAAATAATTATACCGGCTTGATCAGGAGTTCGCAGTGCACGTGCGAGAGTGTGGGTGAGAAAATCCATCACATAAAAAATATTTTCTCCGGTGACCGTTTCCGACAACATCGGCAGCCAGATCCAGTTTAAGAGCACCAGTTGCGGGCTTCAATAAAGTTCCAGAGCCTGAGAGAGGGTGTCAACAGTTCCGCCCGGTGTGTACGAGGTGAGCACAGCAGTTGCAGCATCCCGGGGTCCAGCATCCAGCCGCAAGCAGCAGGAGAAGCTGTCCGAGCAAGTTGCCGCAGCCTAAGAAAGGTCAGGTTAGTGGTGCCAAGCAAATGAGCTTGCTAGAGCTACGAAATTTACCATGAGGAACGAACCCTATGAGAGCAAGCCGATCCCAGTATTACAATACGTCAAAATAGAGCAGGTGTTCCAGAAATTGTAAAAATATAAGTTGAGGTTATGTTAGAGACGCTTTAAAAACATCTGAATTGCCAAGGAAGCCGCCAACGATCTAAAACAAAACACGATTAGGAACGCTTTATAAAGCGCGAGATTTGAATTACCTGATATGTTGTTCATAGATTTACTTTTGAATTCACTATAATCATCCAGAAACGAACCGCACGTAAGATCAATTTGCTGATAGATATTATTGACAGCGCAGCGAGTTTGCGCGTTTGCTGCTTCTAAATTTCATAGCCCAGTGGCGTATCACGGGAGTTTTTTTATTTGAACAAATAGGTGAACCCAACCAGATTTTGAATTTTCATTGCCTACCAAAAGAGCTAGCCATAACTTATCTAACTTGCAGATGTTCGCAATACTACAAAGGGCAAAACACTGAATTCAATGACCCCATTGATACAGTTACTTATTTACTTTTAATCAGTAAAAAATTGATATTAAACAAAATATAAAAATATGTGTAGGGTGTGTATTTATTAAATTATAATCATAATCATCATATAACATAACCTTTACAGTATTTAAAATAGGCGTCAATACTGATCCTTCTAGCTACCGTCCGATAGCAATTCTACCGACTTTCACCAGTGTTCGAGAAGATCCTCTTTAACTGATTAACTTTGTTTATAGATACGAATAGCACCATTTCAACCTAGCAATTTGGCTTCAGGAAGAACTGCTCTATGATAGATGCTATACTAGCACTAATAGAAAATATCAATCATGCTTTTGAAAATAGGATCTGCATGAATAACATCTTTTTTTAATTTATAATAATAATAGTAATAATAATAATAATGTCCTTATTATTAATATTTTTTTTCAATTTACAGTATACAAAAATTCATAGGGCGAAGTTAAGTTTGGTTCCAAACGAACCGTCTGCTCTTACACTTAACCCTATGACATCTGCTACTAACCTTCAGTTTATAAATAACATTTCATGCGATGAAGAAAAAAATATACCACTATAATTATAAGAATACCCACACATAAAGCTATATATTGAACGCCAGACCTTCCAGCAGCAAACTGAAAAACTTGAATTTACATTAATTTAATGGACTGAGGTATCTGATTTAACAAATTTGCGATACAGTATGAGAAAGATCGTTTGAACATTTCAGAGTGGTGAAGAGGTGGTGTAAGAAGTCTTTTATATCGCAAATTCAGATTGTGTACGTCGGTCCAAAATGTTATTTTGTTATATAAATATGACGGACTGTGATTTGCAATTATAGAATGGTACAGACAAGCAGCATGTAACAAGCGGCGATTTTTCATGTTCAGCCAACCCAATTCCCTCAGCTTATGTCCAACCCGATGGTGTTTTCATATTCCAAAAATTAATATCATGGAAGAATTTTGCAAAATTTGAGCTCTATTAGCATCACTATTATCCAGACATGAGTAGAAAACAGTGTCACAATAATTAAATTTCGACAGCACAAGTGAGTTGCACAACAGAGTTTTTTGTTTTTCTAACAAATAAATGGCGAATTCGAAATATAAGCCTAAGAGCTGCATAAGCACTACGCAGGCAGTTGGAAATATGTTTTTTAAATCAAAAGTGATTATCCATTAGTAGTTCCAAGTTTTAAACTGTTTCTTGCAAAGGAATTATTTCACCTGCAAGTTTTATTTCAATACTATTTGCAGCTCTCTGCTCATATTTCGACCACCAAATAAAATTGCCATGCGTTTATTAGGATTTAATACTAAACCATGGTTATTTGAAATATCGTAAATACGTTGTAAGTCATCCTTTAATAAAGAGCAAGCAGTTTGTATATCTGATTCACAAAAAGATAAATAGATTTGGGTGTCGTCTGCATAAAAATGACACATAAATGTAAGACCGATGAGAAGGTTGATATATAAATAGTAAACAATAAATGGCCCAAAATGGAGCCCTGTGGCACGTCTCTATCGACCAAGGAATAACTAGACTTATATCCTGCTAACAAAGCAGCTTGTTATCTGTTCGATAAAAAGTTAGAGATAAACTGCTGTGCAGGAAGAGATAGACCTATGTAGTGCATAATGGCAAGTAAAATATTATACATAGAATTCTACTACGAAAGACACATTGATAACAGAAAGAATGACAGTAACATCTGTTGTTTTAGGAAAATGCATTTTTCTTTTCAGTGGATTTCTACTTCTGCCATTTATGCTCTCACACAGCTACGTGAATGTCGTATAAACCTTTTTACTTAAATAAATAATTTGCAGCGCAAATTAGTATAGTTATAATTATTAAGAATTGAAACTTAACATTAAAGTTTTTAATGTTGTAATTGCTTGACCTTTAATTATATTGTACTTAACACGCTGAACTCGCATGTCGTCCTTGGCCGGCAACTGTGTGACATTTCGCGTGCCTACAACTTATCAATTTGTAGGGGCTATCCAGTCACAAGAACCATCCTGTCGCGACATGAAAACATCTGGGCCCCACCATGGGTTAAGTTTATTTGCAATATATGTATATAAATTCAGCACAAGGAGAACATAAGCCCTGCACAAGCAAAAATATTCAGAAAGGCACAAGAGAAATGGTGAATTCTACATTCATATAACATTGTAAGAGGTATATACCTATAATTCTGTATATTTGTAATGTATTTCTTGTGATGTACGAAAATTAAAACCGTATGACGTTCGATTCTGATAGAAACCAAACTCCGCGCAGAAGGCCTTGTACTAAACTGCAATTTCTTTAGTAGCCGTCAACGAGCAACAAACAATATACCAGAGGCTTGCGACTACGGGATGACTTAGCATGTTACTTTTTCAATATTACAATGGAAAAAATAGTACTGCACGATAATTTCTAAAATAGAAGAACTCTACTTTACAAATCAGGGCAAATGCTGGGATATGCCGATAACGTGGACATAATCACCAGAACTCTACGAAGAAGTAAATAAGAGTTGACACGTTTCGCTGCTGCCGCAGGGAATATGGACCTATCTATCAACAAGCCAAAGTCAATGCGAGAGATGGCGGAACAATCTTGCGAAGGCTAAGGCCAACAAATGGCTGTAGTGCCAATGATAAATGGAATGATGTAATATTCATAAGATGTATTGTACATTTGTGATATACATTGTTATTACTAAAGCTGATAATTATATGCACTCAAATGTACGAAAATCTGCGCATATATATGCATAAATTTTGTTGACTATATGCACACAAAGTTACTATATATGCACAAAATATGCTCTATTTTTTTTTAAAATACGTAGAAGTATTCTAAATAATGTAAAAATTTTAATTATTTTGTATGAGTATATTTATTTCTCTAATTTAACATAAAAATGAGATTTTCGCTAACCCCACCGGACTATTATTCACCAAACACTCGAAGTTTGACTCTTGAAATGGATTCTATGTTGGCTGATTCCTTATATATTGCTTCTATGGAAAAAGTGGGAGTTGCTGGCAGTTCATTTTTATATAGTCAAAGATTTTAACAGGGACTTTTCCTTTCCGCTGCTTATTTCGATATGCGCACTAATATAAAATAGTAAGTTTTACAAAAAAATCTCAAAAAGTTACAAATACATTACAAATTATTGCCAAATATGCAAAATCCGGAAAGTATGCTCATAAACGTATAAATATGAAAAATATGCAAAATGAAACTTGGCTTAAACGATTTGTTTTCACATAATTAGTATACATATGCAAAAAGTTTCGCCGGCATATCAGTTATAGAAAATATGCATTTGCCATATAATATCAGCTTTAGTTATTACTGTCTATTTGCAAGAAAAATAAGTAATAAATTTTGTTAATCTCAGAAATGAAGTTAAAAAAACAATGAAAGTGTTCCAAAACCTTTTCATTTTGAAATTTTGTGAAAAAGCATCAGTGTAAGACCATAATTAAAAGAAATCATAACCTTAAAAGTATAATAAATGACGACATTAAAAAAGCTGATTTACAAAATATCAACCCACATTTACAATACTTAAACTGTCGGTTTACCATGGTCAAGCCTTATCCAGAAACGTTTGGAATGGATTATACCTACCGGACTCATTGGTAACCGGTAGATAGTGACTACTAGAGCAGTACCAATACAAAAAAATATATTAACTTACACCGAAAAATCATTTTTGAAAAGCTTTACAACGTTAAGTTGATTTGAAAATTAGACAAAATGTCACTACAGAAATCTAGAGTTAGTATAATGATTTTCTAAAGAAATACTACTACTATCGAATTCATCTAAGCAGGCTCTGACGTCATCCTAACGTTCGTATAGGTCAAACTGATTAACTGCGTTCATCACTGTAACAACCAGTTGCATGCAAGTGATAAACCACAGTATATTTACACATTCAGTAGGGACACCAAGGTGTCGGCACCTTTGAAGTCTTCTTACCAAGTTTCTTAACAGAATGGCGGTGCTGGCGGTCCTTGGTGAAAAATGCCATAGATGGCGCTATGTTCCCTGCCGCGTTTTATTCGAATACTGAACTTCTAAACATCACAACACAGTATATTTTACGAGATATGAAAGTACGAACAAAAAAAAATCTGGTGTGATACACTCACACAACTTCATTTTACAGTGATCTTATAATTAGCCAAAAAATTGATTTCTAATTTTTAAGCATTTGTCAAAAATTTTCAAAGATTACAAATTCTACAAAAACGGTACAACATAGAGCGTTAGTTCAAGAGACAAATTTTCTCTAAAATTTTAAGCTGAATTCAAAAATGTAATAATATAGCGGGTGTTCTATTTAAAATAGGAGTTAATAAAAAAATAGAAAAAAAAACAAAAGAAACCCATTTTAGAAGTATTCAACTAGAAAATCACCTATCTCACATCAATACACATTAAAAATTTTATAAAAATGTGAAGTTTGAAAAAAATCGTTAGAGCCGTTTTTAAAAAAATCGAAAAAAAAAACTGAAAAATCACAACATGAAACAAAAATTACAAATTTAGTTTAGATTCTGACACTTCTTGGAACACTAATTGTGTTGTAAAAACTATCTTTATAAAACTACAGAAAAACTGGACATATCACCTTTTTGAGTGAAACGGCATGGACTTAATTGCTTAAACTTTATTAGCTAATAAAACATGATTGCGAAATTTTTGGACATATATTGTGTTTGCCAGAAGCTCTTCAAATGTTTCTAAGTTTCAGAAGAAATTGTTCTATCTTCTGGTTTTAATGGTTACGTATCTGTAAATGCAGTATTAAAAATGTACCAACTCATGCGACCACACTTGACAAAATTTTTGTTTACTTATTTTTGTTTAGTTGCTACAGTGATGGAAACGGCAATTTGATTCTCCAGCTTGTCATGTATTTTTAAAGAATCTCCTATAAAATTAATTCATTTCCTTTGAGTGTTCGACAAATGTTTATGTATTATTCTTAAAGGAAAGTAAGTTCTTCTTTACTCATCGCGTTTCTAATCTCTGCTGCGCCTCGATTAGAAAGATTGGGATTCGTAAAGAAAAACAATACTTTTCTTTAGTTATAATACAAATAACTATTTTTACACGTCTTAAATGGAAATAAACAATTCACATACACGCATAGAACAATACCTACATGCACGGCAACCGTCAAAATTATTTAAAATCAGAGAAAACTGAGCGCGTCATTTTGCGGGTATCTGTCGAAGGACCGCCAGTTTCAACGCATGCGTACTAAAAATCTGCTGAAAGTGGAGATATGCTCGTGTCCCTACTGAATGTGTAAATATACTGTGGATAAACGTCAACAACTCCGCTAGTCAAAACTACGTCTGTCTATCAAAATTCTAACCTAGAAACTATTTTTTTAATTTTAAAAATAGGAGACACAGTTTAATAGTGTTTCTTCACTCCTTCACAAATACCGTGTTACCAAAAATTCTAGCTTAGGCAGGCAGTGACGATTTCAAGAAAAGCAAATGGTTTGATAAACTTTAATTCATAGTTTTTTTGGACATAAAATTTAACATATTTAATAATTTAATTTAAATATCTAATCTGTATCCCTTAACATATCCCATTCGTTGTCCGAATCATCATTCAACAACAAGTCGCTCAACATTTTCTACAAACTCTTTTTTGTAGCACTCTTGAATAATTCCATGGGTACGTCTTATTATGTCGTTCTATGTTTCAGGGGTAATTTGTTTAACGCTTTAATCCACATTTTTCATATTATTTTGTAATGTAGCATACCATATGAATGATAAATTTAATTAAAATATTATCCAGATATCTAATGTATATCATGTAACAGTTGTATGTTTTAACGGGTGGTGTTGTAAAAGGGCAACCACAGGGTTGTTTATATCAAGTAGTAAAAAATATCTTGAATTGATAATCTACGATAAATAGTCACGTTGAGGGTTAAATTCCGATTAATTGTGAAGAATAATAATTGATGATTTGATACGTAGTAGCAATATAGTATTCTCTACTATCACATTTGACTATAAGTCACAAATATTATTCAAATATAAAATTCAAGATTGTTTGATTTCATTTAACGTGGTATTTTACTACGAAGCCAGTAAAAAAGGGAAAATGAGTGTTATGGTATGCTGCTGAACTGTTTATCCACATAATAGAGGTTTCAAAGAGCTACAACGAGCTTTGTTTTGGTCGTGAACAACCTAGAGAGGTGTTTTCTGATTAGAATTTATCCAGTTAGGAGCTGGGATAACACATTCAGGTACAAGATAGACAATCACAAGGTTAGTGCTCATTTCTTATGAAATATTAAGAAGTTATATAGCAAGTTTGCTGCGGCAAATCATTAAAATAATTGTAAATATATTTAGAAATAAATTTTCTAAATTTAATAGTGATTCGAGTACTCGACGTTTTTCGACCATTATAATTTGAAATATACATTTTGGTATTAGGTTATTTTTTAGAATATTCATTTAAATCAAGTTTGGATATTTAACATTTGATTAAACTAATTTTGACAATATCTATTTATTTTTGTAATATCAGATCAAACTTCGATGTGCTACTAACAAACTGAAAGTATGAATTTAATTTTGTGAAGTACCTGAAACGTGTATTTGATTCACAAAGTCAAATAATTATCATATTTTTAAAGTAATTCAGTCTTTAACTGCAAGAGAAAGCTGTTAGTTGAAAATTCACCTATTCAGCTGGGAGTCAGGAATCCCATTGCTTGTAAACTGATTAGTCGAGGCTTTAAAAGACTATAATCGCATGACATAATTCTAAATATCAAATTGATTTATGAGATACGTCAAATCCTATTTATTGTATTAAGAAGTAAGGTAAGTACATAATTGAGCTATAACTGATAGTGCATCTTTTTAATAGTTAGTAAAATGGTATATTTAATTTGATATTAATTGTAATAACACCGTAAGAGAGTGTTATATTACAATTTCATCTGTATATATTTCCATCTTTTTTTATGTTTGTTGTAGTAATCTCCGTTTTGCCTTTTCCTTTCGAAATACGTTTAAGCAGTGTCAATACCACTGCTTGGCTTTGCCAATTAAACGGATGAGCCTTCATCTTACCAACAACACCAACAGAAAAGTTTGATATGACGCGGCGCCTGTAAAAATGATTGTACAATGCACATTTAAATCTAAAAAACTATTTGATTTTACTTACGTTTTAAAGACAGGTTTTTCGAAAAATAAAAGAAGATATTTAGAAAATCGAAACCAAAACACCGTTCAAAACAGACGTCAATAAATTAATTGGCAGAACAGCACAAGAAATAAGGTGCAAACAACTGAAATTGAGTGGGGGCACTCTTAATCCTCCATTTTTATTAAGAGCACTGGATTCACCCTAGACGTATAAAGAGTGTATATCTTTACATTTAATTCATTGCTATGTTATTATGCTATTTTTATTAATATAATAATATTTATATATGATTCTAGCTCAGGTCAGATTTCTGAAGTTATTCAAATGATACCACAAATAACATATAATTTGACACATTGGTTAAACAAACCATCCACTGACTTTATAAAACAGAATATTACTTTATTCACGTAAATTATTTATCATACTTTACTAATATTGTCCACTATACTATATTTGTTTGTTTTATTCCTTCTTGTCCTGGTTTCTCATCTACAGACACCAAATGCCAGCAGTTTATTTTTTCTTCCGTCAACTATAGCAACCAAACACCAACTACGCCACCAACAAAGCAGTCTGTAACTACCACCAGCAATTAGTATTCCTTTGAATTTTAATGCCACAATCAAATATCAATTACGCCACCAACAACACAATCTGCAGCTACCACCAGCAATTACCTTCATCCAATTTACAATTCTATATTTATAGTTATTATTTTAGCCTATGATTGCACACTCTTAACATGTTCATTTTGTTTATGAATCAAAATCTTTCATTAATTAATAAGGTTTATTTTTAATTAAAAAAAAAGAATTTTCGAAATTTTATTTCTGTTACTGCTTGTCTTTATCAACAACTTATATATCACTTAGGTTACATTTTTAAATTACATAGTTAGATATTAGTGGTTATACGCCTTAAAATAAAAATTTTACATAAAATTAATTATAATTTTTAACTCATAGATCAATACCATATTTAATAACAGTCTTTGATTTGCAAAGCATCAAATATGATAATAATTTTGGCTATCTCAAAGTGAAAAACGTATTTCCAACTGTTAATTGGGTCAAAGTGACTATTTTCAAGTTATCCTAAAACATTTTATGTTAACCAAGCAAAGCATAGCATAGTAATCTTAAAAAAACACTGAAAATTAGTGTGAGTGCAATTAGCAAAATAATGTACAACTGACTAGAACCACTGGGTAAAAGTTAGACTTAAGAACTCTTTAGTAATTTAGGTTAACGCTAAAATAGCTAATTAGTTACATAACTAGGTGCTAGAGTTTTATGTCTAATAAAAAAAGATATGTTAAGCAAGTGCATTTAATTTTTATTTGTTTTCTCTGAGTCTTATTCAAACAATAATATTTTATTTTCTGTTAATTATTAATCAATATAAATAGCTATTATACTCCAAGGATAATTTAGTATACCATTTATTGATATCACGAAAGATTGTCGAGGGGACTGCCTCCAACCTCAAAAGATTTTTTTCTACTCCTGTAACTAAAATGGCATTTAACATACTACCATACACGTCGCTAAGTGACCTTTTAATCATGCCTTCATAACCTATGACTAAAGAGTCTCTTAGCCACGAGCTGAAGTTGGCAACGACGTTTCAGTCATGGGGTGAAGTCAGGTTCAAACAGTATTTGCTTTATTAGCCACAGCCAAAACCAAAATCAGTGTTCAACTTTCAAGTCAACTTTGACGTTTGTCAAGCATAATTTAAGCTAACAATAATATTAAAAATCTTAATGAAATAATATGAAGTTATATCATTTAAATTGGAGGTTATAGAAAAAGTATAGTATGTAACACATTATATAAACTCGTCTAGACACTCGTTTATTAAACACTCGCTGCGCTACGCTCCGCTCGTTACTAAAAAAACTCGTGACTGAAGTGACGTTTATAAAACTTGTTACAGAATATGCAATTTTCACTCAGTGAAAAAAAGTGACACTGCTTTTAATTTAGGAATGAACAATTTTAAATAGACGTTTCCTTAGTTACCAGAACTGACCAACGTACTTGACTTAAAATGAAGGCAAATAAAGTTCTATACAAAATAAACTTGGATTTGAATATTTAATGAAATTTTAAAAAATCTTATAGACAACTCGTGTTAGCATGCAACACTTGAGGTCTAAATAACTATTATCTAATTTAAGTAAATACTAGCGTTATTTCGTAAAATGAATACATGATATTTATGTAGTACCAGTACCAAAGAGCATATATGCTCTTGGTAGTACAAACCGGGCATTTTATTAATTTAAATTATTGATTAACAATGCAACCCGACAACTGTTTAGGCTACCAGGGTTTTTAGATGAAGAAGAAGAATATTAACAATGTTTCATCAAGCGGCAATCGCGCAATCAATTGATTTTTTTATCGTTTATACCGAAAACAAAAAAGTAACTATACCGTCAATTGTGATACTTCCTGCCAGTAGTTGGCATTGACGTCGCGGTCAAGAACAAAGAAAGTTAACGCGTTTAACGTCGTAGGTGTAGGCACAATGTGTAAATATACTGTGGTGTAGGTCTGTAGGTACTGTTACGTTTCTTCTGTAAAGTGCAATTGCAGGTAACATTCTATTGGAGCAATAGAGTGGTTGTTTACAATACAGCAAGTGGCTACGGTACATGTACGAATAGTGAAAATAATATGAATTAATTTGTAACTGACAGCTGACATATCGTATTTGAGGGTATGGTTGATAGTTAAATAAATATTATTGGGAATGTATATAATACGATTGAATGTTGTGTGTAGTGTAATATTTCAGTTCAAAGCATTTATCACCATATTTTTGTTACAGACGTGGGAGTTTTAAATGTTACTAAAGGTAAAGTGCAGATTATCAAGTGGACGCTTAAACGCCTTACCGGGAAGACATAACAAGAAACTGTGGATAGTAAATTTTATAATTCCACAACAATTAGATCAAACAAAACTTGCAACATGGATAATACAGAAAGTATTGATAAATTACTAATCAAACAAGAAATCCTTGAAAACATTAATAACAGTATTCATACAGAGATAGAAATAAAGGAGGAAGAAATCAATATAAGTGAAGAATATAGGACAGCAACCAAAGGTAAGTGCTGGGGCTCAACGATTTATATAATCTCTTAAAATTCTTGTATTTTTACAGTTGGAACAGTAAAGGAAGATATCTTCAGTAGACCCAACAGCTCTCGTACTATTGAAAAATCACATAGTTGTAGTGTTTGTGTCTACAAAGCAGCATTCAAGAGTGATTTAGTTAAGCATGTGAGGACTCACACAGGGGAAAAACCATTTCGCTGTTCTACTTGTGACTACAAAGCATCACAAAAGGGTAGGTTAATAAGACATATGAAGACTCATACAGGTGAAAAACCATACCGCTGTTCTGTTTGTGACTACAAATCTGAAACGAAAAATTTAGTTGAACATTTGAGGACTCATACAGGTGAAAAACCATACAGCTGTTCCATTTGTGACTACAAATCGGCAAAGAATAATTTAATTGAACATATGAGGACTCATACAGGAGAAAAACCATACAGCTGTTCTATTTGTGATTACAAATCAGCAAGAAATACTAATTTAGTTGTGCATATGAGGATTCATACAGGTGAAAAACCATACAGCTGTTCAATTTGTGACCACAAAACATCAATAAAAAGTAGTTTAACTAGACATATGAAGACTCATACAGGAGAAAAACCATACACCTGTTCCATTTGTGACTACAAATCAGCAAAGAATAATTTAGTTGAGCAAATGAGGATTCACACAGGTGAAAAACCATATAGTTGTTCAGTTTGTGACCACAAAACATCAAGAAAAATTAATTTAGTTGAACATATGAAGACTCATACAGGGAGCAAACCATACAACTGCTCCATTTGTGACTACAAATCGAGAAGGAATAATTTAGCTGAACATATGAGGACTCATACTGGGGAAAAACCATACGGATGTTCCATTTGTGACTACAAATCAGCAAGTAATAATTTAGCTTATCATATGAGGATTCATACAGGAGAAAAACCGTACTCCTGTTCTATTTGTGAGTACAAAGCAGCATTTAAGAATTATTTAGTTAAGCATACAGACTCATACAGGGGAAAAACTATACTGATCTTTCGTTTGTGACCACAAATCGGCAAAGAAGAATAATTTAGTTAAGCATGTGAGGACTTATACAGGGGAAAACCATACCGCTGGTCTGTTTGTGATTACAAAGCAGGGTTAAAAGGTACTTTAGCTAGACGTTTGAAAAATCATACAGGGGAAAAACCATAATATTGTAGATCCGTTTGTGACTACAAATCGGCAAAGAAGAGTGTTTTAGTTGAGCGTAGGAGGTCTCATACAGGTGGAAATTCATACAGTTGTTGTGTTTGTAGTTCCAACGCCGCATGAAGAACTAATTTGGCTAACCATATGAAGATTCATACAGAGGCCAAACCTTCCAATTTATCCGTCTTTAAATAAAAATAGTGTTAAATTGAATATTTATCAATGTAGACTCTAGTGCAGGGGTGGCGAACCTTTATTCATCTACGTGCCATTTTTTGTTAAGAAATGTTTAATGAGGCCATGACGTGCCATCAAACAATCTTGACTTAGTGATTAATGGAAAAAAAATATAAAACTAAATACTATCAATTTAACACTTTTTATTTGAAACCAAAAATATATATTTTGTACAGCAATAGTAACGTTATGTTTATTTAAATTAGAGAAAAAATAAGTGCGACTTCTGCTGTTGAAAATTAGGTGCTAAATAACTTATATTAGCTTCATACTTTGTTACTTTTAACAGAATGGAAGCTGAACTGGAGTCATCTGACAAACGGCTCCTAAGCGAGTCTTTAATGTTATTCATTTCTGAAAATAATGACTCGCAGGCATAGGTAGATGAAAATTTGTTAAGATAACAAAAGCCAGCTTCTTCAGACAGCTAAATGTGTCTGGAATTAAATTCTACGTTTTCACAATGTTGATATTGGCATTTTTATTCATATTACCTGATACAGATAGTCTTTCTATGTCATTTAAATCCAACTCTTTCCTAGTTTTGATACATTTTTGAATCCATATTGAACTAGACTGGCAATTAAGTCACATCAGGATACATAATAAACTTCAGTGTTTCCGATAATTCTTTGAACTGAGAACATCTCGATGACAATTCGTTGATTGAAGAACTAATTACCGAATTAAACTCTTCAGTGACTTTTGCTTGGTCTGGTTTTTCGTGTAAATCTAAATATCTGGTGATTTTTTTCAAGTTTGGGAAAAACTTGCAGTTTAGCCTCGAAAGCACGGATGAGATCAATCATAACACAATAATTGTTTTATTTGCTCCTTGAAGCTTCATGTTCAACTCATTGTTAAATATAAATTGTTTCAATTAGGTACCTAAATTCCTTAATTAATCCCGTGCCCGAATTATTTTGTCACGTGCCATCAGTGGCACGCGTGCCATTGGTTCGCCACCCCTGCTCTAGTGGCATATTTTTTTTGTTTCATAATTTTTGAATGATTTAGAATTCTAGTACGTAAGAAGTAGTAATAGCGGGGATTAGGTATGACATAAACAGCTTTGCTTTTAACAAGAGAAAGAAGCTGCATTTTGTTACTTTTCATGTTATTTCAGTTCCCAGTATTTATGGTCTCATAAATGCTTAATTAAGGTGAATGAGACCTATGTTCATATAACATTTTTTTTTCTTAGATCATCTTGTATAGCTACCGCATCTGTTATTTTTTTCTTTTTGATAAATCCCCATATCGCAAATTACAGTGGTAATTATTATGAATGGAATTATTTAGAAAAATTGTGAGGTAGTATTGCAACTGCTTGATCTCTAACTATATTGGATGTAATACGAAGCCATATTAATTGACATTGTAAATTTTATGGAAAATGAATACATAAACGTAAATCATAAACTGATGCAAAAATTTACTGGTTTTAATTAGATTAACACCTATAGTTAACACACAGTTTACAACTCCACAAATTTCTCACTTCTCTGAATTCTTTCTTTCAATCCATACTACCCTATAATATACTGCTGTGATTTTGCTTTAAAGCTCCGATTATTGCCTGCCTTAGCATTTGTTCCTACTGCAGATGTGGTGGATTCATTTGAAACTATTTGCAACATGTGTTACCTGCAGAAGCCCAGTCTGTTATCGATTATTTTGAGCATACCTGAATCGGGCATCCACAAAGAGGTAGACAACGTCGTTTGCCTTTATTTTCGCATGATCTGTGGAATTGTTATAATGGGGTACAAGAATGTCTGCCAAAAAAAACGAACAATTCCATAGAAGGATGGCATCGGGAGATTTATTAAAGCCTTTCAACTGGAGCAGAGCTTACATGAACTTCAAATAGAATATAAGAGGCGTGGAAGGTCCTCCTACACACAAAAATAGAGAGATTGTGCAGAACGGACTGCAAGACTGGTAAATAATTACGATCCTGCGAACACATGAATTCTTACGTGGCATAGCACATAATTTGTTGTATTAGTTGTAAAGGAAATACATAAAAAGATCAAATGTAAAAAACAAAAACCAGTTAAACGAAAAAAATATAAAAAAACATTTTAAAAACTAAAAATTTTTTTGAACATTGACAAATTGGATGATTTGTTCCAAGTTTTAAACACGCCAGCGGAATGCTGCCAGTCCAAAGCCTGGATAAAGTGTGACGGAAAAATGGAATAAAATAGATACTTTATAATAATAAATGAATTAATCCAACTTTTATTCTAAAAAAGAGTTCAAATGTTTAGATAGCTAGGCCAAACACATTATAAAAAAATAGATAAAACTAAAAACAATTTTAAAAAATTTTGGATAACTAGGTCGAACACATTATTATAGGCGGCATTAAGTATTTAAATACATGTTTCGGTAAATTTTCCCTTCGGGTAATTGTTCTTCGGGAAATTGACCATTTGAGCAGTTGTCCATTTGATCAATTGTGTTTATAATAATAATAATAATAACGTCTTTATTCTTGTATAGAAAAGCAAACAGGAATGAATTCAATAAGAAAATCAAATAGCAAATACTGAGATGATTTGGTGCTCGCAATTTAATTCTGAATGCATAGAGAAATATTGAACAAAGTCAATTAAAGCACAGAGTTGAAATATTTTATTTAAATGCAATGTAGATAGTAGTTAAAGTTATTAAATGCATTGGAAATGAGACGCAAGAAGCAGAATTAGAGGGATAAAGGCTAGCACAAGAAAAGCAGGTTTCGGAAGGATTGAATTTGAAATTTGAGTAAAAGAAAGATTTAAGATGACTAATATAATATAAGTAATATGATAGGTTTGAGCATATTTGAAGCCGGACGAAATGTAAGTAAATAATGCAAAAGGTTGGTTATGTGCATAATGAATATAAGCGTAGAGTTATTAATAAACGTACGGACCAGTGAAAAGCAAGCCAGCTGAAAGGTAGATGGAAATCAAAGCAAGATAAGATAGAATTTGCAAAGAGCAATGCAGAACGAGGGCAACTGAAATAAAGAATAAATAGTGACGTGCTTAAAATTGAACTCAAGTACCAGTGCATTTTAAAACTAAGTGTTCATAGCAGAGCAGTGATAAATAACAGTTTATGTGACAAGAAAGGACACTTTTTATGTATAATAAATAAAGACACTTTCTAGTTTTAAGCAACAAACATGTTAATCAAATTTTATTTTATGTGAAATTGTAACCAAAACTTATTTCCTTTGAACAATATTAGATCGCGGTTACTAGGTAACGCGATGCTCTTTTGTTAAAAAATAGAAAATAATTTCTGTAATTTCTGTTTTTATATAATAAAAGTTATTTGCAAAGTCTAAAAAATGTACATAGTTATTCTACAAGTAACCGGGCATAAGTGGAAGTTAAAAAGTTTCTCCACCGAAAAAGTTTATAAAATTGTGCAAGCCAAGATCGGCGTGGGTTCAGCTCCGACAACCTGGAAATTTCAAACTGCGATACCAGTCCATTTCAACATTAGAAGCCAGGGATCTCAAGTCCTACAGGTCGGGAAGAGGTATAACAACATCCTAGAAGAAAATTTGGTGCCAAGGAAGCGACTTCCAGCAAATAAGGGGGTTGACGTCACCCGCAGCGGCTCCAGAGCCGAGGTCGGCGATATTTTAGAAGGTACTATTTGGCAGGCTTTGTAAAGGGGAGAGGCGCGCGAGAACAAATCTTAAATCTACGACAAATAATAGAGAAGGCCAGAGAATATTACACCCCCATGTATCTATGTTTTGTAGACTACACTAAGGCATTTGACAATGTCCGATGGCATTTACTGTGGCCAATTATGATAGACATGGGCATACCTCAACATATAGTTCACATAATAAAAAATCTATATGATAACAGTACTGCAGTTATAAGAATGGAAAACACCTATTCCGCAAGCTGTAAAATACAAAAAGGCGTAAGACAAGGCTGTGTGTTGTCACCTATCTTATACAACATCTATAGTGAATATATTATGAGGCAAGTTTTGGAAGACTGGGATGGAGGAATCTCTATAGGCGGTCAACAGATCTCTAATTTGCGTTATGCAGATGACACTTTATTATTAGCTAAAAACGAACAAGAACTTCTGGCGCTATTGGGGAGACTTGACAGAATCAGTGCAGACCACGGGCTTCAAATCAATAATACAAAAACTAAAATTATGATTATTAACAGAGAACTCGAAAATATTCCTATTAATAATATCGGTAACATAGGCAATTATAAAGTGGTAGAAAAAATCGTATATCTAGGAGCACTTATAACCAACGACGGCAACTGCGAGCCCGAAATTCGCCGCCGAATCCAATTAGGCAGATCAGCAATGGCCCAACTAACAAAAATTTGGCGAAGCCACAATATTACACGTAACACCAAAATTAACCTTGTTGAAACTCTGGTATTCTCTATATTTAAATACGCATCAGAAACTTGGACGGTCCGGACTGCTGACCGTCGGCGCATAGAGGCATTTGAAATGTGGGTGTGGAGAAGAATGCTCAGAGTTCCGTGGACAGCCCGTAGAACAAATGTTTCTATATTAAATGAAATAAAACCTAAACAGAGGCTCTCTACCACTATATATGCCAATATACTGAAGTTCTTTGGCCACATCACTCGCAGAGATGACTTCGAAAAGCTCGTGGTCCAAGGAAAACCTAATGGCAAACGAAGGAGAGGAAGGTCACCAACCCGCTGGATTGACACAATTGAAACTCTTTTGAATACCAATGTCGAACAGGCAGTAAGGAATACCGGCAACAGAGAACGTTGGCGCGACACCATCCGAAGAGTGACAACACAACTTGAAGACAACTAATAACCATAATCACCACTCATCTGTAAAGATGGACGGAGTCGAGGAGGAGGATTTGGCAGGTTTTTATGTGGTTGGAGTCCGGAAAGCCAGTGGACTTTGAGAACACACCTTGCTTAAGAGATTTATCGTGTTTCCGAGCATCCAGATACGTCCCAGTTTCAGAAAATCCCGTGGCGTCACTAGAAAATGCGATTTATGCCAGGATTTGCGGTTTTCACAGGAAGCCAAGACAAAAGATAGTAGCGCGCCGTTTTTACGTCACAACCTGAAACAAAACCAAGTTAGATGTTGCAAGGCGGGAGATTCGATGTAGTTTACCTGTGGTTTCCTTGCAAATTTCGCTTTTGAATATCAAAATAAAACGCTGTATGCAGCCGCGAACTTTTGTGGTGTAAATCAATTTTGTGAAGTTATAAATTATTAAAGTCAGTAGAGCAGTTGTACTGCAATTTTTAGTATCCTCGTTCTCAAGATACTCAAACAACACGAGCCACCAAAGAGCATGACCATCGCGCGGGTTTTGCTCGACTTCAAAAGGTGCAAGGCACATTAAGCCAGAAAATGCTGGGTGTTCTTATACAAATACTACGCGGTCTAAGCCAAAATTCCATGTTAAGAAGAATAATACGTAGGTTTAAATCCTACACATAAGTTTGAAACTTCAGTTTACTAAAAAGGTAAGCAGTCTTTACTGTTGTTATTATTTTATGACAATGACAAGTAATTTGTAACTTTAACCTATTATTCATATTAAACCGTCTTAATTCCAACAACTTGTGTGATATGCGGTCAAATTTCCTATTTTCAAAAATATTACGTAAACAAGAATTTTGCACACGTTGAATTAGTTCTAGACTATTCTGTGGGGGGTATGGCCTATATAGATATGGGTGAGCAATAAGAAAAATTAGATATAACAAGTGCCTCGCACAACATAGCCTTGTGTTTAAATAATGCCTGTGAGGATATAAAAGTTTTAAATTTATGTAAGCTTTTCGTACAATACTATTTATGTGCAAACGATATCTAAGTGAGGAATCCATGATAACACCTAATTTTTTTACGTGGTCAACTACTAGAATGTCAACACCATCAATATAGAATCTGGCAATGTCTCAATCTTTTACAACATTTTTACTGCCAGATATTAGTATAGCTGATTAACTGAAAGCGAATGTTTGTGCGATATGGTAGTAAAAATTTGCAAACCTTTATTGATCTTATTAATTGAACGCTGAGGTTGATCAGGCAAAAAGGAGTGATAAAGCTGCGTATCGTCAGCATACATTTGAATTTTGCAAGTTTTTAAAAGTTTAGACATGGTTTAAGTGTATAATGTAAATAGTAGTGGTCCAAAAATAGAGCCGTTTGACACACCGCCTACGATATTTCTATTGAGGGAATTTGGTAATCTAACCACCTGCGAACGGTTATGCGGGTAACTAGATATAAACTTGACAGCACTGGCGCCGAATCCAAGAAACTGAAAAATTGATAGTAAAACTGGATGGAAAATGGTGTCAAAAGCTTTACTAAAATTTAGCAAAGCTAGTACACTTATTTTACCACAATCGCTAGCTGCAATGATGTCATCTGTAACACTGAGTAGCGCCGTCGTACAACTATGCGAAGGCCTAAATTCAGATTGTGACTCAGGGAGGATACTACTTAGGCTTAAGTGATCTCTTATTTGCGAGTTAAAGACATTTTCTAAGGGTTTTGATAAAGTTGGCAAGAGGCTAATAGGCTGTAAGTCCCTGTATGAAGTAGGATCGCTTTTTTTTAATCGGCACCACAATGGCCATCTTCTAATTGGTTGGGAATTTATTCTCAAAAATTTAGTATTAATTATATGCGTTACATATGAAAGAATTAATGGACAACATAGCTTCAGCATATAAGCATTTAATCGATAGTAGCCGCTAGAGTTGGATTTGATTTCTCGTAAGTATTTCGCAACTACATTGACATCGACAGTTTTACATGATAATTCAGATTTAAGATTATCAGTTCTAGAGTTGCCATAGCTTGAAAGCAAATATAGACCAGCTAGTGGAGCAGGAATGCTGTCTAAGAAAAAATTGTTAACAGCGGCAGCATTTTGCAGTGCTGTAGGCAGCATTCTAGACTTATAATTTTTAGTGATTTGCAAAGATTTGACTTCTTTCCACCTATCCTTCGGGGTACAGTTTCTGATATTGTAGTATTGTTGTAAATGGCTAGGGTGGTTAAATTTCTAACAGATTTATAGTATTCCCAATGGACCGGTAATCTGCTTTTTTTTAAATCGCTGATTAGCTTTGTTTCTTAGGGACATCAATAATTTGACATTGTCCGTAAGCCATGATACTTTTTGTTTAGTAAATCTAACCACTTTCTAGGGTGCATGTAAACTAAACAGTTGAATTACACGATTATTTAAGAAATGCAACTTTTTGGTAAGTATAGTGTCGATATTATAAATAATATTGTGCTTAAGTCCAAACACCGTTGCAAGTACAAACTGACGAACTAAGAATATCATTTGAGAGAATTTAAAAGACTTAGGTGCATTGTAAAAGATCAAATTAAGGTAGCCTATAATAACTATCTAGAAAAAGTGCAACAATCTATTGCATCAGATTCTCAACAATTTTAGTCATATATCCAATCGAAAAAACAAGCTAGTAGAATATCAGGTAAAATGCAAAAAGGCGATTTCGAATATGACAATCCTTCTGATATTGTAAATGGATTTAGTCAGTTTTTTAGCGATGTGTTCTTATTACATTCTAATGATGTTCCTTATCTTCTTGATTTTGTTGATGCAGGTGAATGCATAAATATAAGTTCCGTCTCTTGGGAGGAAGTCATCGCCGCTATAAAAAGCTTAGCAATAAGCTGACATCAGGACCAGACAAAATGCATTCATTGTTTGTTAAAGACTGTCTCAGACCCTTGCTCTTCCTCTACAAATCATTTTTAACTTGTCTCTAAGATCGAATATATTTCCAGCTAGGTAGAAAATCACCAAAATATGCCTTATTCTAAAAAGTGGAGACCCCAGCAACATTAAAAATTATCGTCCGATAGCTTTGTTATGTAATTTTGTCAAGTTCTTTGAAATTATCTTGTATAATTGTATCTACTCATGTGTTAAAAGCCACATATCCCAATCTCAACACGGTTTTATGGCAAAAAGTCGACTGCATCCAATTTAGCATGCTTCACGCAATAAGTATTAGACGCCTGTGGACAAGTGGATATGATTTATATGGATTTTTCAAATGCCTTCGATCGTATTGATCATAATTCACTGTTACAAAAGCTTTCTTGATTTGGATTCAGTACATCCCTACAACACTTATTTGCATCATATTTATGTAACAGACAGTTATATATACCTATCCTACAATTGGTATAACTCAAATATATTTCTGGTATCCCATTTACGCAGTTCATGAGCATCACTTAGAACGAGTACAAAGAAAGTTTTTAAAGTTTCTCTTCTTCAAAGAGAATGGACATTATCCCCCTCAAAGAATTGCTCAAGCCTATTTGTTAAACAATTGTAATTTTTACAGTCTTGATACCAGACGAAAAACTGCTTCAGCAATGTTTTTGTACAAATTATTACCTACATAATGGAATTGATTGTCCATCATTGCTGGAGGCAATACACTTTCAAGTTCCTAGGGTCCAGTCTAGACACCGTACAATGGTTTATTGTTCCACTCCACCAACACAAATATAATATATAATGATAAAATCACCGATTTATACGATGTGCTGTAACTGCAATCATATTAGTTCGGCATGTGATATACATTTTTCTGGCCTCAGTCATGTACGAAGTGTGGCATTAGAACGATTTAAGTAACGATTAATTAATTATAGTTATAGTTATATTTGCGTTATTTGTCCTGTAAATAGGGTTTCCTGTTGGGCAATAAAGATATATTATTATTATTATTATTATTATTATTATTATTATTATTATGAATTTGTTTATTGCTCATATACCAAGGAGCATTAATGGCCAATCGAATAATTTTATTTTGAAAAGGCTGCATTACGTGATTACTCCACGTCAGATGTATCTAGATAAACTCCGGGGTACTTGACAGCTTCACTGCGTGGGTTCCATGGGATGTCTGTTCCAATAATTTTAGTTTTGGGATGGCCGTGGATTCGTTTCAGCTTAAATATCTTTATTGTGCATTTGGTAGAATTCTGTTTAATGCACCATTTGGTTAACCATTGTGTTAGCGTATTAACTGCGGCCTGGAGGTGATCTATTGTTGTGAGGAGTTCTGCATGTTGGGAAATTACAGCTGTATCGTCCGCCAATAGCGCTATTTCACCTGGATTGGGACTGAGTATATCATACGTAAATATATTAAATAGTGTCGGTCCCAAGATGCTACCCTGTGGAACTCCTGCATGTACATTTTGCACTGTAGAGATGGTGCTATTTATGCGTACTATAAATTTCCGATCTTCTAAAAATGAAAAAATAATGGCAACTAGGTACTGAGTGATATTAATACGTAGCAATTTAAATATATTTCAGGCTTTTTATCCAAACCTTATCAAAAGGTTTGGTGACATCCATAATGGCAATAACGGTAAATTGTTTATTTTCGAATCCTTTTGAGATAATTTCAGAGATTCGTTGAAGCGGGTGTACTGTAGATTGCCCCTGTCGGAATCCAAACTGTACCGGTGGTATTAGCTGTCTTTCGTCTAAGGATATTTTTAATCGTTGTGCTATAACTTTTTCGAGTAATTTGGATAAGGTTGGGAGGAGGATTATTGGACGATAGTTACTGCAATTCTTTTTGTTTTGACTTTGTTTAGAAAACTTAAGAATGTGTACAAGTTTCCACTTTCCAGGAAAGTAACTAATTCTCATGCAGGCGTTGAATACGCTTGACCTAAATGCAAGTGCTTTGCTGGTTAAGTGTTTTAGAACTATGTCCGATATCAGTTCGTGTCCAGGAGCTTTTTTTAATAGAAGGGCATGGATATAGGTACGATTCTAGTTCCTTAGAAGAAGTGGGATCGCCAAAATCAGTAACAATTGTTAAGTGAGTTTCTATATGTGATTGAGCTGTATTGGCATGCACTCGATTTTCATCGGCTGTTGTTGGTGTAAATACTTTCTCTAGATATTCCGCAAACAATCCACATTTTCTTCGTCCGTGGTGTATGAGGAATTATTTTCTGTTAGGGTAGGAATTACGTCAGGCTGTCTGGTTTCATTTTTCGTAGCTTTCCATAGTTCGAGGCTCGTTGGTTCAATATTTTCTAGATAGTTTCTAAAGTTGTTCTTTCTGTGTGTGTCAATCTCACATTAGATGACTAATATTGTTTAGTTAATTTTTAATTAGTAGATTCTTACTTCTTTGCCACTCTCTTCTAAGTTTTCTTTTTTGTTGATGTTGGGATTATTAATTTTGCGTTTGCGGTTAGGAATGGTTGCCAGGTGAACGGATTTAGTAATGGCTGTCGTAAGGGCTGTAACTTGATCGTCGATTACTGGAAGACAGGCAATTATTGACGGATTTTGTAGCTGAGCGTCGAGTTTTTTCTTAAATAGTTCCCATTTAACGTACTCTTTGATTAATTTAGGTAGCTTGAGTCTGTAAACCGGTGTAGTCGTGAAGGTTATGAGCACCGTTAAATGGTCAGAACCGAGTTCGGAAATTACATTCCGTTCTTAGTTTATTTCCACCAGTGGCGTGCATCGGGGTCACCTCAGTTACCTTATTTTAGAAAAATCTGGTACTCCAATGTTTTTTAGCCAAAAGTTTTCGCCGTGTGGGGTCCGGCGCCGGGCCTAGACCCGTAGAATAGTCCCACGGTATATCCTGCCTGGCGTAAGAGGCGACCTAAAAGGACAGCACACACATTTACACATACACCCTCTTCTACATCTACACAACATGTACACGGGGGCAGGGAAGACCGGTATCTCCGTTTTTCAAGAAGTATCGAGGTGGGGCCCTGGTTGGGTTGATCTGGCAATGGTAGCTGGCTTAGAAACCAGGTATGGCACACCTGGGCAGACGGGTAGTATAGGGGCCCACCCTTTCCTAACCAGCGTAGGGGGCTGCCCTTTCAACCCTCGAAAAATCCCGTGGTATGTAGTAGTGCCAGGTGGTGCCTGAAATAGGGCCCTGCTGCGTATCTCGGGGGGCTTCGTCAGCGGCGGCCCAGACCTTCTAATCGGGACCAGCTCTGCCATGATATTTCGCGGAAATGGTACACGGAGGACCCCAACCCCAAATCAATCACTCATACTACTTCACGCACACTAACACAGAACAAGTACAAACAGAAACAAAATACACACCATCCCCAAAACTTAAATATGGAAGAACAAAACATGGATTATGGTTCAAACGTGCCACAAAACCTGCTCCAAAAAAGTAACAGAGGAAGGCTCCGAAATAAATTCGGAGAAAGAGGAACTGCTTCTCGGGTCATCAGGCAGCGAATCCGAGGGGGAGACTAGCGTTTCCCCCATGGATAAAGCAGCTAGGGAGGCCCGTCGCAAAGAGAAGCGAAAGGAAAATAAGCGTAAGACCAGGACGCTTAAGAGGCGAGAAGAGAGGGCAAAACGGAGGGAACTGCGGGAAGGCCAGGGTCCATCGGCCCAGGCAAGCCAGCCAGGCAGAACACTCTTCCCAGGAAGCGGCTGACAAGGGTCCTAGGGAAGCAAGTCCAGGCGACTCTCCAAAGAGTGGCCAGGGCCAGCAACCTAGGGGCCCATGTAAGCTGCAGAGACAGCCCTCGGGAAAAATAAGAGGTCCGGAGGCGAGGAGAGCAAAAGGGGCTGCTGCACGCAAACCCATAGAGCTCATCACGCACTCCATGGGACGAGTCAGGGTAACGGAAGGCCAACCAGGTCCTTCAGGTACCCGACCGACCATTAAGAGACCGAGGAGTGATGACACTCCCCCAGAGGCAGTGAAAAAAAGGCCAAAAAGCTTACCGAAGCAAGCAGGGAAAGCCAAGGCTTCTCATCCTTTGAGAAAAACCACGGCTAAGTCCCAGCGAGCAACGGAGCCGAAGCCGCCTAATAGGGAGAACCAGGTTGTAATCAGGTCTGACAGACCAGATGGCCAGGTTCTCCCAAAGGAAGCTGAGGCAATTAGAGCGAACATAGTTGCCGAGATGTTCAGTGCCATGGCAGGCCCCGAAGGAGGTCCCCAGGGGCCAGAACTCCGGTTTAGGAACTCAGGACTAGTGGAACCAGGCTGGTTCTTATTCACTGCCCAGGACGACACCTCAGCAAGATGGCTGGAGGGCTGCCCACCTCTCAGTGCCGAGGAAGTCACCTTTTCTCCAACAAGGGCATCGGAGGCACCATGGCCAGAGAAGGTGGGTTTCTGGCTCAGAAGCCAAGAGGAGGTTGACCTGGAAAAGCTGAGGCAGATGCTTTCTATGCAGAACCGCTCACAAAGAGTGGAGGCATGTTCAGACGACAGGAGGACCATGAGGGTGGTTCTTGACCTTATGGTCAGCGGAGATACTGTCCGAACTCTGGAGGAGTCTGGGTGGCAGCTCTACTACCAGTTGGTTACTCTCGCAGTGCGAAGGGTGCCGACGTGGAGTGGAGCAGTCCGCCAGGACTCTTCTGAGGCCGGCGTGTCAAAGCAGGCCAAGAAGGACAACTGAAAGGACCACAGCCCCCGCACCATTAGCTCCCCATAATGGATTTACTGCGGGTAAGTCAGATCAATCTTCAGCACAGTAGGGGCGCTACGGCAGAGCTGATGAGCGCCCTAACTGGCAGGAGAGAAATAGTCCTCATTCAAGAACCGTATGTTTACAGGAATAAGGTCAGGGGACTGAGGATGTACGATGTAGTGGTTGGCGAGGAAGTAAACGATCGACCCAGGATCTGTATCATGGTGTCCAGGGATCTCAGCATGGTACCACTACCGCAGCTGGGAACCAAGGACCTCACTGCAGCGGTTCTGGAGTATTATGTAGGTAGTAGTAGGAAGCGCCTATTTTCCCTCGGATGACGCGCGTATACCTACGGAGGAATTCGAACGCTTAATACCGTTTGCGAGAGATAAAGGTCTTCCGGTAATTGTCGGATGTGACGCCAATGCACATCATTCGGTGTGGGGGAGCTCAGACATTAACCCTCGGGGCGAAACCCTACTAGAATATTTGGAGTCCACGGATCTTGAGATAATGAACAAAGGTACAGAGCCCATTTTTGTCAATAGCATCCGAAAGGAGGTAATTGACATTACAGTGGCCTCTAGGTGTTTTTCAATCAATATTGAAAACTGGAAAGTGACGTCGGATATCGTGGCATCTGATCACCGTATGATCAGAATGGAAATGAATTCCGACAAGCCTCTGGAAATTCCCTACCGGAACCCCAGTTCAACAGACTGGGAAAGCTATCGTTCCAATCTCGTTCGCCAAGGAGGCCAACCAGAGGAAGGTATATGCACAAAAGAACAATTAAGTAAAGACGTAGAGCAACTGGCAAGTAAAATTGTTTCAGCTTATGTAAAGGCTTGCCCTCTCAGGGAGGCTCGAGTTCGTAGGGTACCATGGTGGACCGGCACTCTAGCCGATATGCGCAAGGAATCCAGGCGAATCTTTAATCGAGCGATCAGAGAAGGGACACAGGCCTCATGGGACACTTTCAAAATGGCCAGGAATAGGTTTAAAAATGAGTTAAGCCGCAGCAAAAGATCTAGCTGGCAGAAATACTGTGCAGAGTTAAACTCAGTATCAGACTCTGCTAGACTGATGAAAATCTTAAGCCGCGAAACTAGTCAAACAGTAGGAGCGCTAAAAAAGGCAGATGGGATGTGGACAACATCCAGAGAGGAGTCGTTACAACACCTCCTGGAAGTCCACTTTCCAGGAGAAGGCGCCATCCAGTTAGCACCCATAGCGGAATAGGAACCAGTTCCTATAGAGACCTGGCAGTTCGCTGAGGGAATTATAACGGAAGGTGCAGTCACATGGGCAGTACAGGAGTTTGATCCCTTTAAGTCGCCGGGGCCAGATGGGATCTTCCCAGCATTGCTTCAGAAAGGCCTGGATATCCTTCTTCCACATATAGTAAGGGTATATAAGGCCAGCGTAGCAATGGGATGGGTCCCAGAACAGTGGAAGGCAGCCAGAGTGGTCTTTATTCCCAAGACGGGAAGGGAGGACTACACAACTGCCAAATCATTTAGGCCCATTAGTCTTACATCCTTTCTTTTAAAGACCTTGGAAAGGATCATTGATAGGCATCTAACGGAAAGGGTAATAAGAACACACCCATTCCACAGGAATCAGCACGCATACAGACGTGGAAGATCGACCGAAACTGCACTCCACGCTGTCGTGCACAAGGTCGAAAGGGCACTACACTATAAGGAAGTGGCCCTTGCAGTACTTTTTGACATTGAAGGCGCATTTGACAAGGCAAGAACGGCTACAATATGTCAAGCTTTACAGGCCAGGGAAACCCCTCCCGTTCTGGTCAGTTGGGTGAGAACAGCACTGGAGCAAAGAACCGTGACGGCAAACCTAGGAGACTGTTCAGTGAGGGCCAGGGTGACGGGAGGTTGCCCGCAAGGCAGTTGCATCTCACCTCACCTGTGGTGTCTTATAATGGAGCATACGCAGACGATGGACTGGTACTTGTTACTGGCAGGTTCCTAAACATCGTTTGCGATAGAATGCAGGTAGCTTGCAGGATTATTGAAAGATGGTGTGAAGAGAAAGGTCTGTCGGTAAACTCACTAAAAACTGAGATCATTCTCTTCACAAAAAGACGAAAACTTCAGGGTCTGACGATACCCATTATGTACGGAAGACCACTTGCATTAGTGCAAGAGGTCAAGTACCTGGGGGTAATCTTCGACAGCAAATTAAGTTGGAGTTCGCATGTCGACAGGACGGTGAAGAAGTCGACAACGACCTTATGGCAGTTGCGCAGAGTTATAGGCAAGAACTGGGGGATAAACCCCAAGATTCTGCACTGGCTCTACACATTGGTAGTAAGGCCAAGAGTTCAGTACGGCTCAGTGGTCTGGTGGCCTAGTGTAGAGCGCCCCAGTATTTCCGTAAGATTGGCAAAGGTCCAACGACTAGCCTGTCTCGGAATTACAGGGGCAATGAGGACAACCCCAACAGCCGCACTGGAGGTAATATTGGGACTCCCGGGCCTCGACACTTGGATAAAGAGAGAGGCCATGGCTACCCACCTCAGAATGCGGGATACGGGGCTATGGAATGACCAGGGAGTTCGCACGGGCCATGCTAGGATCGCCGACATGGCTGCTAGAGAAATACCTCTATCAGCCTACAGGGTAACCGAAGCAGAGGACCGGCTAAGGTTAGAAAAAGGTTTCTCTTTCACTATCCCAACAAGGGAACAGTGGGAGCAAAAAAGGGTTAAGTTCCAGTCGAATGCCTTGATATGCTACACGGATGGTTCTCGAGTGGCGGAAAGGCAATCCTCTAGAGCAGGAGTTTATATGGAAGGCCGGGGGGGTGCAAGAAAGCTATGCTTTAGGAAGATTCTCCACGGTATTCCAAGCAGAAGTTTATGCCATTCTATCGGTGGCAACAAGGAACGAGGTTAGGATATCCCCAGAGCAAAAAATTTATATTTGCTCCGACAGCCAAGCCGCACTAAAAGCAATCTTCTCGGCCAGGGCAAGATCAGCTCTTGTCCAGGAATGTGGAGATGCTTTAGCCGAATTGGCAAGGGAAAAAGACGTCGAGCTCATCTGGGTCCCGGGACACACGGGGGTCCAAGGCAACGAGAAGGCGGACGAACTAGCCAAACTCGGAGCCGGGGAAACTTGTTATGGACCGGAACCTTTTTTGGGTATAACAAGGCAGCAGGTTTCAGCAGCCCTAACCGGGTGGGCCTACAAGACCAGCTAGGAAAAGTGGAAAGGATGCAGGGGCTGTCGTCAGGCAAGCTAAAAAACTTGTCGTATTGGCTAAAAAGCAATGGCGTACCAGAATTTTCTAATATAAGGTAACTGAGGTGACCCCGATGAACGCCACTGGTAGAAATAAATTAAATTTATTTTGACCAAACAATGCCACTTTATGAAATATTAACCTACACCAAGTTTCATTAGAATACCTCTAGGCGTTTTCCAGATTTAAAAAAAAAATCTTCAAACTTCAACATCCTGTATTTTGAAAACGAAGCCGTTTAGGTTCCATGTTTGTTGAACTGTTTATCTTAGATTTGATCAAGAAATCGTCCCTTAAAATCCATTAACACCCTGTACTATAATTTTAAATGCATAAAATAAAATAAATAAACAACATTAAATATATAGAGTAACATAAATAACTAAAGTAAAAATATTTGATATAGGCGCTATTCCAGATGCTGCACAAAGATGACCCCGTAGTTCTGTATCTGTAGTGTATGGAGGTATTCCATAACTTTCATCCCGCAGTTGTCTTAAAAAAATAAACAAGTTAAACAAAACTTCCCGTGTTTGACCTCTAATCACACTACCGCTTGTAATGCAGCACACTGTATGTATGATACATTTAATTTAAATAATTATATCCAGATATTTAATGGGTATCATGTGATATGACAGTTGTATGTTTTAACTGGTGGGGTTGCAAGGACAACCAGAGGGTTGTTTATAATTAGTAGTAACAAAATAACTTGAATTCATAATCTACGAGAAATAGCCACGTTAAGGGTTAAATTCCCATTAATTGTGAAACGTAATAATTGATGATTTGATACGTAGTAGTAATATGGCATTCTCTACCATGAAATTTAACTTCAAGTCACAAATATTATTTAAATATATAAATCAGGATTATTTCATTCCATTTAACGTGGTATATTACTACGAAACCAGTAAAACCAGTGAAAGTGGGTGTTGTGGTATGCTGCTGAACTATCTATCCAAGTAACAGAGTTTTCAGAGAGCTACAACGAGCTTTGATTTGTTCGGGAACAACCAAAGGGTGTGTTTGCTGACTAGAATCTATCCAGTTATGAGCTGAGGTAGAGCATTCAGGTAGAAGATAAACATTCAGAAGGTTAGTGTTTATTTATTACAAAATATTAAGAAATTACAAAGCAAGTTTGGTGCGACAAATTGTTAAGATATTGTAATTATATTTAGAAATCAATTTAGAAGAATTATTTTTCTAAATTCAATAGCGATTCGAGTACTCGACGTTTTTCGACAATTATATTTTGAAAATTACACATCTTGGAATTAAGTTATTTTTAGAATTTTCATTTAATAAAGTTTCGATAAATTTAACATTTGTTTAAAGTATCTTTGACAATATGTATTTTATTTTGTAATGTCAGATCAAACTTCAATGTGCTACTAACAAACTGAACGTATGAATTTATCTTCGTGAAGTGCCTGAAATTTGTATTTGCTTCATAAAATCAAATAGTTATTATATTTTAAAAGTAATCCAGTATTTAACTATTAGAGAAAGTTGTTAGTTGAAGACTAACCCATTCAGCTGGGAGTTATAAGTCTTATTGCTTGTAAAACTGACTAGTCGAGGTTTTAAAAATCTATAATCACATGACATAATTTTAAATGTCAAATTGATTTAGGAGTTACGTCAATTCCTATATATTGCATTAAGAAGTAAGATAAGTACATAAGTGCACTGTACCTGATAGTATCTCTTTTTAATAATTAGTAAAAGGGTATATTTAATTTGATATAAAATAGGGCTCAAAAGGGAGAGCTATTACATTTTGACTCACAACTTGAGGCTTGATATTAATTGAAATAACACAGCGAGGAGTTATATTACAATTTGGCACTACAAGTGGGGCAAGATATGTTACACGCTGCCTAATTTACTTATTTTATCCGTTTTATAAAACGAGTTCATGAAAACCTACTTCTAAATAACGCTAAATTACTAAAATTCAAACAACACTTCACACTAATAATAATAATAATAAATGTCTTTATTACTATACTCGTAATACAGAAAAAAATTAGATTTATAGTTAGGGCGAGATTCAGTACATATGCTAAGTTGTATTTTACATATAATGATTAAATCAAACGTAATTAACATACGTCTGCTCTTCCAACTAACCCCTAAGGTTTGAAAATGACAAACAGAGCAGCTAGAAATAGAAAATAAAAGAAACAAGAAAAAATTTCACAATAACTGAACAAGACAATTTATGAAGAAATAATTACCAATTTACGGTAACTAGCAAAACATAATATTAGCCAATTAACAAAAAAAAGGGTGGTATTTAACAGTCTACCAAATTTACCCAACCTTTTCGTACAAAAAAATACTTTCGTTTCCCAAAAATACTAAATGCTCACCAAAATTAAGAAAATACATAATCTTAGAGCGACACCCAAAAATTGACATCATGCTAGTCTCTTATATTATTTGTTCCCAAAAATAACTTTCGTTGGCTAAAAATGGTAAATGTTCACCAAATTTTATTCCGCATTTAACTTTAACATGATACCCAGATATTTAATTTTCGTCAGCGTCTTATACTATTTAGCATTTAAAAAACACTATTTCTTTGGCAAAAATACACAATGTTTACTATATTTTATACCACATTCAATTTCAAAAGTATACCCAGATTTATATTTCTTGTTGGCCTAAATATCACTTATAAGAAAAATCGATCGTGTTTTATTAGGTCTTGTTTATTAATGGGGACATAGAAATAAGTCTGAAGAATTCTTAGAAATAAATCAATATATTTATATATATAATGCTTCTCTACGTCTGTATGTAACTGAACTCCTCCTAACCGGCTGGACCGATTTTGATGAATTTTTTGTGTTTAAGTGGGTCCCTGGATGGTTTAAATTTACAATTGGACCCGGTAAGTGGCACTGCAATCGGGTTCCAGGCAATTTAAAAAAAATTGACGAAATTTCTTTTTTAATTTTTTAAAGATTTCTCGCATATCAAAACATATAACCCCAAAATGTTACCACTCCCCAATATTTTTTAAAATTAAAAAAATCGAAAATTCGAATATCGAAAAAACGTTTGCTGAACTCCCTAATAGCAGGCATCAGGCAGAACAACGTCTGTCGGGTCCCCCAAAATTTCACCCCCGCCCCCCACCACCCCGCAATATTTTTTAAAATGAAAAAAATCGAAAATTCGAATATCGAAAAAACGTTTGCTGAACCCACTGATAGCAGGCAGCGGGCAGGACAACGTCTGTCGGGTCCGCTAGTATATATATAAAAATCTAATACAAATTTCACAAAACAAAATTGAAAATTAAACTTATTAAGTTTTTTCATACGGCAATACACTGGTTACACTCACTGTAAAAGCTACCAAACACAGAGTGCGGCTGCAAGCTGAAGCCTGCAAGAAGTTTGTCTGGATCTGGAAGCGACAAGGAGAGATGCTCGAGCTTATTTCATTTTTGGAGTAACAGAATAATTATTTGACGCACAAGTAGTTTTTTCGAGAAAGACTAAATATAAATGGATAGCGCGAATATTTATTATGTGCAGCACGGCCGCGTAACTTGAGCGTTCTAAATTTAGTGAACATTTAGTAAAATTGATAAGACATATGGAATTTAAAATGTAAGCAATGGTAAAACAATACGCAACATAACTATTTTAGTGGTGCTGTTCTCATTTTCTGAAGTATAATAATTTGGGTTCCATTAAGATTTTTTTATGTTCATTAAATTTTTTGGTGGACAGCGCTAGGGATGTATGGTTTAATTTGGTGTACATTATATTTGATCCCAAAAAAAAAACAAAATGACAATGACCTACTGCGAGCAACCAATGAATTATTGTTCCAAAAAATAATAGTAAAAAGAGCTTTTGAGAGTTTTTGACCAGTTAAATATCGAAGTTCGTGCGGTAAGTTATTGAGAACGTTAGCAATGCAGTACGAGAAAGACCCATTAAATAATTGTGTATGATGGAGAGGTAAAGGCAGAGTATGCTTATGCCTTAAATTAAGAGTATGGAAGTCTGTTCTATATTTAATATTATGACACATATATGGTGGAGATCTTTCCTTTAATAGCTTAACATAAAACAATATCGAATGCATCTCTCCACGATTTTTCATGTTTAACCATCTAATTATTTTAAATGAATGCTTGATTCGCTGGAACTTACGGATACCAAAACTAGTCAGATAGCGAATATTAGGAAGTTCGAATAAGACACATAAACACAACAATTAAACAAAACGGTTCAGTTACACGCTGTTTTGAAAGCGAAAATTTGCCAACGAGTACCTAGTACCAAAGAGTACTATACCTACTCATAAAGACAGTTAGCCTTATGGGTTATAAGTCATCGCAATAATCGTCACGGCCGCTAGGATACCCGGAGTTGGGCCCTCAAGCTGGCGTGACTCGAACTAAGCACAGTTTATTCATCCTGTGAGCGCGCCAATAATACAGATTTCTGTAATATTTTTGCTGTCTGTAACAGTCCAGCGTTGCCATGTTGTCATAAAATGCGAAATTGCTAGAAATTTTAACTTAAGCCAAAATACTTTCATTACTTTAACTTGCTTTAACAAAGATTAATAGTATGATGCTAATGAAAATATTATCGATAATATGGCAAATTTTTGCGAAAACGGTTTCCGTCAAAATTTGGTATATTATAAATAATTATTTGTTAAAGTAAAACATTCAAATGTTATATAGGTGGCATAGTACTAAAAACAATATTTATTATTATAAAAATTAGATGCTTGTCACGTATTTTTACTTGGTTTCTTTTTGATGTTGGTTGGTTTGAGTTTAAATAAATGTTCATATTTATTCGTTCGTTTATTACATCAACATTATTGGATACACGAATGTAATTCGAATGACTATTCAATTCTCCTGTCATCTGTCGAAAAGTAACCAATGAAAATCCAGAATTCTGATGTTTATTGACCAATCAAAAAAATATCAGTGGATATATCTTCCTAGAAGGTATTCAAGTGACTATTTTTAACAAATGCGATTTTTATTAGAAAAAGTCAATATTAGTGTTCTGTTACTATAGAAATTACGTAGTTTGTTGCTAGATTTACTGAAAACTAATTTGAAAAAGTATTTTGGTTCATTAAATAGTCTCTCGAATACCATTCTTAGTCAAAGTTAAGTAGATTATTTTTGCGGTGGTATCACTACTCATGTCCATTGCGCTTGGGATTAGGACTCGTGCTAGCGCACTCGTCCTAATCGTACCAAAGCGCAATGGACATTCGTGACACCACCGCAAAAATAGTCGAGATAACTTTGACTACTCATGGTATTATAAGTGATTATTTTTTTGAATGAAACATCTAGACCTTTCTTGAATTATTTGTTTTAATAATTGCGGGTATATCAAAGGTACATTTTAGACACAACGGGAAGTTTTGAAAAGCAGTCAAAACAATGCAATAAATTATTATTTTGTATTTTTATGTTGGAAACAAAATAATTATCGTAATCAGTTTTTTATCGTTTAAAAAATTTAAAAATTAATTGCTATTTTATCGGTTATTGTAATATAAAAATAGTCACTTATAATACCATGAGTAGTCAAAGTTAAGTGGACTATTTTTGCAGTGGTATCACCAATGTCCATTGCGCTTCGGTATGATAAGGACGAGTGGGCTAGCACGAGGACTAATCCTAAGCGCAATGGACATGAGTAGTGATACCACCGCAAAAATAATCTACTTAACTTTGACTAAGAATGGTATTCGAAAGACTATTCAATGATCCAAACTAGTTTTTCAAATTGGTTTTCAGTAAATCTACCAACAACCTACGCAATTTCTATAGTAACAGAACATTAACATTGTCTTTTTCTAATAAAAACCACATTTGTTTAAAATAGACGCTTGAATACCTTCTAGGAAGATAAATCCACTGATATTTTTTTGATTGGCCAAGAAACGTCAAATTCTGGATTTTCATTGGTCACTTCTTGACAGATGACAGGTGAATTGAATAGTCCAAATAATTGTATTGCATTTAGTGAACCTTGTCAGTGCTTATAAAAACAGCAGATGTTTTGTTTTTCTGCGAATACATTTTCGTGTATAATACTATAATGACATCTAAAACGTATTAAGATTCTGAAATATTTTGTTTTCCCTAAATACCGTTCTTTGTATTAGTATTTAGGCAGGCAATTAGGTTCAATTATTTCGCAGAGAAGTGAAAGATGATTCACTAATGATGTGGTTTCTTGGATTGACAGTATATATGCAACGTTTTCTTTGAAAGTCCACTACCGAGCTCTGTGGCTCAGTGCGTAGCACGTCCACTTAGCATTCGGGAGGTCGTGGGTTCGATTCCTGCGGCCGCCTGCCTTGATTCAGGTTTTTAGGTGGTTTTCCTGAGTCAACAGAGTACCTTCTCCGAGGCGAATGCCGGGGCAGTATTTCTCCACCTTTCCTGACCTTTCTTCCAGTGTCCACCCCTCCTTTTTCTCACCCATCCCGAGTTTCCCGTTCTTGGCTGAAGAGGGACGGAAGGTCCCTATAGCAGCCCGCCCCCAGTTGGGGAAATTGAAATAACCTTTACCTTTGTCTTTTTGAAAGTCCACTAGTTTTGCTTTTGCTGAAGTTCGAGTTATTGATCCAAGTTTCTGACGCGACTTTGTGTGGTGAAAGCAACTGCTTCCTTTAGTTACTATGGCTTCTAATTCGTGCGTGTATTTTGAATGCAATCGAAATCGTAAAACTCATTGCGATTTAAGTTTCTTTCAGTTTCTAACGGAAACATGATACTATAAAGTTATAGTATCATGCAACGGAAATCCAAAGACGCCGTACGTGGTTAATTAATTGTGGCAATGCTCGGCTGTTTTCCTTGCTTCAAGACCAATTAAGTGAAAAAAGTGTGTGCTGTGCATTTTACTGAACCGCAATTTATGATCATTCATAATGCTATTCCTCAGCATTATAAAACCGGAGACATAGGCGAAATAACTTCGGAGCGTAATCAACCTCCTCCACCATCTCCAAAAAGACTTACGTTAAAAACGGACGCGGCGCCGTTCCAAAAGTGTATGGCAAAGACAAGGCTCCTTTTTATTCGGAAAGTCTAATTGCAGAAAATCTGCAGGTGAGTTTATCTAAAATGTATATTTTTCCTTAAGCGGAGAATAAGGAAGTTTATAAGGCGTAACAGAAAAAGTTTTGCGTTTCTGAATGTTTTTCCCATCGGCTTTTTTTCGTTAATGTTTCTAGGGCACTTACTAGCGATTTTGCATAAGCTGCTTTAAAAAGGCATTTTTTTTATTCAAACACTCAAATACACTAAAATTTCGATATGAGTGGGCCATCATAATTAATAATGGTATATTTTACAGCAAGAGATGAAACATCAGTTATTACGTTATAATCATAGTTATTTTTGTATTAAGTGGGCGAAATCACTGTTTTTTGCGGCGTATGAGAATGTCAGTTTTGGCCGAGACCGTCAGGTTAAGGCAAAAAACTCATTCTTTGTAAAATTCTGGGCTTGCAAAAATTGTAAACCCAGTTTTTTGGAGAAAAGTCAAAATTTACAAATGGGACGATACGGTTGCTTTATGACTTTTAAATACATAAAGCATTTTTTAGCTATTGCAACAATTTATTAAGAGTTTTGAGAACTAAATTTAATTCAATTTAGCGATTAAAATAATTACAATAAACAAAAAAACATCACTACTTTCGAAACGTTTGTGAATTTTTTTTACATTAAATGTAGCTGTAATGAACTCACAAATAATTTATGTGGCAAACAACATCGACGTTAGTATACCAAGACGTCAATATATACAAGAATTAGCTTTGCCTCTAACAAATGACCAATTACATTGGCGATCACTACTCAAAAGCTTACCACCGGAAATTTCATCTAAGAAGAGAAGAAGTAGCTGAAACTTCTTCAAGCCATCTAGTAAATGACCCTAATAACCACACAATTAAAAAGCGCTGCTTTTTTGCAAAAAGCTAGCAAAAGAAAATATTTTTGTAAAAACAAATTGTGTTTATCGCATGTAGGGGTTTTGTGCACTAGTTGTACATCCTTGAACCAAAATGACGAAAATGAATGGTTTTGTTCTATCTCTTAGTATTAAAAAAATTGTTCTGTCCATAAATGTATATAGAGATTTAAAATCTTGAAGTTTATGAGAGGATGTGTTTACTATTATGAAATTAGCATGATCTACAAAAACCCTTAAAAAATAGCAAATAATAAATAGAATACTATTTTTTTAATGTTAGCAGCAACTGAAATATAACTAAAAATCTTGGTAATAGTAAATGAACATCTCATATTAAAGTTTATTGTCATATAAAAGGTTCTTCGTATTGTCTGTTATTCTTTATATTTGTCGCCATTTTGAATAATAATGCCTAATTTGATTGGCTATACCCTTCCGTTTTCTTTCCAAAATCTTCCAACGAGTGTCTTTTTGCTTGTTGTACTATTTCGATTACCTTTGTTTATTGTTGTTTATATTACGAATAACTTTTAATCGTTTAGTGCTTACGTACTCTTTAAATTTTTCCTGTTCTTATTTTCCTATCACTAAATTGTGGAAGTGCTTATTTCTGGGCTATTTTTAGTTCTTCCGTCTGTGATTTGTTTTCCATATGTTTTGTTTACTAGAATACAGTCAATTGCCGATTTTTTGTTTCTACTCTTAACCTCCCATGTGTATATATTTTAATATTAATATTATTATTGCCCCAATTTGTTGGCGATAACTGAAAGAAATTAAATGGGGTATTACAACAATTACAAGTTTTAATATGAATTATTGTTAATTTCAGGGCTTATTAAAAATTCTGATTGTTTTATTAAAAGCAATAATAAATGGTATCTTGCCTCCTATAGTTTATTTATTGGCAACAAATTTAAATCAACGCACCGACTAGCATTTGAGAATACAAATCAAAGAGTTGGGTTGTAACCCACAGTCCAACTTTTATGCTGGTATAGCAAATACCCACTTTTAAACGTGTGACAGAACCTATAAAATTGAACTTACACAAAGCTGATCGAACACACAAAAATTCAGCGTAATTTGATCGCAAATTGACCAACAATTAATAAATCCACCTCAGGTAATCAATAACAATGCAAATTAAACGAACCAAGTTGTTTAGCTAACCTGTATTTGTTTCATTTCACGTCACAGGGGACGGTAACCTGGCAACTGTTTGTTTGATGGTCACATTCTTTTCCGAGTTCTGCAAAATTTGGTGACGCCACACATGTAATATCTTTCTGGCACGTTCCCTGCAGCTGCTGCCTGTCTCTAGATCACGAGCGATGTCTGCCTAAGCTGTTGCACGTTGCTGCGAACCTCTCCCAGTTCCCTGCCTTTTCGTATTGAGCTTGAAAAGTGGACCTCATACCTGGATTACGCTTCTTAGGGACGCCACCCTTGTAATTTCCTTCTAGACGGCTTTCTGCTGCGGCTGTCTTCGTATAACCCACAAACAAGGGCCCCTTTACACGCTGCACGCGACAATCTGCTTGCCACATCTCCAAAACTTGCCGAAATATAGTTCCGAAATCGAACACAAATGGGCGAATCTTCCGGAACAATTTTCTCTTAAACTGCACTTTCTAACTTGTATCAAGTACAAATGGACTCTGCACACTAGATATTAAATAAAAACCAACAACTGGCACAAATGATAACTTGTAACATTCGAAATCAATCAAGACTCGGCAGCCAATATTATAAACAGCTCTGGCTTGGCTTCCCTAATAAACAATAATAATTGAACATTTAGTTATTATAGCAACAAGTTAATAATTGTTTTCAAGTAATTTTTTACAATGTTTCTCCTTATCTATGTACCAATGCGTCAAATTATATGTTATTTGTGGTATCATTTGAATGATTGCATGAAACCTGACCTGAGCTAGAATCAT
The DNA here is from genome assembly GCA_940337035.1 of Agriotes lineatus. Lineage (NCBI taxonomy): Eukaryota > Metazoa > Arthropoda > Insecta > Coleoptera > Elateridae > Agriotes > Agriotes lineatus. Next base: position 23,633,363 of record OW679201.1, on the reverse strand, counting down.
ATATAAATATTATTATATTAATAAAAATAGCATAATAACATAGCAATGAATTAAGATATACACTCTTTATATGTCCAGGGTGAATCCAGTGCTCTTAACAAAAATGAAGGATTAAGAGTGCCTCCACTCAATTTCTGTTGTTTGCACCTTATTTCTTGTGCTGTTCTGCCAATTAATTGATTGACGTCTGTTTTGAACGGTGTTTTGGTTTCGATTTTCTAAATATCTTCTTTTATTTTTCGAAAAACCTGTCTTTAAAACGTAAGTGAAATCAAATAATTTTTAGATTTAAAGTTGTGCATTGTACAATCATTTTTACAGGCGCCGCGTCATATTAAATTTTTCTGTTGGTGTTGTTGGTAAGATGAAGGGCCGTCCGTTTAATTGGCAAAGCCAAGCAATGGTATTGACACTGCTTAAACGTATTTCGAAAGGAAAAAACAAAACAGAGATTACTACAACAAACACATAAAAAAGATGGAAATACATACAGATGAAATTGTAATATAACACTCCCTTACGGTGTTATTACAATTAATATCAAATTAAATATACCATTTTACTAACTATTAAAAAGATGCACTATCAGGTACAGCTTAATTATGTACTTACCTTACTTCTTAATACAATAAATAGGATTTGACGTATCTCATAAATCAATTTGATATTTAGAATTATGTCATGTGGTTATAGTCTTTTAAAGCTTCGACTAGTCAGTTTACAAGCAATGGGATTCCTGACTCCCAGCTGAATGGGTTAATTTTCAACTAACAACTTTCTCTTGTATTTAACGACTGAATTACTTTAAAAATATAATCATTATTTGACTTTGTGAATCAAATACACGTTTCAGGTACTCCACAAAATTAAATTCATACTTTCAGTTTTTTAGTACAACATCGAAGTTTGATCTGACATTACAAAAATAAATAGATATTGTCAAAATTAGTTTAATCACATGTTAAATATCCAAACTTGATTTAAATGAATATTCTAAAAATTAACCAAATACCAAAATGTATATTTCAAATTATAATGATCGAAAAACCTCGAGTACTCAAATCACTATAAAATTTAGAAAATTAATTCTTCTAAATAATTTCTAAATATATTTATAATTATTTTAATGATTTGCCGCACCAAACTTGCTACATAACTTCTTAATATTTCATAAGAAATGAGCACTAACCTTCAGATTGTCTATCTTGTACCTGAATGTGTTATCCCAGCTCCTAACTGGATAAATTCTAATTAGCAAACACCTCCCTGGGTTGTTCACGACCAAAATAAAGCTCGTTGTAGCTCTTTGAAACCTCTATTATGTGGATAGACAGTTCAGCAGCATACCATAACACTCACTTTCATTTTTTCACTGGCTTCGTAGTAAAATACCACGTTAAATGCAGTCAAACAATCTTAAATTTTATATTTGAATAATATTTGTGACTTATAGTCAAATTTGATCGTAGAGAATACTATATTGCTACTGCAACGGTACTAGCCCTCTGCTAATTAGGGCTAATGAATTTAACTAATTTTCCTTCAGGTAGCTTATCAGTCGGAGATGATTTAGTTCAGCCAGATATACACTTGAAGATTAACAAGCAAACACTAAGATAACTTTAGACAGTTTAATTATAAGATTCAGTATTTACAAACATAGGTATTGTTCTTTAGAAATCAAATAAAATGTATTTTACAATGCGTTTAATTAATTATGTTGGGAACCCGGCTGCTCGTTCCTTGAGCGTTGGCAGCCCGCTTTGCATCTGTGTGTGGAAGGTCCGAATAGCCGCCTTCTACAGAAATCGTTCGGACGCCACTGACCGCGAAGACGAATTGCCCAAAGTAAGTTGCAGTGGTGCCAACTTCCGGATTCGAATGTCCCCTTCGGCGTTGAAACCGCGTGTAACTGCAAATATAGGTTAATTTCGAATATGTTATATTTTTCGCCTTACGACTCCGTGCTAGCGGTCTAATTCTCGTGGATACGGTGGAGTGTTTGTGCGACTGGCAGCCGGAGGGAAGTTGTCGACGTTCGTTCACCTGGAGGTCCGGTTCGTGGAGGCGACTTCTACAGCTCGTGGCCCCGAGGGTGCTGCAGCTGACAGGTAGCAATTTCGATCGGTAAGTGCAGTCCTATAGTCAAACAGAAATTAAACCCTCGTTTCGAATACGTCGTCCAGGAAATTTTGGTGCAATTATTTACTAGCGTCCTCCAAGCGAGGTTTCAATAATTATTAGTTCGGGATATTTACAAGTGTTAAATTTAAACAGCGAGACGGGTTCATTAATTATTAGTTCGGGATATTTACAAGGGTTAAATTTCAACAGCGAAACGGTTTCCCATTCGTGAGCGTCGTTTCTTAAAGCTGTTTATTCGGGGAACGAGTTCAATTAAACAATAGCTAGGAACACGGTCTCCAAGACTGGAGGCTTCGGGTTCGAACTTAGCTAAGGGAAAATGCTAATGTCGGGACGGGAAAAATTCTCTTTAAACGGTCGGATAGGATCAGGATTGGGGATGATTTGGGGCTGGAAGGATACTGGAATGTATGCGGATGAATGTATGAATGAAGTCTGCCCCCTGAATGCGGACGAGAAGCGGCTTTTATAGCTCCTCTTCGTGTTTCGTGCATCAAGCCACCACCTCGGGTCTTCTAAGTGGGAGGGCAGCGCAATACGTGGAGCAGGGATCTCTTGATGACGTAGCCGGCTGCGCGTGCGAAAAATTCAAACTGGTAACGTAGAAATCGCTAGGCTGGAACGCGCGAATTGATTTTAATTCACCAAAACGCGTTTCGACTGGGCGAATCGTTACACTACTACGTATCAAATCATCAATTATTATTCTTCGCAATTAATCGGAATTTAACCCTTGACGTGACTATTTATTGTAGATTATCAATTCAAGATATTTTTTACTACTTGATATAACAAACCCTGTGGTTGCCCTTTTACAACACCACCCGTTAAAACATACAACTGTTACATCACATGATATACATTAGATATCTGGAGATTATTTTAATTAAATTTATCATTCATGTGGTATGCTGCATTACAAAATGATATACAAAAATGTGGATTAAAGCGTTAAACAAATTACCCCTAAAATATAGAAGAAGTACATAATAAGACATACCCATGAAATTATTCAAGAGTGCTAAAAAAAAGAGTTTGTGCAAAATGTTGAGCGACTTGTTGAATGATGATTCCGACAACGTTTGGGATATGTTAAGTGATACACATTTGATATTTAAATTAAATTATTATGTTACATTTTTATGTCCAAAAAGACTACGAATTAAAGTTTATCAAACCATTTGCTTTTCTTGAAATCGTCACTGCCTGCCTAAGCTAGAATTTTTTTCTAACACAGTATTTTTGAAGGAGTGAAGAAATACTATTAAACTGTGTCCTAGTTTTAAAATTAAAAATTAACAAAATCGTTTCTAGGTTAAAATTTTGATAGACAGACGTGGTTTCGACTAGCGGAGTTGTTGACGTTTATCACTTGCATGCAACTGGTTGTTACAGTGATGAACACAGTTAATCAGTTTGACCCATACGAAAGTTAGGATGACGCCAGAGCGTGCTTAGATGAATTCGCTAGTACCTATTTCTTTAGAAAATCATTATAGTAACTCTAGATTTCTGTAGTGACATTTTGTCTAATTTTCAAATCAACTTAACGTTGTAAAGCTTTTTAAAAATTATTTTTCTTGTGGAAAGTTAATCTTTTTTTGTGTTGGTACTGCTCTAGTAGTCACTATCTACCGGTTACCAACGAGTCCGGTAGGTATAATCCATTCCAAACGTTTCTGGAAAAAGCTTGACCATTGTAAACCGACAGTTTAAGTAGGTATTGTAAATGTGGGTCGATATTTTGTAAATCAGCTTTTTTAATTTCGTCATTTATTATACTTTTAAGGTTATGATTCCTCTTAATTATGGTCTTACACTGATGCCTTTTCACAAAATTTCAAAATGAAAAGGTTTTGGAAATACTTTCATTGTTTTTTTAACTTCAGATCTGAGATTAACAAAATTAATTACTTATTTTTCTTGCAAATAGACAGTAATGACAATGCATTGCAATGGTCTTAGGACCTACAACTCAACTCTGATAGCATTGCCAAATTAATGGACATTTCACTAAGCTCAGGGTGAGGTATTTTATATAACTGCAATGCTAAAACTTGAATTTAACAGGATGAATACATTTGTAAAGCAATGCCAGTAATAGCAGAATAATTAAATAAAGAACGCAATAAGCAAAGCTCAATTCTCACAGGGATCTAAGTTGACTATAAGATCAATTTAAAGTAAGAGGTTTGTGCAAAGGTAATAGCCGAACTAAAAAAGATTATTATTTACAAAAAGGATTGCAAAGGCAATGAAATAAAGCGTAGAATTCAAGTAAAGTTGGACAGTGAAATTTTGTCAGAGTTTTAAAAGAAAGGTATAAGAAGTTAAATAAACCAATGAACGTTGCAACGAGCAGCTAAGAAGGCAGGCATTAAGGCATATAACGTAAAATGTAAGAATCAGCAAGACAGGGTAAAAAGCGAAGAAAAGCAGACAATAGATGGGCCAAAAATCGTGTGTAAAAGTAGACAGGTGAATTCGAAGGAAGCCTTGGTGCAGAAAGTACTCTAACTTAAATAATCAGTGCAGTGACGCGTGTGAACCATTAAAAGCAATTAATAAAAACGTGCAGTGGCGAAAAGACACGGTTAATTAGTTATAAATGTAAACAATTACATTAAGGATAAGAATTTTGTAAATAGTTTTAGTTGTAAGCAAATTTAGTGTTAAAAGTAATCAATTTGAACTTGGTCAATATCCGTTTTTTTTATTAATATCCCACTTGCAATTGTTTATAGCGGATTTGAGAGGAGAACAAAAGAATAAATTGTAAGAATTATTGTGTTGAAATGTGCTCCACTTTAAACAAATTTTTTATATAATAAATAAACAGATATCAGAATAAAAAGTATACAGTTTTACTGAGTGCATGCCCAAGGTGGTGTGGTAATATTTTCAGAGATTTCCGTCACAAAAATGTAAAAAGTTCTTCGAAGCCCAGTTGCGATAACCTAGGAGCCGATGCAGCCCAAGTTTTGATCTCTGCGTGGAGCCAAGCGAGTCAACACAGCCCAGAGGGGAAGTTACCAGAGCATAGAGCAGCCTTGTAAGTACGTGTCCCAGGAGTTTCATCAGGATCAGCCCCATAGCAGCCCAAGAATTGCATCAGCGTCTTCTACAAGTTCCCGATTCAAGATCGGTAGAGATCACGTACCATCTTTGGCTAAAACCAGCTACGTTAGGCCCGTGAAACTTATGTATATGTAAGAAGGTTCAATAGTTAAGACTACCCAAGCATTTTCCGTGGCGGTAAAGCAAGTGCAGCTCGCAATATAGGCCGAGTCCATAATTTGAAGTTAGGCGAAGTTTCAACCCAAGCGACGCTTCGAAAAACAATTGAAAATTTGCCCGCGTCTCTTCGACGAGATCGACAATCAAGTGCTGGAAAAACAAATGACAATTAATGCCGCCAAACTACCAGAATTCAAAGTACCGGTAGAAACTTTGATAAATTTCACTTTGCTTTTAAGTCACTGACCGCTAACTTGCCAGCGGGATCCATTTTGGTGTAGCATTTGACCTAATTTCGAATATTTGCTTATTCGCATTAGAGCTAAGACGGAGAACATATCCGTACTCAAATAATTTGAAAAATTACACATTCAACCAGGAACCCAACTGATATGAGTGATTGCTTTACGAATGAGCTAGCGTTTATTTATCAATATTTTCAGGTAAATAGAATATAATAAAGGGCATATAACTATTTATTTTGACAAGTCAAGTAAATACAACTCACTTTTAATCTTCCTAAAATTTGATAGTATAAACAAAATTTTGCATGGTGACTTTAATCAACATTTAATTAATTAATAAATTAAACAAAGAGCGCAACGATAGTAGTATATCACAAATTTACAATACATCTTATGAATATTACATCATTCCATTTATCATTGGCACTATTCGCAAGATTCTGCCGCCATCTCTCACATTGATTTTTGCTTGTTGATAGGTAGGCCTGCGGTAGCAGCGAAACGTGTCAACTCTTATTTACTTATTCGTAGAGTTCTGGTGATTATTTCCACGTTATCGGCATATCCCAGCATTTGCCCTGATTTGTAAAGTAGAGTTAATCTATTTTAGAAATTATCGTGCAGTACTATTTTTTTCATTGTAGTATTGAAAAAGTAACATGCTAAGTCATCCCCTAGTCGCAAACCTCTGGTATATTGTTTGTTGCTCGTTGACGGCTACTAAAGAAATTGCAGTCTAGTACAAGCATTCGGACGCACAAGGCCTTCTGCGCGGAGTTTGGTTTCTATCATAATCGAACGTCATACGGTTTTAATTTTCGTACATCAGAAGAAATACATTACAAATATACATAATTATAGGTTTATACCTCATACAACGTTATCTGAATGTATATGAATGTAGAATTCACCATTTCTCTTGTGCCTTTCTGAATATTTTTGCTTGTGCAGGACTTATGTTCTGCTTGGTGTTGAATTTATATATATATATATATATATATATATATATATATATATATATATATATATACAGGGTGTCTCAAAAAGGATGGGACACCGATTAGCCATAGATTCCTTACGTCATAATAAATCGATTAAACCTAATATACCTTAGTACAAAGTCCCTTCTGTAAGAAGTTATAGGGCCTTGAAGTTCAATTTTTTATTTTTTATTTTTTTGTTAATTTACACAAATGTAGAGATTTTGATTTGAATTTTGATATAAATACTTACTATTATATACTGCAATAATAGGAAAAATTTCATAAACTAAACTTGACTATAAAGGCCACTTTACCTAACTTTCAAAACTTATGTTAGCTCTAACTTCGTTATCGGTAACATTTTTTGAAATTTTAGGTTATTATCTGAAAGAGAATTAAAATACACAAAAATAATGTACTCTTAGTTTATAAGCGTAAGAGCAACCGTTTACCTCAAAATGCCCATTAAAGGTTTTTAGTTGTCACTAAGACATGTAATTATCGAGTAGGCATGATTACAAAAACAATGGTCATCTAGTAAAAAACAATGATAAATCAATTCATGATATTAGTGACATAAGAATTTGTTCTCTTATGTTTAAGAAAATTCCGCTACATAACGAATTCTCCAATGCTGAAAGGTTCGTTATGTTGCAGCATTTTCGTAAGCACAAAAAACAAAAAACTGATGTCACCAACGTCATTATTTGATTTCTTGTTGTTGTTTACTAGATTACAATCATTACCCATTGTTTTTGTGATCATGCTTACTTAATAATTGCACGTCTTCATGTCAACCAAAAACTTTTGATGGGCATTTTAAGGTAAACGGTTGCTTTTACGCTTATGAACTAAGAGTACATTATTTTTGTGCATTTCAATTCTCTTTCAGATAATAACCTAAAATTTGAAAAAATGTTACCGATAATGAAGTTAGAGCTAAAAGAAGTTTTGAAAGTTAGGTAAAGTGCCCTTTACAGTTAAGTTTAGTTTATGAAATTTTTCCTATTAGTTCAGTATATAATAGTAAGTACGTATACCAAAATTCAAATCGAAATCTCTACATTTGTGTAAATATACAAAAAAATAAGAAATAAAGAATTGAACTTCAAGGCCCTCTAACTTCTTACAGAAGGGACTTTGCACTAAGGTATATTAAGTTTAATCGATTTATTATGACGTAAGAAATCTATGACTAATCGGTGTCCCATTCTTTTTGAGACACCCTGTATATAAATTTATGGTTATTACAGCAATTTCGGATTTTTTCAAATTTCTGGCGACTAAGTGGCGGGCATCTTGTTTCACTTAACCCATGGTGGGGCCCAGATCTTTTCATGTCGCGACAGGATGGTTCTTGTGACTGATAAGTTGTAGGCAAGCGAAACGTCACACATTTGCCGGCCAAGGACGACATGCGAGTTCAGCGTGTTAAGTACAATATAATTAAACGTCAAGCAATTACAACATCAAAAACTTTAATGTTAAGTTTCAATTCTTAATAATTATCACTATACTAATTTACGCTACAAATTATTTATTTAAGTATAAACGTTTATACGACAGGCACGTAGATGTGTGAGAGCATAAATGTTAGAACTAGAAATCCACTAAAAAAAATGCATTTTCCTAAAACAATAGATGTTACTGTCATACTTTCTGTTATCAATGTGTCTTTCGTAGTAGAATTCTATGTATATTTTTTACTTGCCATTATGCACTACATAGGTCTATCTTTTCCTGCACAGCAGTTTATCTCTAACTTCCTATCGAACAGATATCAAGCTGTTTTGTTAGCAGGATATAAGTCTAGTTATTCCTAGGTCGATAGAGGCGTGCCACAGGACTCCATTTTGGGCCCTTTATTGTTTACTATTTATATATCAACCTTCTGATCGGTGTTACATTCATGTGTCATTTTTATGGAGACGACACCCAAATTTATTTATCTCTTTGTGAATCAGATATACAAACTGCTTGCTCTTTATTAAATGACTTACAACGTATTTACGATATTTCAAATATATATATAATACAGCTCTACAGGTCTTGTAGACCCATGGCTTCAAAAGTTTTTATTATTCTTTTCCACTTTAGTCTGTCATTTGCCTTCTCTTGCCAATCTTCCACTCCCACTGATAACAGGTCTTCTCCCACTGCCGCCAACCATTTCCTTCTTGGACTTCCTCTCCGTTTCTTCCCTGCTTCACCTGCTTTAAGGATTTTCCTAACGAGTCTGCTGTCGGACATCCTTGTCACATGGCCTAGCCACCTTAACCTCCGTGTTTTTGCCTTTTGTCCAATATTTGGTTTCCTATATAGGTCCATGATTTCCCGGTTGGTTCCGCAGTATTTTCCTCTCCCATATATTCAGCTTTGCCTCTTCTTGTTTGTTGAGGATCCAGGTTTCACACCCATACAATACAGTCGGCCTTATTATCGTCTCGTATATTCTTATTTTTGCTTTTCTATATAAGCTTTTAGATTTTATTAGGTTTGTGAGGGCTCCTACTACTCTACTACCCTTTGCTGATCTTTTGTTTATTTCGATTTCTTCCTGGCAAGTGTTCGTTATTGTCACCCCTAGGTATTCAAATTGTGTCACCTTCTCGAAGTTGTATTCTTTGTTGTCTGCTGTCTTCCATTTGATCTGGTTTATATCGTGCGGATGTCCTGCTTTCATTTCCATGTACTTTGTCTTATCTTCGTTTATTGTTAGTCCATACTCCTTCGCTTTTTTCTCTATCGCCTTAAACATTTGCTCCAGCTCCTTTTTCCTTCTCGTCATCATTGCTATGTCGTCTGCATAGGCTACACATTGTTGCTTGTTGTTGTATATTAGCCCGTTTCTTTGGATTCCACTTTCTCTGATTATTATTTCTAGGGTCGGGTTGAATAGGGTTGTCGACTGAGGGTCACCCTGTCTCAATCCTCTCCTCACTTCAAATTTTTTGAACAAACTTCCTTCTGTCGTTACTTTGTTGGTAGTATTTTGTAGAGTCATTTTTATCAGCTTCACTAATTTTCCAGGTACTCTTAGTTTTTCCAAGGCTTCATATAATCTATTTCTTAGAATGGAGTCATATGCTTTCTTGAAATCGATAAATAGCATATGCAGACCTAGATTTTGTTCATATGTGTTATGTAATATTTGCTTCATCACAAAAATCTGGTCTGTTGTTGATCGTCCTGTTCTGAATCCACTTTGATATTCACCTAGTTCTTCTTCTTGTATTTTATGCAGTCTATTCCTAATTGTTGTTGCTGCTACTTTGTAGACCACATCTAAGAGTGCTATCCCTCGATAATTATCGGTTACCGTCCTGTCACCTTTCTTATATATGGGGCATATAACTGCTGTCTTCCATTGGTTGGGCATCTTCTCTTCTTGCCATACTCTTTTTACTAGCTGCGCAATCTTTTTCAGTATGGTTGTCCCTCCTTTCTTCAAAAACTCTGCTGGTATTCCATTTTCTCCTGGGCTTTTGTTGTTTTTTAATTTCCGTATTACCTCGATTATTTCTTCTTCTCATGGTTCTTCTACTTTAGTCTGTGTCGGCGGATCTTCGTCTCCCTCTTCATCTTTGATTACTTGCTCTCTCTCTATTTCTTCCGCTAGTAGCTCTTTGTAGTACTGTGCCCATCTATCTAGTTTCCGTTCCCTCTCTCCAATTAATTGTCCCTCCTTGTCCTTCACATAGTATGTTGTCCCTGTGTAACCTTGTTTGTTTTTCTTTGCTTCCTGGTAGAAATGTCTTATCTCTGTGTTTACATAATAATCCTCTATTTTCTGTAGTTTCTTCTCCATATATTCCCTCTTCTTTTTCTGGCAGATTTGGTTTGCTTTCCTTCTTGCTCTGTCATATGTACTTCTGTTTTCTATAGTGTCACTTTTGTGCATCCTTATCCTTGCTTCGTTTCTGTGTTTTACGGCATTTCCGCATTCGTCGTCAAACCACTCCTTTCCCTTTTCGTTTCTCTTTTTCCTTCTTAGACATTTTTCAGCCTCTTCTCTTATGATTTTCTCACATCTATCTCATTCCTCCTGAATGTTGTTTGATTGCGGGTTACTTTCCAGTGCATTTGCTAAGCCTTGTTTAAAATTGGTATTCACTATGGTTTTTTAATTCCATCCCCTTGAACTTCTTCCATTTTTCTGTCTTTCCCTTCGTTTCGTTAGGAATTTGTTGTTTTAACTTTGTTATTACTAGTGTATGGTCCGAATTTGTGTCCGCCCCTCTATAAGCTCTAACATCATTTACTGATCTTGCATGCTTCTTCTCAATTACCACGTGGTCTATCTGGTTTTTTGTCCTGCCGTCCGGTGATGTCCATGTTACTTTGTGAATATCCTTGTGGTCAAAGGCAGTGCTTATTATCTTCATGCTCATTTCCATTGCAAATTGTACCAGCCTGTTCCCATTGTCATTGCTTACTAAATGTTTGCTTTTCCCTCCGTTACACACTCTATATATTTCCTCCCTTCCCACTTGCGCGTTTAGGTCTCCTATTAGTATTTTAATATCGTATCTTGGTATTCTTTCCATGATTTGCCCTATCTCCTCATAAAATTTGTCTTTGGTATCACAATCCTTTACCTCGGTTGGGGCATGTACGTTTAGTATGCTTATTTTCCTGTACCTGCCCCTTATTCTTATCATGCCTACCCTGTCTGTGATCCCCTGAAAGTCCATGACTAAATTCTTCATCCTTTTGCTTACTATGAAGCCCACTCCGTAGTATCTATCCTTCCCACTTTTATTAAAAAACGTATAGTCATCCACTTTGATAATTCCAGTATCCCTTAGTTTAGTTTCCTGTATGGCCATTATGTCCAGATTGTATTTTGTCATAATTGCTGTTAAATTTTTAATTGCTCCTGGTTCGTATATACTTCTGACATTCCATGTGCCTATTCTAATAATATTCATATCCTTTTTCTTGCTTCCTACATTCGTTGTCCTTGTCCGTGCCTGGGTCATCTTCGTGTCTTCTTGCCTGCTTGGTGCTGTTAGTTTTTTTGCATGTCAGCTCTTATCAGACTACCTCCTCCCTCTTGCGCCGACTCGTACTTGATTCCGTCTACCGCCAGTTTGCGATATCCTACTCTTGTTTTCTTTCCCTTACTCTTTTCTTCTCGGGCTGCATTTCTTATTGCACGTTGTACCTTTCTCTCTTCCATTGTAAGATCGCTATCTATGTATATATTTCCTGGGAGTTTCCGCTTTAGCTTCAGTAACTCTAGTTTGTGTTCAAAATCTGCGCACTTCACTACCGTAATTTTCTCCTCGAATTTTTCCACTTTAATAGCTTCCTCCACCTTGATATCCATCTTCATCTCTTTTTGAAAGTAATCGGTGACCTTTTGCTTTAGAGTTTGGCTCCCTGGCTGTTCCTTATCGAAATCTATCCCTTTGATTACTACGTTATTTCTCCTTTTTTCTCTTTCTTGTCTCTCTGGCTTCTCCATCTCTCCTTTTTCCTTTTGCCAGGTTTTAGGTTTTTCTCCCCACTCAGCTTTTACTTTCTTTAATTCATCTTTCACTTCAGCAAAGTCGGTTTTCATGTCGACCATTTTTTTCTTTAACTCTTCCTAGACCTCGTCTAGCTTCTTCAGTATTGCTTCCATCGTATCGTTTTCAACCTCGTTCGTCTGCTCTTTCTTCATTGTCTCTTCTCTAGATTGCTGTTTTGGTGGAATTCGTGTTGTCCTCGCGCTTTTAGCGAATGTTTTTAATTGCTCCTGCTCCCACTTCTCGAAATCTTCCGGGTCTTCCCCTTGTCTTTTCCGTTTTATTAAGTCTTTTATGCCGATAACACTGATAGCCCTTTCTCTCCTATTTCCCTTTATTTCTTTATAACTCATCAAAAATTACTGTTACCGCTTCACACTCCACGCCACTGCGTTCTGTCCTTGACAAGAATGCGCCAATCCAGCAAGCTTATAATTTACGTGAATGCGCCGCGCCGGTGCCGCGGTCGGTTGTTTCACGCGATGTTATTGTGTGCGATTATCGCCCGTGTATTATCGCCACCTGAATGATATTTACTAATTTCCTACTCTATATTACTCTGATTTCTTGCCAATTACGTTTCACTGCACTACCGCACTTTTATTCAGTTGACACACCCTTTGCTACGTTTATTTTAAACTTTTAGAACTTAAGATAAACCTCGAATTCGCTGCACTGTTGACGGAGCCTATTTATAGGTTATCGCGCCGAACGTTTGAAGAAGTAAGTGTATTTCAAATAATCATGGTTTAGTATTAAATCCTAATAAACGCATAGCAATTTTATTTGGTGGTCGAAATATGAGGCAGAGAGCTGCAAATAGTATTGAAATAAAACTTGCAGGTGAAATAATTCCTTTGCAAGAAACAGTTTGAAACTTGGGACTACTAATGGATAATCAGTTAAGATTTAAAAAACATATTTCCAAATGCCTGTGTAGTGCTTATGCATCTCTTAGGCTTATATTTCGAAATCGCCATTTATTTGATGGAAAAACAAAAACTCTTGTGCAACTCACTTGTGCGGTCGAAATTTAATTATTGTGACACTGTTACGTTTTCTACTCATGTCTGGATAATAGGGATGCTAATATAGTTCAAATTTTGCAAAACTCTTGCATTATATTAATTTTTGGAATATGAAAACACCATCGGGTTGGCCATAAGCTGAGGGAATTGGGTTGGCTTAACATGAAAAATCGCCGCTTGTTACATGCTGCTTGTCTGTACCATTCTATAATTGTAAGTCACAGTCCGTAATATTTATATAACAAAATAACATTTTGGACCGACGCGACGTACACAATCTAAATTTGCGATACAAAGGACTTCTTACACCACCTCTTCACCACTCTGAAATGTTCAAACGATCTTTCTCATACAGTATCGCAAATTTGTTCAATCAGATACCTCAGTCCATTAAATCTTTATACCAAAAAGTACGTAAATTCAAAAGAGGTTTTCAGTTTGGTGTTGGAAGGTCTGGTGTTCAATATGTAGCTTTATATGTGGGTATTCCTATAATTATAGTTCTTTCGGGTATATTATTTTCTTCATTGCATGAAATTTTATTTATAAACTGAAGGTTAGTAGCAGATGTCATAGTGTTAAATGTACGAGCAGACGGTTCGTTTGGAACCAAACTCAACTTCGCCCTATCAATTTTTAGATACTGTAAGTTGAAAAAAAAGATTAATAATAAAGACATTATTATTATTATTACTATTATTATTATAAATTAAAAAAAGGTGTTATTCATGCAGATCCTATTTTCAAAAGCATGATTGATATTTTCTATGAGTGCTAGTATAGCATCTATCGTAGAGCAGTTCTTCCTGAAGCCAAGTTGCTGGGTTGAAATTGTGCTATTCTTATATATAAACGAAGTTAATCAGTTAAAGAGGATCTTCTCGAACACTTGGGTGAAAGTCGCTAGAATTGCTATCGGACGGTAGTTCTGGGAAATACCACTTTTCTATACAGCAATTTATAATTTTGGGCTAATAGATAAACTATTTCAGAAGCTACAGATATCAAAATATAAAAAACGCATTTTTATTTTATTAACAGAAATGATGTTAATGTCTAAATTCTAAATTATTTCAAAATCATTTAATACAAAAAATTATGCCAACCGAGTCTATATTGATAAATGATCAGTTTAACACTGTTTTTATTTAAAAATGTAACAATTGGAAGGTTTTCCCGCAATAAGAGTCTTCATAGGTCTATCCAAATTACTTCTCCCCTGTACGAGTGTTCCTATGCTAACTAAAACACTTTTCTTTACCAATTTGTAGTCACGAACAGAACTATACCTATTATGGTTTCTCTTCTGTATGAGATCTTATGTGTTTCACTAAATTACTCTTGAATGCTGTTTTGTAGTCACAAACCGAAGAGCAGTATGGTTTTTCCCTTGTATGAGTCTTCATATGTTTAATTAAACTAAATTTTTTTGCCGTTTTGTAATCACACACAATACAGGTGTATGGTTTTTCACTTGTATGAGTTCGGATATGTTGAACTAGATTACTTTTTGTCACTGATTTGTAGTCACAAATAGCACAGCAGTATGATTTTTCCCCTGTATGAGTTTTCAAATGTTTAACGAAAATACTTTTCTTTGCTGCTTTGTAACCACAAACACAACAGCAGTATGGTTTTCCCCCTGCATGAGTTCTCATATGTTTAACTAACTCATGCTCGAATGCTGTTTTGTAGTAACAAACCGAACAATAGTATGGTTTTTCCCTTATATGAATCTTCATATGTTGGGCTAAATTCTTTTTTACTGCCGATTTGTAGTCACAAACTGAACAGCAATATGGTTTTTCCCCTGTATGAATCTTCATATGTTGAGTTAAATTACTTTTTATTGCCGCTTTGTAGTCACAAACAGCACACCAGTAGGGTTTTTCACCGGTATGAGTCCTCATATGTTGCACTAAATTACTTTTTATTGCAGTTTTGAAGTCACAATTAGCACAACAGTATGATTTTTCCCCTGTATGAGTGGTCAAATGGTTAGCTAAGCCACTTTTTAAAAGTGCTTTGTAGCCACAAATAGAACAGCAGTATAGTTTTCCCTCTGCATGAATTCTCATATGTTGAATTAAATCACTCTTGAATGCTGTTTTGTAGTCACAAACCGAACAGGAGTATGGTTTTTCCCCTGTATGAGTCTTCTTATGCTGAGTTAAACTAAATTTTCTTGCCGTTTTAAAGTCACAAACAAGACAGCTGTATGGTTTTTCACCTGTATGAGTCGTCAAATGTCTACTTAAACTAATTTTATATGCTGTTTTGAAGCCACAAACATCACAGCAGTATGCTTTTCCCCCTGTATGAGTCGTCAAATGTCTACTTAAACTAATTTTATATGCTGTTTTGAAGCCACAAACAGAACAGGAATATGGTTTTTCCCCTGTATGAATCCTCTCATGCATAACTAAATCGTTCTTTTGTGCTGCTTTGTAGCGACAAACAGAACAGCAGTATGGTTTTTCCCCTGTATGAGTCCGCAGATGCACAACTAAAGCATTCTTGAATGCTGTTTTGTAGGCACACACTGAACAGCAGTATGATTTCTTTCCTGTATCTTCCCCTGTATGAGCCTTCAGATGTTTAGCTAAACTGCTTTTTAATGCCATTTTGTAATCACCAACACTACAGCTGTATGGTTTTTCACCTGTATGAGTCCTCATATGTTGAGCTAAATTACTTTTGAATGCAGCGTTGTAGCCGCAAACAGAACAACTATATGGTTTTTCAATAGTACAGCATCGGTCACGTCTACTTAAGATATTTTTCTTAGCCGTTCCAACTGTAACAAAATGCTTTTAATACATTACATGAATCTTTATGGGTAGGTACCTACACTTACCTTTGGATGATATGCTATACTCTTTTCTTATATGGATTTCTTCCTCCTTTATTTCTATTTCTGAATGAATACTGTTATTAATGTTATCAAGGTTTTCTTGTTTAATAAGTAATTTATCAATGTTTTCAGTATTATCCATGTTGCAAGTTTTGTTTGATGCAATAGTTTTGAAACTATAAAATTTACTGTCCACAGTTTATCGTCTTGTCTTCCCGACAAGTTATTTAAATGTCCACTTGATAACCTCCACTTTACCTACAGTAAAATTTGAAACTGCCACGTCTATAAAAAAAATAAGGTGATACATGCTTTGAACTGAAATCTTACATCAATCATATTATCCAGCTTAGTAATATTTATTTATCGGTTGCAGGATATTAAGCCCTTGTTTACATATACAAAAGTAGGCTGGTAACTAAGTCATAACTGATCTGTACAGTAATAGTCCATTACCGTACAGGGCAACCATTACCGTACATGGCAACCGATAAACTATTGAACAAACCACGGATGTTATGAATCATAACATTCCAAGATATGTTAATAGCTATTACCGCTAATCATAACCCCAAATACAATATGGCCGCTGTCAGTTATAAATGAATTTATATGATTTGCACTATTATTATTTGCACAGTACCCAGTACCTACATTGTAAAGAACAACTCGATAACTTCAATAGACTGTAATAAATACACGTTATCTGCAGTTGTGCACTACAGAAACCAAATAGCACCTACTATGTTTCACTAGTTGTAAATGAAGTTAGCCACAAACCAAATGGAATTTTGTTTTCATGTTTAATAAAATTAAAACTCTCTATAATCTCATTCTGACACTTTGTCAGAATCAGCTGTTACGTACATGAGGGTCACGAAAGTGTCTAATTTGACGTGCAATGTTGCCAGTGCTCTCATACTTTGTTTGCCACTAGGCAGAATGTTTATGGACATCGGCGTCATGGATACCTATCTGTCAACAAATTGTAATACTAAAGCAAATATGCCGAAAGTCATTATAGCGGAGCAGGAATTATTGAAAATTCATAAGTTTCGTGCACTTTGTGCCAAGTCTTTGAAATTTGGTATAGGCTTAGGTATGGTCTCAAGGTTTTAGGAAACCATCGCAAGCTAATCGCAAGCAACTTGTACGCGACCTCTGGTGGCCTGTTTGCTATAAATCCAATATGGCCACCGTCTGTATTGGTATTTTTAATAAATGGGCTTCTATTGGACATAATAGGTATATGATTGAGCAATATAATACCATAATACCAGTATAGTATATAATTATAAGAATAATATATAATATATAATAAATTATAATTGAAAGGGCAGTTTGTCGTTCAACGTAGTGAAAAAAAGTTA
This sequence comes from Agriotes lineatus, assembly GCA_940337035.1. NCBI lineage: Eukaryota > Metazoa > Arthropoda > Insecta > Coleoptera > Elateridae > Agriotes > Agriotes lineatus. Next base: position 23,615,988 of record OW679201.1, on the reverse strand, counting down.
TCTGTCATGGCACTAGATCAGAGTATAGTATCCAATTCCTAAAGGCGGATAGTGGACACCCATGTCTATATGGTCAGAAAGAAGAGAAGGAGGTCATCGAGATTTCAAAACCTGAAGTGCTGAGGGTAATAGATGATTTTGAACGTAATTTGAATCATTCATCCGTAAATAATCAGGAACATCAGGAATCTTCTACTGCCGAACAGACAAAAATTTTTAAACACCTGAAAGTCCTTAATGCAGTACAAAATGGAACAATTGTTAATCCATGTAAAGAGACAGGGATGGAACTCGTCACATTGGATGCTGGTGAGGTCATGGATCCTGTTGTTGCTAGGTGTCTGAAAGAAGCCAAGGAGATGGGTGAAACCAGGTATAAGGACCAGAGCCGGATTAAGGTATGTGAGGCCCAGGGCTAAATTTTTTTAGAGGCCCCATTCCCATTTATGCAACGGGTACAAATGGATCTAAGTGATTAGAAACCGCACTAGATTATAACCTTCGAACCCTTTCGAGGCCCCCGAAATTCGGTGGCCCGGGGCTGCAGCCCCCTTAGCCCACCCCTTAATCCGGCTCTGATAAGGACTTTGTGAGGGACACAATTCAAAGTAGGTACTACAAAACCCCTCTCAGACACAATTCCAAGGTCAACCATATACACGTTTAGCAACCGGCCGCCTGAGAATCTTAACAAGAGAACCAGTAATTTGAGAACAGCGAAGGCAAATGCAGCGCTTATCACGAAGCTATTTCTAAGTTTGCAACCACGATCACAGGCTGACATAGATGACTTCTTCAGACACGAGAACCAGCGTGACCCACCTTCATTCATTCACTACTGTCAGGAAGGAAATACTCTCTTCTTGGGTGCCTTCCTGGTATGCCTGGCCTAGGACGCTCTCAATCATACAAGAAGGCATCAGTGTTTGTATTGGATATGCCGGCAGTTATCCATATTATAAAATCACAGAGTGCCACAGTTTTCGGGGAATATACAAATATGTACCTACTGCCATTTATAGAAAGTAAAATGACGCCTAAAGGCCGGCTTCTCACGAGGCGTTTTTGCAGCGCTGCAGAGTGGCGCCGTGGAGTGGCAGGGTACGCGATTGTGTGGCGCGTTATTGCGGCGCTACTGTGTAGCAGGCAGAACTGCTAAGTCGCTCAGCAGCGCTACCGCCGGTGTTGCCAGGTGAAACCGAAATAGGTAGTTTGTCACTTGCAGTGCATCGAGATGGACGCAGTGTCGAGTTTGAAAACTTTCCTTTCCATTTTCACAAGCACATACAATACAACCGAATTTAACGGTAACCCGCAACAAACTAAAAAGTCAGTGTTTCCGTTGGCCTGACGTAAAATTATAGCATGATGTTGCCAAAATTATGTATCAATCGGCAGCACTGGCTTAGTTCTGCGGCTGCGCTTCCGAGAATCACCGCCCGCCGCTAGTAGCGCTGCGAGTCGCGCCGTGTGAAGGGGTCTCGCGACTAGCAGCGCGCGCTTCTGGTAGCGGAAGTCTGCTACGAGTGGCTCAAACGCGCCACCGCGCGTTCGTTGAACGCTCTGTGTGAAGGCGTCTATTTAAAACAATGTTTCCCTACCAGCGGCGCCACTCTGCAGCGCTGCAAAAACGCCTCGTGAGAAGGGACCCACACCAAAATAGTAGATGCAGTCTGGGACACTTATCACGATGGCAGTTTTAAATCACTGACCCGGTACAAACGAGGTGACACTTCAGGGCGTAGAACTAGAGTGTCTGCAAAAACGTCTATACCAAAGGGTTCAGCGTGGATGAAATTCTTATCAAACTCCAACAATAAACAAAACTTATTTAACGTCCTCAGTGAGAAATTTGCTGAACTTACCACTGGCGCTTCGTATCAACTCTTCACCAAAAAGGATAATCAGGTGCTAAGCAACAGAACGAGTGACACATCAACCATGTCTCCAAGCCAGCAAGAAGAAGCAAACACCAGAATAAGGTTGGGAATGGAGTGACAGAAACAAAGAATGGGTACCCTACTGGACTGATCTTCCAGATGCAAGCCATGGATGCTACTTAATTGTGGTTGTTTGGTTTCATGCAGATGTAAATGTTATTTAGCCGGGATTTGCTGCAGCCCATGATGCAAGTGTCAAGAGGATTGCACAAACAACTCACATAATACATGAAGTAACAAGTATCAATATCATGTTGCAAAGCTGTAATTTACGTCAGATTCTATCGTATTTGTGTCAACCATTCAAGTTTCTTTATATTTTGTAATTAATAAATTACGTTGAATTAATAAAAAAATATTTCTTTACCTTGCACTGTATTGCTTAATTTGTCATATCAAAATACGCAATGACCTTGAAATTGATTTTGAAACACAAATTAGACCTGAGAAATGGATTCCTCCCATCCTATAACCTATAAAAGGTAATATTACTCAAGATTTTGTGTCTAATAGAAACACATCTATTAAAAATACCAGTACAGATGGCGGCCATATTGGACTTATAGCAAACAGGCCTCCAGAGGTCGCTCACAAGTTGCTTGCGATAAGGTCACTAAATATATAAAGGTACCGCCATTCCATTCCAAGATTTTATTCCCCCAAATTAAAAAGGACAGAACATTGTAAGAAAGTGAGAGTGGGAGTTAGACACTAACGACAGTACCCCAAATTAAAAGAGACAAAAGATATATGTTTGCACAGTTGGCGGTACCTTTATGATTTAGTAACCTTAGCTTGCGATGGTTTCCTAAAACCTTAAGACCATACCTAAGACTATACCACATTTCAAAGACTTGGCTCAAAGTGCACGATTCTTATGAATAATTCCTCCTATGCTTTTATAGGTGACACAAAACTACAAATTACAAAGGCCTACAGGCATTATAAAGCCGACAGGCCAGACCTCAGTGAAACTGAAATCTTTATTATAAGTATTTATGCATAAAACTTAACTGTTTGTTTAATTTTGGGCTTTGTACTGTTTTAGGTATCTGAAAGAACTATTAGAAATATTATTGGGCGAGACAATTTTGAAATTAAACCATTTGTCGCGAAATGCAAAACTACGCCTTATAAGACTGTAATTCGACCCACAGCTACGTATGCATGTGAAACATGGACGATGAATGTGGCAGATCAAGACATGATAAGTAGGTGGGAAAGAAAAATGTTGCAAAAGCTATTTGGAGGGACTCGGACGGAGGATGATTGGAGAAGACTTACAAACGAAGAGGTACAAGAGAAATATGGGGAGCCAAGTATAGTAGACTTCATTAAAGCTCAAAAGTTAAGATGGTTTGGGCATATATGGAGAATGCCAGATGGAAGAGCTGCTAAGATAGTATTGGAAGGCAGAGCACAAGAAACTAGAAGAGGGCGACCAAGGAATAGGTGGAAGGAGGCAGTAATGGAAGACATAGCAAGGAAAGGCATAGAAGACTGGAGAAATAAAATCATGAATAATGGAGACAGATTGATATGCAATGGGCCTAAAGTGGCTTGTAAAAGCTTTATTTATTTATACTGAAATAATACATAAATTGTAATATTTAAATATGTGTGTACAATTTACAATTACAATAAAAAAATTACTTTCATTATACCATTATGCCTACGCAACAAAGTATGAAACGTATTCAGAATCAGCAAGTTGTCTTTCCTGAAATTTATCTTAACCAATAATAAAAGTGGCACAAAATCCAAAACCAAATCTGGCAACCACGTTTTGTACATTAACATAAAATTATCATTTTGTATAAAATGGGCATAACCTAACTTTTGTTAATGACTGACAGCATATTTACAGGGTGAAATTGATCACCCTAACATGGTCTCCTATCGGGAAAATAACTATTGAACGGTTTATAGGTAGTTTGTGAAGTTAGCTTTCATGATTCCCAACATCTAGCAAAAGCAACTTTAGATGATCTTTAGTGTAGTTTATTTTTTTATTTTTGTTATAATTTTTAGAAAATTGATTGCGTGGTTGCTACTTGATGTAACATTATTAATAAATTACATTAAATTAATAAAATACTCGGTTTGACCACATACATGTCATATTTTTATTTTATGAAATACAGTAATTATTTACTAATTTAATAGTATATTAAAGTATGAGTGGATAACAAGGTCTTTAAAACACGCGCGAGTTTTCGAGCACGACGGCGTAGCCGGAGTGCTCGAAATAGAGCAAGTGTTTTAAAGACCAGTTATCCACGAATACTTTACGCTATTTTTTATTATACCTCCAATACTGGAAATAAATTACGCACTAAAAACTTAGAAATAATTTTTGTCGTGATAAATCGAGAGGGCATAATAATATTGCTACTATAGTTACGAGAATTATTTACGTTTTGGTCCCGTCCATGTTCGTTGTTGCATTCAGTCGTTTCCTTGACAACCTTTAAAGCTCGGCGAGCTTTAATCTCCTGTATTCGCACGCTCAGGCGTGCTTTAAATGGCGATTCTGATGCAGGTATAATAAAAATTACATAAAATTCTTTGCCCGTAAGCTCAAAGATCTTTTGTGATGCCAATAAATGGTATATTGAATTATCCTTTGAGTTTAATAGTAGTTATTTATGTCTTTATATCTGCGATATGGAATATAGGTACATATAAATAAGTCCATAATATCCCAGGCATTATGAGCGGGCACTATAATTCATAACGTCCGCTCCTGCAGGAATTATGATTCATAACGCCGCTCATCGTTAGCGACTAAGCGTGTACCTCGATGTATCGATGCGTACACAGCAATGGTTGATCATCCACTTTCTGGTCCATTATTTAAGTTATAAAAAAAACACTAGTAAGACATACTCGTAACATTTTGCGTGCACTACAAGCATTACTTGCTAGTTATGTCCAGGTGCGACTTACAAATCCTCGGGCCAAATGCCCTCAAGCTTGTAAGCTTCTCTGGCTACATAAATAACTATTATTTTCAAAGGGCATTATGAAGATGTTAATGTCAGTGTTTATGGCCTCTGGCCCGATGGTTTGTAAGTTGCCCGAGGTGTATAAACGTCAAGTAATGAACGTGGTACATACAACGTTTAATTTTCCACTTTAAATATGTAAATAATTTGAAAAGTTGGCAAAGCTTGGAAACCAGTCTATGAGCCCTAGGGTATAAAGAGCGGACATAACGATTACACTCGCTTACTATGAAAATGCTTAATGAGCATGCGTACTCATTATGCCCGCTATTTACGGCTTAGGGCGTTATGGACTGCTTTATATGTCTCGTATCACAGATATCTACAACTAATAATAAATGAGTATAAAATAGAATATTTTGTGAGTTTAGAATACAAAAGACTTCGGAAACTTAAACATTGGCGGTATAAGTTGATAATGAGGCAGTATTAAAGGTTGAAAGTGAGGCATTCAATGTGAACACTGAGTCGTAACGTTTTCTGTCCTACGGGTAGGGGGTATACTTTAGGAATGTTAAATAAGAGACCCAAAGAAAAAAAATTACAAATATAGTCTATTATCAAACTAAAGCGACATTACATATGTAATGGTTTTAGTGTAAGGCTTTGATATCAGATTAAAAAGGTTAAACGAATACAGTATTAAATTACAAAAATTACTTAAGTATTAGAAGTATATCAACATTATTAATATGTATCTGGTAAAATATTGAAATAAAATTCAAATTCAATTGAATGATGCAATATAAGAAACAAAAGGTTTCTAACATAATTTTATTATTATTATCTGAAATAAAGTGGAGGATTAATATCAAATACCTATTTGAGAAAAATCATTCAATATAGTGCGGGTTAAATAAATATAATACAGAATATATAGTGGTGGACTTTAAAAGATATGCAAGGCAATATCACTAAGAAGATATTAATTATTATTAGAATGCAAAATAATTGTGAACTGAAAAAATGTAATACGTTTGTAAGCGGCTAAAGTTTTTAAAATAAACCCTTTATAAAATTATTTTTACCCTGTTTGTTATATAAAACGTTATACATAAAAATAAAATTGAGGAGAATAGTTGAAAAAATGAAATTTTAAAAGATTTGAAGATGTGGTGTTGTTAAAGAGAAGTTTGGATATGGTTAAAGTGCCATATGTAATACAGTTATAATCTACAAAAGCAATTTTTGGAATTGGAGGCAGAACTAAGTTTATTGACAATTCATTATATCATATGAATTGGATAGCAGGGCTGGTTTTACTTGAAGTGGTTTGCATCGAGTTTGTTAGCATAGTGAGCGTTTTGTGGTGTGGGTAGAAGCCTTATAATCTGTTGGAGTTGTACTTCGTTAAGCTTGTTATTGAAGTTGTAACGCTTGCCTCCATATAAGATTTTATTGCCAAATATTAAAACAATATTTAAAATTTATACGTCGCCTACAACAGCGTTATCACTACACACGTCATATCAATGGCCAGAGAAATAAGCGGGCAGGGACCGACGTCACGTTCAAGAAAGCGCGAGGATGCGCCGCGCGCTGGTACGCCCCCACTTAGGAAACAAGCGAGCCGTATATAAACAAATACAGAACCCATTCCGAATTAATTCTTACTTATTCTTCTGCCTCGAACTCCCAATTCCCTTCCGATATTCGCTAGAAGACCTGACCTGGAGTTCGCTAGAAGTGGAAGCCTTTGTCAGAAGACCCACCTCGCGTACTTAAAACTTTCCTGTTAATAAACCTGAAGCTCGCTAGATGTGGAAGCCTTCGCCAGAAGACCCACCTCGCCAGCTCAAATTATTCCCTTATAAATAATCCCGGCTTTAATTAGACTTAGCAGTCCTCTGAACTCAAGCCCGTTCTAAGCCTCCTCGAGGCTAATTTTGCTCGCCCCGCAGGCGATTGTCGAAATATTCTAGTTTCAGCTCGATTTCTTTCAATTCAAATCACTTAAAGCTCGCACTCGAATTGTGAATTTGTGCAAGCAGGCAAACTATTACTAATTATTCAGATTACAGTTAGCTACGTACTTGGCTTATTCACGGAGAAAATAACATCTCCAAGGCACGAAAACTCACACGGCTAGTGAGGCTATCCTGCAGCGAGTGAACCCGGATTTCCCGGAGTCTGAGGACCGACAATCCCGCTAAAAACGCACTCCCGTTTCATCGGATGTCGAGGCATTCCGGTGAAAATTATAGCAGTCCAATTAGGGTAATAAATACAGTAATTAACCTAATTTCTTCACGTGTTTACAGACGTCAAAATAGTACGATAGCAAAATTGACAGCACGACCTTCCAAAACGCCGGCGCAGCGCAAGCTCCCGTAGATTCGCGAGGATCTCCTGCCAGGCGAAAACACCCGCTACCCGCCTGTGTATCACCGGTTGCGGTTCCTCCAGGGAGACGAAACGGTTGTTTATGAGCAATGATCTATTTTATTGTAATATACAATTTAAGTTCACAAATTTCCACTAATTGCTAAATGTAACTATAGCTAAAACGGAATAAATTGTTTAAATGTATTTCTATGGTGTTTTGTGTGTTAATCTATCATATATCTGAGCGAACCATCTCCGACTTTTGAGTTATTCGAGGTAATTGAGTTTGATACCCTTATAAGAAGGGGCTAGTGTCACGTTGGCGTGTCCGAGCAGTGACGTGAACTCAGATATATGTGCATAGATTGGCAAACATCCGCCTATGACCCCGTTCACTAGATTGGCGCCAGAAGCAGACCTGGGAAAGAAACGCAATTAAAACTTTGCAGTCTATATTTTACAAAATTTTCTATACGAACCGCACACCCAGGATATCCAAGATGGTGGATCAGGATAATGACGATGGCACACCGTTAGCCCCTCCGATAGTTAAAGTGCGTTGGATCTACAATCTCCAAATAGAAGACTTTCGAGAGCTCGCAATTAAGGCAGAGAATATCTCGGCATTTGAAAGGAGATCAAGACGATGGGGATACACAAGAGAATGTACGAAGTGAACTCCAAGAAGAAGTCGACGAGGACGACCACCAGGAAGAGCAAGAAGTAGAACAAGACTTAATAATGCTCAAATTTGCAACAGCATCCGAAAATGGGGCCGGTACCACCGACCCCATTTCTTTTCTAGAAAGAATTGAGGAACTTTCAGCTTGCTACCAGTTCCGGGAGCAGGAAGTCGCCACCGCCTTCCCCAACTGTTCAAAAGAAAAGCATTACTATGGGTCAGGAATAATAAGCAGAAATGGAGAAATTGGAATAGTTTTGTAGTTGCTTTCCATAATCAGTACTTACCCCCGCGGTTCCAATTCCGGTTGGCCGAAGAAATTAGGAACCGAACCCAGGGCCAGAAGGAGTCCGTGGACGACTTCGTCACCGCCCTCCAGACGCTGCTACGCCGGTTTGGAATTACCAAAAAACCAGAGAAGCTAGAGCGCATCTATGAAAACCTCCGCCCGGAGTACAAGTTATATGTACGTAGGAAGGATTTTCGTAGACTGGACAAGTTGGTACAGATGGCGGAGGAGTTCGAAGCCCTTCAGCTGGAGCAAGCCTCCTTCCAGCCACCCCCGACGGCAAATCAGGCCTATATGGCGGAGACAGCCTATAAACCAGGAAAACCTAAGGTCACGTTTGCCCAGAAATTTAAGGCACCCACTGTGTCATCCTTACAAACCCCAGAGGACAATCAACGCGTGCCACCGGCCCCAAGTCTCCGACCCCCTCAAGCAGCACCGCATATAATCGCACCGAAAACTGCTGGAAATGTGGACAGCGAGGCCACCAAAGGTTTCAATGCCAGAGACCTTCAAAACTCGTCTGCTCCTGGTGCGGCAAAACAAGTACCCTAACCAGGGATTGCCCCTGTAGGAGGCCGAAAAACGCTTCCGGCCGTCGAGACCTGTGAGGCATCCTCGACACCTGAAGGCCAGGGCCTCTACCCGTCGACTCCAACACCCTGAGTGGCCCAAATGGTTTGAACGAGCCCGAAACTTCTATGGCCAGGCATCGAACCCCTTTTCACAAGTATCCACCTTGGATGCCCGGTTGTTCTTACCAATACTCATTAAGGGAAGACCATTCAACGCCTTAATCGACACAGGCGCTGCTAAGTCATACATCGGAAAGATCCTCCAGAGGTTCCTGAGACAACAAGGGGTTGTCAGCAAGCAACATAGTCCAGCCCGTGTCCAGCTGGCGGACGGCCAGATAATCACCACCCAGGGGCAGTATGAACTCACCATTTTCATCCAAGAGGACCCATATTTGCTACAGGCCCGCGTCGTAGACACCCTCTCCAGAGATGTAATTTTAGGTCTCGACTTTCTTACTAGGTACCAGGCCGTAATACGCCCCGCCTCCCAGGTTATGACGCTAGGTCTATCAGAAGTCACCCTGAATGCACAATGGGACCCCGAAGGAACAGCAAGCATTAAACCCTTGTCCGCCCCCCAGGCCGAACAGTTAGGCGAATTCCTAAAAGAAGACTTAAAGAAATTCCCCACAACCAGCGGACCCACGACCCTGGTCGAACACCGAATTACCCTGAAAGAAGGCATGGGGCCCATCAAGCAAAGATACTACCCGCGAAACCCAGCAATGCAAGCCATCATCGACGAGGGGGTGGATAAGGTGTTAGCGGACGGAATCATCGAACCTTCCAGTAGCTCGTTTAGCTCTCCGGTAGTTCTGGTGAAGAAGCCCTCAGACCAGTACCGCGTCTGCATCGATTTTAGGAAGGTGAACGAGGCCACCTGCAACGACGCCTACCCTCTACCCTTCATCGATGGAATTCTCAACAAGTTTCGTGGGGCCCGTTATATAAGTACCCTCGACCTGAAGCATGGGTATTGGCAAATCCCGCTTGCCATGGAAAGCCGCCCCATATCAGCCTTTACCGTCCCTGGTAGGGGATTGTATCAGTTCAAGGTCCTACCGTTCGGCCTTCACGCAGCGCCGACCACGTTCCAGAGGTTCCTGGACAAGGTCATTGGTCCCGAGCTCGAACTCCACGCCTTTTGCTACCTGGAAGACATGATCGTCGTCAGTCGGACGTTAAATAAAGTGTGCATAGAATGGGGTATATTTCAAGGTGTTATCTCCAGCGTTAAGTGTGGCGATCTGCATAGTTAACTGTTAAGGATTACCTATATTTGGTTTAAATATTTTTTAATTCTAATGTCTATTGCTTGGATTCAGCTCCTGAATTTATATTCTTGGTTGTACGCAGTCACATAGCCAAATAAACATCCATAGTTAATTTTGTAATATTGCATCATGTAACCCATCAAACTAAAATACTTATTTTATCAGTTATGGATGTCCTTAACATGATGATAATGGTCAGCTCAGCATCAAAAAGAAATATTCCGCAAATATCGTGACTGAAAAAATTGGTACTGTACAGGTTAGTCTGTTCTGAACCGTGTTCTTTAGCTTCCGAGGCATTAGAAGAAGTAATCGTTACTTCTTCAAATGTGGTAGAAACTAATACAGTTTTATGTTCATGTTATGATTAGCTTTCGACTTCTTTAAGCGTATGTACAGGTTTTGACGTTTCAGCTAATTTATTTGATTCACAAAATAATGAAATAACAAGAACTAGTAATTTTGAAAATTTTGAACGTTCGGTTATTTATAAAAACAATTTTCGATTATTTACATGCATTTCTTTTGAGTTTAACCTACGTTGGGGAATCACTTCAAGCATTTCTACAAATCATCGATAGGTTTTGGTGAAAGGTATTGCCCTGACTATGACCGCATCTGCGACGATTTGATATTAAGTAAGTGCACCACTTCCTTAATCTTCAAATTTGTCAAAGGGAAGACTAAGCCAAATACCTCCATTACTCAAGGACATCGGAAGAAAATGAAGAAATTGGCTGCGAAATAGTTTGTTATTTATGTTTACGAATATACGTATATTTTATTTATTTAGATGTTGTTTTATAAGCATTTATATTTTGCTCTAGAACTTAATATTTGTTACATTGTATATTGTTTCAGCTGAATGTATTTATACATTAATAACGTACTTTTACTGCTGTGTTCCTTACAGAACTGTTTTATTTACATTAAAAGTTACACTGATGTAATTCGTATTTAAGAAATAATTTGTAAATTTTAATTGCTAATGCCTAATTCAGCATTATCAATTAAAATTTATGAATTATTTTTTAAATCAAATTTTATACACAAAATATTTTTTTTAATTAATGGATCCGAGGGTTGCCTATACGCACTATTTCAGTTTTGTGTTTACGTTATTTAAAAGTCCCGCTCTTTGTGTAATTGGGCCACCCTGTCGCCAGGGTGCAGCTCTGTGTGAAAATGGTTTCGTGTTGCCAACTTTTAGCATAGGGAATTCGATTGTATTAGGTATTGTTCTGCGAGTAAAAAAACACTCTTTACTCATTGAACGTGGCACATCGCCTAACTTAACTATAAGGTAAAACTTCCACTAAATTTTCAGCTCCTTATACTACTTCAGCCTAATCGGACTAGACGACTACCTATATCGTACGAGGGAAATATCAACAAACGAACTGCATAGGCAGTGATAGTCTACTAACTCGCCATCATCACATAACAGTATTAACTAAGAATGTTTCTTTAAATGGTAAGCGCAAATTCAATTTATACATTTTGTAAATTTTATAACAAGCAATTTCCTTTACACTAAACCGTGTTGCTGCAGTCAGCTGTTAAAAGTTGGCATTCGTTTTACGTTTAAGCGTAAACAGCTAACTTCATCTTCTAATAAATAAAAGTGTTTCTTTAGATTGTACTTGCAGATGATTTATGATTATAAACCCCGTTAGGAGTTATCGAACTAGAAGAACTCGCTAAAGTGTAAGTAAGAATAGTTACGTTAATATTAATTCATTGATAACCGACAGCTGGCATATATGTGAGGATGTGATTGAGCAGAAAATAAATATTACTGTAATTTATCGGTTAGATCAGGAGTTCTCATGTTTCTCGAGTACTCCTTTAAGAAATTCAACAAATTAACTGCACCCCTAGCTCCTGTGAGTGCTTTGTTTATTAGTGCCCATTCCATAACATAATATGTAGCAATGAATACGTTTACACCTTTATCCACCGCCAAAATAGTGGAAGCAAACAGAGCATTTTCAATTTGTCAAAAGTATATGTTGATTATCAAACGAAGATAGAGCAAAATTAGTAATTAGTATTTAGATTCAGTCACTTTGCATCGTTTATTGATTTTTGTCTAAATGCCAAGTTTGTTTCACCATTACCCAAACAAGCTGGGTGTCCCCTACACCAGGAAGTCGAACCCCTTCGAGAAATTCTGGTGTAGATGTTTTAATCCTGTGTATTAGAGTTATATTTCAGTTCAACGCATTTTATTGCTTTACTTTTGTTATAGGCTTGGCATTTTGAAGTATTAGAAGACACTAAAGGGAAAACATTTATTAATTGGGCCTTGAAACAACTATCAACAACCAGAACAAGGAACTTTTGATAGTAAATTTTGTAGTACCACAACAATTGCATCAAATGCAACTTGCAACATGGATAGTACTGAAAATATTGATAAAGTACTAATCAAACAAGAAATGTTTGAAAACATTAATAACAGCATTCATTCAGAAATAATAATTAAGCAGGAAGAAATAAATATAAAAGATGAATATGAGACTTCAAACAAAGGTAAGTACAGGTAGTTATAAGTATCCATATAATGTACTAAAACACGTTATTTTTACAGATGGAATGTTTAAGAATAATACTTTAAAAATACACGGAAGCAGACGTTTTGGTTGTTCTGTTTGTACTTACACAACAATACGCAAACGCAAACTTGTTGCACATGTGAGATCTCATTCAGGAGAAAAGCCATATAGTTGCTCTGTTTGTGAGTATAAAGCATCTTTCAAGAGTAGTTTAGTTATTCATATGAAGACTCATACAGGAAAAAAACCGTATAGCTGTTCCGTTTGCGAGTACAAAGCATCATTCAAGTGTAGTTTAGTTAATCATATGAGGATCCATACAGGGGAAAAACCATATTGTTGTAGTGTTTGTGACTATACCTGCATTTTTGAGCCCGTGCGTGCACGTCATCAATCCGCCTTTTAGTAAGGTTGTCGGTACCAACATTTGAAAAATATAAAACTACTTTTTTTTTCAATAAAACAATGATGAAAATTGCTTTTGCTAATAATATAGCTTAATATATTGCTAAGCCGTACATTTTTTTGTTTTAATATTTCATAATTTCCATGAACAATAGCAAAAATTATAATACGTCGGGGTACTTTGTGTTTTCAAGTTCTGCTCAGGGAGTTAATACGTACACATGTCACTCTTTAAAACGACTTATCGAGAGATCCAAAAAAAAAACTGTTCCTCAGCGGGCTATGGAAATTCAACGTATGAATAATATGTTGGTGACACTGTACGTCAATGTCAAATTCGAGGTTATCAGGTTAGGTTTTCCGTCAGTTATGACACAAATCCTAACCTGCTAACTTCGAATTTGACATTGACGTACAGTGTCACCAACATATTATTCATACGTTGAATTTCCACAGCCCGCTGGAGAACAGTTTTTTTTTTATCTCTTGATATTTGTTATAGTAGTTTTGACAGATATTGACAGTGACATATAGTTTAGTTTTGCATTTTAAAAATCCGTTGTTTTCATAACGAACAAGTTATACTGTCGTTTTTTCACTGCTACAAATTACTTTGCGGAAGAGTTTAGCTGCTGGAAACGGGTGGTAAACTCTAAGCTAAAATGTCGACAGCCTTGCCCAGAAAGTCAAAAGAGCTTGTTGCCGCTTTAATAAGATATTTTGAACGAGAAAGAGACAACGGTGGTCCACTTATACCGCTAACTGCTGTGAGAGAAGTAAGTAATTTACACCTGTAATATACTTACTTACTTAATCCTAGGACCTTTCTACCCTTGCGGGTGTATGGTCAGGGAGTGGGTAGGGTTTTATTATGTCTTCGGTGTCTTTCTCCATTTCCGTTCCCATTCTTGCCTATTTTGTACTCTATGCCTCCCTTAAAGGCTGCATTCCTAACTTCTTTCCTCCACGAATTTCTCGGTCTTCCTTTCCTTTTCTTTTATGTGTGCGTGCTTCAAATATTCTTCTCACCGTCTTATCTTCTACCATCCTCATTACATGCCCTAACCATCTTAACTGCCCTTCTACTATCGTATCATAATTCGTAATATAATGACCAACTACATTAATCGAAACTTTCTAATGTTTTGGTGTTACAGAGAGTTGCCAATGCTTTAAATTTAAGCATACGAACAGTCTCTTCGATTTCGCAGACCTGCAAATCTGGCGAACTTCTGCGTAGCCCTAAAAAAACAAAAAACCGAGACAAGCCTGTAAGTGATGTCGACGATTTCGATCAGGTTGCAATTCGTAATGCTGTATACACCATGGTTCAAAATAGTAAGTTGGTGTTACTCTAATGATAAAAATGTAAAAAGTATTTGAATTTTGGGTTGTTACAAAGTTTGCTGTTTTTAGAGCAATACATTACCCAAAAAACACTTTCACAAGTTTTAAGAGAAAAAGATATCTTTCATGGTTCAATTAGTTCGTTGAGAAAAATTCTTCACAACATTGGTTTTCGTTATAAGAAAGATGACCCTCGCAGAGGATTAATGGAATTACCCAATATTGCATTATCTAGAGTTCGTTTTCTGCGAGAGTATGTGAAAAATTTGCAATCTGAAAGCGGGCGCCTATGTGTATTTTTAGATGAAACTTGGGTGTTTGAAAATGGAACAATTTGCAAATCATGGCAAGATGACGATGTAAGAAGCGTACGAAAAATTAAACCAGAAGGACGCAGGTAAATGAGTTACTAATTGTAGTAAACAACTATGTAATTCATGCTTGAATTGTTATAGATATATAGTACTTCATGCAGGAAGCAGTGAAGGTTTTATTCCTGAGGCATCATTAATTTTTGCTTCAAAAACCAAAGATGCTGACTACCATGGTGAAATGAACAAAGAAAATTTTCTAAAGTGGTTTAGCGAGCGATTATTGCCAAAATTGGAAGAACCGTCTATTATTATTATGGATAATGCGAGTTACCACAGTAGTTTAATGGAAAAATTGCCAAACTCTTCCTGGAAAAAGGCAGAAATACAAAATTGGCTGCAAAAAAGAAATTTAGAATTTCCAGACAATGCTTTAAAACTCAGTTTACTGGAAATTGTTGCACGGTTAGTTTTGCTTATTATTTATGAATTAGTTAGAAATATTATTTTACATTTTATAGCACTACATTTTTTCATAGTAGTAATTCTTGATATATTTGTAGCAATAAGCCTGAAAAAATTTATGCTATTGATCAAATGGCCCTTGAGCATGGACATATGGTTTTGAGACTCCCTCCATACCACTGCCAATTTAACCCAATAGAAAACATTTGGGGAATTTGTAAACAATATTACAACAAACACATTGGGGAAGAAGGTTATGGCAGGGAAAAATGTCTACAGATGTGGCAGAAAGCACTGGCAACAGTTACACCTGATATGTGGAAAGCTACTGTGGAAAAAACAAATAAAACTATTGTCGATTGGTGGCATAGAGAGGTTGGTTTCGATCGAGAGGATCAAACACCTGTAATAATCGACCTCGAGGATGATTCAGACGATAGTGACGTTGAATTTGAATCGGAATAAACCAACCGCTAAAACAGCAATGTTTTCCCCTTGATATCGAAAAGCTTCTTTTAAATTAAATTCACTAATAACATGTAAATCCATGTTTAGCCTGAAGAAGTGTCTAGATATTAAAGAATGAAACGTTGCAAATATCTGTCCTATTCCAGTAATTGTTTAATACTATACTAATGTTGTATTTTTAACTCATTGTTTTTCTTAACTACTTGCGTTTATTGTTTTCCACTCTCTAAACTTGTGTCTGTATTAAGTTAAACTTATGGTCTTCTTTACTGGATTTGTGTTGTCTATAAAATTTAATGCTTTAGTTAGAACTACAGACATAAAGAGATAGAGTGACAAGGTCAACATGACACACACACACTCAGCTCACACAATGGTTGTTGTGCAAGCGCAAAATGCGCGCTCCAACTTTGTATCTCGAATCCGGGGCAAGTTGAGCATTGTACCGCCAGATGCAAGCACATAAAGCACCAGCCTCGACACCGCAAGGTAAAGCGAGGTTATCGATTATACATACATATATACATAGTTATTTTAAAATGATAATTAAATGATTTATTTGATTTAGTTGTTAAAATACTGCGCAATTCCAATTATTATTCTTTGTGAAAATATGTAAATTATTTTACTATTATAGTCAATTTGTTCTTTATTTTATGTGGTACTCAATACAATGTTTTTATTAAAATAAATCGAGCAAAATTGTATTTTTAATTGATTTTAAGTTGAGCACGAAAAAATACATAAATACCTGCACAAGTGCACAGTATTATAAGTAGCCTCAACAGGTAGATAACATATACAGTAAGGACAGCAAGTAAGCAAAGTATCAGTTACAGGAAAATGCGTCTAATCCGTATACCTGAAGTGCGCCAATTCATTTCACACAAGCTACACATCGTTCAAGTTTTTAAAGTGCTGATTTTCTAAGGTAGTTTGGTCACTTAATTTTACATTAATTGATAGTTGTCAACATTTACAATAAAATTTTATGTAAATTAATATGATGTTAGTTTTTAGTTTTCCTGTTGTGGTTTTTTCTTTCATCTTTAAAATTTGAATTTAATATATTCATTCAATTCTAACTGTTATAGTTGTATTTTATCTACCTTCACTTCACGTTAAAATGCAATTTTATCGTCTAGGCGACAAAAATTACATATTCACATTGTTGGTAGCACTGTCAATCTATGTGAAATTAGAAAATTGCAGGTTAAATGTTACGTCAGTCGCGTCAAACAACATACTTTTAGTGACTGTATATGGCTCATATAAACGTACTAGGATATGATGTCATCAATATGGTATGACGTGCACGCACGGGCTCAAAAATTCAGGTATACAAAACAGCATTCAAGTGTGATTTAGTTAAACATATAAGGATTCATACAGGGGAAAAACCATACAGTTGTTCTGTTTGTGACTATAAAGCAGCACGGAAGAATACTTTAGTTGAGCATATGAGGACTCATGCAGGGGAAAGACCGTATAGCTGTTCCGTTTGTGACTACAAATCTGTAACAAAGAATGATTTAGTTAAGCATATAAAGACTCATACTGGGGAAAAACGATTTAGTTGTTCTGTTTGTGACTACAAAGGAGTGTTTAAAATTCAATTGGTTTATCATATGAGGACTCATACGGGAGAAAAACCATACATTTGTGTCATTTGTGACTACAAATCAGCATGGAAGAATGAATTAGTTAAGCATATTAGGACTCATACAGGAGAAAAACCATACAATTGTTCCGTTTGTGACTACAAATCAAGTCGGAAAAGTGATTTGGTTAGACATATGAAAACTCATACAGGAGCGAAACCATACAATTGTGCCATGTGCGACTACAAATCAGCAGAGAAAAGTCAAGTGGTTAGGCATATGAGGACTCATACGGGAGAGAAACGATACAATTGTGCCATGTGCGACTACAAATCAGCAGAGAAAAGTCAAGTGGTTAGGCATATTAGGACTCATACAGGAGAGAAACCATACAATTGTTCCGTTTGTGACTACAAATCAGCTCAGAAAAGTCATTTAGTTAGTCACATGAGAACTCATACAGGGGATAAAACCTCTTTAGTTCGTTTTTAAATAGTAACAATATTAAACCGACCCATTTATGAATATGAAAACCATGTTGCTACAGTTTCTTTCTTTCTTTCTTTAATAACCTAGAATTCTACTGTGATAGACACATTAATAACAGAGGGTATGCCATTAACATCTGTTCGTTTAGCAAAACAAAGTTACATTTTTTCTCTTTTCTGATACAGCTTTATGCCTGTTGTATATTGCTATCAACACATTGTAAGCCTTTATGATTATAATAGCAATTAATTATATTACCAGCATAACAAATATTTTATAAAATGTTCCAGAAATGTCCTGGTTTAATCTTTGTAAATAGTATAAAATAGCATTGACCTTGATAATAATTTTTAAAAAAGTATTAAAAATATTGTTTGCCTTGATTTGAACCAAATGTAATCAGAGTAGGCGTGGACATAATGTAAAACAATGTAAGATTCAAGACGAACCATTGGGGGAAAGTAAGCAAAGTTGTGCAGTGGTGTTAATTTTGGCTTCCCCAATAAGTAATTGTTAATACGTGAATAAATACCTTTTTTCCAATACAGTGTGTTTGAAACTTAATTCTATATCCTTTGAGTACACTGTAGCAGATTGCAGTAATTTGTAGCCCCTCTGCAGAGGTATAAAAAAGTATTTGTTTTTCCAAGATTGTGTACGAGTTTCGAGCAGTTTAAATGGAGCCCGGTGAGATAGATCTAGGCAGCGACGTTCAAGGGAAGCAGTTGAAGCCCTAGGTGTGAGATGACGGTTGAGGTGGAGGCGTTTATTGCAGCGGTCGAACTACAAAAATCGTTCTAAAGGTCTTGTATCGGCTGGCCAACGCAGAAAGAGGGGTCCAGGCATAGTGGGACTTACTTGGGTTAAGCCCTCGTTTCTATTAGAAAAGAACAGGAAAGTTCATCCTAAAAAGATTGCATTTAGTGGCGTCTGTTTTTTTGTGTACTTCCGGCAGACGCGCCCTCTTGAGTGTTTTTTGTTTGTGACATGTATTTACTTATTGCAATTGTTATTACCTTTACAACATTAACGAATTTGTTTTGTTAAATTTTGAGGTTGAATCGCCATATTTGAATTATCCCATTAGTTTAAAACTATCCAGTATTGTAGCGATCCCAGTGGTTAAATAAGCATTCCACAAAGCGTTTACAATTTTAAATTTAAAAAAAATACCACCATAATTAATTTAATAGCAAATTTGTTTCCTATAATTTATACAGATCAAGTTAATACCTGCTAGGATGTAGAGATGGTTCTATGTGCGCACTTTTCACCTCGCGTGGCGCTAAATCACCGATCCACGATATGCGATCAAAAATTAGCACACAGTAAGACTACAAAATTCACAATGTCTGCCTAGCTTCTCCTGGAGCAGTGCCTCCAAGTGGCTTGAGGTCGATGCGAGAGCACCTATATTTCTCGCAGCGAACAAATAGAGTGACTTATGCAACCCAAATAACATATTACAAAGGTCACTCGATAACCATTATAACTATAATTACTAAAAGGATCAGCGATGGCGACCCTTATCATTCGAACTAAATTCAATATTGACATTAAAAAACTTTATGACTTTTTGAGGTTATGATCGACCAGCTTAAAAACGAAACACCTGCTATTTATGTGGTTTAAATCTGAACGCGCTGGCTACTAAATTAATGGGCTTTGGCCGCCAATTATTGTTCTCGGGTCGCTGACCTTTGGGATAATCATCCGTGGTGGGCGCGGGCCTAATTTGAATATCGGCTTTGGGTCATGAACTTGGTGGCTCCGTCGCCGGCAATTTCAGTTTCAAGTACTGTCCGACCAAGGCCCGTTGGATTTAAGAGTTCATAGTAAGGCCGCCCATGGCCGGTTGTATAGTCAGCAATTATTTCGGCCATTGATATTGCGACCATTTATGTGTGACCATTTGCTGTTCTGTTGTACTAGAAATAACGCTCCTCTCCAGCTGGGGCACTAAATTTAGGCATAAGTGTAATCGCGGTAGCCTTGTAAATTACCCCTTTGTTAACGTCAGACCAATAGACGAATATTTGAAGAAGGGCCTTATTATTGTGGCGAATTTGTGCATGCTCTTTTCAGGATAAGTTTTCTGTGTAACGATTGATGTACGACAAAATTTGAGAGTTGGACCGACACAGGTAGGTCTGGCGATGCCGCCTCAGTGGCGACGAGGCCCGAAATAGTTATTCAAGTATTTTTTTCGAAATTGTATTTCGAGTTCTACAGCTCCTCGAGTACCTTCCTGACTTAGTACCCTGTGCACTTCTCGTTCCGTCTAACCGTCCAGGTCCGGTTGCACGAATATACCCCGAGACAGACCTGGTGGCGCCCTATTTATTTTTATCGTTAATTACCGTTTCTCTGGCCGTTGCCCTTAGGTAATCTCGTAAAGAACTCCCCCTTGCTCCACTGATGCTTTAGCCGGCATTATCTTGTTGCGGCATGAGCAGCGGCCTAGGAGAACCTTTTGTACCGATGTTGTCGAATATCGTCCCCGCTGGCCGTTTAGTTGTTGTATGAGCCGGTGCGGTGTCGTAAAACCCATTTAAGGCCGTAACAAGAAACCTCAAACAATTATTAAATGGAGGTTTAAAATTACGGAAGAAAATCAATCGTATTTTATCATTCAACCAATCGCAATGGTTAAAAAATATGTAGACTTCAACACGAAAAAAAAGAAACCGAGCGGTTAATGAATTTGAAAGGACATTCTATAAGCTAATGAATAATTCTGTATTTGGTAAAACGATGGAAAATGTTGATAAACGATCGGATATTAAATTAGTAACCCACTGGGAAAATTTGGGAAGAAGTCTGGGGGCAGAAGCATTAATTAGTAAACCAAATTTTACAGTCTTTTCTGAAAATTTAGTGGCGATACAGATGGAAAAATTACATGTGCGATATGATAAACCTATTTATATAGGATTTTGTGTTTTAGATTTGGCTAAACTTATGTACGATTTTTATTATAACTTCATTAAACTAAAATATGGTGGAAACGCCACTCTCGCCTACACCTATACGGATTCATTGATGCTAGAAGTATTTACACCTAATTTTTACGAAGATATCAAAAATAATATCGAGGTTTTCCATACCTCTAACTATTCAGTAGACAACCAGTTCGGGATACCTAAAACAAAATCTATAATTGGGAAGATGAAGGATGAATACGGAGGGAAAGTTCTATGGGAGTTTGTGGGGACGGGTGCTAAAGCCTATATTGTGAATGTGGAAGGTAAATTTACGAAAAAAACTAAGGAAATTCAGTCATCTGTAGTAAAGAATGAACTTACTGTGACTGATTATAAGGATGTTGTTCTACGTAATAAAATAGTTTACAAGAAAGTAAAAACGTTTAGATCTCATAAACATCAAGTGTATACTGAGTTAAAAAACAAGATGGCTCTATCTCCTGAAGACGATAAAAGCTACATCATCCCCGACGGGAGCGGTAATACTCTGGCTTGGGGGCACTACAAAATTGCTCAGCTATTAAATACATAAATTCACCAGTACAATGTATTTTCCATACTGTTTTATCAACTCACCAGAGCATCAACAGATAAGACGAGGTGTTGTCTATAGAACATGTTTTTTAAATTTAAGTTGTAGCTATTAGGTTGATGTTTTTTTGTGTAATATGTACTATGCAAAACAAAAAACTTGGACAGTTAGTATGGTCTGTTGTGAATGTGACTGCCTTAATATGTGCAGTTGCTGGGTATTTTTAAATTAACCGTCAACTTGTTTAGACGTTGCTAAGAATCAGAATTTTTATAATAAATATAATTGTTTAAAGCCTCGCTTAAGCTAATCAAAATATGCTAAAATCTCGATCAAAAGTTGTCCCATTTTTTTTGTCTTGCATAGTACCTATAGAGCGATTGTTAATCGTACAGTTGTTTTCATGAAATGGAATACTTACAAACAATGTAAAATTGAGTGGTGTATGCACTATCAATTATTAATACTTAATATCCTTATATTTTGAAACAGTCACAGTAGTTGGTAAGTATGCTTTTTTATTAAACACAATCTTAGATCAATATCAAGTAGTTAGTATACTAAGTGCTAGATATACCATATGATCATGAGCGGCTTGAGGTTGAAACATTTTTACGAAAGGGTAAAATTGCCTAGACGCATCAACCGTCTGAGCTTTGTAAACCTAGTTGTTGCGCTACTATTGGTAGTTTTATTTTTCGACTTCGTTGGCCAGTCGGTTGTGTTAATAAATTCATGTTAATAGTAAATATTTCCGTTTGTATTAAACATAAGCTCAGATGAGCACTTGCTGTATTAGGATTAAGTAGATATTATATTAAGTGGTAAATGTGTGCGTGCAGAGTCGAATACCTTATGATCTTGACCGGCTTGAGGTTGGGACGCTTTTACGAAGGTGTTAAATTACCTAGATACATCGTTAAGACGAGCCTGCAAAACTCGCTGTTGTGTTGTTACTGGTAATTTCATTTCTAGGCTTCGTTGGTCGGTCAATTGTGTTGGCTCATTAGGTGACAGCAGAGTCTGCTAAATTTACCGCATTTAGTGATCTTTTCAAATCTAGTAACTATTTCTAGTAATGTAATATATCCAAATCTAGTTACTTATTTAAATCTAGGGACTTTTCTGTAGTTACATGTACTTTCTTATAGAGCCAGTGAACTCAATCACAACTGGAAAGGACCCTAAATGCTTTGAAAGTGAAGCAAGTTGATTTTTAGGCAACCCGCAAGTGTGTAGCATTTCCCTCTCTTTTTAACATATTGAATAAATGGCAGAAATGAGCAAATTTGAAGCTTTTATTTTTTATTTCCTATCCTATCTTTTTTTAAATAATTTATTAAAATTTATACAGATTATTTGATTAATCTTTAATCTTTTAAGAGGTAAAAGAATTATATAACTGTTTCCAGTATTTGTCGAATATTTAATAAAATTCTGGATAGGTGACCATACAAATTTAGCAGTCATTGAAATTTTTTAAAACCCTTATTTGACTGATAAAACAATATTTAAAATCTATATTGTTATATGTTTAGACTAGATTATAGATACACATATAGGGAACAATTACAAATGAGAAAAGGTACAAAAATCAATAAGTAACTGGATTTCGTAACACTTTTACTTCAACAATCATTTTATTTCAATTTAAAATATCACGGCTAATGCAAATGGTGAAACGGTTAATATCGATAATTGTTTGTAAATATTATTATAAACACTTACAACAGCAATATAAAGAAATAGTGATATTAAGCATTTCAGCCGCTGTAATTAGCAATAAATTATAAAGAATAAATGCTTTTATATAATATATTAATTGCAAAATGTATTTAATAATATTTCATTGTACAAATATTTACATGAATAAATTATGTAAAATACAATTAGTCTACATTTATCGTCTTTGGCCACGATCTTTAATTTCAGAGTTTGTTTTCTGCAGAAGCACAAGCTCTAAAGGCAGACCTAAAAAAAATTCATTATTAATTTTAAAGTCCAATAGTTTAGCACAAGCATTATTATTAACCTTCAAAATAATTTTTCAGGACAGTATTTCAATTTTCATTGCTAAAGCCACTTTTTGAAATTTCCTGAATGAGTTGTTTTATAGTAGACACCTTTAAATTTTTCCTCTTGACTTTTTGTTTTAAAGTTTTTACTTGCCTTTTCAAGGGGAAAAGTTTATCATCTATTGCTGCAGTCTGCGTTTCTTGGTCCCTGAGCAGTTTTCATCCTCTAACACCAAAATCAATACTCAGAGGTTCTTCTTTAACCCTATCATCTGCAATCTAAAAAAAAATAAAAAGACAATAATTTTTGGCATAATACAGAAGGTTATTTTAATAATTCACATCATGTCGAATTAATTTCCTTCGAGGTATTGCCTTTTTTCATAGATGTTTTAAAAATGAAAAAGTACTTGGCACAGCATCAAGTTTGAGTAATTTAGTATTACATCCTGACCTAATTTGGTAATCCACAGATAAAAAATGTTCCCCGCACAACCTACTCGTCTTGGAAGGCAACCAATTCTCTCTTCTTATTGCTTTCACCCAAAGTTCCAGAATCTCTGAACGTTTGGAAAACTAAAATAAACATATACTTAATTAATAATAAAATTAATTATATATTTTATTCACTTTTATAGATTAACTACATTTTATGGGTATTTTAAATTTTAACATACAATAAAGATTTTATAGACTTTAGGCTATAAAAAAACTGTAAACTTACGTATGAAATGAAATTGGTTTTCTTGCATCCTGTACATTATTGCAACCATAAGCTACACCATGATTGTTCAGTTTGTAAACACAACACTTGGAAAATGGTTTTGACACTATTTTGCTGCAATTTGCTTTCAACAAAATACACGAACTGCTTCCTGTAAAAGTAATTCAACAATTAAAAATCTTTTCACAGATACAAGATCCTCAAAATAATAACAAATTTTAATAAATGGGAAATGAACCGCACAATTGCCATTCACTTGCATGTGTAAAACAGAGATAGGGATACTACACGATCATTCCATCTCAGTCTGTCGCCCCTGACACAGTTTTACGTGCTTTGCGCACGCGACGGGTCCTTTCCAGTTACGTTAGAGTTCACTGTATAGAGCACATTGTATGTTGGCACAACTGCTTGTTAGACAAGGGTAGCTCCCATATAAGCCCATGTGTTAGAAAGAGATAGACTAGAACCCCCCATCACCCTCTACTCAAAACAAAAATACCATGTAATATCAATTGTTTACTTATCATGTCTTTATTCTTTGCAATTTGCAACACAAGGGCTTTTTTGTTTTACAATTTTCGCCCTTCCAATAGCGGCTGAAACTCTCTTCATTTGTTTTCTGCTGCATGTGCATTTCAATTTCGATTTCTGGGGAATGGAATTGGAATGAACTAGCTCGCAAAGGTATTGAAACTTCTCATCACTACTTTATATTGTCAAATAAACCACCTGACCACCGAAGCTTTGCTTTTTTACCTACTGTCCGAACCCTGAACGAATGATCCGATACAATATGATGACTCACAAGAAAATACCTTGCTGCATTGCTGGTTGTCAGTAGCGACTAATATTATTTAATGGTTGCACACAAACTTCTTACAAAAAGTAATATATTATGAAAATAAAACTAAGAATAAATGTAATTTGTATAAGTACAGATATGAAATCTTGTAGCAACTAATGTTATTGTTACTTAAATCAAGTAAGTTTTGTTGTAAGGTGCTGTTTTTGTATTTATTTTGGGATTGACTGTCTTTAAAGGTCAATGTTCTGTTTAATTAATATTTATTTCATATAATTTAGTCTTTTAACAATTTAACTTTAACTTTAAATTATTATGTGTTAAACTGTAATTCTCCACTTAATGTCTTCTACCTATTATCAAGCCGGGCTCCATAGCTCAGTGGTTACGCATTCTTCCTACTGATCTAAGGGTCGATAGTTCGATTCCCGATCTCGGCGAGGTTTTTGATATTAAAAAATGCGGATGAAAACCTCTACAGCATGCCATCATTCGGAAGTGCTGTAAAGCCGTGGGTCCCATGTTACTACCATGTGTAGCATGTAAAAGATCCCTTGCTAGGGTTGGAACTTCTTAGTCGCGGCAAAATTCTATGTAGAACTAAGGTACTTGGTACTCTGCATGCCTAGACCTTATCCATGGGTTTGGCAAAAATGGCCTATGAAGGCCTACTAGCCTGACATCATTCTTCCCCACAACTGATACTAACTACTAACTGACCTATTATCAATCACATAACATACATTTTCCACATGTACTTTTAACGTTGAAACTATCTATGTAACCATAAGGCTTGAAGATGAAAAAAATAAGTATGTTGGTTTTAAAACATGTCGTCAACGCCAACTTATTAAATTTAGTATTCAATAAATCTTTGTGGGGAAGACTAAAAAGCATTTTATTTATAATGGCAAATAATACTGAAAGACATATATTGGTCCACTGTTGGTCGTACGCCTTCCTCAACTCATGTCAGTGCTCTTTGCCTTGTGCTTTTCCATGCATCTGATACTGACAATTCTCTTTAAATCGTCTCTTCATTGTGTTTTTAATCTGCCAGTACTTCTTTTTCCAGCTCTGGGTCTCCATTCTAAAAGTTTTCTAGACGTGGTAGGGGACCGGCGAGATTTCATTTCAACATTCAACTGTGCAGTTGTTTTTAGGACATCCTGTACTCCTTTTCGTTCTCGAATCCAAACGTTTCGTTTTTGATTTTTCAATGTAATATGCAACATCTGCCGTTTCGTAGCTTATTGAGAGGTTTACCCTTAAACTAAAACCACCACATGAGGTCGTCTTATGACCTCAGACAGTTTTTTACATTTCATTCGTTCAATAATTTTTTCTGAATTATTTTCGTTTATGTAAATTTTCTCTACTTTTTTTTTGAAAAAAATGTGATTTCATTGGGCAATTCAAATTTATTGTTTAGAAAAGTTCGTCGCTCGTTTCAGAAACTATACATATCGACAATAGCTGATTTAACAGCTGGTAAATAAGTGGTTTAGCAGTTTAGCCGCCGGTATATAAGAATCTCTGTGAATATTAGCGAACGAGACGCATTATTGTTGTGTAAAGCTGAACACTTACATATGGTATGTACACCGATTACTTCTTTTTAGGTAAATACGTTTGTTTGGCGTATATTTTTATGTGTAGATATTAGAAAAATGTCCACTTATTAGAGAAATCGCTCTCTTACATAGGTAGAATAACAAATCTACGGTTTCATAAAAGCATTGCCACATTTCTAAAATTTTGCATGGGACCTTAATTTTACTTTTGCCTTTTTTTAATGATATTTAGATGCACTTAGAACAGAAAAGGTATCTACTTTATCCAAATAAAACATTTCTTTTATCTAACGCTCATGAGGACTCATAAAAACCAATTCAACATTTTTGCATGTATTTTCGTCTCAAAACTTTTCAAAGAATATGTGAAGCCTTAACACCAATTTATACACACCTTGCCAAGTTCACAACGGTTTCTTTTTAGCAGCGGTTATAACCAATTTCCAAGCATCATAAAACGCAGGATAATTGTTTGACATAAATACACTGAAAATATAATAGAAATAAAGTTCTAACACATCTGCTGAACAAATAAAATATGCCAAGGATACCAGAATCGAACTCACCAATTACCATAATTGTATAAAATTGATATCCATAATTAATTATTTAACCTATGAGTATCAATGCACTTTTTTAACTTGCCTAATGTGGATAAACGTTTAACTAGATTCGTTCATTACTATTAACACAAAATCACCTTTTGCAAAACTTGTTTCAACTTGGTCATGTTCTTTCGAATATAACACTGCACTTCCTTCTAGTTTTTTCATAGTTTCCACCCACACTTTACCACCCTTAAACGAAGGAGTTGAGAGGCCTCGGCTAGCTCTTTTAACTCTCAGCAGAATATGACGTAGTCTAAGGATCAGGCTGAGAAATGCTTCGGGCTTTTACAATTGAACAGTAGATTAATAAAAGAATTGGCAGCCATGTCGTTATTCTCAACAAATAAAACAAACCTAACTAGCAAAATAATCAACACCTACCTTGTAAGCTTCGCTGCATACCTTAATCTAAATGTAGTAAAGCGAACAACAACAAATACAAACAGTACCAGTAGAAAAATATTTAATATTAAAACAATTAAATCAAGGTTGACGTCACCTAACTTACATACAGGTATATCGGGGCAAAACAAACAAAACGGCATTTTAAAAAACGTCAATTCGAAGTGGCATTTCGGAATTGGCTAAGTATAGCTTAAATAACAAACGCAGGCTATTGCCGGTGCAATCGCATTAATGATAATATAATATACACTCTATTTCAGCAATTCTGATTTATTTACATACCCGCACTTAACGGTAATAACAATTGAGCCAAAAAGGTTGATTAAACTCGCACACTTTGATTTACTAAGATCTTAGTAGAACTAATATAAGTTGCGACATAATTCAATAAATAATAGATGCTGATAAGGGCATGTACTTACAGTTTAAATAAAAATGAATTCCAGCGATCAGCAGAGAAATTCCGATGCGTTGCATTCTTCTACAAAGACTCAAGGACAACTCGACTGCATGATCCCAAGGTCGACGCTCGAAATAAACTAGCATCCAAAAGGAAGGATATTACTGGCTACGTACAGGCGCGTATTCGGGAAGCTGGAAACTTAAGCTTCAGGATGCAGAATTTAAGCCTTCGCGGAGTGAGCCAATATAGGCGGTTTCTATCCCAAACTAAACGAATTTCAGCACAAACTAAACGACCTAAATATTTGAAAAATTAGAAAGTGAAATAAGCTCGCCAAAGCATTTTTACCGAACGGTGTCCTCAGCCTAATGTGGAGAATGCTTTGCAGCGATTTCGATGAGTTGAAGCGTAGAGAAATCCAGCTAAATAACCAAAATTAATACGCAAAGAATAGAATTAGAAGAAACGTTATTACTAGAGCTGGAAGCGCGACCGCAAACAATGCTACAAGCGGCTTCACTTGCTTGAAAAACAAGAACGCTTCGAACAATCAATACTAAACCAGATATTGCAATGTTTTCACAGCCAACGTGAATCGAAAATGCGACGACAAATTCAAACGCTAAAATGTGCAGGTGTTTTAATCTCTGAATGCCAGCGCCTGCCGCGATATGCTTTAATAGTTTTGCTACAAAATATAGCTATAAGGTGGTCCGAAAGTCGGTGTTAAATGCATTAACGCGCTTTTGAAACAATGTTGAAACGGAGCGTTACAACACTTCATAATAAAAATTTCCGAAGTGCTCTCTCTATTTACAGTTGCAATAATGCTTGATGGACAATCTCGGCCAATTTTATTTGTGCCCCTTCCTTTAATACTTCTCCTGCAATTTACAATTAATGTAGGATAATAAGATCAGATAACTACCATTTCTTAATTGTTTTTCTGTATTGTCTCGAACATAACTGGCATTTGAAGTTTTTTAAAACTCATTTTCTATCGATCAAACGCTGAAATAAAACATTATTCAATAGAATAAATAATAAATCGATACTAAGATTACCTTTCATAACAAACTCGTGTTTCTTATTTATATGCTTACAACTGGAACATATAAAACAATTTAAAAATATGTTTCGATTATATTTTGCAAGACAAAACATCTGCAATAAAATGTGTCCATTTGGAAAAGGTGGAAAATAAATTAAAATGACCCAAGTGGTTCCGGTTGGCACGTTCCCTGGTAACTTCTCGAGGAAGTGACTCAATTGTAGCGAATGAAAATACAAGGAGTGAAACATAAGTTCTAACAAATATCGTATAATGATACCAATGAGATAATAACAAGTGGGATATAAATAACAAATCGTAATTACTGGCGTGGAAAAACTCTCGATAATACTTTTTTTATGTAACAAATGTCACACGCAAAGAAAATATCACAGGTCGTTCACAAAATAGCTCATATATATCATATACTTAAATGGGTTTGGAAGGCTCGCCTCTGGTACGCTATGTAATCAAACTGCACATGAGCAATCGCTACTGAGTAAAAAGTCCGAAACAATTTTCACTGCAAATAGTAGTGCTAACCAAGTAATTAATTTCGCATAATATAATGAACCCACTATACCAAATCACCGTCTCGGCTGTGCGAATCTTTTGGTGAAGACCCCAGCCAACTAGATCCCTCTCTCGTATTGGGGGGTGCCTAAACGTGCTGTGCGGTGTACGTATGTGTACACGATTTAGGTCGTCAGGAACCTTCCTGAAGTCATGGATCGTTTTCATACGATAGGTCTTCCGAAAACGAAGACAAGATCATCTTTTGAGGTATGGTCAAAGGCAAAAACTTTTTTTTTTTTGGTTTTTTGTTTTTGTTTGTACTAGTGAAACGGAGTGATGCTAAGTGTAGAAGTATTATTGGAAAGTATCGAAGAGCGCTTTTCTTGGGGTGGGGGGGAGGTACCGTATATTTGTGTTTAAACTTTGTATGATTCATTATGTTATTGTGTAAGATGTATTTACAGAATGTTTATTAGCGATTGGCTTGCTTTTCCGTGATAATCTGAAAAAATACCGATCCTTTAATACTTATTCTCACCCTCACATTTGTAAAATAATCACATTACATACTATAGTATAAATTAAATACTATTGAATGTTACTATTTAAACACCTGAGGATGTTACTTGACAGTGCTAATCGGTTGTATTTTTGTGAAAATAAGATGATAGGATTGCACCCAGAATTGCATAACTTTGTTTATGACTGTCTTGTATATTTAACTAAGACAGAATTGACATAACTGTATTTGAATAAAGGCTTTATTGAACTGTGGAGGGGGGAAAGCTTATTGGACCGATAGTTCTTTTGTGAAACGTTTCTACAACAAACTGGTAAAACACACTTATAATCTTCCGGGCTATAAAGTCTTTTATTTTTGTACACCAGATAGATAGGGATTTTTTAAATCTAACACTTAAGGGCGTCATTTGACAGTGCTAATCGGTTGAATGTTTGTAAAAACAAGATAAGAGGATTGCACCGTAAGTGCGTAAATACATCCCAGCATTAAATTTGTTACGGTCTTAAACTGACTTTACGACACCGCATCGGCTCATACATAAACGAAACGGCCGGCGCGTGCTGTAATGGACGAAATCGGAACGAAAGTTTTCCTAGGCCGCTACCCAGCCGCAACCAGGTAGGCCGGCTAGACTTTCAGTGGAGTTGGGCGGGTTCTTAACGAGATTATCTAAGGGTAACCGCCAGAGGGTCGGTAAATAACGGTAAAATAAAGAAGGAGCCACCAAGCCTTTCTTAACCCGAATAACCGGGCCTGGGCGGTTAGACGGGGGCGAAGTATTTGAAGACACTCCGTCGATAGGGGTTTTCGTGAATTATAAACTCACACAACGATTTCATGATGGCAAAAATACTTAGATCATGAAGTGAGGCTCTTGCAGCCACGGCAATGTCATCACCAAGCTTACCTGCACGCTCTGATCTAACTGGCCCCACCGTACATTTATCTCATCAATGATGGGCGCACGCTGAAACAGAACATGCACAAATCGACCAAGAATAAAGCGTCTCTTAATTAGATAAGCGTCTATTATTCAATTCTTACATTGGGGCAGCAAAGCGTGTCGCAAACATTGCGTTAATTCTTATAAATAAGCATCAGCTGATGGGCGCACTACTGTTACTAAACAACACCCATAACTGTACAAAATCAAGAGCAGTTTGACATATGAGTCCCACAAAGGAAACGTTTGTTCATAAAAATCGAGTTACGCAACAGCAAAGGCGACGCGAACAGCGTAGCTGTCGGCAGAATCCGGGGCCGCAAAGAGATGCGGCGAATTAGCTAGAAACCCAATTCGCAAGGCAAAATGGGGCCGCGTTACTGAGATATATTTGGCCGAAAAGGGGGCTTACATAGCCTAACGCCCGCAGGCGAATTTAGAATATGACACAGCTGGTGCTACGCCGTCCAACCGATCGATAACTTCGTGTAACACTCAACGAGCCGAACACGACGCCGTTGCTAACATACGAAAGATCTCGCGAATATGGCACCGCCCTAATAAGAAGTGATCTGGCTCACATGATAATTTGGGCAAACACAGCAAAGCCCAAGTGAGGGAAGTGATTAGATTAAAAACGAGCGACGCCACTTCGCGACAACAATTTAAGATGCGAAGGGTACATTTTTAACGGTGCACATGATTTCACATCAAGTTCGCGCACATGCAATTTTACTGCGACCAAACTGGCGATGCCGCCTTACAGCACGTATGCCAAGAGTTCAGCAATTATTCACATGGTTAAGCGCAAAGCTCGCGCACAAGAAGTTAGTATGATTCAATGGTTACAAATACCTTAGTTTTATTGGTGACGGCCCAAGAGATCGGCATGCGGTCCAGCTGGCGGGAAACAGGTTGCCTGTGGCAATTAATTCGCCGCTAAAACGGCCGACGTGTGAATGGTCTGGATGCGCCCAAAATGGCGACAAAGGCTGGCGCTTTAACAAACGCCGCTACGACGGCAGAGATAGCCCAAGTATGTCCTACCTAAACGGAATCCTCGCACAACGAGCTAAAGAGAACACTCCCTTACGTGACGACGTAGAACCGGGCATGGAATTCCATCACACCTACGCCTTGGCGTAATAAGATCGCCGCTAAACGACACACACCTTCCTTGTTCAATGGCCTGAGTTGAACTGCCGACTCTCGCTTAAGGCGAAACAGTTTATCCAAAACTTGCTGAAACAGCACGAGACGGAAAAGGCTGACGCCCCCGCCAAGGACGGGAGCGCCGCACGAACACACACACTATCCGACCTCTTAGATCGACGGCTCTCGGCTGAATCGCCCGCAAGAAGCGTTAGGACGCTTGAAGTGGGGTGAGCCAAAACGGCGTTACCACGTGACTCTCGACAGCCAATGGCGATGCGCCCAATAAAACAAATGAGTTCCGGTGACAAAGAGAGCGCGAGGCCTCGCAGTCACACCAACAGCGTAAATTCTAGAAGGTTCGAAAATCTTGCGAGCGTTAACACCCGGCTGTCAAAGTACCAACAAAGGGGTGCCCCAGATGACGAGAAATACTGCGCTTGAGGACAAATATGTGCAAAATCATTATTATGGAATTAGGCGATGAAGCCAAATAAGTAACTAAAAGGGTTTAACATACGGGCACGCCGCCCTAAAGCCTAGGTGGCTAATTAAAATACAAAATGACCTGACAAATTGCATTAAACTTTATTGATATTATTAAAAACTGCAAATGTCATTTTTATGCGGATGACACCCAACTCTACATGCCTTTTAATTTGTCGGATATTCAAGAAGCAAATGATATCATAAATACTGATCTTCCTAATCTTACTACTACCACGTCAAAAAAAACCATTCTCTTCTTGTTAACCCATTAAAATCGTCAGTTCTGCTATTTTGTAAATCAAAAGATAGAGATAGAATATTACCTTTAATTACCATCAACGTTGAGGGTGCAGCTGTACCTATATACAGTTCTTGTGGAAATTTGGGATTAATAATGGACTCTAATTTAAGATTTAACGGCCATGTTAGTAAATGTATACAAAAAGCTTTTAACAACTTAAAAATTCGTTATATACACAAACACCTTCTCCCTATTAATACTTAAAAAGTTTTATACGATTTCTTTGTTTTGTCTCACTTTTATTTTGCAGATATTGTTTATGGTCCTTGTTTAGATAGTACAAATACCAAAAGATTACAACGTATTCAGAACTCATGCTTAAGATTAATTTATGGCTTACAAAAATTTGATCATATTTCTCAAAAATTTCGAGACGTTAAATGGTTGAACATAAGAGATCGTCGTTTTATGCATTTCGCATGCTTTATTCATAAATTACTTTTGTCTAAAACGACAACTTATCTTTTTGATAGGCTTAGATTTAGAACAAATGTTCACAATATCAACATTAGAAACAAAGGGCTCTTAAGTATACCAATTCACAAATATGCACTTTTTGAACGCTCTTTTACATATACCGCGACAAATATTTATAACTCCTTGTCATCTCGCATAAGGGACCTTCCAATTTCTTCTTTTAAAGGACGTTTGTCAGAGTATCTCTTTGAACATCATAGATCCTATTGGCATAGAAAAATTGAAAGTGTACTACAAAGACCTGCTCACGGAAGACAGATTAAACTATGGCGAAGTCCAACACACTCTGGAAGAGAATGATTACAAAGCTCCAGGTCCTGGAGGTTTACCCATTGAGTTGATTAAGTACTCCCCCACTATAGTACTCGAAAAATTAAAAGAAATATTTAACAAATGTTTATAAAGAGCTGAGGTCCCAGAAGAATGGAAACTAGCCTATGTAAGTTCCATACACAAGAAGGGCAGTAAAATGAATTGCGAGAATTATTGAGAAATCAGTGTCACTTTCTCAGTGGGTAGATTGTACGGACGAATTCTGAAAGCGAAAATTGAACAAGAATTTAAGGAGTCAGAGGAGCAAAGCGGCTTCAGACCTGGCAGATCTTGTATAGATAACATCTTCTGCGCAAAATTAGTTTACCGCAATGTCTTCTATAACCTCCCCAAGTTTCGCAACACCTTTTCGAAACACCCTGTATATTGACAAGGCTTTAACAGAATGGAAGAAAAAATGTAGCACAATAGGAGCTCAAATCAATGAGAAAACAATATACAGTTTGTTTTTTGCCGATGATAAAATAATTCCAGCAGAAGACGAAGACGACCCGAACTATATGTTCCGAAAATTAGTAGACGGTTTTGAATTATGAAGGCCAGAAATAAACATGGATAAAGCCAAATTCATGGTCATTGGAGCAGAGGGACATGATCTAGTAACAGATAAAGTATTCAACTATTCAACATGCAACAGAATATAAGTCACACCAACATCAAATGGACGAGACATGCAAGATATACAGAACAAAATCAGACGGGGAAAAATGTTATTAAGCAGCTACACCCTATAATATGGCACGACGCATTGACAACAAAAACGAAGGAACATATATTTAGCACGTTTGTAGAAAGTACTGTGACATATGGAGCAGAAATATGGACACTGACGAAAAAGAAAAAGGAAAAGTTAAACGCCACGGAGATGATGTTTTCGAGACGATCAAGTAAAACAACAATTATGGACAGAGTACCAAATTAACACATAAGAAAGAGGATGGAAGTACAAGAATCTCTTCTAGAAAAAAAAATAGAAAAAAAGCAGCTCCTATGGTACGGCCATGTGAAGAAAATGAACACATATAGACTGCCACAACAAATATGGGAGTAGACATCTCAACGAAGAAGAAAAAGAGGAAGACCAAGAAAGAGTTGGAACACAGAGATCGCGGAAGCAATGGAAAAAAGAGAGTTGAAGGAGGAAGCTGTCATCGATAGAAAGGCATGGAGATTGGGATGCGTTAAACGGCCACGATAGCTGTAGAAAAACCCTCCATATATATAAAAAAACGACAAAAAAAATGCACCTGGCGAAGCCCGGACGGCTTAACCGAAAATAAAATCGACTATGTAGTAAGTGATAATAAACACATCATACAGGATGGAACAGTACTGAACCATGTGCGAATGAGCAACCTCGACCACCGCTTAGCCAACCCAAATCGAAATTAGTACCAAAACAGAAAGAAAACACCTAGTTAAATGTATACATACAATTACATATAATGAGGTAATCAGTAGAAACGAAGTTTCTTATAGAATAGAATTAGAAGGCCAACTCTTAAAAAAAGACTTACAGGACAGGACACATTACGGACAGCATACATAACGCTTATACATCAATCAACAGGCAAAGAACTCAAACAGCTCAACAACAAGGTAAGCTGAGGAAGGAAACAAAAGATCTAATAGACAACAGGAACAAACAGAAAAAAAAGTTTAACAAGAGGAGAACTAAACGCCATGAATAAAAAATTAGAGAGGACGTAACCATTAAAAACACCGACATCATACAGCAGGTTATTGATGAAAACATGGAACCCAAGGTATTCAGGAATAAGCTGGCTTTAGAGAAAAACAAAATGATAAGCTTGGAGTAACAGAACACCTCAATTCAAAAAGTATTTTCTTCAACCAATTTTAACTACAATTGCAACAACAAATATATATACCGGTGACATTAAGATCAAGACCATGTCTCTATCTCCTTTACATATCAACGGATTTGGATAAAACTTGTTGCAAAGATAATAAACATAATTTTGAATTGAGACACAGATATAATCAAATTGGCCGACTTCCGGTTTCACCGGAAATGTCATTAACTTTTATTTTTTAAATCGGTTGTTCTGTATATTTTATGTTTTTCAGAATCTACGACTCAAATTACATACGGCGGTGTTGCCAAATTTGCTTTCCCTATTCCCTATATCCTGTTTCCAAAAATATTTTTAAAAAATAATTAATTTTTCCGTTTTCTTCTTCCCCTTCTTCTTCCTCCGCCTTGGTCCGTCCACTGCTGGACGTAGGCCGCCCTACTCTAGATTTCTCCAGTGACTTTGTCTTGTGCAATTTGATACCATCGTTTTCCTGCAAATGCCTTTATGTCGTCGGTCCATCTTTTCTGTGGCCTTCCAACGCTTCCTTTGTATGTCCTAGGTCCCCACTGCATTATTCAATTTGACTATGTTCAGAGTATTTTCTTGCCACATGCTCTATCCAACTCCATTTTCTCCAATCACGGCCTCCTATGAGAAAAAAAAATATTAAAGAAAAAGATTTTTTTTTAGAAAAATTAAAATTTAGTAAAAGTATCGTATGTAATTTGAGCTGTGCATTCCAAAAAACATAAAATATATAGGGTGATCTATTTAAAAAATCAAAGTTATTGGCACTCCCGATGAAACCGGAAGCTAACCATTTCAACTATATCTATCGGTCAATCGAAAATTATGTCTAGTATCCACATGTAAAATTTTATCAAAATCGATTCACAAATAAAGGAGATACAAGCATGGTCCTGGTTTCATTGTCACCCGGTATATATGTATACAGGGTGTTTGGTAAAGAATGGGCCACTCTTCAGATATAGTTAATTTGTACAAGAATAAGCTGATTTAACCCAACTGACCTTAGTCCAAAAGTTAGTACTAACGGAGCTACAGGGTGTCAAAATTGAAAAAATAAATTACATTTTTTTAAATATCTTTCGATCACTTCTAGTTAATTTCAGAAAATTTCGTATCCGGGGGTTTTTGGAATGAGAAATTCAAATTTATCAACGATTTAGTGGTATCTTCTAGAGGGCGCCACAAGCGACCATTAGGATACTGTTAAACCGCTATAACCTTCCTGTGCCAAGGTGTATGTCATTTTCGACTGGAAAAATATTTTTTTCATTACCTTCTTTGTAAGTGATCCTTACACTGTCAAGTTTGGGGATGTAAGCTACATTTACAAAAATTGTTACAGTTTCCATGACAATGTACTTACTTCCCTAGAGAAGTGAATTACTTACATCCCGCATGTATTAAAACTGATAAGATGCCATGTCTGACACTTGGTTAACATGAAGAAAACCATTGTCGTTCGTACTATTATCTATTTTTAATCAGAATACAAGCACAAAGCTCACAAAACAGCATTTGCAATCGTATTCACGCATTTTTTCCAAGAATTTTTCACAGTGCGTTTATACCTGTCAAACAAAACGTCACAGTGCTATAAAGCTACTATAATTTAGCAAATGTCATAATTTTAAGCCAGGTTATTACCTACCATTTACTTTACAAAAAGAAATATTGGTAGTGAAAAAAATTATGTACTTTACACAGGATGTAGGAAGATTTACACTACCTCGAACCTACATCCCTTGTAAAGTAATATACTATTTTCTACTCATGACATTGATATCAGTCATTTTGACAGTGATTCCTGTGGTTGAAATTGCATTTCAACCACTAGAGATTGAAATGCTCGGACTACCGAGATTTCAAACTGTTTGACATTCAATTGGTGACAAGAGAAATGTCACTTTATGTTTACTTTTTTGTAAAGTGCATTAATTTGTTAAAATATGTGAAAATTCGTAGAAAAAATAGTATATGCAACTCTTGGCTTCGCTCGTTGAAAAAAGCCACTCTCAACGTTGAAATTTTATTTCAACCACTTGTCCCATAATATACTATTATTTACTAGCAACATGATATTGTACATTTTCGTCATAGAAACAAAATATGAAAAGCTACTCATAACTCCCAAAGAGACTTGTCAAATTATTTCTCCCTCAAACTCATCGTAACCATGCAACTACAAATAACGTCTTAGCAACCATAGAATGAGGCAATCCTTGATGTTACTTACATATTTTAATTTTAAATGTCATTATGACATTTTTAAATTTCATACTATTCTTACTAATATGCTAGTAAATAAAATATTGTATGCACCACGGAAGATATTCATGTTCTTTACCTTCCGTTGACTTACAGACCTCGGGTCAGAGACCCTCGGTTTGTAAGACATGTCAACCTCAAGGAAAAAACATATTCATATCTCCCTTAATGCGTAAATATCTATTTCTCAATCTTTTCTGCTTAAAGAAGGTATATCTTATTGAACTCGCTAGAAGCAACGGTGAAACATAGCATTTCCAGACCCATGTTTATTACAAATTTTTTCTTTGTATTGATGAGACCTAGAGCTGGGCAAATTACTTTAAAAAGGTAATTAATTACTAATTACCGCCCAATTCAGTACTTGAATTACCAGAGAGTTCAATTACTCACATGAAATAGTAATTTAATTACCAATTACTTGGTAATTGTAATTGTACAACTCAATTACTTTTTCAATTACTTTCAATAGAAATTATTGTCATATACTATGTAGTTGTATTTAGTAGAATTTTCTTGCAAGTTGCAAATATTATTAGTGTCGTGTCGATTCGTAATCGTAATCTAAAAATGCTTAATTTTTATATTTTGTTAACTATAGTAACCTATATACAGTATGATCGAAAACTTTTACCCGCTAGAGGGCTGTGCATTTAAAAAAATATATATGTTGTCAGTGGTGAGTAAAGGTACTCAATAATATGACCTATACAATTTTGATAGTATCACTTAACTTCGACAGAATGTTTTATACGGAAACCAAAGTGGTGCTGTGTATGAAAAATGGAGAAAATCGCTTTGAACAGCTCTAGGTGTTATGCTTATTAGCATATTTATGTATTCAACAGACATTTTTGTATTTGTTAAAATGACATTACTGACGTAACCTTAAACTGACAGATATAAATGCCAATGTGACTTTTAATACCACGACTGTCACCATAATTTTTTAACAACACAATTCCACAGTCCTCTAGAGGATAAAAGTTTTCGATCATACGGTACTTTATCACTTTGGAAGGTTTTTTGTTAATTAAATCTTGTAGCTACATGAACCGTTCACCACAACCAAAAGTGTTTAGTTTGTTTTTATGTAAGATGTAAGTAAATAAAAAAGTCAAGGATAAATATTATACAGAGTGTCCCAAAAATAATAGGACACCGATTGGTCATAGATTCCTTAGGTAATAATAAACCGATTAAACCTAATATACCTTAGTACAAGGTTCCTTCAGCAAGAAGGTATAGCGACTTGAAAGGTCAATTTTTAATTTGTTATTTTTATATTAATTTTCACAAATGTAAAGATACCTATTTGAATGTTGGTGCACATCCTTACTAATGCAATAATTTTCATAAACTAGACTCGACTATAAGAGGCACTTTTCCAATCTCTAAACACTTTTTGTAGCTGTAACTTTTGTTAGCGGTATTTTTTTTAAGTTTAGGTTATTATCTGAAAGGGAATTAAATATCGTAAAAATAGAGTGCTCTTAGTTCATAAGCGTAAAAGCAACCGTTTGCCTTAAAATGCCTGTCAAAGGATTTTAGTTGTCATTAAGACGTGCAATTATCAAGTAGCCATCATCACAAAAACAATGGCTAGTGATTGTGATCTAGTAAACAACAATAATAAATCAATTAATGACATTGGTGACGAAAATTTTTCTTTTGTGTTTGCAAAAATTCTGCGACCAGTTCGTCAACGCTGAAATGTCTATTATCTCGCGGCATTTTTGTACCTAAGCATAAAATAATTTTTTGGATGTTACCAACGTCATTAATTTATTTATCATTGTTGATTACTAGATCACAATCACTACCCATTGTTTTTGTGATGGCTACTTGAAAAGTGCACGTCTTAATGACAATCAAAAACCTTTGACAGGCATTTTAAGGCTAATGGTTGCTTTTACGCTTATGAACTAAGAGCACTCTATTTTTACGATTTTTAATTCCCTTTCAGATAATAACCTAAAATTTAAAAAAAAATTACCGCTAACAAAAGTTACAGCTACAAAAAGTGTTCAGAGATTGGAAAAGTGCCTCTTATAGTCAAGTCTAGTTTATGAAAATTATTCCATTAGTGCATTACATAATAGTAAGGGTGTGCACCAAAATTCAAATCGATATCTTCACATTTGTGAAAATTAATATAAAAATAACAAAATAAAGATTTAACTTCTAAGTCCCTATACCTTCTTACTGAAGGGACCTTGTACTAAGGTATATTAGGTTTAATTGGTTTATTATAACCTAAGAAATCTATGACCATTCGGTGTCCCATTGAATCATACTTGCAGAGGTGTGAGTGCAAGTGAAAGTTGCCAACACACCCAAGCACGGATTAAAAAAGAGGGTTTATTACGAGTAGGTACACGTCTTATTTCGGCCAGAATCATACAAAAAATTGTACCTTGTTTTTTATTTATGGTGTAGTTCTATACTGCCGTCCAGATGAAGAAAGAATATTCATCTAAGTGTTGAGTAAAGCGTGAGAAATGAAAATACACAAAGCCAATCCCTGCAGAGATGAATTATTGTTTGACCTACATATCTTTATATGTAGAATTTTACTAGGAATCTGAAGAAAATAGAAAAAGTATCTATCTATTTTTTCATCTTTCTCGTGAAATGGTCGCTGTTGCATTTTACATTTGTATTTGCACAATATTATTAATAAAAAAGCAATACTAAAAGGCGACAAGTGCACAGTTTTTTTCCATTTATCGCTCTTCTGACTTGAATGCAAATCTTGTGCGATGTTACAATTTTTAACACAAAAATATAGTTTGTTTCGTTGCTTAATTATTCATTGTGGAGTAATTTAATTTTAACTGGAAAATTCATATCAGGGCAGCGCTGCATTATGCTATTCTTTAGCTATATGGTTCTAAACTTAAAACTTCAGAATTACTTCAAATTCCTTGTGTAAATCAGTCAAAATCAGAATTTCCCATAGAAGTTCTAGTAATTGGAAATTCCACAATAAATATGTAAAGATAGCTGTTTTTGGTGTGCTATGGTTTAGGAATATGCGAACAATAACCAAATTCACATTTTTTACCTCCATCATAGAATCTCTAATTTTAAGTTTCATGCAGTATCCGCCAAAAAGTCGGCATAATATGGGAAAATTTTTATTTTTGTTTTTCCAAAAAAATTTTTACATTAATAATTTGTGTTTGTCTAAAAATCTATTTAGTCCCTATCGTATACACCGAGTGATTTTTACTTATTTAGAAAATGGAGTTTTTCGAAATTGTCAAAATCCAAAAAGTGCAATTTTTCGGAAATTAAGTAAGATTTCAATGAGATTTTTTTAGTGTGTTATCTTTAGCTATCTGAACAATCTTAAGGACAGAACGCACCTACTTTTTTAAACTTTACCTAAAAATCAATTTTCTAATATTTTTCAAAATTTAACATACCAAGACTTAATATTACAATTCATTTTTTTATGTGAACACTTTAAAGATTTATAATTAGAAAAAATAATATAAAATTTTAATTGCTTCTTTAGATTTTTTATTATTTACCGAAAAGTAGTGTTTGCATAATTTTTACGTTTTTTATGCAAGGTGCTGGTTAGGAGAAATATTGTTTGATTCTAATTAATATCTATTTAAATGGCTTCTAGAAACTCTAATCCAACCATGTTAATGAATTACTACTACAGAAATTCTGTAAATGTTCTTTTACAGTTGTCTAAATGAGCTTTTTAGAACATGTAAATTGGATAAAGAAAAGACCGGTCGCGTTTGACTAACGAGCATAAGCGAGTCAAACAAGTCCGGGCGGGGCACAAGGCACAAGTCACTTTTATTCCGAATCGCATATGCTATTTTATTTTCAAACGCCTGAACTAATATACATAAATATGTATTTAAAAAATTATGATTATCGAGATTTGACGTCTACGTCAGTCGCCAGCAAT
The DNA here is from genome assembly GCA_940337035.1 of Agriotes lineatus. Taxonomy (NCBI): domain Eukaryota; kingdom Metazoa; phylum Arthropoda; class Insecta; order Coleoptera; family Elateridae; genus Agriotes; species Agriotes lineatus. The sequence continues at coordinate 23,574,361 of OW679201.1, read as the reverse complement.
CAAGAAGGCCAATGTCAAAAATATTCGAAAGCTAATCAAGTTTTCAAGTACTTTGACTCCGCCGGCGTAAAAGCAATCACTTTTATGCTTAGGCATAAAAGTAACGCATTTACCTTGTCTGTTAAGTCACGTAGGTTTTCACTTAAGTCGAGCTCTATCACGAATGTGGTATTAGTTTCCGAGGCACGTAGGACCAAAGCAAATAAACCACATGAGGAAGTAACTTCCAGTGCCCAGGAGTACATTGTTTTTTTTTAAATCGATAAATCGGGAAATTACAATATTTTAACCAACTTTTGTAGGTTATGTTGACGTCGGTTGACGTTTGTCTATCACCCAGCCGCCTGCAAATAGTCGTAAAACAATTGATTAATTCACTACCGATTTCTAGTATTTTAATGACGATTTTACTTTCTTGACGGCCAATTAAAAAAAAAATTAATATGAAGAAATGTCGAAATTCATTTTGGCTAGATTTTGTAATGGTATTAGAAAAAGAAACACCCTGAATATGTTATAAAAGTGATTTTTCTATGTTCGTGTAAAATTAATCCACTCGCTTTGTATCGTTCTTTCGTCAATTAAATGTTGAAAAACTCTCACTTTTCATAACTTGTAAAACAATTTGCTATTAAATACGCCTAACGTGAGGCTGAATGGCGAAAATATGTAACTACCTAAGTATACAGGGTGCAGCATTGGTATTCGTAATTGTTTGACAGCTAAATTCCATGTAGATTTTGCAGAAGAACACTACATGGTGATCTAATTGTCGCAACTTGAGCAGTTTTTGTTGGCAGTTAAAGGGAATATAATACATTGACTGCCGTTGCCATTAGAGACGGGAGGCAACGTGATTAATAATAAATTAACTAGCCCCCTGGCTTTCATATTTAAATATTTTTGAATGAAGCTGAATACAATAGATAGTCTTATCATAAAATGTAAAAGTGCTGTATGTATAACTCTGGACTAAAACGTCATTACCTCCCTTGCATGATTACAATTGATTAGGTACTGTTCTCGCAAACTCTGAAGAATTAATTATTTTAATACATCTGCGGGAAGGGAATGATACATTTTTCTCCCTAGTAATACAAATAGCTATAAAAAATGTGTTAGTAACTTCTGAAATTTTAAAACAAAATATCAATTTGGTGTTGATCAAGGACTGTTGAAAGTTGACAGATGACTGATAAACCTAGTTGAACACCGCTGATTGAAATAAGAACTCGTACCAGATACAAAAACAAAATACATTTGCCCAAGCACGTTAACAATGAAGTCATTTTTATATTCAAGAGTACTTTATACCATGTGTTCAAAAAGAAATTGCATAAGGGTTGGCCATGATAAATAAAACTAATGTTGACAGCAAACTTTAGAGATAGCAATTTTTAGAATTTTCAATCACGATATCAGCGTAAAATATAAACTTATGACAGCAACAACAGTGATGACAGTTAATGAATTCTGCAGCTTACTGTTGACAATACTTTTATATTCCATGGCCAAACCTTAAGTAATTTCTTTTTAAACACACCTAATAAGAAAATTACTGTCAACGCTCGACAATTAAATTGCTCAGGTTGCTTTGATATTTTTACTGCAAATTTCAAAATATTATTAACATCTTTAATAATACCTAGGTACTGATTTTAAGTTTAGGGCAATAAAATATCTGAAGTTACGGAAATTGGGTTACTATGCACTGGTTTTTTAAAAAACGATATGGAATTTTGTGTAAAATCATTATGAAGCCAATATTTGAATGCCTCGTAATTAGCAAGGGTGTTTTTAATAATAATCGAAGCTAACATGGTGCAGTAGTCCATAAAAATTATGCACTAGTGCCAGAGCAGCAGTATATGAGCATTACAAGGCAAGAAAGCGACAAAGAATGGATAATTTACACCCTAGACAGTGGAAAAAGTCCGAAAAACATATCATAATAGTCCACTGCCAACAAATGACATTCAGAGAACAATTGTCAAAAGGTTCAATGCAAGAATAAGGTAACCTTATGCGGCGGCATACCCCATACTGCATTTTTGAGCCAACCAGACATGGAATCTCACAGTTAGGTACATTTTATTTATGTGTTTTACGCTGTTTAAATGTTGTTATCCGATTTTGGCCGTTTAGTTTAATTCCTCACTCAAAAACGTAATTTTCTGGACTTCACGCCTGTTACACTGGCACGGCAGTATAGATCTATGCTAGTACATAGTTTAAAACAAACAAATTAAAATGAATAAATAAATATTATGAACCAATATCGTCTAATGAAGCTATTTAATATTATTATTTTACCGTAGGTATTGTAATATGTAATGTACTTACCGCAAATATTGTTATAGCGTCTTACACTCTTACACTACACTTAGCGTCTCTCACAATAAATATTAATGTCAGTATTTTACAAGCTACAGTACAGATACACGCACTAATGCTCGTGGACGCGACGTACAAAATGCAGAAGTTGCTGTTATTCGACTCGTCAGAGGAAATAATAAATTAGGCCTATATTGCACGGGGAAATACCCTTTTGCGATTTGCTTAATATGTAAACACCTTATCTTGTTTTTCGCGTTCTGGAGATTTGCCACCCTATCGAGGTCAGTAATTCAGTAATTGAAATACCACAAAGTAATTCAATTACCTAGAGTAATTTCAATTACCACACGTAATTCAAATACTTGTAAAGTAATTTAAATACTTTAGTGTAATTTAATTACACGAAAGTAATTGAGTAATTGAATGTACTAATTAATTACTTTCAAAAAGTAATTTTCAAATACTTTCTAACAAAGATGGCAATTCCCAATTACAATTACCGCATTTTGAAAAGTAATTCAATTCCAAGGCAAATAAACAAAAAGGAATTTAATTAGTAATTTAATTAAAAAGTAATTAATTACTACCCAGCTCTGATGAGACCTGTAAGTGGGTAAAATATCCAAGCGTATTTTTTAAACACCCTGTATATATATTTAGTTTCTTAGTTTTTAAGCCAGATCTGTATGGTAGACCAGCTGTTCGTGGTTTTGCAAGAACATGCTGAATGTGAACCATTAAGTATCTGTACGAATTTCTAATTTGTTTTCAAGGTGTGGTTAATAAATACATTATTATTATTATTATTACATATTCAAATAACTGGTAGATATGTATGTATTGTTATCATACGAATACATTATGCTCGTGGTTTAAATTAAAATTTGTTAAAGAAATTGGGATGTTATTACAACCCATATCAACCCATTGTAATAGTTGATGATATTTAAATAACGGGTGTTCATAAACAGTCGTCATCCCAGTAGGTTTTGACTTCAGAAACGTATGTTTTTTAAAATTGAAAAAAAAAAATGCGCTGTGACAGTACTCAATGACGTTTCATTGTGTTGCACGAATTAATCAAAGACATAACATTTTGTTTTTCAAAGCAACTGGGATGACGACTGTTTATGAACACCCGTTAGTTCCTCGAATAAATCCTAGATAAGACAGATTAGTATTTGAAAGGTAGATATTGGAAGGTTACAGGTGGATTAAAAATAAATAAAATATTTAAAATACGGTTTGAGAATCAATGACAAGCTCAAAATTCTAATAAGGGTAGAATTAAGTAGGTGAATATCAAATAAGAATATCGACTAGAAAGCATCAATAATGATATGGGGTAGCTAAACAATTTGTTTAAAGAGAGAGTAAAATAACAAACTGAAAAACATGTATTAAAAATGTTGTATCATTAAAATTATGGAAGGTAACCCTGTTTATTTCTATTTATGGTTGGGATAAATAGGGGACATTAACTAAATTTACGTGATGTTATAAAAATGAAATTTGAAAAAAAAAACAAGCATGGGAAGAAGCATTAACTGAAAAAGATTACTAGTAAATAGTCAACAAAACTAATGGATAGAAGAATTGAATACAAGTAAAATACTAGAGAGGCATACTGGGTCAGCTTTATTGTGAATATTACAGTTGACATGTGACGGGAGTAAAATATGGAAAATCAAATTTCTGATAAACTGCAAATACAATTGTAGAAAATATAGTATGAGCAAAAAGTCACTCCATAAAAGATATCTTTGGAATTTGTATTACAACACCAGCAAATGATATTTAATTCTTGTTGATTCTAGTCAATGATGTTATTGAGGTTTAAATTGCAGCCTTGTAAAGAAATTTACAAAATTTAATAAACAGAAAATTAAAATGATAACGGAGAGCATTTAGAACAAAATTAACAAAATAAAATTAGCATAACGTTTGTATTAATGGAGACACTACTAAATTAAATACAGGTTCTTGTTAGGTGTACATAACCTCACTTCAGTCTGTAAACAATTAAAAAGTTGGGAAATGTTACAAAATTTTACAATTTATACACATTTACAATAGGTGCTGAAAATGCCTTCCTTCTTCTTGCAAGCACAGCCTCACACGTCATTTCATATTTTCGAAGACACTGCAACAATTCTGGTGCATTACATGCCTCGGTGATTCTTTCTTTTAGTTCTAAAATCGTATTAACAGGTATTTTAAATACTGAAATTTGCATATGTGGAAATAAAAAGAAATTCAAAACGGTGAGATCACAAGATCTGGGTGGCCAAAGATCTTTTGAAATTAATCGGCCATCAAAGAACTGCTGTAGATATTCCAACGTGATTCCAGCTACGTGAAGTGTTGCGTTATCTTATTGAAAGTATCCTTGTCGAATTTCATCGTCATGGAGCTGATTCACCAACTCCTCAAGAATGTTATTTTGATATATTTCGGCAATTATTGTATCTACCTACAAAGAATATTGGTCCAATACTTCTCCGGCGAGAGCAGGCTACCCAAATGTCTATTTTAGGGCAATGCAAAGAAGCTTCACGAAGAATTGTGGGTTATCAGCGCTCCATAAGGCCATTACTTGTGAATTAATGTAACCATTTAACCCTTTAACGCTCTCTGGTATGACAGATTAGACGACTGTGCATAATAGTCAATAATACTTGTTTTGAAACTTAATACTGCTCTGAAACGTCTTGTTTCCGTTCTACAGACATTGCAGTTCCTTCATCTAATTTTGTATTTTCTAGAGTTATTGTAGTTATAGAACTATCCCAATAAACTTTGGTGTAAATGTGCAGCTGGTATTACAGTATTGCAGCTTGCATTCCGCATCAAGAGTTTGAAGTGTGTACTCATATTGGTGAAGTTGTTTGTTTCTTGTGTGAGTAACTTTTAAGTTTTCAGCTGGTAAGCGTTTTAGTGTAATATGTAAGGATTATAATATTGATAAGTAGTAGAAATTATTTTGTCTTGATTTCGAAAAATACGTTGATATTTGGAAAGCTTTTATTTGCGTCGCTAAAATAGTCTATACTTATGTCCAATTTTTACTTCCTTTTACAATAAAGAAAGTATTGGATTCACCCCAAAAATTCGAAATTGAGTTTTCAACAGATCTTCACGTTTCAGAGTCCCTTGAACCCAAAAAATATATTTGTTTTCATTGGTCTGTGTGTGTGTGTGTGTGTGTGTGTGTCTGTGTGTGTGTGTGTGTGTGTCTGTGAACAGAATATCTCAAAAACGATAAGAGGTATAGGGTTGCAACTTCATATATAAGTTTTGTGTACTATGCAGATGCGACAGCAAGCTTTTTAAGAAAATCTCATAACCGAAAGTAGGTGTTTACTCTTGTGATTTTTCAGTTTTTTTCGATTTTTTCAAAATCGGCTATGATTTTTTTTAAACTTCTCATTTTGATTACATTTTTAATGTGTATTGATGTGAGATAGGTGATTTACCAGTTGAATACTTCTAAAATGGGTTTATATTGTTTTTTTTCTATTTTTTTTATTAACTCCTATTTTAAATAGAACACCCGGTATATTATTACATTTTTGAATTCATCTTAAAATTCTAGAGAAAATTTATCTCTTCACCTAACGCTCTATTTTGCACCGTTTTTGTAGAATTTGTAATTTTTTTAAATTTTTGACAAATGCTTAAAAATTTAAAATCAAATTTTTGGCCAATTATAAGATCACTGTAAAAGGAAGTTGTGTGTGTATCACACCAGATTTGTTTAGTAATAACATACGTTTTATATAATTTATTTTTTTGTTTCGAGTATTTATAAACGTATCTACTAAAGATATAATCGAATTGATTTTGCTACTAGGTTGCTCTAGGAAAATATTTACGTTCAAACCCATCTTGGTCGCATTTCAGCTGATATTTTTTAGGCAGGTCGCGGCGTCCCGGGTGGTTTACGATGTCGTAGTCATAAATTTTAAACAGAACGTTAGTGTTCCACTGGCAAGTGTTTGTATTATTCGATTCAAATATCAAAAACTGTTTTAGTTTGTTTATTTAAGTAACTTATGTTATTTGCAACCTTTTGAAAAGTGTATGTTATTACTGTTCAAAGCAGGTTTTTTGTAAGCTATCAAATAGTCGCTACTAACTATACTAATAAAAAATATGCCAATTTAATTGCATTCTTTGTTAATTACCAGGAGACTACTTCAAAAAATAATTCTTATTTATAACAAGAGTTTTCGCGTCTTTTACAAAAAAACATATTTTGTCTCCAATTGAACAAAAAAACGTATTTCATCGCTAGTAGGAAATGCTATATGTTATTCAGTAATTTAGTAAGTATCTAAATAAATAACTGGACAATATTATGAAGTGGTACACCTGTTACACCAGGGAATATTTGCCAAATATTTTGTCCTGAATATTCACTGGTAGAACGGTTTACCAGAGTCTTTTGAAAAACTGAAAATGGATTTTTGATGAAAACTTTGTTTTTCGGTTTCTTGGCCTCTCAAAGAACGCATACGAATAAACATTTCGATTTGTTTTGTAAATTAGTTTTACCCTTTATAGGGTTTAGTAAAACCACAACTCATCAGAAAAAAGTTAAATCCAAAACATCATTATTTAAATGCTGCAAAAACCAGTTACAGTATAAATTTCTTTTATTGTAAACAGGGGGTACGAGCACTTCATACATTTGTAATCTGTATGGATGCATATTTATTATTTTTTTTAGAATTGTACGGCAAGTACCATAACTCAAATTCGCTTCTTGAGTAAGCCTTCGAATTGTTGTGGAGGGTTCGTTTTGCATTCATTTTGGACATCTGCAATTTGTTCTCAGGTTCTCACATGTGTTCTATCAGTCCTTGGTCTGTCTGCTACACTACCAGTTTCTCTGAAAGCAGTTACAATACATCGTACTTGATAAAAAAAATACGTTGCTAATATTTCAACGTTAGGAAATATTTATCTAAATTCGTTTAAACAAGTCTGTGCAGAGTACCATCAATTACCATTGTCCATTTAGCAATTATGTTATATGTTCTAGTAAATTGTTTAAAATAAATTATTCAGAAGTTACTGACAAAAAATTATTACATATATATAATAACAAATCCCAAATGACAGCTTCTAATTTTCTGGTGTTATAATACACATGGCTTCACAATTCCAAAGGTATCTTTGATGGAGTTACTTTTGTTCATGCTATAAAATTTTCTAATGATAAAATGGAGTTAATTAACCTAATATCATTTTTAATTGCGTTATAATTAAACTGCATGTTAATGATATTTCATTTAAAATACTTTGCAATTTTAAGACCATATCAAAATACATGTATCACTGGAGCAAAGGTGCATGTCCTCTATTGTGTTTTACATTTACACGCAGAAGATACTAAATACCCTTACTCCCTAGATATATAAATAGCTATTGTACTGCCAGGACAATTTACTATACCATTTATAGGTATCACGAAATTTTTTTGACGGGACTGACACTAACATCAAAGGAATTTTATCAAATTTAAATTAGTAAAAATTAACTTATTTCGTAAAATATAAATATGAAATTTATGTAGTACAAACCGAGCATTTTATTATTTTAAAGTATTAATTAACAATGTTTCATCAAGCAGCATTTAGCAGCAATCGCGCAAATAAACGCTTTTTTTGCTTTTATACCAAAAATAAAAAAGTAACTACACTGTCAATTGTGATACTTCCTGCCAGAAGTAGGCATTCGTGGTGCAATCAAGAACAATGAACAAAGAAAGTTGACTTTATCTACAACTCGTGCAACGCTTTGAATAAATAGAGGGAGGAAGGAACTTACGTATCTCAACCGTACAACAACTACCGGGACGGAAGTAGACATCTTGAAACCCCACGAGTGACTCATAAGCTGTCATTATGGTTAGTGGCGCGGCTTGTATTTATTCACAAACCAAGAAAAATTCAAGTGGTGGAATAACTTTTCATCAGTAAGCATCAGTCTTTCGATACAATAAGTTAATTAGGTAAATTAAGACAAGTTTTGACATCATTAAATTACAAAACAAAAATGATAGTTGTGACCTTCAGAAGTCACTTAGCAGTCAGTGGCGTGTCTATCTCATTTTAACCTTTCGGCGGATGCGCTGTTGTAAAAAGTACAACAGTCGAGAATTTTCGCAAATTGCATGCATAATACGCAAGCGACGGCCAGTAAACTTTAGCTATTCCTTTATTGTTTTATCTACCAGCAGGACATCCGGTAAGGACAGCCTCTGAAACTAATTTCGACGTATTTCTTGTCAATATAGGCTGACAGGTGCACAAGTTGCATATTTTACAAGGCGCGCCTGCTTCGAATGCTGTGTAGACCTTTAAACAAGTACTGCACATGTATTGGTAGAAACTAGTCTAGTATTTTAATGTTTTTAATCTTCCCTAAGGCATGCCGTTTTTGCGTATCGATTAGCATTACACTGCTCAATTTTTATCTAATTTAATTGCCTCCGTACTTCATATTTGCGAGGTCTAAATGGCGAGTATTAAATTTTAGTAACTGTATTGAGAGCGCTCGTTAAATTTATGGTTCTTTAACTTCTGAAATAGAAATGGAGCGAAATTTATAAGTAAAATCATGTCCTAACCCTTGTAGTTTGTAATCTATCTCTAATTTAGTAGGTAGCAACCCTAATAGAGAAATAGAAAAATCTCAAAATATAATTATTTAAAATATGTAGTAAATATAGGCATATTCTAAATTGTCCGTTTTGGAGTAATAATAATAAATTAAATTGAATTATACCGGGTGTCCGTTCTCAAAGTCGAACATAGGCGATTAACATTGTATTGAACGTTTTTGCATATTCCTGCTCGCCAATTCAACTTACAGGGAAGGTAATTGTATCAATAGAAAGATAAAATTATTACGCATCAAATGATAACACTAATAATATTCAAGATGCCATGTTTATTTTAAAATATTAATTTAAAACTTGGAAATTTTTTAATATGTCACGCCTTGCTTTTCAAGTTCGATAGCATTTGTCAAAAAAAATGGTAATTAGTTGGCGTAAATCAGGTAGCTTCTGTCAACGCATGTTAAAATTATTTCTATTTATTCAAAGGTGCAACGTAATAGGTGCTATTAGGCTTCTGTAGAGTGCAAATGTAGGTAACGTGTAGTTATTACATTCCATTGGCGCTATAGTGTGGTTATTTACAATACAGCAAGTGGCTACAATACAAGTAAGAGAATTAATTTGTAACTGACAGCTGCCGTATCGTATTTGAGGTTATGGTTGTTCGGTAAGTAAAATACTACACTACACTTAATGGTGACGTAAATCGCAACATATTTATTAAAACATGGACAAGATTCAATGAGATGAAAACCAGTAGACAACACTAAACATCAAATAGGAGATTGAGACAATCGGCGAGTTTGAAATAAATACAATATTATTGGGAATGTATAAATGTATAATACGATTGATTGTTGTGTCTAGTGTAATATTTCAGTTCAAAACATTTATCATCATATTTTTGTTATAGACGTAGAAGGTAAAGCGCAGATTATCAAGTGGACAACTTAAACATCTTGTTGGGAAGACATAACGGGAAACTGTGGATAGTAAATTTTATAATTCTACAACAATTGCATAAAACAAAACTCGCAACATGGATAATTCTGAAAATATTGGTAAATTATTAATCAAACAAGGAATTCTTGAAAACATTAATAACAGTATTCATTCTGAGATAGAAATAAAGGAGGAAGAAATCAATATAAAAGAAGAGTATAAGACAGCAACAAAAGGTAAGTGAAGGTGCCCATATAGATGTATATAATCTATTAAAGTTACTGTATTTTTACAGTTGGAACGGTAAAGAAATATATCTTAAGTAGACCCAAACCCTCTCATACTATTAAAAAATCACATAGTTGTGCTGTTTGTGATTACAAAACATTATTCAAGAATAGTTTAGTTCAACATGTGAAGACTCATACGGGGGAAAAACCATACAGCTGTTCAGTTTGTGAGCATAAAACGTTAACAAAAAGTCATTTAGCTCAACATATGAAGACTCATACAGGGGAAAAGCCATACAGCTGTTCCAAATGTGACTACAAATCAGCAACGAATAACATAGTTGAACATATGAGGACTCATACTGGAGAAAAACCATATGGCTGTTCCATTTGTGAGTACAAAGCAGCATTCAGGAATTGTTTACTTAAGCATATGAGGGCTCATATAGGGGAAAAACGACACAGCTGTTCAATTTGTGATTACAAAGCAGCCTGCAAGAGTGATTTAGTTAAGCATATGAGGACTCATACAGGAGAAAAACCATATGGCTGTTTTACTTGTGAGTACAAAGCAGCATTCAAGAATAATTTAGTTAAGCATATGAGGACTCATACAGGAGAAAGACCATATTGGTGTTCTACTTGCGAGTACAAAGCAGCATTCAAGATTGATTTAGTTAGGCATATGAGGACTCATACAGGAGAAAAACCATATGCTTGTTCTACTTGTGAGTACAAAACAGCAAAAAAGAATAATTTAGTTGAGCATATGAGGACCCATACAGGTGAAAAACCATATTGTTGTACTAATTGTGATTACAAAACAGCACAAAAGAACAGTTTAGTTGAGCATATGAGGACTCATACTGGGGAAAAACCATACGGCTGTTCCATTTGTGAGTACAAAACAGCACGGAAGAATAGTTTAGTTAAGCATATGAGGGCTCATACAGGTGAAAAACCATACAGCTGTTCAATTTGTGAGCACAAAACATCAATAAAAAGTAATTTAGCTCAACATATGACTACTCATACGGGGGAAAAGCGATACAGCTGTTCCTATTGTGACTACAAATCAGCAAGGAATAATATAGCTGTACATATGAGGACTCATACTGGGGAAAAATCATATAGCTGTTCCATTTGTGAGTACAAAGCAGCATTCAAGGAGTATTTAGTTAAGCATATGAGGACTCATACAGGAGAAAAACCATATGCTTGTTCTACTTGTGAGTACAAAACAGCAAAAAAGAATAGTTTAGTTGAGCATATGAGGACCCATACAGGTGAAAAACCATATTGTTGTACTAATTGTGACTACAAAACAGCACAAAAGAACAGTTTAGTTGACCATATGAGGACTCATACTGGGGAAAAACCATATAGCTGTTCCATTTGTGAGTACAAAGCAGCATTCAAGAAGTATTTAGTTAAGCATATGAGGACTCATACAGGAGAAAGACCATATTGGTGTTCTACTTGCGAGTACAAAGCAGCATTCAAGATTGATTTAGTTAGGCATATGAAGACTCATACAGGGGAAAAACCATACTGCTGTTCTGTTTGTGACTACAAAACAGCATTAAAAGGTACTTTAGCTAGACATATGAATATTCATACAGGGAAAAAACCATAATAGCATTGCTAGTCACTACAAATCGTTAAAGAAGAGTGTTTTAGTTGAGCGTAGGAGGATTCATACAGGGGGAAATTCAGACAGTTGTTCTGTTTGTAGCAACAAAGTCGCATTGAGAACTAATTTGGCTAAATATATGAAGATTCATAGAGGCCATACCTTACAATTTTTTTCATCCTCAAAAATAAAAATAATGTTAAATTGATCATTTATCAATGTACTCTATTGTTTGTTTTATATATTTTTTAATGATGTAGTATTTTAGTGCTTAAGAAGTAGTAATAGCGGGGATTAGTTATGACATAAATATCTTTGCTTTTAACAAAAGAAAGCTTGGTTTTTTACTTTTCATGCTATTTCAATTTCCAATATTTAGGGTCTCATAAATGCTTAATTAAGGTGAATGAGACCTATGTTCATATAACATTTATTTTCTTAGATCAAACTGTGTAGCTGTCGCATGTGTGATTTTTTTGATAAGATTAAATCTCAATAGTGCAAATTACAGTGGTAATTATTATGAATGGAATTATTTTTAAAAATTGTAAGGTAGCATTGTAACTGCTTGATCTCTAACTATATTGGATGTAATACGAAGCTATATGATTGGACATTGTAAATTTTATGGAAAATTAATACATAAAGGTAAATAATAAGCTGATACAAAAATTTACTGGTTTTAATTAGTTCTAACACCTATAGTTAATACAAAGTTTACAACTCTACAAGTTCTCGCCTCTCTGATTCCTTTCTTTCAATCCATGCTACCCCATAACATACTGCTGTGAATGAAGACACTTTTAAAGATTAATGTAATATTAAAAATGGATGATGAGTTATTAAAGACTTAACTGTTTATTAAATTTATGATACATAGAAAAGCTCACGGCAACTTTAAATACTAGCTATTAAAGCAATTTCTTCCGATTGTAAATATCCGACCATAAGATTTGCTTTCTTGCAATATATTTAGGCAATTTTGAGTGGTTTGTATAAGTAAATTTGTACTTAAAGTAGGTAACTGAAATTAAAGTGTCTGTAAACACCTGTGCAGCTCATGTGCATAATTAAGATTTCAAAGAGAATTTACCAAAGGACCAAAGTGGCTGCAGGTATGGCTATGTCACTTCATTAAATCGTACATAAAGATATTGTTGCTTGGGAATATCAATAATAGTACCTAATTTCTGGTTAGTTTGTAGCACTAAATCTAGCGTATAAAGTAAAGTTGTATATTCCTGAATTGCCAGATCACATTGGAGTGGCATAACATTTAATTTAATTGTACACTGAGCAAGGAAGTAGAATGTGCTTAATGTAACAATAGCATAATTTAGTAAATGTGTGATGAAAATGATTGAATTACACCATTCTCGAATTTCTGTCAAAGTGAAATATCAAAACGTTCGTAATTTTGCGGGCAATGTTATATCGTGTATTTTTTTAATTAAGTGGCAATTAAATTAGTGTGTAGTAAATATTAGTTTTTAGTTTCTTGTTGATTTTGTTGTTAGTCTCTTTTTGGTAAAATTCAGTCAGGCAACATTGCGTTCGACCAATGAGAAAAGATTGCTAGATAAAAACAGTTCAGCTAAACTTGTGATCTGAAATCCAAGACAGTTATAATTTGGTCTTCCTAAGATAAGCTGCATAATTTTGTTGCTTCAATTAACAAAGAGAATAACATTTGCCATTTAAAAAGTATTTGTGTTTTCTCAAATTCCCGAAAAGTGGCACGTTTAATTACGCACATGGTTGACTAAATAAACTGGCTATAATTCCCCCTCATAGCAGCTTTGCGTTACTGCCTCAATGCAATAGGACACTCACAAGTAAATCTTCGTGTACATCGACTGTTGGAGGCAATTTAACGAAATGTGGTGATTCGACGTATACCTACAACAAAATAAACAAAAGTAAGCAAATATTGGTCAACCGCAAATTTAAACCTTTCATGGAGCTGATAGACGACCCAAGAGACTGCAAAGAAATGTTTTATGCTGTTCCAAGACTGCTAATCTGAGTTTTGGTGAATCCAGCAAAGAAGACGTTGGTTGGAATCGATTTTCTGGATTTCCACAGGTGGGAATTTTAAAAGTTTGGTTTTTGTCTGTTTAATAAGTACCTATATGAGCTTGTTTAGCTTTTAAGTAATATTTTGCTTTGCACTTATTGGTGAAACCCCGTTAAGTTAATCTTTAAAGGCCCTAAGATAGAACCCTCAATTTATTTAATTTTTACAGTACAAAACCAGCTGTGTGCTATCATTTGTGCTTTTATAAGAGTCTTGAAGTTAATGCATATTTAGTCTGAGTTATCATACGAGAATATCGTTGCATTAAATTTTAATTATCGCGGTTTGCTCAGCAATACAGACTTATTCTGACTCTTCTTTCTTTTCGATCTTAGTGTTGCAGTCTCTGTTATAATGATGAAGTCTGTTTCATTGTGTTGATGCTTCATTTACAGTATCTTAAAATTCTTGGATTTCTTCATCTGCTGAACTAGTTAGCGAATAAACTTGTATTATATTAAGTTTGAAATCTTTATGTATTTTTAATTTCGAATACACTACTCTGCTTGATATGCCTTAATATTCAAACTGTTGGAGTCGCTTAGACGGTATCTGGCAAATACCAGAACTTTAACCTAAGAAAATAATATTTCCTGAATTTTACTTTTTGTAAGCTCGTGCAATGGAGCCGGTATTTTATTAGTTTCCTCTCATTTATGGTACTGTACCCTTAGAAGAGATTCTGCCAAGGTCTGTAGCTCAGGTGAATACTATCAGATGTTTAAAGGGGCGTAAATCTACCCAACCAGCGAAACAACATATTTTTTGTAAGACAGGGTTCCCAGCGACCTGGAAAACAGGGAAAACCGGGAAAAGTCAGGGAATTAAAAATAGTCAGGGAAATCAGGGAAAAGTCAGGGAAAATTAGTAACTCTTTCACTTGGTCAGGAAATTTTTGGAAACGTAAAACTGCGCATGATTATTTTAATTTTTGCGTTACTTTCAGAGATATAATATACCTACGCTCAGCGTATTATCTTTGTCTTGGCCCTATGTAGTAGCGTTGAGTTGACAAGGATGGAATGTCGCCAGTGTGTGTGTATTCATTTGCAGTCCGACGACGAGTCGACGCATTCAAATTGTGGAATCTCGCGCGCGACGCGCGCATTGGTTGCTTATTCCGCTCAGACCGCCGACGACGCGAACCACGTGTTGTTTATGTTTGACTTGTGAGGTTATGAGGTTGGTCTAGGTTGCCCGTTTTGCTTTGTTTACGTATTTTAGTAAAACTTGAAACGTATTAGCATGACACAAAAGAAAACAGTGTTTAATAAAAGATTGGATTGATCCAGCCGTAAATCCAGAATGGAGCAGAATTATAGCTGCTGTACCAAATTACCTGGGAAAATTAAAAATTAAGTCAGGGAAAACCTGGAAAAGTCAGGGAATTTAAATTTGTTAACTTGCTGGGAACCCTGTAAGAGATTTCTTATAAACTAGATGTGTTAGTTTGAAGTAGTACAAGATAATATCTCGTTCGATAAAGATTATTGTAACTACAGTCAGCTTATTTTAGATGACGCGTAATTAGTGTAAATAATGGTAGGTTCTTCTGGGTTATGCCGTGGTTGACGATTTAAACTTGACGGTTCGCTGCTCATGCTGTCAACTGACTAAAGAAAACTTCTGAAGAAGTTGACAGCATGAGCAGCAAAACGTCAAGTTTAAATCGACAATCACGGCATAACCCGGAAGAACCTATCATTATGGACAACGGCCATGAAAGCCTGCATACGACTAGTGTAAATAAATTTGAATTTATTTATTTCGGTGTTTGTTATTTTATCAACGGGTACTTGTGCTCAACTATGTTCTTTTGTATATTTTTATTTATTGGATAACTGCTACCTTGATATTGCTTCGTGACCTATATAGTAAATGTCTACTTTTCAATTCCAAACAGTCTTCTCTTTTTCTTCTAACTTCCAATGCACTTACCCAGTGTGTCATTTTATATTAGCTATTTCTTCTTCCTGTTCTGTTATCCGATGTTCTAATGGCCTAGTGATCGTTGTTATGTCTATTAATCGGTCTACTGGCTCCCTCCCCCAGCCCCTAGAGTCCGTGAGGCAAAATGACAGTGTATCAATGTGAAATTTTGGTCCATTATTGAACCTACTCACCTGGAGTAATCTCGTTTCGTAGATCGATACTTCCATATTTGATTTGTAATAGGAGGGGTTTTGCCACTTAATGTACCACGTTTGCCAGACGTGTTGGTATGCAGAAATTAGTCCACCTAACTGGGACTATTAGTGCTACCGTTGATTCCTCATACTCGTAGGTTCATCCGTTGGCATACTGAGGGTACCACTCTTTCTTGATAGTGCCCAGTATGTTGGGCCAAATTTTTTACTAAACTTACCTTTCGTCTGTCGTTAACTTGTCGACTTATTTATTCTACTTGACTTCAATGAGGTACTTTGAACAGGTTGTTTGACGTTACCAGTTGTGCCGCTTATACTACTGAAAACTGACATGGCTCAGTACAGTCAGTAAAGAAATATTACTTGCAAGAATAATTCGAAAGGGCGGCATAATGGCTTTCCGAAGTAGACTTCAAAACACGGAATGACCTACACTAACGAACGTTCCGAATGAGTCCTGGAACATAGTAAAGATACTGATAATCGAAACAGTAGAGAAGCTACTTTAATGCATAATGATCTATAATAACGACAAAATTAGTCCCCTCGATATGTGCGCAACGTTTCTCTATCGCGAAGAGTGCAGCCAAGCATTCGTGTTCTGTAGTAAGCTAAACTTTCGTTCGGTGGGAGTAAGAGAACCACTAATATAACAGACTACTTTTTCTCCTTTGAGATAGGTCTGAGTTAAGACGGCACCTAAGCCATAACCAGAATCATCGGTCTGAATGGTAAAAAATCGATCAAAGTCAGGACAGGTAAGTAAGTAATAGTGCTGAAGGTTACTTCTCATTCTTCAGTCCCAGAGAATTTATTATTTTTACGCAATAACCGTGTACTAGGTGCTACAGCGGTAGAAACATTTGACACAAAACGAAGGTACCATGACGCCATTACCAAAACTCTACATACTTCATGAATATCCTGTGGTGTTAATATCTTCTTGGAGTCCATCAATAGTCTTTTGAAATTAACTACATAACCTAAATAACGTACTTCAACTTTACAAAACTGACATTAATCCCGACTTAGGCCGTCCGCTCACTGAGACGACGCGATTGCGACGCAACTGACAAGAAACTCATAAGCGATAATCGCGTGGCGATTGTTTACGATTTGAATTTTCGCAGCCAGATCACATTGGAGTGGCATAATATTATTTTAATTGTACACTGAGCAAAGAAGTAGAATGTGCTTAATGTAACAATAGCATAATTTAGTAAATGTGCGATGAAAATGGTTGAATTGCACCATTCTCGAATTCTCTGTCAAGTGAAATGTCAAAACGTTCGTATTTTTGCGGGAAATGTTATATCGTCTATTTTTTAATTAAATGGCAATTAAATTAGTGTGTAGTAAATATTAGTTTTTAGTTTCTTCTTAATTTTGCTGTAAGTCTCTCATTGGTAAAATTCAGTCAGGCAACATTGAGTTACTTTACAAAACTGACAATAATTCCGACTTAGGCTGTTCGCTCACTGAGACGACGCGATTGCGACGCAACTGACAAGAAACTCATAAGCGATAATCGCGTGGCGATTGTTCTATGGGTTTTTGTACTTCACTGCACATTGCTGCGATCGCGATGCAACTTAGACAAAGTAATTGCTCGCCATTATCAGTGTCAATCGCAAAGCGACTAGTTGCTGGGTGAAATGCAGGGAATGTCAAATTAGTACAAAAATACCCTTGTATCGATGCCGTCTTTCAATAGACGACTTAACTTCTTTCTGCTAGTACATTAAAGCTCTCTTTTGACATTCGATAACATGATTTTGCTCATGTTGCTGCGATAAATTAGTAGTAGTTGCATCGTAATCCTATCGCAGTTGCGTCGGCTCAGTGGACGGTGAGCCTTATTAAGGTCAAACCAGCTTTAGTGATACGAGAGATCGCCTCTCTGAGAACTTCCATATGTTTGTACAAATAATGACGTCGTCCAAATACTTAAAGACGTAAGGTGCTAAATCAGCTCCAATAACCTTATCATTAAGGCGTTTCTAGATTACGGGGGCCGCATGCACACCATTTGGTACGTTAAAAGTGATGTATTCTCTACTCTACTCCGCGACGGGAATCTGATGGTAAGTGAACTTCACATTCAAGGTTGTGAGATATTGGGCGTCTCTGAGTTTATCCAAAATATGGCTAACATACGGATGAGGGCGTGCATCAACTTGATTGAATTTGCGATAGTCAATGCAGAAACGATACGATCCAACTTTCTTTTTGACCTAATATCAAGAGTAGTAAGATAGTGGGCGTCACGAAGTTTACCAAAAGTGCTTGACAGATACGGGATAGGGTATGCATCAAGCTGGCTTACCTTATTGGGGCGACGGAAATTGATAAAGAACCAATACCGATAACTAGGTAGCGTCTTATATTTTTGTTAGTGCTGTGGGTGATGACCAAGCAGATGTCCAAGGTTCAACAACCCCCGTTTCTAACATTTCATTCAATTCAATGTTTACATGTTTCTGAAGTGCGGTCGAAATGGGGTAATATCATTGTTCAATAGGAGGAGAATTGGTTTTGATTTAATGCTCTACTAAGTCAGTCCATTAGATTTCGCTTCCAATCAAATCAAAAGTTTCATTAACTACGCAATAGAGTTCAGCTTATTCATCGCTATAAGATGTTCAGTTGATTTGATGGATGAAATATGTGCTCCAGTGTGGGTACCGATAAACGTCCATTCCCCTTGACGAAGGTTCGGGACTATAGCAACTTTCCTCAAAAAATCAGTGCCTAATATGTATAAGAGCACGAGGCAAGGTTGGTATAACAAGAACGTCAAATATTTTAGTGCGGCCTCTAAAAACTTGCAAATACCTAGGAGTATATACCAACCTTGATGGACTAAAGTAGTGCTAGTGGCTTCGGAATTTAGCAATCCCAAGAGTTCCTTCCCATAAATAGATAATCGAAGGTGCGGGCGTTAAACATTTGAAGCATGACTGACTATAAAATCTAATAGCACACGATGATAACATGGTAAATTAATTACAACAGGAAGTTTGATATTGGCCTTCAACGTCGTCTTCGAGGCAGACATCGATGAGCTGCTCAATGTCTCCGATTCTCGTTTCCCGACTAGTTAGGACAAGTTGGTACGGTAAACTCGGGTTTAGCACATCGATAGCATTGAAGCTTGTGGGGGGCAATTACGCAGCTGTTTTTCATGTTTCCCACAATTCCATCAAGAACCAGTAATTTTACGAGTCAAGACTTTGGGTACTGCAGTGACTTCAGTATCCACTCTCTCAGTGGCATCAGTTTCTTCTATTGATGCAATTCTAAAGTTATTACGCGGTTTGCAATAAGCCAAATCCTGTTCCAGAGCTTGCGACTGTGCTTTTGCCTTTATATCATGGTCTTGAATAACACGGTTCAATCGTTATTGGACGTGCACCCGGCGTGTACTTAATCTCTGTACGTCATTATCCAAATAATTGTAAGTACAACTGTCAACTTCGGTAATTAAAGTGATACGTTTAAATTTATAAATCTTAATCTCTTTCTTCACAGCCATAAATGCCGGGGTAAAACTAGCTTTAGTTAGTGTATCTAGTCTTGTATGGGCCAGTACCCGTAATACTTTACATTTATAATGCGCATTGCCCTGTATATAAACATTGCGAATACTCAATTTACATTCAAGTTCGTCGACTAGTAACATGTCTATGTTAAAAGTAAATATTGAACTGGTTTGTCAATAACCATCACAATGAGCCTGAAATATGTTAAGTACCTACCTTCAGGTATAGTGATATTAATCTGTCTATAAATTATATTTTTATTTTATAAAGTTAAAATTGCCCTATTTATGTTTAGAATATCGATAATTATTATTTGTGCTAACTCCTGGAAAATCAGGGGTGGATTCCTTTATCTAGATTGCTTATTTCTGAAACTTGATGTTCTAATTTTAAATATCATTCCCATAAGTCAATTACATGTCAAACAGATTTGAAATTTAAATGATAAATACCAGATCGCTTCACCAGTACACAACAATATCAAAAACTGTAAGTAATTCTTTAATAACTAATTCACCTTTTTAGTCTTTATTTATTTTTCTAGTAATTACATTATTACTCAAGATCAAGCACCTTTCACTTGGTTTCAACAATGTTCTAGATGTCAACCAACCTGCTCCTCTTCGCCTACTGATCCAACCTCTCAAACTCCTTCCCGCAATGAAAGGCCTCACTGACAGATAGGAAGTCCCAACTGTCCAGAATCAGCAACTCAAACCTTCCCCACAGTATGCAACCCAACAGACCAAATCTGCAGCTACGTACTTCCAATACTGCATCTGCCAACTTCCTGGAACATGCCTCCTTAACTGATGGTCCTCCTCTAGAACTGTTCCTTAGCACCAAACAGCCCAATTTCTTTATTTGCTCCCAGCTTTGGGTTGTCAGCTCTGTCCCCAGTTTGTTATGCATCTCGTGCATCCATCGTCCCCATTTTTCGCACAGCAAAATTGCGTGCCCCGCCGTATCGACGTCATGACAATACATACATTCATCATCGGGTGTTATGTTCATTTTCTTTGTGTATGTTCTAAATGACCCATGTCCCGTTAGAAGCTGTGCCAGGTGAAAGTCCAGTTGCCTGTGTTCGCGTGCTGTCCAAGCCACAACGTCTGGTATAAGGGCTTTCGTCCACGCCGTTGTGGTTTCTCCACCACTCTTGCCAATCATTTATGGTATTTTCCCTTTCCCTCTTCTGGGTAATTTTTAGGTGGGCATCTGCTAGTTGATTTAGACGGTGTCTTTCTCTTATGATTAGGGTTATAGGTGGGATTCCCGTGATTACCTGTGCTGCTGCCGAGGATACAGTTCTGTATCCGCATGCTATTCTCAAAAGGGCCCTTCTCTGTATACTAATTAGCACATTTTCCAGATTCTTTATTGTTACTGCATCATGCCATATCGGTGCTCCATACAGGATTGTGGGCTGAATAATCCCATATAACAATCTTCTCCGAGTACTACTAGGACCTCCTACATTTGGCAAGATCCTAGTCATTACACCCATCTTTCTCTCCGCCTTCTGAGTTGTTCGCTTTATGTGTTCCTTGAACGTTAACTTCTCCTTCAGGTAGACTCCAAGGTAGTTTATTACTTTTGTTGGGTTAATTTTTTCATCCATGACTTTTAGATTTAGATGGTCTCTCCTCCGAAGTTCTTTCAGGAATTACGCCTCTGTTTTCTCTGCGGCAAAGGTTATGTCATTTTTCTCTATCCACAGACTGATCTCCCTTAGTGATTCGTTTACCCGGTATTCTAACTCCTCGTCTTCATTGGCCTCCACCAGGACCGCTAAGTCGTCTGTATATGCTATGGATGTGGCAATTTCTGTAAATCTTAATTTCAGTACTTGATCGTATAATATATTCCATAGCAATGGGCCTAGAACTAAGCGCCTGTGGTACACCTGTTGTGATTTCCATCGCTTATGTTCTGGAGGTCTTGATAAATCTGTCCTCAAAGTAGCTCTCCACCAAGTTCACGAGGTACCGAGAAACACCTCTTCTCTTTAGCTCTCGCACAATCTTGCTCCAGGTTGCCGAATTGAAGGCGTTCTTAATATCCAGGGCAATTACAATAAACCACCTTGCTCTGCTACTTCTAGCTGCATCTACTACTCTACTCACAGCTTGTACTGTAGAATGCCCCTTTCTGAAACCGTACTGGTGTATGGAGAGATCTCCCTTTTCCGCGATTTCCTCCTCGAGTCTTCTCTTTATTATGGCTTCGAAAAACTTTTCAATGACATTTAACATGTAAATGGATCTGAAAGATGATGACTGTTCTATAGGTTTACCTTTCCATATTAATGTTACCGTTACTAGTTTCCACTGTTTGGGAAATTCTTGTAATTCTAGAAAACGGTTTAATCCCTTCAAGAATGCCTCTGGATATTCTGACACTGCCTGCAGTGATAGTACCTTACCTTACCCTTACCCAGTGACGCTACAGCCCTTGAAGAGCCCCGGTCGAAAAGTCCTAATCCATTTTTGACTTAGAAACATAATTTCTTCAGTATTCACTGTTGAAATTGGTAAAAATTTAGTGAACCGCTGTATGGTACCTACTTTGAACATCTCTTCATAATTTTCTCCTGTGTTGTTGTTTGTTTACATTTACTTTTGTACTAATTATTCCTGTTGCAAGTTTCTTGTTTTAGTATTTTTACATTAAACTTTGAATCCTATTTTGTCTTCATTCTTGTTGGATTTAAATTATTAAACTGCGTTTAAAAAGAGTTCTAAAAGCTAATACATTTTGCATGTAGACGGCGTATGTGACAATTATTTTCCCAGCTAATCTTAAGACACTGCATCAAGCCTCCAATTTCAGGCGAAGTACAGCAGTTTTCAAATTTTCTTTTTAATTTTCAGCATTCGTTTTTTACGAAAACTATGCATCTAAGTCAGAAATGGATTAGGACTTTTCGTAAGGTCAATAGATCAACACACTAAAGTGTAAGGTGCCGCCATTAGTGATTTTTTTATATCTATCCTTGTCGCACAATTTTCTCCAACTGGGGATAAAAACACAATCTAACAATAATTTGACTTTACAGAAGTGCCATTACACCAGAAAGAAAATCCCTATTGTACTTGGGCAATTGGTATTTGTTATTTTTATCTCACAATTTTCTCACATTCGCACTCGATGAATGAAGTGGAGGTACCTATTAATCTAGGGACCTTACTTTTCGACTCCATATAGCGCCCCCCTGGCACCTCCAGAAGTGACACGATCGACTTTAATAACACTCTGTGTATTACAGTGTTTGTGCATCTGTTTGTTAAATGCTCTTTTAATTGCTTTGCTTTACTTTATTATTCTCATAAGTTGACTCTATAGCTCAGGTGAGGTTCAAAATTATATCAAATGTATCAATAGTCGAATATGTCAAAGTTGCCCTTAATGTGACAGTCAAGATTTTCCTTTTACAATTAAGAACAAGCAATATTATTCAACCAAGTAAGTACTTATTTTAAAATATTGTTTATTCTCTCCTTAATTAATATTATCAATTCTCAGGGGTACATGTTTTCCACTAACTGCTTTATTACACTGACACTTCAGAATAGACTATGTAGGTGGCTCTGTCTACTTTGCTATAAACTGCTTCTCAAGCATAGCTAGACAAGAGTCTCCGTTACAAAGGCCCTACTTTGATAAACGGACTGCTTCCCAGGAACAACTGCAGCTATACATGAGGCTTTGTCAAAAGGTCCCAATTGCTACGAACGTCTTTGCTGGAATTGCCCCACTTGTAGCTAAGCAAGAATCTCTGTCAAATGGCGCCACTTTGTCACTGATCCGCTACGCTGATACTGATCACCAACACAAAATTTTACATCTTTTTTAATTTAGATAAACTCTGATGTTTTTTCAATCACTTCTTTTAAGTTTACCTATTGTTCAAAAATTTAAATCTAAAACTTTCTTCTTAAATTTTTAAATACCTTCCTTTTTAATGTGAACAACTAATTTATAGCAATACACAGTGGGCCAACAAGTTTTATACTCTCACATATCTACGTAAGTTATTAATATATTTAAATAATTAATATAACAGTGAAACTTGTCAAAAATGCAATTAATCATTTTTGCAATCTACAAAGTGTAAACATTTTGTTTTTCAAAGAAATATTTAATGCTTCAATTATTATTGAAAATATTAATATTTCCAATTTGTACCGTTTTTTTGGCCCACTCAGTATATACAGTAATATTATTGAGATCATAAAGAAGAGGTAAATCGAACATCCTCATATTTCTTTTCGGGTTGAATCCTCAAATGGATTTCTATTTTGCAGATTTAAGATTATCTGTTTTCGATCAATTCTCGTTTCTCTGTACAACCAAAATAATGAAATTGACCGGTTGGGTGAACGTTTCTGACCTACAGGTATCGGAAGTACACGATATTAAGAAAAGGAGCGAATAATATGTCACTCACTAACTAAAAGATAGCGAGATGTAATGCAATGTGAAAGTGCATGCATTATTAATTCTTATTTTTTAAATCCAGTCAGTTCAGAATTATACTGCAGGAACAATCATATGAATGATTGGTAGTAGTTAAGATAGTAACAGGGTTACTATGTGATATAAAGTTATTATAAAACATAATATTGACTTGATATTTGTAAAAAATCACGTTGAGGGTTTAATTGCTTTCAATTATGAATAAATAAATAATAATCCTGTTAAATACACACTGGTAAGCATGGCTTCCCTGTGGTATAATTTGATATAGAAATACCAGATTATTATAATTTTGCAATAAAAGCCAAATATAATCTTAAATTAAATTATTCTACAGTGGATGCAATAGATTTAACAGTCATTTAACGTAGCTTCAATGTGTAAGTGACTATGTTTTGTGCCAAGAGATTGGGTTTTTATTATAAATAATAGAAATATTTAGTTCGACAATCAGCTTTTGGCTCTGGGACAACTAAAGGTTTCAAAATCAGCTATCTACGAAAAAGGCAACACAGATCAGTGAATATTTAATTGAACTTTCAATGTGGGTTATCTAACCAAGTTTGATTTAGGATTATTAGAAAACATTGTGTAATTAGATTTAGTAACGTTGCATATTGCAATTGAATTTATTTTCTAAATTCAATGTTAATCATTTTAGGCATTTAAAATTTAAAATTATCTTTTGGTATTTTATTTAGTTTAAAGATAGTTTTTAATAAGTACTTAATATAAATAATAAGAAACCGCGTGGGACAGTTGCGTAAGCATCAGGCTTGCATTAAGCAAGTCCACGGTTCGAATCACGTGGGGGTCGGTGCACATCCTTACTAATGCAATAATTTTCATAAACTAGACTCGACTATAAGAGGCACTTTTCCAATCTCTAAACACTTTTTGTAGCTGTAACTTTTGTTAGCGGTATTTTTTTTAAGTTTAGGTTATTATCTGAAAGGGAATTAAATATCGTAAAAATAGAGTGCTCTTAGTTCATAAGCGTAAAAGCAACCGTTTGCCTTAAAATGCCTGTCAAAGGTTTTTAGTTGTCATTAAGACGTGCAATTATCAAGTAGCCATCATCACAAAAACAATGGCTAGTGATTGTGATCTAGTAAACAACAATAATAAATCAATTAATGACATTGGTGACGAAAATTTTTCTTTTGTGTTTGCAAAAATTCTGCGACCAGTTCGTCAACGCTGAAATGTCTATTATCTCGCGGCATTTTTGTACCTAAGCATAAAATAATTTTTTGGATGTTACCAACGTCATTAATTTATTTATCATTGTTGATTACTAGATCACAATCACTACCCATTGTTTTTGTGATGGCTACTTGAAAAGTGCACGTCTTAATGACAATCAAAAACCTTTGACAGGCATTTTAAGGCTAATGGTTGCTTTTACGCTTATGAACTAAGAGCACTCTATTTTTACGATTTTTAATTCCCTTTCAGATAATAACCTAAAATTTAAAAAAAAATTACCGCTAACAAAAGTTACAGCTACAAAAAGTGTTCAGAGATTGGAAAAGTGCCTCTTATAGTCAAGTCTAGTTTATGAAAATTATTCCATTAGTGCATTACATAATAGTAAGGGTGTGCACCAAAATTCAAATCTATATCTTCACATTTGTGAAAATTAATATAAAAATAACAAAATAAAGATTGAACTTCTAAGTCCCTATACCTTCTTACTGAAGGGACCTTGTACTAAGGTATATTAGGTTTAATTGGTTTATTATAACCTAAGAAATCTATGACCATTCGGTGTCCCATTGAATCATACTTGCAGAGGTGTGAGTGCAAGTGAAAGTTGCCAACACACCCAAGCACGGATTAAAAAAGAGAGTTTATTACGAGTAGGTACACGTCTTATTTCGGCCAGAATCATACAAAAAATTGTACCTTGTTTTTTATTTATGGTGTAGTTCTATACTGCCGTCCAGATGAAGAAAGAATATTCATCTAAGTGTTGAGTAAAGCGTGAGAAATGAAAATACACAAAGCCAATCCCTGCAGAGATGAATTATTGTTTGACCTACATATCTTTATATGTAGAATTTTACTAGGAATCTGAAGAAAATAGAAAAAGTATCTATCTATTTTTTCATCTTTCTCGTGAAATGGTCGCTGTTGCATTTTACATTTGTATTTGCACAATATTATTAACAAAAAAGCAATACTAAAAGGCGACAAGTGCACAGTTTTTTTCCATTTATCGCTCTTCTGACTTGAATGCAAATCTTGTGCGATGTTACAATTTTTAACACAAAAATATAGTTTGTTTCGTTGCTTAATTATTCACTGTGGAGTAATTTAATTTTAACTGGAAAATTCATATCAGGGCAGCGCTGCATTATGCTATTCTTTAGCTATATGGTTCTAAACTTAAAACTTCAGAATTACTTCAAATTCCTTGTGTAAATCAGTCAAAATCAGAATTTCCCATAGAAGTTCTAGTAATTGGAAATTCCACAATAAATATGTAAAGATAGCTGTTTTTGGTGTGCTATGGTTTAGGAATATGCGAACAATAACCAAATTCACATTTTTTACCTCCATCATAGAATCTCTAATTTTAAGTTTCATGCAGTATCCGCCAAAAAGTCGGCATAATATGGGAAAATTTTTATTTTTGTTTTTCCAAAAAAATTTTTACATTAATAATTTGTGTTTGTCTAAAAATCTATTTAGTCCCTATCGTATACACCGAGTGATTTTTACTTATTTAGAAAATGGAGTTTTTCGAAATTGTCAAAATCCAAAAAGTGCAATTTTTCGGAAATTAAGTAAGATTTCAATGAGATTTTTTTAGTGTGTTATCTTTAGCTATCTGAACAATCTTAAGGACAGAACGCACCTACTTTTTTAAACTTTACCTAAAAATCAATTTTCTAATATTTTTCAAAATTTAACATACCAAGACTTAATATTACAATTCATTTTTTTATGTGAACACTTTAAAGATTTATAATTAGAAAAAATAATATAAAATTTTAATTGCTTCTTTAGATTTTTTATTATTTACCGAAAAGTAGTGTTTGCATAATTTTTACGTTTTTTATGCAAGGTGCTGGTTAGGAGAAATATTGTTTGATTCTAATTAATATCTATTTAAATGGCTTCTAGAAACTCTAATCCAACCATGTTAATGAATTACTACTACAGAAATTCTGTAAATGTTCTTTTACAGTTGTCTAAATGAGCTTTTTAGAACATGTAAATTGGATAAAGAAAAGACCGGTCGCGTTTGACTAACGAGCATAAGCGAGTCAAACAAGTCCGGGCGGGGCACAAGGCACAAGTCACTTTTATTCCGAATCGCATATGCTATTTTATTTTCAAACGCCTGAACTAATATACATAAATATGTATTTAAAAATTATGATTATCGAGATTTGACGTCTACGTCAGTCGCCAGCAATCAAGAAGGCCAATGTCAAAAATATTCGAAAGCTAATCAAGTTTTCAAGTACTTTGACTCCGCCGGCGTAAAAGCAATCACTTTTATGCTTAGGCATAAAAGTAACGCATTTACCTTGTCTGTTAAGTCACGTAGGTTTTCACTTAAGTCGAGCTCTATCACGAATGTGGTATTAGTTTCCGAGGCACGTAGGACCAAAGCAAATAAACCACATGAGGAAGTAACTTCCAGTGCCCAGGAGTACATTGTTTTTTTTTAAATCGAGACATCGGGAAATTACAATATTTTAACCAACTTTTGTAGGTTATGTTGACGTCGGTTGACGTTTGTCTATCACCCAGCCGCCTGCAAATAGTCGTAAAACAATGGATTAATTCACTACCGATTTCTCGTATTTTAATGACGATTTTACTTTCTTGACGGCCAATTAAAAAAAAAATTAATATGAAGAAATGTCGAAATTCATTTTGGCTAGATTTTGTAATGGTATTAGAAAAAATAGCACGCTGAATATGTTATAAAAGTGATTTTTCCATGTTCTTGATAAATTGATCCACTCGCTTTGTATCGTTCTTTCGTCAATTAAATGTTGAAAAACTCTCACTTTTCATAACTTGTAAAACAATTTGCTATTAAATACGCCTAACGTGAGGCTGAATGGCGAAAATATGTAACTACCTAAGTATACAGGGTGCAGCATTGGTATTCGTAATTGTTTGACAGCTAAATTCCATGTAGATTTTGCAGAAGAACACTACATGGTGATCTAATTGTCGCAACTTGAGCAGTTTTTGTTGGCAGTTAAAGGGAATATAATACATTGACTGCCGTTGCCATTAGAGACGGGAGGCAACGTGATTAATAATAAATTAACTAGCCCCCTGGCTTTCATATTTAAATATTTTTGAATGAAGCTGAATACAATAGATAGTCTCATCATAAAATGTAAAAGTGCTGTATGTATAACTCTGGACTAAAACGTCATTACCTCCCTTGCATGATTACAATTGATTAGGTACTGTTCTCGCAAACTCTGAAGAATTAATTATTTTAATACATCTGCGGGAAGGGAATGATACATTTTTCTCCCTAGTAATACAAATAGCTATAAAAAATGTGTTAGTAACTTCTGAAATTTTAAAACAAAATATCAATTTGGTGTTGATCAAGGACTGTTGAAAGTTGACAGATGACTGATAAACCTAGTTGAACACCGCTGATTGAAATAAGAACTCGTACCAGATACAAAAACAAAATACATTTGCCCAAGCACGTTAACAATGAAGTCATTTTTATATTCAAGAGTAGTTTATACCATGTGTTCAAAAAGAAATTGCATAAGGGTTGGCCATGATAAATAAAACTAATGTTGACAGCAAACTTTAGAGATAGCAATTTTTAGAATTTTCAATCACGATATCAGCGTAAAATATAAACTTATGACAGCAACAACAGTGATGACAGTTAATGAATTCTGCAGCTTACTGTTGACAATACTTTTATATTCCATGGCCAAACCTTAAGTAATTTCTTTTTAAACACACCTAATAAGAAAATTACTGTCAACGCTCGACAATTAAATTGCTCAGGTTGCTTTGATATTTTTACTGCAAATTTCAAAATATTATTAACATCTTTAATAATACCTAGGTACTGATTTTAAGTTTAGGGCAATAAAATATCTGAAGTTACGGAAATTGGGTTACTATGCACTGGTTTTTTAAAAAACGATATGGAATTTTGTGTAAAATCATTATGAAGCCAATATTTGAATGCCTCGTAATTAGCAAGGGTGTTTTTAATAATAATCGAAGCTAACATGGTGCAGTAGTCCATAAAAATTATGCACTAGTGCCAGAGCAGCAGTATATGAGCATTACAAGGCAAGAAAGCGACAAAGAATGGATAATTTACACCCTAGACAGTGGAAAAAGTCCGAAAAACATATCATAATAGTCCACTGCCAACAAATGACATTCAGAGAACAATTGTCAAAAGGTTCAATGCAAGAATAAGGTAACCTTATGCGGCGGCATACCCCATACTGCATTTTTGAGCCAACCAGACATGGAATCTCAAAGTTAGGTACATTTTATTTATGTGTTTTACGCTGTTTAAATGTTGTTATCCGATTTTGGCCGTTTAGTTTAATTCCTCACTCAAAAACGTAATTTTCTGGACTTCACGCCTGTTACACTGGCACGGCAGTATAGATCTATGCTAGTACATAGTTTAAAACAAACAAATTAAAATGAATAAATAAATATTATGAACCAATATCGTCTAATGAAGCTATTTAATATTATTATTTTACCGTAGGTATTGTAATATGTAATGTACTTACCGCAAATATTGTTATAGCGTCTTACACTCTTACACTACACTTAGCGTCTCTCACAATAAATATTAATGTCAGTATTTTACAAGCTACAGTACAGATACACGCACTAATGCTCGTGGACGCGACGTACAAAATGCAGAAGTTGCTGTTATTCGACTCGTCAGAGGAAATAATAAATTAGGCCTATATTGCACGGGGAAATACCCTTTTGCGATTTGCTTAATATGTAAACACCTTATCTTGTTTTTCGCGTTCTGGAGATTTGCCACCCTATCGAGGTCAGTAATTCAGTAATTGAAATACCACAAAGTAATTCAATTACCTAGAGTAATTTCAATTACCACACGTAATTCAAATACTTGTAAAGTAATTTAAATACTTTAGTGTAATTTAATTACACGAAAGTAATTGAGTAATTGAATGTACTAATTAATTACTTTCAAAAAGTAATTTTCAAGTACTTTCTAACAAAGATGGCAATTCCCAATTACAATTACCGCATTTTGAAAGTAATTCAATTCCAAGGCAAATAAACAAAAAGGAATTTAATTAGTAATTTAATTAAAAAGTAATTAATTACTACCCAGCTCTGATGAGACCTGTAAGTGGGTAAAATATCCAAGCGTATTTTTAAACACCCTGTATATATATTTAGTTTCTTAGTTTTTAAGCCAGATCTGTATGGTAGACCAGCTGTTCGTGGTTTTGCAAGAACATGCTGAATGTGAACCATTAAGTATCTGTACGAATTTCTAATTTGTTTTCAAGGTGTGGTTAATAAATACATTATTATTATTATTATTACATATTCAAATAACTGGTAGATATGTATGTATTGTTATCATACGAATACATTATGCTCGTGGTTTAAATTAAAATTTGTTAAAGAAATTGGGATGTTATTACAACCCATATCAACCCATTGTAATAGTTGATGATATTTAAATAACGGGTGTTCATAAACAGTCGTCATCCCAGTAGGTTTTGACTTCAGAAACGTATGTCTTTTAAAATTGAAAAAAAAATGCGCTGTGACAGTACTCAATGACGTTTCATTGTGTTGCACGAATTAATCAAAGACATAACATTTTGTTTTTCAAAGCAACTGGGATGACGACTGTTTATGAACACCCGTTAGTTCCTCGAATAAATCCTAGATAAGACAGATTAGTATTTGAAAGGTAGATATTGGAAGGTTACAGGTGGATTAAAAATAAATAAAATATTTAAAATACGGTTTGAGAATCAATGACAAGCTCAAAATTCTAATAAGGGTAGAATTAAGTAGGTGAATATCAAATAAGAATATCGACTAGAAAGCATCAATAATGATATGGGGTAGCTAAACAATTTGTTTAAAGAGAGAGTAAAATAACAAACTGAAAAACATGTATTAAAAATGTTGTATCATTAAAATTATGGAAGGTAACCCTGTTTATTTCTATTTATGGTTGGGATAAATAGGGGACATTAACTAAATTTACGTGATGTTATAAAAATGAAATTTGAAAAAAAAAACAAGCATGGGAAGAAGCATTAACTGAAAAAGATTACTGGTAAATAGTCAACAAAACTAATGGATAGAAGAATTGAATACAAGTAAAATACTAGAGAGGCATACTGGGTCAGCTTTATTGTGAATATTACAGTTGACATGTGACGGGAGTAAAATATGGAAAATCCAATCACTTATAATAATGCAGAAGACTAAAAGCCGTGTTTACACAACTAAAAGTACTATGGTTGCGTTCCACCATTTCTATTTTCGGATTTTTGTAAACAAACTTCCCTCAACTTTTAATATATTTGTTGTGTTTTTTAAAACTATTGACTCAGCTTCGAAGGCAAGTCCACTTTGGTTAATTTTCATATCTGCTTATTGAACGTTACCACAACCTAAGCCGTACTCAAACGCTATAAAGGCGTGTCCGTTACATCTTACTTAACAACATAACCTATATTTCTGAAAATTTGTATGCGTCGCCTTTCGTTTCTTCTAGCAGTTGCTACAAGTATTAATTCTGTTAAATGGTCTACTGTGCATCAGATAATTGTAGTACAAAGCAAGGTAAGGCATTAGCGTTGTTCAGATTTCCCAAAAATTTGCAACAATGGTCTAAATTGGACTCCCACTGATTCTTCACGGTTATGTGAGGTAAGTAGTTTTGAATAAACTTGTACGTACAATCTTATTGCTTCTCTCTTCTGCAGGGTCACTTTGAAGTATAAGCTATTGATGTCGAAGCGATTGCAGAGAGGGTAGTTGAAAAACTGTTAGATTTCGATGCATTAACAAAGAAGCTTACTTCGATCATCAACGCTTCCCTGGAAACCGAGGTTGCTAAAATAGTGGAAAAGTACGAGCACAAAATCTCATCTTTGGAAATGCAACTCGAAAAACTGAAAGCCGAAACGGAAGATACAATGAACACACATGAACAATACAGCCGTGTAAATAGTTTAAGAATATTCGGCGTTCCGCAAAAACCGAATGAAAATACCAGTGAAGTAGTGCGCAATTTATGCCACGAAAAGTTAGGTATTAACCTTGCCGAAAATGATATCGACATCTGCCATCGCCTTGGATCGAAAGAGGGAACTCACCGTCCAATTATTATAAAATTTGTGCGCCGCAGCATTAAAAAACTTATACCATAAACTATTTACTTGAACAAAAGGGATATGATATTTTAGCATTATCAGAAACGTGGTTAAAATCTGATACTTATTACCCTTTCTCATTCGAAATATAACATTTTCCGGAAAGATCGAGACGCTCGAGGGGGTGGAGTTCCAATTTATGTAAAGAATCACTTGAATGTAAAAATTATTCAAACAAATGATAATATTGAGCAATTGTGGCTGTCATTAAAAATCAATAATGAAAGTTATGTTTTCGGGGTTGTGTATAAACCACCTCAATTTAATTATATAGTTTTTGTAGATGAGGTTGAAGAATCCATTTGTTTGTATACTGAGGCTTCAGATAGGGTTATTTGTTTGGGTGATTTTAATATAAACGTGTTGGATTTTTCTGGTTCGGTTACGCAATACTTAAATTATATGTTAAATACATTATGTTTAAAACAAATTATTACAGAGCCTACTCGAATATCTGGAAATAGCATTACTTTGATAGATCTCATAATTACATCGGATACCAGCTGCATTAGTGAAACAGGGGTGTGTGAAAATGAGTTATCCGATCATGAGACAGTTTTTTGCAAAATATCAAATGGTGAGTTCGTCAAACTAAGTCCTATTATACGCACATTTCGGAATTTTAAATATTTTAATTTTAATGACTTACTGTGACCTACAGAAGTTACCTCTACATCAATTGTTTTATGAGCGGGATATTGATGCTAAATTAAACATTTTAAATTATTATATTACATCCATTTTTGACTTGCATGCCCCGTGGATAACCGTTAAAATGAAGAACAAACCAGCACCTTGGTTTACTGATAATGTTCAGTTACTGATAAATCTTAAAAATAAGACAAAATCAAAATATAAACAATCTAAGAA
This sequence comes from Agriotes lineatus, assembly GCA_940337035.1. Taxonomy (NCBI): domain Eukaryota; kingdom Metazoa; phylum Arthropoda; class Insecta; order Coleoptera; family Elateridae; genus Agriotes; species Agriotes lineatus. The sequence goes on along the minus strand of OW679201.1, from coordinate 23,541,044 downwards.
CCCTGGGCACTGGGAATATTATAAAAGTTTGCGGAATTTTACCAATCTTGCAATTCAAAATGAAAAGAAAGCTTACTTCGAGCATAAAGTTGGGATTGGAGGCACAAATGCTATTTGGAAGGAGCTAAATTTAATAATAATATAAACATTAAAAAACAAAATTCTATTCCGGAAACACTCAGTAATGTACAAGAAGTAAATGATTTTTCTGTAGACTCTATACCTCACAGCACTCCTGATCAAATGCTTCTAGATTTTTATTGTAATAACGAACTTACATCAGAAAAACTTTCTTTCACGACTGTTGACGTTGAGGAAGTACAAAATTTAATTAGAAGTGTAAAAAGTAATGCAGGGGGTATAGACGGTATAACCATCAATATGATTAAACTGTGTTGTCCATACATATTACCGTTTATTACTCATATACTGAACTGCTGTTTATCAGAAAATGTTTTTCCAAAATGTTGGAAAAATGCAATTGTGATTCCTTTCCCCAAAGTAAATAATGCTGCAGCCTATACAGATTTACAACCTATCAGTATATAGAAATAGAGTGTTAATTAACAACTGGTTATTTATTTAAATAATACATTTTTTCTTATTGTATAGTTGTACATTACTATAAATGTTAGTTTAAATTTACTCAAATATTTGTTTTGTTAATTACAAAACTTAACAAGTTAATTACAAAACTTAACAAGTTAATAAATAAAAGTATTTACAAAAATATTGCTCTAACTGCTATCTAATAAAACATTTCTTATTAATAGTACAGCAATATCACGGAAACAAACGACGAACGTCATCAAATATTTAGTTATTCATTTAAAGTTACCGTTTGATTCCGTGATTTACCTATAGTTACAATAAATATGATTTTTTCTATAGCACATGTTAAAGTGTGCTTTTATCAACTGAAAACAAAAGGTCAAGTTTTACTTTAACAGCAAGGGTAGATAAAGTAGCACTTTAACGTCAAGGATAGATAAAGTAATTTAATTTTCTAACTTTTGTTTAAATTAAATATGACAGCTTCGTATTATCGTGGCAACCCAATCTAGCTACTGACATTTTGAAATGTGATTGACTGTCATTATTTTCTTTTGAAATTGTTAAAGTTCTTGCTATAGAAAAAAAAATCGTATTATACACGACGATAAAGTTATTTCTATCCACTCTTGAATCATTAACGTCTCGACGTTAAACGATTCACTCGTGGATAAAATTTAACTTTATCGTCTTGTATAATAAATTACTATAACTATAGGTAAATCACGGAACCAAACGGTGCGCGTCATCAAACAGTAACTATAAATTAATAACTAAATATTTGATGACATGCACAGTTTGGTTCCGTGATTTTACTATATGTGTATTGCTTTCCAAGCTGGGATGAGCTCCATACTGAGCGCTGGGTTAGTCAACCGAGGTGCGAAGCACTGAGGTCAGCTAAAAGTACGAAGCTGGAATAAGCCTTCCCACGAGGTAGCTACATGCCTGGTCTGTAACTGATATATTATAATGGGCAAATAGTGCCAGTGCAGCAACATGATGACATGAAACTTGTCCACGAGGACATGTGCAAGAAGTTGAGGTTATGTTTTTGTCTTCATCGAAGAAGATCTACAAAGTAAAAATATATACTTAGTATATATTCGTTACTACTTAGAATCCATCTGAAGCAGCAATCAGTATTTTAAATAATTATACTTTTTAAGCTAAAATTTATCTTACCTCAACATTGTATCACTTATCTTTCATGCTTGCCTGTACTGTACCATGTACCCAGGGGTGCCAGATCGTGTCAAGCTGAATTCGTTAGCTTCGTCGGAAAAAATCGTGAGATGTCGGAAATGGATGAGATTTGAAACTATGGATGCAAATTAAAAAAAAAGCTATTTTAAAATTAATAAAATATGGAATATATGCTGCAGATTTATTAAACATTGAGTACATAGGTTGTACATACATAAATGACTGCAAGAGAATTATAAACATTTTAAATAATTGCCATAAATAAAAAAATTAAATTAATATAAAGTAAATGTTAAATGAACTAAATATTTTATTATAGAAATAACACATTAATTCTAAAAATAAAAATATGGCTACATAGAATATAGTACATATACATAGACCTAAGTGTGTATACAGAAAAAAAATTGTTCGACTACTCACAATCTGAAGAATCTGTGTCCGGGATGACTGGTTTGGAGGGATAAAGTACTTGACTATTAATTTTTTAAAATTAAATCTGTGCTTATCTTGAAATTATGTAAATACCTATTTCTTGAAAGAACATTTAAATCCGCTTTCAACCGCAACTTGCGACTTCTTTATGTGAACCATAGATAGGAGCAGTATTTGATGATAATGCGGGAAATGATAAAATCAGTGACAGCATACATTAAATCATGTATTAAGACTAACACACATTTTTTTCTATTTAATCATTTAGTGTTACAATTTTTTATACAATTATTTTAATTAGAATTGATACAAAAATCGTGAGATAAATAGTCCTTATCGTGAGATTTGCAATGAAATCGTGAGAACTCACGATAAATCGTGAGATCTGGCACCCCTGCATGTACCATTTAATACTGAACAGAAAAAAGAAGACACTATTCAATTCAACAGTATTGGCGGTATCCAATATGAAAGAAAGTTGCCCGGAGGCTACCCAAAAATGTCCATAAAACGCTTTCCAGAGGCGAGCGTTTTCTTTCCAGAGACTTTCCATTTAAAAATATATATTTTTTAACTTTTCCTTACTGCCAATCTCTAGCGTGTTTTTAAAACTTTATTTAGTGAAACAAAAGTTATTAAATCCGTCCTACATTTTAAGTGCGGCATATGCCGCGGGTTTCAGCTAGTTTCTGATAAACTGCAAATACAATTGTAGAAAATATAGTATGAGCAAAAAGTAACTCCATCAAAGATATCTTTGGAATTTGTATTACAACACCAGAAAATGATATTTAATTCTTGTTGATTCTAGTCAATGATGTTATTGAGGTTTAAATTGCAGCCTTGTAAAGAAATTTACAAAATTTAATAAACAGAAAATTAAAATGATAACGGAGAGCATTTAGAACAAAATTAACAAAATAAAATTAGCATAACGTTTGTATTAATGGAGACACTACTAAATTAAATACAGGTTCTTGTTAGGTGTACATAACCTCACTTCAGTCTGTAAACAATTAAAAAGTTGGGAAATGTTACAAAATTTTACAATTTATACACATTTACAATAGGTGCTGAAAATGCCTTCCTTCTTCTTGCAAGCACAGCCTCACACGTCATTTCATATTTTCGAAGACACTGCAACAATTCTGGTGCATTACATGCCTCGGTGATTCTTTCTTTTAGTTCTAAAATCGTATTAACAGGTATTTTAAATACTGAAATTTGCATATGTGGAAATAAAAAGAAATTCAAAACGGTGAGATCACAAGATCTGGGTGGCCAAAGATCTTTTGAAATTAATCGGCCATCAAAGAACTGCTGTAGATATTCCAACGTGATTCCAGCTACGTGAAGTGTTGCGTTATCTTATTGAAAGTATCCTTGTCGAATTTCATCGTCATGGAGCTGATTCACCAACTCCTCAAGAATGTTATTTTGATATATTTCGGCAATTATTGTATCTACCTACAAAGAATATTGGTCCAATACTTCTCCGGCGAGAGCAGGCTACCCAAATGTCTATTTTAGGGCAATGCAAAGAAGCTTCACGAAGAATTGTGGGTTATCAGCGCTCCATAAGGCCATTACTTGTGAATTAATGTAACCATTTAACCCTTTAACGCTCTCTGGTATGACAGATTAAACGACTGTGCATAATAGTCAATAATACTTGTTTTGAAACTTAATACTGCTCTGAAACGTCTTGTTTCCGTTCTACAGACATTGCAGTTCCTTCATCTAATTTTGTATTTTCTAGAGTTATTGTAGTTATAGAACTATCCCAATAAACTTTGGTGTAAATGTGCAGCTGGTATTACAGTATTGCAGCTTGCATTCCGCATCAAGAGTTTGAAGTGTGTACTCATATTGGTGAAGTTGTTTGTTTCTTGTGTGAGTAACTTTTAAGTTTTCAGCTGGTAAGCGTTTTAGTGTAATATGTAAGGATTATAATATTGATAAGTAGTAGAAATTATTTTGTCTTGATTTCGAAAAATACGTTGATATTTGGAAAGCTTTTATTTGCGTCGCTAAAATAGTCTATACTTATGTCCAATTTTTACTTCCTTTTACAATAAAGAAAGTATTGGATTCACCCAAAAAATTCGAAATTGAGTTTTCAACAGATCTTCACGTTTCAGAGTCCCTTGAACCCAAAAAATATATTTGTTTTCATTGGTCTGTGTGTGTGTGTGTGTGTGTGTGTGTGTCTGTGTGTGTGTGTGTGTGTCTGTGAACAGAATATCTCAAAAACGATAAGAGGTATAGGGTTGAAACTTCATATATAAGTTTTGTGTACTATGCAGATGCGACAGCAAGCTTTTAAGAAAATCTCATAACCGGAAGTAGGTGTTTACTCTTGTGATTTTTCAGTTTTTTTCGATTTTTTCAAAATCGGCTATGCCGATTTTTTTTAAACTTCTCATTTTGATTACATTTTTAATGTGTATTGATGTGAGATAGGTGATTTACCAGTTGAATACTTCTAAAATGGGTTTATATTGTTTTTTTTTCTATTTTTTTTATTAACTCCTATTTTAAATAGAACACCCGGTATATTATTACATTTTTGAATTCATCTTAAAATTCTAGAGAAAATTTATCTCTTTACCTAACGCTCTATTTTGCACCGTTTTTGTAGAATTTGTAATTTTTTTAAATTTTTGACAAATGCTTAAAAATTTAAAATCAAATTTTTGGCCAATTATAAGATCACTGTAAAAGGAAGTTGTGTGTGTATCACACCAGATTTGTTTAGTAATAACATACGTTTTATATAATTTATTTTTTTGTTTCGAGTATTTATAAACGTATCTACTAAAGATATAATCGAATTGATTTTGCTACTAGGTTGCTCTAGGAAAATATTTACGTTCAAACCCATCTTGGTCGCATTTCAGCTGATATTTTTGAGGCAGGTCGCGGCGTCCCGGGTGGTTTACGATGTCGTAGTCATAAATTTTAAACAGAACGTTAGTGTTCCACTGGCAAGTGTTTATATTATTCGATTCAAATATCAAAAACTGTTTTAGTTTGTTTATTCAAGTAACTTATGTTATTTGCAACCTTTTGAAAAGTGTATGTTATTACTGTTCAAAGCAGGTTTTTTGTAAGCTATCAAATAGTCGCTACTAACTATACTAATAAAAAATATGCCAATTTAATTGCATTCTTTGTTAATTACCAGGAGACTACTTCAAAAAATAATTCTTATTTATAACAAGAGTTTTCGCTTCTTTTACAAAAAAACATATTTTGTCTCCAATTGAACAAAAAAACGTATTTCATCGCTAGTAGGAAATGCTATATGTTATTCAGTAATTTAGTAAGTATCTAAATAAATAACTGGACAATATTATGAAGTGGTACACCTGTTACACCAGGGAATATTTGCCAAATATTTTGTCCTGAATATTCACTGGTAGAACGGTTTACCAGAGTCTTTTGAAAAACTGAAAATGGATTTTTGATGAAAACTTTGTTTTTCGGTTTCTTGGCCTCTCAAAGAACGCATACGAATAAACATTTCGATTTGTTTTGTAAATTAGTTTTACCCTTTATAGGGTTTAGTAAAACCACAACTCATCAGAAAAAAGTTAAATCCAAAACATCATTATTTAAATGCTGCAAAAACCAGTTACAGTATAAATTTCTTTTATTGTAAACAGGAGGTAAGAGCTCTTCATACATTTGTAATCTGTATGGATGCATATTTATTATTTTTTTTAGAATTGTACGGCAAGTACCATAACTCAAATTCGCTTCTTGAGTAAGCCTTCGGATTGTTGTGGAGGGTTCGTTTTGCATTCATTTTGGACATCTGCAATTTGTTCTCAGGTTCTCACATGTGTTCTATCAGTTCTTGGTCTGTCTGCTACACTACCAGTTTCTCTGAAAGCAGTTATAATACATCGTACTTGATAAAAAAAATACGTTGCTAATATTTCAACGTTAGGAAATATTTATCTAAATTCGTTTAAACAAGTCTGTGCAGAGTACCATCAATTACCATTGTCCATTTAGCAATTATGTTATATGTTCTAGTAAATTGTTTAAAATAAATTATTCAGAAGTTACTGACAAAAAATTATTACATATATATAATAACAAATCCCAAATGACAGCTTCTAATTTTCTGGTGTTATAATACACATGGCTTCACAATTCCAAAGGTATCTTTGATGGAGTTACTTTTGTTCATGCTATAAAATTTTCTAATGATAAAATGGAGTTAATTAACCTAATATCATTTTAATTGCGTTATAATTAAACTGCATGTTAATGATATTTCATTTAAAATACTTTGCCATTTTAAGACCATATCAAAATACATGTATCACTGGAGCAAAGGTGCATGTCCTCTATTGTGTTTTACATTTACACGCAGAAGATACTAAATACCCTTACTCCCTAGATATATAAATAGCTATTGTACTGCCAGGACAATTTACTATACCATTTATAGGTATCACGAAATTTTTTTGACGGGACTGACACTAACATCAAAGGAATTTTATCAAATTTAAATTAGTAAAAATTAACTTATTTCGTAAAATATAAATATGAAATTTATGTAGTACAAACCGAGCATTTTATTATTTTAAAGTATTAATTAACAATGTTTCATCAAGCAGCATTTAGCAGCAATCGCGCAAATAAACGCTTTTTTTGCTTTTATACCAAAAATAAAAAAGTAACTACACTGTCAATTGTGATACTTCCTGCCAGAAGTAGGCATTCGTGGTGCAATCAAGAACAATGAACAAAGAAAGTTGACTTTATCTACAACTCGTGCAACGCTTTGAATAAATAGAGGGAGGAAGGAACTTACGTATCTCAACCGTACAACAACTACCGGGACGGAAGTAGACATCTTGAAACCCCACGAGTAACTCATAAGCTGTCATTATGGTTAGTGGCGCGGCTTGTATTTATTCACAAACCAAGAAAAATTCAAGTGGTGGAATAACTTTTCATCAGTAAGCATCAGTCTATCGATACAATAAGTTAATTAGGTAAATTAAGACAAGTTTTGACATCATTAAATTACAAAACAAAAATGATAGTTGTGACCTTCAGAAGTCACTTAGCAGTCAGTGGCGTGTCTATCTCATTTTAACCTTTCGGCGGATGCGCTGTTGTAAAAAGTACAACAGTCGAGAATTTTCGCAAATTGCATGCATAATACTCAAGCGACGGCCAGTAAACTTTAGCTATTCCTTTATTGTTTTATCTACCAGCAGGACATCCGGTAAGGACAGCCTCTGAAACTAATTTCGACGTATTTCTTGTCAATATAGGCTGACAGGTGCACAAGTTGCATATTTTACAAGGCGCGCCTGCTTCGAATGCTGTGTAGACCTTTAAACAAGTACTGCACATGTATTGGTAGAAACTAGTCTAGTATTTTAATGTTTTTAATCTTCCCTAAGGCATGCCGTTTTTGCGTATCGATTAGCATTACACTGCTCAATTTTTATCTAATTTAATTGCCTCCGTACTTCATATTTGCGAGGTCTAAATGGCGAGTATTAAATTTTAGTAACTGTATTGAGAGCGCTCGTTAAATTTATGGTTCTTTAACTTCTGAAATAGAAATGGAGCGAAATTTATAAGTAAAATCATGTCCTAACCCTTGTAGTTTGTAATCTATCTCTAATTTAGTAGGTAGCAACCCTAATAGAGAAATAGAAAAATCTCAAAATATAATTATTTAAAATATGTAGTAAATATAGGCATATTCTAAATTGTCCGTTTTGGAGTAATAATAATAAATTAAATTGAATTATACCGGGTGTCCGTTCTCAAAGTCGAACATAGGCGATTAACATTGTATTGAACGTTTTTGCATATTCCTGCTCGCCAATTCAACTTACAGGGAAGGTAATTGTATCAATAGAAAGATAAAATTATTACGCATCAAATGATAACACTAATAATATTCAAGATGCCATGTTTATTTTAAAATATTAATTTAAAACTTGGGAATTTTTTAATATGTCACGCCTTGCTTTTCAAGTTCGATAGCATTTGTCAAAAAAAAATGGTAATTAGTTGGCGTAAATCAGGTAGATTCTGTCAACGCATGTTAAAATTATTTCTATTTATTCAAAGGTGCAACGTAATAGGTGCTATTAGGCTTCTGTAGAGTGCAAATGTAGGTAACGTGTAGTTATTACATTCCATTGGCGCTATAGAGTGGTTATTTACAATACAGCAAGTGGCTACAATACAAGTAAGAGAATTAATTTGTAACTGACAGCTGCCGTATCGTATTTGAGGTTATGGTTGTTCGGTAAGTAAAAACTACACTACACTTAATGGTGACGTAAATCGCAACATATTTATTAAAACATGGACAAGATTCAATGAGATGAAAACCAGTAGACAACACTAAACATCAAATAGGAGATTGAGACAATCGGCGAGTTTGAAATAAATACAATATTATTGGGAATGTATAAATGTATAATACGATTGATTGTTGTGTCTAGTGTAATATTTCAGTTCAAAACATTTATCATCATATTTTTGTTATAGACGTAGAAGGTAAAGCGCAGATTATCAAGTGGACAACTTAAACATCTTGTCGGGAAGACATAACGGGAAACTGTGGATAGTAAATTTTATAATTTTACAACAATTGCATAAAACAAAACTCGCAACATGGATAATTCTGAAAATATTGGTAAATTATTAATCAAACAAGGAATTCTTGAAAACATTAATAACAGTATTCATTCTGAGATAGAAATAAAGGAGGAAGAAATCAATATAAAAGAAGAGTATAAGACAGCAACAAAAGGTAAGTGAAGGTGCCCATATAGATGTATATAATCTATTAAAGTTACTGTATTTTTACAGTTGGAACGGTAAAGAAATATATCTTAAGTAGACCCAAACCCTCTCATACTATTAAAAAATCACATAGTTGTGCTGTTTGTGATTACAAAACATTATTCAAGAATAGTTTAGTTCAACATGTGAAGACTCATACGGAGGAAAAACCATACAGCTGTTCAGTTTGTGAGCATAAAACGTTAACAAAAAGTCATTTAGCTCAACATATGAAGACTCATACAGGGGAAAAGCCATACAGCTGTTCCAAATGTGACTACAAATCAGCAACGAATAACATAGTTGAACATATGAGGACTCATACTGGAGAAAAACCATATGGCTGTTCCATTTGTGAGTACAAAGCATCATTCAGGAATTGTTTACTTAAGCATATGAGGGCTCATATAGGGGAAAAACGACACAGCTGTTCAATTTGTGATTACAAAGCAGCCTGCAAGAGTGATTTAGTTAAGCATATGAGGACTCATACAGGAGAAAAACCATATGGCTGTTTTACTTGTGAGTACAAAGCAGCATTCAAGAATAATTTAGTTAAGCATATGAGGACTCATACAGGAGAAAGACCATATTGGTGTTCTACTTGCGAGTACAAAGCAGTATTCAAGATTGATTTAGTTAGGCATATGAGGACTCATACAGGAGAAAAACCATATGCTTGTTCTACTTGTGAGTACAAAACAGCAAAAAAGAATAATTTAGTTGAGCATATGAGGACCCATACAGGTGAAAAACCATATTGTTGTACTAATTGTGATTACAAAACAGCACAAAAGAACAGTTTAGTTGAGCATATGAGGACTCATACTGGGGAAAAACCATACGGCTGTTCCATTTGTGAGTACAAAACAGCACGGAAGAATAGTTTAGTTAAGCATATGAGGGCTCATACAGGTGAAAAACCATACAGCTGTTCAATTTGTGAGCACAAAACATCAATAAAAAGTAATTTAGCTCAACATATGACTACTCATACGGGGGAAAAGCGATACAGCTGTTCCTATTGTGACTACAAATCAGCAAGGAATAATATAGCTGTACATATGAGGACTCATACTGGGGAAAAACCATATAGCTGTTCCATTTGTGAGTACAAAGCAGCATTCAAGGAGTATTTAGTTAAGCATATGAGGACTCATACAGGAGAAAAACCATATGCTTGTTCTACTTGTGAGTACAAAACAGCAAAAAAGAATAGTTTAGTTGAGCATATGAGGACCCATACAGGTGAAAAACCATATTGTTGTACTAATTGTGACTACAAAACAGCACAAAAGAACAGTTTAGTTGACCATATGAGGACTCATACTGGGGAAAAACCATATAGCTATTCCATTTGTGAGTACAAAGCAGCATTCAAGAAGTATTTAGTTAAGCATATGAGGACTCATACAGGAGAAAGACCATATTGGTGTTCTACTTGCGAGTACAAAGCAGCATTCAAGATTGATTTAGTTAGGCATATGAAGACTCATACAGGGGAAAAACCATACTGCTGTTCTGTTTGTGACTACAAAACAGCATTAAAAGGTACTTTAGCTAGACATATGAATATTCATACAGGGAAAAAACCATAATAGCATTGCTAGTCACTACAAATCGTTAAAGAAGAGTGTTTTAGTTGAGCGTAGGAGGATTCATACAGGGGGAAATTCAGACAGTTGTTCTGTTTGTAGCAACAAAGTCGCATTGAGAACTAATTTGGCTAAATATATGAAGATTCATAGAGGCCATACCTTACAATTTTTTTCATCCTCAAAAATAAAAATAATGTTAAATTGATCATTTATCAATGTACTCTATTGTTTGTTTTATATATTTTTTAATGATGTAGTATTTTAGTGCTTAAGAAGTAGTAATAGCGGGGATTAGTTATGACATAAATATCTTTGCTTTTAACAAAAGAAAGCTTGGTTTTTTACTTTTCATGCTATTTCAATTTCCAATATTTAGGGTCTCATAAATGCTTAATTAAGGTGAATGAGACCTATGTTCATATAACATTTATTTTCTTAGATCAAACTGTGTAGCTGTCGCATGTGTGATTTTTTTGATAAGATTAAATCTCAATAGTGCAAATTACAGTGGTAATTATTATGAATGGAATTATTTTTAAAAATTGTAAGGTAGCATTGTAACTGCTTGATCTCTAACTATATTGGATGTAATACGAAGCTATATGATTGGACATTGTAAATTTTATGGAAAATTAATACATAAAGGTAAATAATAAGCTGATACAAAAATTTACTGGTTTTAATTAGTTCTAACACCTATAGTTAATACAAAGTTTACAACTCTACAAGTTCTCGCCTCTCTGATTCCTTTCTTTCAATCCATGCTACCCCATAACATACTGCTGTGAATGAAGACACTTTTAAAGATTAATGTAATATTAAAAATGGATGATGAGTTATTAAAGACTTAACTGTTTATTAAATTTATGATACATAGAAAAGCTCACGGCAACTTTAAATACTAGCTATTAAAGCAATTTCTTCCGATTGTAAATATCCGACCATAAGATTTGCTTTCTTGCAATATATTTAGGCAATTTTGAGTGGTTTGTATAAGTAAATTTGTACTTAAAGTAGGTAACTGAAATTAAAGTGTCTGTAAACACCTGTGCAGCTCATGTGCATAATTAAGATTTCAAAGAGAATTTACCAAAGGACCAAAGTGGCTGCAGGTATGGCTATGTCACTTCATTAAATCGTACATAAAGATATTGTTGCTTGGGAATATCAATAATAGTACCTAATTTCTGGTTAGTTTGTAGCACTAAATCTAGCGTATAAAGTAAAGTTGTATATTCCTGAATTGCCAGATCACATTGGAGTGGCATAACATTTAATTTAATTGTACACTGAGCAAGGAAGTAGAATGTGCTTAATGTAACAATAGCATAATTTAGTAAATGTGTGATGAAAATGATTGAATTACACCATTCTCGAATTTCTGTCAAAGTGAAATATCAAAACGTTCGTAATTTTGCGGGCAATGTTATATCGTGTATTTTTTTAATTAAGTGGCAATTAAATTAGTGTGTAGTAAATATTAGTTTTTAGTTTCTTGTTGATTTTGTTGTTAGTCTCTTTTTGGTAAAATTCAGTCAGGCAACATTGCGTTCGACCAATGAGAAAAGATTGCTAGATAAAAACAGTTCAGCTAAACTTGTGATCTGAAATCCAAGACAGTTATAATTTGGTCTTCCTAAGATAAGCTGCATAATTTTGTTGCTTCAATTAACAAAGAGAATAACATTTGCCATTTAAAAAGTATTTGTGTTTTCTCAAATTCCCGAAAAGTGGCACGTTTAATTACGCACATGGTTGACTAAATAAACTGGCTATAATTCCCCCTCATAGCAGCTTTGCGTTACTGCCTCAATGCAATAGGACACTCACAAGTAAATCTTCGTGTACATCGACTGTTGGAGGCAATTTAACGAAATGTGGTGATTCGACGTATACCTACAACAAAATAAACAAAAGTAAGCAAATATTGGTCAACCGCAAATTTAAACCTTTCATGGAGCTGATAGACGACCCAAGAGACTGCAAAGAAATGTTTTATGCTGTTCCAAGACTGCTAATCTGAGTTTTGGTGAATCCAGCAAAGAAGACGTTGGTTGGAATCGATTTTCTGGATTTCCACAGGTGGGAATTTTAAAAGTTTGGTTTTTGTCTGTTTAATAAGTACCTATATGAGCTTGTTTAGCTTTTAAGTAATATTTTGCTTTGCACTTATTGGTGAAACCCCGTTAAGTTAATCTTTAAAGGCCCTAAGATAGAACCCTCAATTTATTTAATTTTTACAGTACAAAACCAGCTGTGTGCTATCATTTGTGCTTTTATAAGAGTCTTGAAGTTAATGCATATTTAGTCTGAGTTATCATACGAGAATATCGTTGCATTAAATTTTAATTATCGCGGTTTGCTCAGCAATACAGACTTATTCTGACTCTTCTTTCTTTTCGATCTTAGTGTTGCAGTCTCTGTTATAATGATGAAGTCTGTTTCATTGTGTTGATGCTTCATTTACAGTATCTTAAAATTCTTGGATTTCTTCATCTGCTGAACTAGTTAGCGAATAAACTTGTATTATATTAAGTTTGAAATCTTTATGTATTTTTAATTTCGAATACACTACTCTGCTTGATATGCCTTAATATTCAAACTGTTGGAGTCGCTTAGACGGTATCTGGCAAATACCAGAACTTTAACCTAAGAAAATAATATTTCCTGAATTTTACTTTTTGTAAGCTCGTGCAATGGAGCCGGTATTTTATTAGTTTCCTCTCATTTATGGTACTGTACCCTTAGAAGAGATTCTGCCAAGGTCTGTAGCTCAGGTGAATACTATCAGATGTTTAAAGGGGCGTAAATCTACCCAACCAGCGAAACAACATATTTTTTGTAAGAGATTTCTTATAAACTAGATGTGTTAGTTTGAAGTAGTACAAGATAATATCTCGTTCGATAAAGATTATTGTAACTACAGTCAGCTTATTTTAGATGACGCGTAATTAGTGTAAATAATGGTAGGTTCTTCTGGGTTATGCCGTGGTTGACGATTTAAACTTGACGGTTCGCTGCTCATGCTGTCAACTGACTAAAGAAAACTTCTGAAGAAGTTGACAGCATGAGCAGCAAAACGTCAAGTTTAAATCGACAATCACGGCATAACCCGGAAGAACCTATCATTATGGACAACGGCCATGAAAGCCTGCATACGACTAGTGTAAATAAATTTTAATTTATTTATTTCGGTGTTTGTTATTTTATCAACGGGTACTTGTGCTCAACTATGTTCTTTTGTATATTTTTATTTATTGGATAACTGCTACCTTGATATTGCTTCGTGACCTATATAGTAAATGTCTACTTTTCAATTCCAAACAGTCTTCTCTTTTTCTTCTAACTTCCAATGCACTTACCCAGTGTGTCATTTTATATTAGCTATTTCTTCTTCCTGTTCTGTTATCCGATGTTCTAATGGCCTAGTGATCGTTGTTATGTCTATTAATCGGTCTACTGGCTCCCTCCCCCAGCCCCTAGAGTCCGTGAGGCAAAATGACAGTGTATCAATGTGAAATTTTGGTCCATTATTGAACCTACTCACCTGGAGTAATCTCGTTTCGTAGATCGATACTTCCATATTTGATTTGTAATAGGAGGGGTTTTGCCACTTAATGTACCACGTTTGCCAGACGTGTTGGTATGCAGAAATTAGTCCACCTAACTGGGACTATTAGTGCTACCGTTGATTCCTCATACTCGTAGGTTCATCCGTTGGCATACTGAGGGTACCACTCTTTCTTGATAGTGCCCAGTATGTTGGGCCAAATTTTTTACTAAACTTACCTTTCGTCTGTCGTTAACTTGTCGACTTATTTATTCTACTTGACTTCAATGAGGTACTTTGAACAGGTTGTTTGACGTTACCAGTTGTGCCGCTTATACTACTGAAAACTGACATGGCTCAGTACAGTCAGTAAAGAAATATTACTTGCAAGAATAATTCGAAAGGGCGGCATAATGGCTTTCCGAAGTAGACTTCAAAACACGGAATGACCTACACTAACGAACGTTCCGAATGAGTCCTGGAACATAGTAAAGATACTGATAATCGAAACAGTAGAGAAGCTACTTTAATGCATAATGATCTATAATAACGACAAAATTAGTCCCCTCGATATGTGCGCAACGTTTCTCTATCGCGAAGAGTGCAGCCAAGCATTCGTGTTCTGTAGTAAGCTAAACTTTCGTTCGGTGGGAGTAAGAGAACCACTAATATAACAGACTACTTTTTCTCCTTTGAGATAGGTCTGAGTTAAGACGGCACCTAAGCCATAACCAGAATCATCGGTCTGAATGGTAAAAAATCGATCAAAGTCAGGACAGGTAAGTAAGTAATAGTGCTGAAGGTTACTTCTCATTCTTCAGTCCCAGAGAATTTATTATTTTTACGCAATAACCGTGTACTAGGTGCTACAGCGGTAGAAACATTTGACACAAAACGAAGGTACCATGACGCCATTACCAAAACTCTACATACTTCATGAATATCCTGTGGTGTTAATATCTTCTTGGAGTCCATCAATAGTCTTTTGAAATTAACTACATAACCTAAATAACGTACTTCAACTTTACAAAACTGACATTAATCCCGACTTAGGCCGTCCGCTCACTGAGACGACGCGATTGCGACGCAACTGACAAGAAACTCATAAGCGATAATCGCGTGGCGATTGTTTACGATTTGAATTTTCGCAGCCAGATCACATTGGAGTGGCATAATATTATTTTAATTGTACACTGAGCAAAGAAGTAGAATGTGCTTAATGTAACAATAGCATAATTTAGTAAATGTGCGATGAAAATGGTTGAATTGCACCATTCTCGAATTCTCTGTCAAGTGAAATGTCAAAACGTTCGTATTTTTGCGGGAAATGTTATATCGTCTATTTTTTAATTAAATGGCAATTAAATTAGTGTGTAGTAAATATTAGTTTTTAGTTTCTTCTTAATTTTGCTGTAAGTCTCTCATTGGTAAAATTCAGTCAGGCAACATTGAGTTACTTTACAAAACTGACAATAATTCCGACTTAGGCTGTTCGCTCACTGAGACGACGCGATTGCGACGCAACTGACAAGAAACTCATAAGCGATAATCGCGTGGCGATTGTTCTATGGGTTTTTGTACTTCACTGCACATTGCTGCGATCGCGATGCAACTTAGACAAAGTAATTGCTCGCCATTATCAGTGTCAATCGCAAAGCGACTAGTTGCTGGGTGAAATGCAGGGAATGTCAAATTAGTACAAAAATACCCTTGTATCGATGCCGTCTTTCAATAGACGACTTAACTTCTTTCTGCTAGTACATTAAAGCTCTCTTTTGACATTCGATAACATGATTTTGCTCATGTTGCTGCGATAAATTAGTAGTAGTTGCATCGTAATCCTATCGCAGTTGCGTCGGCTCAGTGGACGGTGAGCCTTATTAAGGTCAAACCAGCTTTAGTGATACGAGAGATCGCCTCTCTGAGAACTTCCATATGTTTGTACAAATAATGACGTCGTCCAAATACTTAAAGACGTAAGGTGCTAAATCAGCTCCAATAACCTTATCATTAAGGCGTTTCTAGATTACGGGGGCCGCATGCACACCATTTGGTACGTTAAAAGTGATGTATTCTCTACTCTACTCCGCGACGGGAATCTGATGGTAAGTGAACTTCACATCCAAGGTTGTGAGATATTGGGCGTCTCTGAGTTTATCCAAAATATGGCTAACATACGGATGAGGGCGTGCATCAACTTGATTGAATTTGCGATAGTCAATGCAGAAACGATACGATCCAACTTTCTTTTTGACCTAATATCAAGAGTAGTAAGATAGTGGGCGTCACGAAGTTTACCAAAAGTGCTTGACAGATACGGGATAGGGTATGCATCAAGCTGGCTTACCTTATTGGGGCGACGGAAATTGATAAAGAACCAATACCGATAACTAGGTAGCGTCTTATATTTTTGTTAGTGCTGTGGGTGATGACCAAGCAGATGTCCAAGGTTCAACAACCCCCGTTTCTAACATTTCATTCAATTCAATGTTTACATGTTTCTGAAGTGCGGTCGAAATGGGGTAATATCATTGTTCAATAGGAGGAGAATTGGTTTTGATTTAATGCTCTACTAAGTCAGTCCATTAGATTTCGCTTCCAATCAAATCAAAAGTTTCATTAACTACGCAATAGAGTTCAGCTTATTCATCGCTATAAGATGTTCAGTTGATTTGATGGATGAAATATGTCCTCCAGTGTGGGTACCGATAAACGTCCATTCCCCTTGACGAAGGTTCGGGACTATAGCAACTTTCCTCAAAAAATCAGTGCCTAATATGTATAAGAGCACGAGGCAAGGTTGGTATAACAAGAACGTCAAATATTTTAGTGCGGCCTCTAAAAACTTGCAAATACCTAGGAGTATATACCAACCTTGATGGACTAAAGTAGTGCTAGTGGCTTCGGAATTTAGCAATCCCAAGAGTTCCTTCCCATAAATAGATAATCGAAGGTGCGGGCGTTAAACATTTGAAGCATGACTGACTATAAAATCTAATAGCACACGATGATAACATGGTAAATTAATTACAACAGGAAGTTTGATATTGGCCTTCAACGTCGTCTTCGAGGCAGACATCGATGAGCTGCTCAATGTCTCCGATTCTCGTTTCCCGACTAGTTAGGACAAGTTGGTACGGTAAACTCGGGTTTAGCACATCGATAGCATTGAAGCTTGTGGGGGGCAATTACGCAGCTGTTTTTCATGTTTCCCACAATTCCATCAAGAACCAGTAATTTTACGAGTCAAGACTTTGGGTACTGCAGTGACTTCAGTATCCACTCTCTCAGTGGCATCAGTTTCTTCTATTGATGCAATTCTAAAGTTATTACGCGGTTTGCAATAAGCCAAATCCTGTTCCAGAGCTTGCGACTGTGCTTTTGCCTTTATATCATGGTCTTGAATAACACGGTTCAATCGTTATTGGACGTGCACCCGGCGTGTACTTAATCTCTGTACGTCATTATCCAAATAATTGTAAGTACAACTGTCAACTTCGGTAATTAAAGTGATACGTTTAAATTTATAAATCTTAATCTCTTTCTTCACAGCCATAAATGCCGGGGTAAAACTAGCTTTAGTTAGTGTATCTAGTCTTGTATGGGCCAGTACCCGTAATACTTTACATTTATAATGCGCATTGCCCTGTATATAAACATTGCGAATACTCAATTTACATTCAAGTTCGTCGACTAGTAACATGTCTATGTTAAAAGTAAATATTGAACTGGTTTGTCAATAACCATCACAATGAGCCTGAAATATGTTAAGTACCTACCTTCAGGTATAGTGATATTAATCTGTCTATAAATTATATTTTTATTTTATAAAGTTAAAATTGCCCTATTTATGTTTAGAATATCGATAATTATTATTTGTGCTAACTCCTGGAAAATCAGGGGTGGATTCCTTTATCTAGATTGCTTATTTCTGAAACTTGATGTTCTAATTTTAAATATCATTCCCATAAGTCAATTACATGTCAAACAGATTTGAAATTTAAATGATAAATACCAGATCGCTTCACCAGTACACAACAATATCAAAAACTGTAAGTAATTCTTTAATAACTAATTCACCTTTTTAGTCTTTATTTATTTTTCTAGTAATTACATTATTACTCAAGATCAAGCACCTTTCACTTGGTTTCAACAATGTTCTAGATGTCAACCAACCTGCTCCTCTTCGCCTACTGATCCAACCTCTCAAACTCCTTCCCGCAATGAAAGGCCTCACTGACAGATAGGAAGTCCCAACTGTCCAGAATCAGCAACTCAAACCTTCCCCACAGTATGCAACCCAACAGACCAAATCTGCAGCTACGTACTTCCAATACTGCATCTGCCAACTTCCTGGAACATGCCTCCTTAACTGATGGTCCTCCTCTAGAACTGTTCCTTAGCACCAAACAGCCCAATTTCTTTATTTGCTCCCAGCTTTGGGTTGTCAGCTCTGTCCCCAGTTTGTTATGCATCTCGTGCATCCATCGTCCCCATTTTTCGCACAGCAAAATTGCGTGCCCCGCCGTATCGACGTCATGACAATACATACATTCATCATCGGGTGTTATGTTCATTTTCTTTGTGTATGTTCTAAATGACCCATGTCCCGTTAGAAGCTGTGCCAGGTGAAAGTCCAGTTGCCTGTGTTCGCGTGCTGTCCAAGCCACAACGTCTGGTATAAGGGCTTTCGTCCACGCCGTTGTGGTTTCTCCACCACTCTTGCCAATCATTTATGGTATTTTCCCTTTCCCTCTTCTGGGTAATTTTTAGGTGGGCATCTGCTAGTTGATTTAGACGGTGTCTTTCTCTTATGATTAGGGTTATAGGTGGGATTCCCGTGATTACCTGTGCTGCTGCCGAGGATACAGTTCTGTATCCGCATGCTATTCTCAAAAGGGCCCTTCTCTGTATACTAATTAGCACATTTTCCAGATTCTTTATTGTTACTGCATCATGCCATATCGGTGCTCCATACAGGATTGTGGGCTGAATAATCCCATATAACAATCTTCTCCGAGTACTACTAGGACCTCCTACATTTGGCAAGATCCTAGTCATTACACCCATCTTTCTCTCCGCCTTCTGAGTTGTTCGCTTTATGTGTTCCTTGAACGTTAACTTCTCCTTCAGGTAGACTCCAAGGTAGTTTATTACTTTTGTTGGGTTAATTTTTTCATCCATGACTTTTAGATTTAGATGGTCTCTCCTCCGAAGTTCTTTCAGGAATTACGCCTCTGTTTTCTCTGCGGCAAAGGTTATGTCATTTTTCTCTATCCACAGACTGATCTCCCTTAGTGATTCGTTTACCCGGTATTCTAACTCCTCGTCTTCATTGGCCTCCACCAGGACCGCTAAGTCGTCTGTATATGCTATGGATGTGGCAATTTCTGTAAATCTTAATTTCAGTACTTGATCGTATAATATATTCCATAGCAATGGGCCTAGAACTAAGCGCCTGTGGTACACCTGTTGTGATTTCCATCGCTTATGTTCTGGAGGTCTTGATAAATCTGTCCTCAAAGTAGCTCTCCACCAAGTTCACGAGGTACCGAGAAACACCTCTTCTCTTTAGCTCTCGCACAATCTTGCTCCAGGTTGCCGAATTGAAGGCGTTCTTAATATCCAGGGCAATTACAATAAACCACCTTGCTCTGCTACTTCTAGCTGCATCTACTACTCTACTCACAGCTTGTACTGTAGAATGCCCCTTTCTGAAACCGTACTGGTGTATGGAGAGATCTCCCTTTTCCGCGATTTCCTCCTCGAGTCTTCTCTTTATTATGGCTTCGAAAAACTTTTCAATGACATTTAACATGTAAATGGATCTGAAAGATGATGACTGTTCTATAGGTTTACCTTTCCATATTAATGTTACCGTTACTAGTTTCCACTGTTTGGGAAATTCTTGTAATTCTAGAAAACGGTTTAATCCCTTCAAGAATGCCTCTGGATATTCTGACACTGCCTGCAGTGATAGTACCTTACCTTACCCTTACCCAGTGACGCTACAGCCCTTGAAGAGCCCCGGTCGAAAAGTCCTAATCCATTTTTGACTTAGAAACATAATTTCTTCAGTATTCACTGTTGAAATTGGTAAAAATTTAGTGAACCGCTGTATGGTACCTACTTTGAACATCTCTTCATAATTTTCTCCTGTGTTGTTGTTTGTTTACATTTACTTTTGTACTAATTATTCCTGTTGCAAGTTTCTTGTTTTAGTATTTTTACATTAAACTTTGAATCCTATTTTGTCTTCATTCTTGTTGGATTTAAATTATTAAACTGCGTTTAAAAAGAGTTCTAAAAGCTAATACATTTTGCATGTAGACGGCGTATGTGACAATTATTTTCCCAGCTAATCTTAAGACACTGCATCAAGCCTCCAATTTCAGGCGAAGTACAGCAGTTTTCAAATTTTCTTTTTAATTTTCAGCATTCGTTTTTTACGAAAACTATGCATCTAAGTCAGAAATGGATTAGGACTTTTCGTAAGGTCAATAGATCAACACACTAAAGTGTAAGGTGCCGCCATTAGTGATTTTTTTATATCTATCCTTGTCGCACAATTTTCTCCAACTGGGGATAAAAACACAATCTAACAATAATTTGACTTTACAGAAGTGCCATTACACCAGAAAGAAAATCCCTATTGTACTTGGGCAATTGGTATTTGTTATTTTTATCTCACAATTTTCTCACATTCGCACTCGATGAATGAAGTGGAGGTACCTATTAATCTAGGGACCTTACTTTTCGACTCCATATAGCGCCCCCCTGGCACCTCCAGAAGTGACACGATCGACTTTAATAACACTCTGTGTATTACAGTGTTTGTGCATCTGTTTGTTAAATGCTCTTTTAATTGCTTTGCTTTACTTTATTATTCTCATAAGTTGACTCTATAGCTCAGGTGAGGTTCAAAATTATATCAAATGTATCAATAGTCGAATATGTCAAAGTTGCCCTTAATGTGACAGTCAAGATTTTCCTTTTACAATTAAGAACAAGCAATATTATTCAACCAAGTAAGTACTTATTTTAAAATATTGTTTATTCTCTCCTTAATTAATATTATCAATTCTCAGGGGTACATGTTTTCCACTAACTGCTTTATTACACTGACACTTCAGAATAGACTATGTAGGTGGCTCTGTCTACTTTGCTATAAACTGCTTCTCAAGCATAGCTAGACAAGAGTCTCCGTTACAAAGGCCCTACTTTGATAAACGGACTGCTTCCCAGGAACAACTGCAGCTATACATGAGGCTTTGTCAAAAGGTCCCAATTGCTACGAACGTCTTTGCTGGAATTGCCCCACTTGTAGCTAAGCAAGAATCTCTGTCAAATGGCGCCACTTTGTCACTGATCCGCTACGCTGATACTGATCACCAACACAAAATTTTACATCTTTTTTAATTTAGATAAACTCTGATGTTTTTTCAATCACTTCTTTTAAGTTTACCTATTGTTCAAAAATTTAAATCTAAAACTTTCTTCTTAAATTTTTAAATACCTTCCTTTTTAATGTGAACAACTAATTTATAGCAATACACAGTGGGCCAACAAGTTTTATACTCTCACATATCTACGTAAGTTATTAATATATTTAAATAATTAATATAACAGTGAAACTTGTCAAAAATGCAATTAATCATTTTTGCAATCTACAAAGTGTAAACATTTTGTTTTTCAAAGAAATATTTAATGCTTCAATTATTATTGAAAATATTGATATTTCCAATTTGTACCGTTTTTTTGGCCCACTCAGTATATACAGTAATATTATTGAGATCATAAAGAAGAGGTAAATCGAACATCCTCATATTTCTTTTCGGGTTGAATCCTCAAATGGATTTCTATTTTGCAGATTTAAGATTATCTGTTTTCGATCAATTCTCGTTTCTCTGTACAACCAAAATAATGAAATTGACCGGTTGGGTGAACGTTTCTGACCTACAGGTATCGGAAGTACACGATATTAAGAAAAGGAGCGAATAATATGTCACTCACTAACTAAAAGATAGCGAGATGTAATGCAATGTGAAAGTGCATGCATTATTAATTCTTATTTTTTAAATCCAGTCAGTTCAGAATTATACTGCAAGAACAATCATATGAATGATTGGTAGTAGTTAAGATAGTAACAGGGTTACTATGTGATATAAAGTTATTATAAAACATAATATTGACTTGATATTTGTAAAAAATCACGTTGAGGGTTTAATTGCTTTCAATTATGAATAAATAAATAATAATCCTGTTAAATACACACTGGTAAGCATGGCTTCCCTGTGGTATAATTTGATATAGAAATACCAGATTATTATAATTTTGCAATAAAAGCCAAATATAATCTTAAATTAAATTATTCTACAGTGGATGCAATAGATTTAACAGTCATTTAACGTAGCTTCAATGTGTAAGTGACTATGTTTTGTGCCAAGAGATTGGGTTTTTATTATAAATAATAGAAATATTTAGTTCGACAATCAGCTTTTGGCTCTGGGACAACTAAAGGTTTCAAAATCAGCTATCTACGAAAAAGGCAACACAGATCAGTGAATATTTAATTGAACTTTCAATGTGGGTTATCTAACCAAGTTTGATTTAGGATTATTAGAAAACATTGTGTAATTAGATTTAGTAACGTTGCATATTGCAATTGAATTTATTTTCTAAATTCAATGTTAATCATTTTAGGCATTTAAAATTTAAAATTATCTTTTGGTATTTTATTTAGTTTAAAGATAGTTTTTAATAAGTACTTAATATAAATAATAAGAAACCGCGTGGGACAGTTGCGTAAGCATCAGGCTTGCATTAAGCAAGTCCACGGTTCGAATCACGTGGGGGTCGGAATTTTTACCGTAGCCTTGAGACCATTCACAGTTGAGCAACAAATTAACTGCCAAGTTGTTACTGCTTATTATAGCTGTCTAATAGCGAAAATTTCACATAAATAAGGTAGTTCATATTAACACATCCATTCAGTTGATGAAAAAGGGGACTCATTAATTCAACAGGGTTAGTCGTGGTTATAAGTAATTTCAGCTTGAGATAAATGAAATGTCAACGTTTTTAAATGATAAGAAACCTCAAAGTGATATACGTTTCTTGTGAGGTTAGCAGGTTAGGTTTTCCGTCAGTTTTGACCCAGACTGACGCAAAACCTAACCTGCTAACCTCGAATTTGACATAGACTTACAGTGCCACCAACATATTATTCATACAACAAATATTTCAAAGCCAAGCTTGATTTCATTTTTGTTTGCTCCCATGTTTTAAATCCTTCATTAGTTGAATTATTCTGTAGTAAAGGTAAATCAGTTATATTGAGATAGAATCAATATAAATTCTCATAAGATTCACCAAACAAGACGTTATATATCAAAACTGGTATATTTACAATATCTTGATAAATGATATATTATAAATTGGCGACCAACTACTGAGGTATTATAAAGAATATATTCCGGTAAAGGTTGATTGTAATAGCTTGATACAAGGTTATATTACAAGGTTCACCTTAAATTTACGATTTTCCGACCACTAAACTGTTGGTCAGTTCTAAATGTTCAACAGTGCTATTACTGCAGCGTTGGCGATACCACAGACACTGTCAATTATCGATGACTTTCGAAAACACATAAAAGTAACGGCGCCACATCGTCGGTTCGGGGTAAGGAGATTTACAATCTGTAACACCCAGGCGCAGACAAGAGTAGAATTGGGACAGAGATCCCCCACCCCTTTTTATTGGTCGCGGTTTATTTGCAGTTTTATTCTCTCTTATTAATTTAATTGGGTCGCAGATTTTAATTAAATTAGATCGTGGATTTAATTAAATTAGCTAATTAAATTCGTGAATTTTAATTAAATTAGGTCGAGATTTTATCGCATATATTACATATGGTAATTAAATTAATTTCGCGGCGGCCATTTTGGATTTGATTACGTCACGCGTCCGTCTTCCGTCTCGTTTCTTTTCGTCGACCTCTCTCTCGCGGGTTTATTTAATTTAAAAAATCTTTTGGCCTGGCTCGGATTTAAACCGTACACTTTTGTATTGAGAGCCTGCCATGTTAGCCACTGGTCTACCGAAACCTCTTGCGGAATAAAGATTTCAGCCTCATACTGTTCGGCCACGCAGCCTGTTTATTTTAACGATGAATAAGCTTGATATTAAGTTCTATCTGAAATGAACTGAAAGCGTTGGTTATCCAGCTATTATAGCGAATTAATTGACTCGATGTTATATTTGGCTCTATGCTATGGAATTAATTGCCGCCAGCTGGCTTTATATAGGTATAAAGTGTCTCAATAAAAAAACCGAATGCTTTAATGTTTCGCTGTTAATTCGACATTTTATTTTATAGCTTTTATAGATTTTTAAATTCAAATTTGTGCAACAAACTTCTTTCGATGGTCTATTTGTCTATGTGCTTGTTCAAATTTATGCTGAAATTTGCAATTATTTTATATAAATACCAATTTTAAACTTTGTCTGAAATGGCCCGGCAAATTTATGTTCAAATTTGTAATACGTTTTATATTTACCACTTGAATTCGCCCGTGTACTTTGCCTGAAAATATTAAACTATATTATAAAATTTTAAAACGTTTTCCGTTTCTAAAAATTGTGTGATTGCAAAAAATATTAAACTTTATTTCAGATTTGTTTTTATAACTTTTTCCGTTTCTAAAAATTGATATTAATTTTAATTGATATTATATAAATAAACTATATTTTTATCTGAACAACGGACGTTCATGAAACTTTATTTAGGAATTATCTCGATCAAATCATTTTCAGTTTATAAATGTACAACAAAACATTATACCGGGTGCTGACTTGCGCGACGCACCATAGGAATTTGCGTAGTAAATTCTTTATGTTCAATTATTTGCTCCCCTAATTATTTTAGAGCTAAAGTGTAAATACATTTTTTGTAGAGAAAAAAATACTGCATCCATTCATACTATTGCTAAAAATTTTTCATTTTCCAGAGCCGAAGGAATGCAAAAAATCAAACTAGCATTTTTACAAGAATCAGTGATGCCGTGGAATTATTGAAACAAGCCAATGCCAACGCAAGTGCGTGCGGGGCGATCATCCAATCACTGCCGTCAAAAGATTGTGTTTATTGTCGTTTTTCTCGTTTTGGTGTAAGTTCTGAACCTCATTATTACACCTACAATTATTTAATAACGTGCCTGTAGTTTAAACTTAAAATAAATCAGTCTTTTAATGGTTGTACTGTTTGGAATTTGCCGATACGGATATTTTACAATAAACAAGGAGCTTAGTTAATGACCGTCCACCATACTCGTATAACCATTTTTGTTATGGACAAGGTCTAGGTACCTTAGAGACATTAAGCAGAACATAATTAATAATGAAACATCAATGACAAACAAACAACACATATTGTCGCTCCACACGCATTTGCGTTGGAATTGGCTTGTTTCAATAATTCCATGGCATCACTGATTTTTGTGAAAATGGTAGTTTGTTTTTTGCATTCCTTCAGTTCCGGAAAATGAAAAATTCTTAGCAACAGTATGAATGGGTGCAGTATTTTTGTCTCTACAAAAAATGTATTTACACTTAAGCTCTAAAATAATTAGGGGAGCAAATAATTGAACATAAAGAATTTACTATGCAAATTCCTATGGTGCGTCGCGCAAGTCAGCACCCGGTATATAAATCAGAAATGATAACTGTATTTAGCTATAACAAATGTGGGTACAATTTCCGTTTATTTGTAAGTAGCTTTGATTAATTTAGCTTTTTATAATTACGCTGTGTAAATTAATTCGTAGTTTGATTGCGATGTACTATATACATTATTTCTGTAAAAATCCTGTCGTTGCCTGTTCACGACGCAGGCCTTAAATAACGCGTCACATTTTACATAAATAAACCTGCCCGTTCGAACCGTGCCTAGGCATTGGCTGGCACTGACATTCCTGAAAATTAACAGCGAAATATTAAAACATTCGGTTTTTTATTGAGACATTTAATAACTATATACGCAACTTTATTGAAAAATGTCTGCTATAATCCAGAATTATCACATCTCAAAGTATAAAACTTGCTAAAATATTTAGTTGTGCTCAAACATCTCCTGGTTTGTCTGAAATTTACAAAAAAAAACAATTGTTAAACGCATAGCATTGCTAAGATATTTAGTTTTGGTCAAACATCTCATGATCTGTCTGAAATTTACAGAAAAAACACTTGTTAAACGCACAGCAGATGTATTTTTTATGTTAGCCCGATAAAAATTGTTGATATAAACAGACGCTCAACGTATAAAACTTGTAAAAATTAAATATAGATCAGACACTGATTTAATTTAAACGCAAAATGTTTCGATGTAGTCCAATACGGCTAGCATCCGTTCTGGCAACTCTTCCCACCATTACAGCAGTGAAACTGTCAGGAATCTTGTAAAATTACCTACCTGTTTTTAAAATTTGGTCTACGCTAACGACTCGTTAAACTCGTACAATTTATAAGAAACTTCGAAATGAAAATTTAATAATCATTTTCAAATTACATAACTCTAACGTGTTGCAATTTTAGTAAGATTTGAATAAAAAACACGCAATTTCATTGAAAAATGTCATGCTACCATCATTTTGAGAAGCAAAATTTCAGTTTGAGCATCTTTATTGCAACGTTCTAACGGGTGTTCATAAACAGTCGTCATCCCAGTAGGTTTTGACTTCAGAAACGTATGTCTATTAAAATTGAGAAAAAATGCACTATGACAGTACCCAATGACGTTTCATTGTGTTGCACGAATTAATCAAAGACATAACATTTTGTTTTTCAAAGCAACTGGGATGACGACTGTTTATGAACACCCGTTAGTACACTAGTTGAAAATATGTGTGTGTGGATCACAAATTTGAATAAAAAACAAGCAATTTTAGGTTAATTCAACGATAGCATGTGAAATTCACTATTCGTTTTACAAAACTATTTTATAATAACGAAAATTATGTAAAAATAGTTTTAGAGTTACTTCTAAAATAACTTAAGCATAATTTTAGAAATGTTTGACATTTTTTTTATAAATTGCATCGCTCAAAATTAAAATAAATCGTAGTTTGAGTTATATGGATTTTCGCCACTTTGTGTCCGTAAAATAGCTTCAAATACTAATATTTTAGCTTTTAGTATTTTTAATTATTACAGATTCCTAAAAAACAAAAACAGGGTAGAAATAAATCACACAAATACTTTGTAATAAACAAATATATTGTTATTATTTCGTAGAATATTTTTGTTGCGATGGTTCCCGGGGTGGAAACATTGCGTGCGTCGCATAGCAGACAGGTTGGCTTTTGTAAAATTCAGCGATGACGAATCACGACAAATATTAATAAAACGTCAGCTGAAAGTCAAGTCCTTCGATAAATATATATCAAACCTTGTTTCGAAATTTGTACACTACTTAATTTATATGAAATATTGTATAAAATTGCAAATAGAAAGCTTTTAAACTATATGTTTTCTTTTTTAATTATACAGAGAGTGCTTATACAAGGTGAAAAGTTAGCCAAATGGTTAAACAGCCTTAAGATCTGGTCTCGAGAGAGAATGTGGGTTCGATTCCCGCACCTGCCATATATTTTATATATTTATTATGAGAGTCTTGACTTTAAGTTAGTTTATTCACGACGGCTTTACCAGAATAAACGGATGAGTTCTATTTTCGAATAAAATAGATCAGGCGCAGAAGATGTTGATTGTCCCGCCAGAATTTGTCCAGCGCTTTAAATATATTATCACGGCTTGATGACGAAATGCAACAAGTTTTAAAGTCCAAATTAACCGATCACGATAAGTGGGTGTACGTGTTACAAAGATACCTCCATTTCACAAACCAGGCACGGCAATTAATCAAAATACCTATGGAAACAAGCAGTAACAGCATATCAAATGCCGATATTTTATCTACACTACCCACCACATTTAAGAAAACAGCTGAAGTTCTCCTACGCATTTTGACTGCATCAAACGATGTGAGTTGGGATCACAAGGGCACCGTTACTGTAAAGGGTGAAATTTTATCGTCGTCTAACATAGTCGATTTAGTTCACGACGCTCTGAGGCCGCAAAAACTATTAATCCGCCCGGGCGCCTACAGTTTGCTGATTATATCAAAGACCTTAACGTTGCTCGTGTGCTGCTACCTAATCCTAAACAGCAAAAGGTAACAGCCCATAGGACAGCCCAGTCTGTTGATAGAGGGAAAATCGAAGTGGAACCTGATAACTGTGAGTCCGATTTAGAATAAAAATTAGAAACACCAACTACCTACTCAACCAAAAATTTGCAGTCAGAAAAACATCGATAAGGAAGCTATTCCAAAAAAGGCCCGTCAGAAAAAATCGATAAGCAAGAAGTCATCAACATCAAAAACGAGTGGAATTCTGGATTGAGAGCGCCTTAAACTTTAAAATGCCACAATGAAATTTGTTCTACGATCCCTTGTAAACGAATAATGATAATTTTATTACTTGCCGCCTTTATAATTTGAAATGTTATGCACCTCAAACTACAGTTTTCTGAATGGGCTAAGTTATTTTTAGAAATAAGACAGTCAACTGTACATTAATTTTTTATATTATTAAATATTCTACGAAATAATAACAATATATTTGATTATTGCAAAGTATTTGTGTTTTTCATTTCTTCCTTGTTTTTGTTTTTCAGGAATCTGTAATAATTAAAAAATCTAAGAGCTACAATATTACTATTTGAAGCTATTTTACGGATACAAAGTAGCGAAAATCCATATAAATCAAACTAAGATTTCATAATAGAGTGAAGTAATTTAAAAAATTGTAATTTATTTTAATTTTGAGCGATGCAATTTATAAAAAAGTGTAAAACATTTGTAAAATTATGCTTAAGTTATTTTTAGAAATAACTCTAAAACTATTTCTACATAATTTTCGTTATTATAAAATTGTTTTGTAAAACGAATTGTGAATTTCACATGCTACTATCGTTGTACTAACCTGAAATTGTGTGTTTTTTATTCAAATTTAAGCGCATGTTAAATAAAAATATCGCTTTTTGCATAATTTTAAGAGACATGATGTCGAATTCTGTGTTTTTTATTCAAATTTAATCGGATGTTCAATAAAAAATATCGTTTATCCGCAAACGTCACAAAAGTGACAACTTATGTGTCTTTATTGACAAGGTAAAAGTGTCACTTTATCTGCCTAAGCAGATAAATAGCAACTTTTGCCTACTTTATCTGCCTAAGCACACAAAATCGTTGCTCTCTTTCTTTCTTTCTATGTTTGTACTCTATCTCCTCTGAAGAAACTGGACCGATTAAATTGTATGATGACTTAAAATTTTGCAAATTTTTAGACTTAGATCGTAGGCCGGGTTTAATTTTCAAAAAGAGTACGAAAAAGTTTTAATTTAAATAAATCCTTTAAGCAGAGCGGAGCATCTGTCGCCGTGGGTTATGGTATGACAGCTGCTGTGGCCGTTTGCTATTAGCTCGGGTGATTCAGTATGTTCATATATAATTACAGTAGCGCGTTATTTGAACAAAAGAGATTGGCGCAGAGGTACAGTGCTCGCCTGTCACGCGGGTGGCGTGGGTTCGATTTCCGGCCGATGCATCCTTTTTTTTAAGTTTATATTAATGAAATTTACTTGAATACGTTTGCGGATAAAATAGTATATGTTACTCGGAGTAAAAGTGAGTTTATGTGGCTTAGCTGAATTATTTGCCTCACTGACGTTCGGCTAACTAAACTTCAGCTTCGAAAAATAAAGTATCACTTTTACTCCTAATAACATAATCTACTATTTTATATAGGTTTAAGTGCCATGATGTCAAATTGCGTGTTTTCTAATTAAAATGTATGTTATTTTGTGATCAACACACACATATTTTCAACTATTGTACAAGAGCGTTGTAATAAAAAAGCTTAAACTGAAATTTTGCTGCTCGAAATGATGATAGCATGCCGTTTTTCAATAAAATTGCGTGTTTTTTATTCAAATCTTTCTAAAATTGCAACAAGTTAGAGTCATGTAATTTGAAAATGATTATTAAATTGTCATTTTGAAGTATCTTATAAATTGTGCAATGAGTTTAACGAGTGGTTAGAGTAGACCAAATTTTAAAAACAGGTAAGTAATTTTACAAGAAATAACAGTGTCAAGACAAGTTGATTCTTGACACTTTCACTGCTGTAATGGTGGGAAGAGTTGCCCGAAGAAATGCTAGCCGTGGTGGACTACATCGAAACATTTTGCGTTTAAATTAAATCAGTGTCTGATCTATAACATTTTTGCAAATTGACCAAGCACCTGTCAAATAAAATTACGTAATGTTCACAACTCACAGCATTTTAGATTAAATTTTTACAAGTTGTATACGTTGAGCGTCTGTTTATATCAATTATTTTTACCGGCCTAATTTAAAAAATGCATCTGCTATGCGTTTAACAATTGTTTTTTCTGCAAATTTCAGACAAACCAGGATATTTTTCAGCACAACTAAATATTTTAGCAAGTTTTATACTTTGAGACGTAATAATTCTGGATTATAGCAGAACATTTTTCAATGAAGTTGCGTAAATAGGTATAAAATGTCTCAATAAAAAACCGAATGTTTTAATATGTCGTTGTTAATTTTCAGGAAAACATTATGTCATTGCGACAGCATTTTTACAGAAATAATTTATATAGTACACAAATTCGTTTACACAGCTTAATTATAAAAAGCTACATTAATCAAAGCTACTTACAAATAAACGGCAATTGTACCGACATTTGTTATAGCTAAATGCAGTTATCATTTCTGATTTATATATACATATATTGTTTTGACGATTTGATCGAGATAATTCCTAAATAAAGTTTGATGAACGTCCGTTGCTCAAATAAAAAGATAGCTTATCTATATAATATCAATTAAAGTTAATATCAATTTTTAAAATTCTGGAATATACCTAGTTTTATTCTCCTTAGCATAGAATTTCGGCTTAGACCGCTTAGTATTTGTATATGAACACCCAGCATTTTCTGGCTTAATGTGCCTTGCACCTTGTGAAGTCAAGCAAAACCCGCGCAATGGCCATGCTCTTTGGTGGCTCGTGTTGTTTGAGTATCTTGAGAACGAGGATACTTAGGGAGATTTGGCCGTTTTGCTGTTTGTGCATCCATATTCACTAACGTTTCGCAAGACCTTGCAGCTTGCATCATCAGAGTGAAAGTCGCACTAAGAACCGAAGGTCGGTGTGGAGCTATTTATAGTCCTCTGTGCCAGGCGCGCGGAGTGGCGTAACGCTGGTTGGTCATCCGTGTGCAACGTAATCCTCGGGGCGTGGCCGTATGACGCAGAGTGGTTGTAATGCTTTAGATCGTGTATCACAGGGGTCCACGTTTTACTAAGCTTAAAGCCATCTTCCCTGTTGATATTATTTGGATGTTTTTCTATTTCTATGGCTTCACGTATCACTCGCGGGAAGTAACGAGGTATTCTAGCAAGTACTCTGGCATGCTCAAATTCTAGAGTGTGCCCATTTGTAAATGTATGCTCAGCTACGGCTGATTTTGTGATGCGTTTGTGTTTGCAATCGCCTTTGTGTTCTTGGAGTCTTAGATATTGGTATGAACTGTCGTGCGGAGTAGACGTATACGCGAGGTTGTCCCGAATTATTAGTACTGCCGAATTACATTTTCTTATACCGGTAAAGAATGGTGTTTACACAAAATCAACTCTGTGACATCAAAGCCATAGCCAAAACTGCACTTGAAGAACATGTGGCCAACAAGAATTTTATGGAAGACCTTGCAGCGAAGGTGGCCGAAACTGTCGTGAAAACACTGGAAGCTAAATTCGATGCCATTCTTGAAAAGTGTACTGCATTGGAGAATCGCGTTGTAGCCCTGGAAAAAGATAAGCTGGACCTGAATAAAAAAGTTGACACGTTAGAACAATACACCAGACGGAATAGTCTTCGAATATTTGGAATAGCCGAAAAATCTAACGAAAGTACAGATCAACTTGTGTTGGACGAAATTAAAGAAAAACTCGGAATTCAGCTCTCCCCTGAACACATTGATCGTTCCCATCGTGTCGGCTCCTTCAATCCAGTGGCGAAAAAACCCCGAGGAATTATTATTAAATTCACAAGCTACAGGTACCGTAATTTAGTTTTTCAAAACAAAAAGAAATTAAAAGGAACCAAACTAACTGTAAAAGAAGATCTCACTCGTAATAGACTTGAAGTTCTTAACTGTGCTGTGGAACAATTTGGTCTAAAAAATGTGTGGTCAAAAGATGGAGTTATCTTCATTAATAAGCAGGGTAGAAAATACGCATGCCAGACTATGTTAGACCTCGAAAAAGTAAGCGAATAATCGGTTCGGGCACAACTCAACTCAACCCCCAAGTTAAATTAGTACCTACTTATTATTTACTTAATTATCAATTCTTTTTTCATTCAATTTGTTTTTTTTCTCTGTCTTAATTAATTTATCTTAATAGCTTTTTTTTCTTGTTTGCGATTGCCTACATGTACACATATGCCAGCTGGAAATGAACGTATTACAAATTTTTCTGTTTATTACCAGAATGTCAGAGGTCTAAGAACGAAAACTGATGCATTCAGTATAAACGTGTGTAGCGAACAATACGACCTAATCGCGCTAACAGAAACGGGGCTTGATAATAGTATTTGCAGTTCTGAATTATTTGACAAGCGGTATGATGTTTTCAGATGTGATAGAGATGAGATAATTACTGGCAAAAAAAGAGGAGGTGGTGTGCTTCTTGCAGTTCTTAAAAAATATAAACCTAAATTTGTTTGTTCTCAAAATGATTCTCATTATGAGGGTGTTTCGGTGGCCATAATTGTTAATGGTAAATCTTATATTTTTAATGTAGTGTATTTTGTACCTAATGCATCGCAGGCGGTTTACAAACGTTTCTTTGATTACTTTGAAATTAACATCAATTGGATTAATAATAAAATTATTATAGTTGGAGACTTTAACATACCTATTATCAATAATAGTAATTATGATTTAATGCAGGGAAATATAGTAACTAAAAACATGGGCGAATTTAATAATTATTTGAATTTAAAATTATATAATAACGTTGTGAATGTTGATGGTAGAACTTTAGATTTGGTGTTGTCTAATATAAAGTTAGAAGTAATTAAAGAGCAACCACTTGTTCCTGAGGACGTATATCATCCGGCTCTTGTATTGCGTATGCCGATAACTGATAACAAAAAACGACCCCATAATATTTCAATATCGAATAATCAAAATCAACTAGATTTTAAAAAAGCAGATTTCTTACAGATGTATTTATTATTGAGGGATGCAGATTGGCGTATTCTTGAGGGTTTTTCTGATATCAACGAATGTGTTGAACATTTCTATTCTATTTTTGAAAATATTTTATGTTCCACAACCCCCTTTCGGCGTCGGCGTGCAGGTGCGACTTATCCGAGTTGGTTTTCTAAAGAAACGAAAGATATTCTTAAAAATAAAAACTTTCACAAAAAAAGAATTCATAATGCAGCTTATCATGCTGGCGAGTTTAAACGCTTGCGCGCTTTAGCAAAAAATAGTATTAGACAAGATCATAAAAAGTATATTGAAAATATCGAGAATAACCTACAAATAGATATTAAGGCGTTTTGGAACTATGTAAATAGTCGGAAATCAGATTCGGGTGAGACGTACTCTTACGAGCTGGAGGGGGAGACTTTCACGTCGGAAACAGCAGCTCGGGGATTCGCCAATTACTTTAGTTCGGTGTATGGACCACCCTCAACGTATGGTTTATCGGTTAACAATAGAGTCACTAATGAAAGATTGGATCTACTTGTTATTGATGATGTCGAGATTGAGGAGGGGCGGAATGCACTTAAAAACCTTAAACCTAAAAAAGCTTCAGGTCCTGACGGCATACCACCTTATATATTAAAAGCCTGTGCCGATGAGCTGGCACTACCCTTGCAGATTATTTTTAATTTGGCGTTAAAAACACGTACGTTCCCAACTCTTTGGAAAATATCAAAAATAATCCCAATTCATAAATCTGGAAAGAAATGCAACATTTCAAATTACAGGCCTATATCAATTCTTTCTGCTCCCGGTAAAGTTTTTGAGCAAATTTTGTATAAAAAATTATACCAACACGTAAAATCAGAAATATGCGTAGAGCAGCATGGTTTTAGGGCAGGTTTGTCTGTGCAAACTAATTTAGCCTTATTTGTTGATTACATATCGACTGCTTTTGAAAATTACAGTCAAGTCGATGTAGTATATACCGATTTTTCAAAGGCATTCGATAGAGTAGATCACGATATTTTACTTGAAAAACTTGAGAAGCTAAACTTGTCTTTTCCTTTATTACAATTATTTCAATCTTATCTGCAAGGAAGATCACAATATGTCGTAATAGGTCCTCATAAGTCAGAAGCATATGGTATGCCGTCGGGGGTTCCTCAAGGATGCAATTTGGGCCCTCTTCTATTTCTGATATTTATTAATGACATATCAAAATCAATTAACCACTGTAATTTTTTGATTTTTGCTGATGACCTGAAATTATTTTCAAACTCGCGAAACTTAGAAGAATCGATACAAATACAGCAAGATATAGACTCTGTTGTTGAATGGAGCGGAAAAAATAAACTATATTTTAATGCAGGCAAGTGTCAGATAATGACGTATAGTCTCAACAGGAACAAGAAAATTTGGAATTATAATATGAGCGGTGCCAACTTGCAAAGGGTTGAAAAAATAAGAGATTTGGGAATTCACTTCACAAACACTCTAAATTTTGATGAACACGTTACATCTACAGTAAATAGTTGCCTGAGAACCCTTGGATTTATAACACGAACTTGTCAAAAATTTAATAGCATTGTGGCTGTCGAAACACTATTCAATACCCTCATTCGATCGAAGCTAGAATTTGCGATTATAGTGTGGGATCCAGGAGTGGCGATGCACGCTCATGCATTGGAAACAGTGCAAAATAAATTTTTAAAATACATATACTATAAGAAATATCGCAGGTATCCTGGCTTTGGATCCTATGAGGGAATACGACAAGAATTTAAAATTGTAAAACTTTCCCAAAGACGCAACTTACTTAGTATGACTTTTTTGTTTAAACTTATACACCATCTTATAGACTGCCCACCTTTGTTAGCGCTCTTATTGTTCTATGTCCCGGCTTATAGATCACGAAAAAAACATCTTTTCTATATTCGACGTTATCGAACTCTTGTAAAAAAATTCTCACCCATTACTCGGATATTGTTCTTTATTTAATTATTTAGACAGCGCACTAGACTTTCAAATAGACATTTTTTCATCATCTCTAGCACAATTTAGATCACAGATAAATACATTATTGAACCAATAAATACCATGTTGCGTATGTTGACGTGTAGGCACATTCACTGCATATTTTTGTTTAAAATTGTTTATTTGATAAATGGTTGTAGTTAAATATCTGTATGTAAATAATATGACATGTATTAGGCATGATATTTTTCGATAACTATCGAACAATGTAATTAGGCGTTTCGCCTGTTTTGTTCGTCAAATAAATAAATAAATAAATCAACGGAACGACCAGTCTGTCCAATGTAACTCGAGCCGCAAGAACAAGAAATGCGATATACGCCAGCGGTTTTTAAAGTTGAAATATTGTCTTTTACCGATCTAAGTCGTTACCCAAAGTTTCTTTGCTCATGAACACAGTTTTGATGTTGCATCGTTGCAGGACACGTCCTATCTTATCAGTCGAGCCTTTAACGTAAGGTAGAAATGCTAAGCCTTCCAGAGGTGGAGATTCTTCTTTAACCTTTTTTGTCATAGTCTTGTCTAGAGCTTTTCGTATGGCGGTAGTTGTGCATCCGTTCCTTTGTAAAGAGTCAAACAGATGTAGCTTTTCTCTCTCTAGATTTTCTTCGTCTGAGATACGAACAGCTCTTGTCGCCAGAGTCTGGAGAACTCTTGCTTTTTGCATTGGATGATGGTGTGAGTCAGCATTTAGATATCTGTCCGTGTGTGTTTTCTTTCTATAGACTGCATGTCCTAAACTGCCATCTGATTTACGTTTAACCAGGACGTCTAGAAACGGAATACTGCAATTTTCCTCTACTTCCATTGTGAATTGTATGTTGGGATGTACAGAATTCAGGTGTTTTAGAAACAGATTCAATGTCTGGCGTCCATGTGACCAGATGACAAAGGTATCATCTACATATCTCAACCAGCAAGTCGTAGAGGGATGACCAACCAGCGTTACGCCACTCCGCGCGCCTGGCACAGAGGACTATAAATAGCTCCACACCGACCTTCAGTTCTTAGTGCGACTTTCACTCTGATGATGCAAGCTGCAAGGTCTTGCGAAACGTTAGTGAATATGGATGCACAAACAGCAAAACGGCCAAATCTGCCTAAGTATCCTCGTTCTCAAGATACTCAAACAACACGAGCCACCAAAGAGCATGGCCATTGCTCGGGTTTTTACTCGACTTCACAAGGTGCAAGGCAAATTAAGCCAGAAAATGCTGGGTGTTCATATACAAATACTACGGGGTCTAAGCCGACATTCTATGCTAAGGAGAATAATTCGAGTAACCGCGAAAGCCTCAAACAGTACATATACCTAGTTTACTATTTTCAGGCGAAGTATAAAATTAATATTTATAAATGCAACAAACTGGCGAATTCAGGTCTTAAATATAAAACGTATTACAAATTTGAACATAAATTTGCCGGGCCATTTCAAACCAAGTTTAAAATTGGTATTTTTATAAAGTAATTGCAAATTTGAGCATAAATTTAAACAAGCACACAAACGGACTATCGAAAAAAGTTTGTTACACAAATTTTAATTTAAAAATCTATAAAAGCTATAAAATAAAATGTCGAATTAACAGCGAAGCATTAAAACATTCGTTTTTTTTTATTGAGACACTTAATACCTATATAAAGCCAGCTCCCGGCAATTAATTCGATAACATAGAGCCAAATATAACATCGAGTCAATTAATTCGCTACAATAGCTGGATAATCAACGCCTTCGGTTCATTTCAGACAGAACTTAATAACAAGCTTATTCATCGGTAAAATAAACAGGCTGCGTTGCTGAACGGTATGAGGCTGAAATTCCTAACCCGCAAGAGGTCTCCGTAAACCAGTTGCTAACATGGCAGACTCTCAATACAAAAGTGTATATACAAATTCGGGCCAGGCCAAAAGCTTTTTTAAATTAAATAAACCCGCGAAAGAGAGGTCGACGAAATAAAGCGATACGGAAGACGGACGCGTGAGGTAATCAAATTCAAAATGGTCGCCGCGAAATTAATTTCATTAACATATGTAATATATGCGATAAAATCCGTGACCTAATTTAATTAAAATCCGCGACCCAATTAAATTAATCCGCGAATAAAACCACGAATAAACCGCGATCAATAAAAAAAGGTAGGACATCTTTGTCCTCATTATACTGACAAGGATATCGATTTTTGACGTCGCATTACACAAAACCCTGCTGTTCCCCCACCCCGCACCTGCCCTGTATGTTTTTGTTTGTTGAGGTTAATAGTAGGAGAGCTGGTGACATTTTTTAGTAATCATTTAGTTAAGGCCTATCTTTTGAGAGAATGTTGCTGGAGGCATATATAAGTGTCATCTGTAAGGATTCTCCTTGATAGCGGTATCGGAAGGAGGCAGAACACCCCCAATTTTCACTGTAAGTCTATGTCAAATTTGAGGTTAGTAGGTTAGGTTTTGCGTCAGTCTGTGTCAAAACTGACGCAAAACCTAACCTGATAACCTCGAATTTGACATAGACTTACATTAAAAAGTTCATAAGGGGCGGTTGTGGAAATTGAAACGTATGAATAATAGGTTGGTGGCACTGGAAGTCTATGTCAAATTCGAGGTTATCAGGTTAGGTTTTGGGTCAGTTTTGACACAGACCTACGCAAAAGCTAACCTGCTAACCTCGAATTTGACATATACTTACAGTGAAAATTGGGGGTGTTCTGCCTCCCTCCGATACCGCTATCAAGGAGAATCCTTACAGATGACACTTATACATGCCTCCAGCAACATTCTCTTAAAAAATAGGCCTTAACTAAATGATCACTAAAAAATGTCACCAGCTCTTAGACTATAAGTGTGGCGATCTGCATAGTTGACAGTTAAGTATTACCTATATTTGATTTCAATATTTGTTAAATCTAATGTCTATCGCTTTGAATCAGCTCCTGAATTTTTTATTCTTAGTTTCTTTGCAGTCACATAGCTAAATAAGCAACAATAGTTGATTTTGTAATATTGCATCATCTAGCCCATCAAACTAAAATACTTATTTTATCAGTTATGGATGTCCTTAGCATGGTGATAATGGTCAGCTTATCATCAAAAAGAAATAGGTATTCCTGCAAATATCCTGACTGCAAAAATTGGTACTGTACAGGTCAGTCTATCTAGGCATTTTCATAAAATTTCTGTACCGCCTTCTTTAGCTTCCGAAGCATTTGAAGAAGTAATCGTTACTTCTTCAAATGTGGTAGAAACTAATACAGTTTTATGTTCATGTTATGATCAGCTTTCGACTTCTTCAAGTGTATGTACATGTTTTAAGGTATCAGCTGATTTGTTTGCTTCACAAAATAATGAAATTACTAGCAACAGTAATAATTTTCAACTTTAGATTATTTATCAAAACTATTCATAATCATTTACGTGCATTTCTTTCTGTTGTGGAGCTTCAACCTACTATGAAGGATAACTTCAAGCAGTTCTACAAATCATCGATAAGTTTTGGAGAAAGGTATTTGTTGTCATTTTGCTGTTTTAGATGCTTAATTGCATTTCACGCCTTTAGGGAAATTTGTTGCTAGGTTAAAACCATTTTCAATCTTTGCGCACAAGTACAATCTCATCTTCCACACATTTGATTCAGGTCATTTTGGTATTTTAAATAGCCACCTAGGCTTTAGGGCAGCGTGCCCGTATGCTAAACCCTTTTAGTTCTTTATTTGGCTCCATCGCCTAATTCCAGAATCATGATTTCGCACATATTTAGCCCCAAACGCAGCATTTCTCGTCGGTTGGAGCTCTCCTCTGATGGCGCTGTGGCATCCCAGCGTATCGCCCGCAAGAATTCCGAATCTTCTAGAAAGCACGCCGTTGAGGCGTGATACCATTGGAGCCGGCATTAATTTGTTTCATTTTATCGCCCCGCGATTGGCTGCCGAGGTTTAGTCACGTGGGGACGCGACCAAGGTGACCTGTGCCAGCGCTTCCTTCTGGACATTCAGCCGAGAGCCGTCGATGGTATAAGAGGTCGGATAGTGTGTGCGTTCATGCGGCGCTCCCGCCCTTGGCGGGGGCGTCAGCCTTTTTCCCGTCGAGTGCTGCTTCAGCGACTATGTGAAAAACGGTTTCGCCTTAAGTGGCAGTTGACCGCAGCCCGTTGCAGAGAACGCTCGTGTGGTGGTTGTGAGTGTGAGTTTCGAATCGTCTTCGGCGTAGCGTGGGTGTTTTTGAGCCCAGTTCCTGCTTCCGTAAGTAAGGGGTCGTGCCCCCTTCATCTCGACCTTCGAGGATCTGTCCCGCAGAACGAAAGTGGCCCATTTCTCGTCGTCCCGTTGTACGCGTCCTGACGCGTCGCACGTCGCCATTATGGCGGATGTGCACTCATCCCTATAGCCGTCGAACATCGAAGGTACCTGCCACTTAAGACTGCAGCCTGTCGCAACTCAACTGTACCAGGATCCCCAACCGCCTACATATTAAGGTATGTGTCTTTGAACTGATTACCGCTGTGAACGCGAGCGAGCCGTCACATCTCTGGTGCCTACAGGCACTGTCGTCATATTTGTCCATGTTGCGAGTGCTAATTTGATCTTTGCTGTTCGCTGCATAAGGCGTCGCGCCAGCATATTTGTGCATTCATTCAGAATCGCAGACTGTCCATGTCGCGAGTGCTAATTTGTTCTTTGCTGTTCGCTGCATAAGGCGTCGCGCCAGCATATTTGTGCATTCATTCAGAATTGCAGACTGTCCATGTCGCGAGTGCTAATTTGTTCATTACTGTTCAACATCTGTCGCTAGGTTTAGAGCGCGCGCCAACTGGTGTTCTTAGTTATAATCTAGTTATAGATATAGGGCGACGCACTCTGCTGCCCCATTGTAACCCGTTAGTCAATACATGATTTGTTAGCTAAGGGAACTATTGTTTTGTTTCGACTTGTGCATGTTCTGTTTCAGATAAGCGCCCCCTTCATTGTACTGATTATTGTGCGACGGAACGAGGGAGCTTTGAGCGTACAGGTGGGTGAGACAGCTGCGTAGTCGCGGTCGGATTGACACCTAATTACAATCCTTGCATAAGGCAACCCCGAAATTGTTATTTGACCTTGCAATTCTTGAGTAATCCTATCGGCGGAGTATTTTGCGTGCTTCGCTCCCGTCTAACCGTCCAGGCCCGGTTAGCCGGGTTAAGACAGGCTTGGTGGCGCCCTCATGATTTCGACATACCCTATATATATATTATGCCGCAACACGCTTGCCCAGAACGTATCGTGTGACTCACGCCCGACTCCCTGAGCGTTCCAGCCGTGGCCTATTAGCCTATTTCGAACCGATTTCAGGGCAAGTGTGCCAGTTTTTCAGGACTGATTCCGTGGTGCGATGCTCACCTTGGGTGGGTGTCGTAAAGTTCTTTTAATACCGTAACATATTGTCGCGACTATCACAGCATCTGCGACGATTTGATATTAAGTAAGTGCACCACTTTCTTAATCTTCAAAATTGTCAAGAAGAAAAGGAAAATACCGCCATTACGCAAGGACGTCGGCAGAAAATGAGGAGATTGACTGCTAAATAGGTTGTTATTTATGTTTATGAATATACGTACATACCTATATTTTATTTATTTAGATGTTGATTTATAAGCATTTATATTTCGTTTTAGAATTTAATATTTCTTATATTGTATATTATTATATTTCAAGTAAAATTTTAGACATAACTCAATCAGTCATTGCTGATGGGAACAAAAATGGCGGCGATGGCGGCATTTTTACGGATCAAAGAATAGCTGTACTCTCCTATATCTACTGGCTCTGATAATGGTTAGAGACCCTGTATATTAAGTAAGATAAGAGATGGGACAAGTGGAACCAGTTTCCAAGGCTAAGTTGATCAGTTTCTGTTTTTCAAACAAAATTCCAAGATGTCATTACCAAACTGACATTTACTTTACACGACAAATTTCTAAATGTCAAATAACGAAAATAATTATTCATTATCAATAAAAATTGCGTCTGATTTTTATAGTTGGATTTTACAGACTGTCGATAGGTATAAATTGTCTATTCACATTTAATTACAGTTTCTTTCTAAAGCTTTGTTCGTTTGGCTACTCAGACTTGCTTAGTGCAAGAAAATGTTTTCGTTTGTGTGAACTGCATTCTGTTCGTTTGTAGTTCGAATTACGAACCAAACGTGATGAATTTATTCCTGGCGTCGAGTAGATTGAACAAGTCAAGTGTGGATTCAATAAGCGCGAAAACTAACCTTAAAATTGTTTCAGTTTGGATTTACGTATAGTTAGTTACAAATTCATTTCAAAAGAAGTAAGAACATTGCAATCAGCTGTGTAAATATAGACTCCCGGTATAACTTGTCCAATGCGCGATTACTCTGACGCTGTAAAAATATTGTAATTAACCATGTTAATCAAACAGAGCAGCAACAAAAAGGTAATTAAAGTTGTTAGAGTAGTCAGAAAGTTATTTGATATGATTGATTAAGGGGCTTTTACGTTTCAGCATCCTTTTTAACTATGCGTATGCTGTTACTTCTAAAGACTCACGTATGGAAAAAGCGGAAATGCGCAATTCTCCCCAAAGCAATGTTTAAAATGCTGTGTGGAAGAAGTGACAAATTGCTAATAAATCAATACAGAGAGAAAAGGCCAAAAATTCTATCTATAGGAATTAGTGAATTATCACATATAATCTCATAAGAGCATTAATTCTTTCCGGAAATTTTTTTGAGTGCGTTCCAACAACGTCGTATTAATTTGCCCGAGCGGGACGCGAGGGCAAATTAGGACGTTGTTGGAATGTACGAAAATAATTTCCGGTTATGAATTAATGCTCGAATGCAGATTCGGTAAGAAAATCGTAACGCCACAAACCCTCACAGTTAGGTTGGTCTACCCACAAAAAATTTCCAAGAAATTTTTTTATTGTCTTGGTTACGGCTCGTGAACTAATTTTTCTATTGGTCATTAATGAGTGTCGTACGATTTTCAAATTAATTTTTACTTTAACATTATCTATTTTAGAGAACTGTGAAATACTTTGAAAACAACATACAATACACCAAGTGTAGGCTGTTGTATTGGGAACAACAAATGATGCAGACGATATTGATAAAAAGAACGGCAGTAATGTCAACAGTGAGTAACTATTATAGAAACTTAAAATTATAGTTTATAAATCTTAAAATTTACATTTTAGTAGATCACGTAGTACTACACCATGCCAAATACACTAAGAATTAGCATTTCTAATACTACAAGTCATGCAAGTATATCAAAAGAATGGCAAGAGTTGCAAAAGGCCATTGTAGAATGAAATAAAAATTGAGAAGAATTGGAAGTAAAGAAATTCAACAACGGAAACAAATACCTGAGCAATGAAAGCTGAAAATGAGTTGTTACAGAAGTTATTAGTTATTAAAGTTACTTTTCGTTAAAATAAGGTATAGGTATAAGCCGTTCACGACCTTTTTGGGACAGAGTTGGCTATGATTTTTTCTTTTCATGTTGGACTAACTGATTCGGTGATGTAGCGGATACAACTTTATTTTTCTGTCAGTGTCTGTTCGACATTTTCTGGTCACCGCATTGCCATATTTATTATTTTAATATTGGTAAGAAAATCAACGATTTATCAAGTGTGTAAAAATAATTTTAATTTCCGTCAAAGGAAAAGTCAAATTGCTCATAATAATTTTGTTACAACAAAAAATTTCCATTAAATGATGCTACTTCGAATTTAAAGAGGACAGAGCAGATTTAAAAGAACACGAGTTGATGTCGAGACTAGAGAATATATTTGCTGTACGTTAAAATGATGCATTATTGTTCAATACTTGTAATAACGTCATGTTAAACCGATGATTCAAAGAAAATCAACAGAGATGAAAATAGAATAGTACGCAAGTATAAGAAGAATAAACCGATAACTCTAACTCATTGGGAATGCGCAATAGCGTACAGCTTTAATGGTTTGAGTAATGGGTTAATGGCCGATTTCAGCAGAATAGCTGACAGCAGATGATTCAGTATTTTGTTGTTTTTGAATTAATTTATGCTGTTGTGAATTTGGTGGTTGTGCTTTGAGTAGTGGTTATGAAAAGAATTAGTTGCAAGAATGGAGTGTTATATTTGTAAAAACAATAACAGCGTACATAAATACAATAATCCAGCGTAATAATGTATAATAATTTACTATCTACCTATTTATTACTATTTCGGTGTTGAAATGTTATGTGGCAGATGTGAAAATCAACATGAAGTAAAATCAGCAAGCCATCCATTTGACAAGATATTTACATTTTTCACCTGTTAATTTCTATAAGACCAATATTGCTCAATTGCTCTACTAAATTGATATGGCATCAGTTTGTGATGTCTTTATTCTTCGACAACAGCAAGCAAGCATGTAAAATAAAGTGGCATATTCATATCATGTACACAATTCTTATACAAAGTGCAACAAACATTAATATTGAATGCTTTTCTTATGCATTATTTCTCATTTTCGTGTCTGTCGTCTATTCTCAAATCATTTAAATTTTTCATCCTTAATTTAAACAGAGATCCGGCAACAATGTACCTATTCAGAAAATATAACCTTAAACTGAAAACAACCTAACCTGACACAAAAAGTGTCAATTTCCATTAGGGAGTTTAGTTGCCACAGAGGTTCTGCCAACAAAATTACTAGATGGTCATAGCCTCACCTGACCCAAAAAGATCGTGAACGGCTTATATATTTCATTTTTACTTTCTCGCATACGGTAGTATGGAGAAAGTATTGTAATCGTCAAAAAAATCGACTTCGAGATTTTGACGAATCTTGACGTTTTAGACCTCCTAGAGTCCGAAAAAAACATTTTTCGAATTATGTCTGTTTGTGTATGTGTGTG
The DNA here is from genome assembly GCA_940337035.1 of Agriotes lineatus. NCBI lineage: Eukaryota > Metazoa > Arthropoda > Insecta > Coleoptera > Elateridae > Agriotes > Agriotes lineatus. The sequence goes on along the minus strand of OW679201.1, from coordinate 23,496,577 downwards.
CGTGCGTGCGTGTGTGTGTGTGTGAACACGATAACTTAAAAACGAAATAAGCTAGATCCTTGAAATTATGTACATAGTCATTATTCAAAATTTGTAGATTCCTGTCAAATTTTGAGCGAAATCGGTTAACCGGAAGTGGCATTTTACCTAAACAGGTAGCGGTATCCATTCAAGTAAAGTAGGTACCAGTTTGCTTCAAGGTATTTGCACGAAATTTTGCACATACATTTATTATTGAGAAAAACTCCCAGATATAAAATTTCAGTATGATAGGTTAACCTAAAGCGGCACTTTACCTAAACAGGTAGTAGTTAACTGAAAATGTAATTTTATCGCTGTATGTATATACATTGCAATAATCTTTTCAAATTTGCTAGAAAACAAGGCGAATGCGAGAAAGTCTAGGGGAGCACACTCCCGATTTATATATATATAACAACAAATTAATATAAGTGTTTATTTTATTTTGAGGAAATTAAACACATCCTCTAAAATACCACTCTCAAAAGTGATATCTTGCAATTTTCTAGTTAAGGTTGTAATTTGTAGGGCATGACAAATGTAGCTCACAAATTGTATTATATCAACTAGAACCACAAATAAACTTTAATCTCACAGCTGTTGCTACCGTTTTATTTGATCAGGGTGTAGTACTTGCTTTTTGTTGATGCATTGCCTCAATTTGATCATCATCAAAGATGTTTTGATAAGCCGTTTTTTTTTCTTTCCAAATGTAATTTAATACTAGTATCTTATTTTTTTCAAAATTACTATTCCTCTGTTGAGGTTCTTTATGACTTTGTTTTGATTTGCAATAATGTCTTTGAATTTAAAAAACTTCCAAAATGTCGCTGTCAAAATGAGGGGATGTACTAAGTTTTTCTAGAAAATTACCCGTAACTTTGTTTTTAAAATTTGTATCTTCATTATCTGGATATGTTTATGTGGAATAATGGTGGCACTGCATTATATTTTAGTCTTTTACATGGGGTTTTGCCTGTTGTTGTTAAGAACTGGTCTCGTGTAAAATGTTCTTCGCATAATCTGTACGATTTTTTATGCTGCAAGATCGTAATACCAGATCTTTCTACCCATACTTTTTTATAAGGATTATTTCACTCATCATACTTGTATCCAATGATGTGGCTCTATTCTAGAAAATCAACCAATCACATGGCTTTATAAGTGACAATTTCCCAAGGGGAATTATCGCAGCGATAAAGTCCCAAGGGAATTTATCGCGTCTTGCCAAGTAACAATGCGTATCCTTTATATAAACAAATTTTACATTAATTACTTACGCCGCAGTCAATTATTATAGCATGGAAAAGCTGCGGTACGCCTTTTAAGTGAAGTTTACTTAGATTTTGTACTTCTGCTAACGTTTATTTCATTGTTACATCAATATTTGTGGTAGCATGTCTTAGAAGAAAATTAGTAGTAAAGAAGGTCGAAAAATCGTGTCTGTCGTGGACGACGAAAAATTTGCTGTTTGGTTTGTTTGTTACGCGTCCGCGTCAGTCATCAGCGCTGGATCCTGTCAACGCTTCATCGTTTTCAACAATGAGTCGTTTTGGGAATATGAGTGTGCAACAAATCAACGAAGAAATCGAAAATAAAAAGTCCGAATACACGAAGAAGAACCAAGAGTGTTTGTGGAGAGCTTTTGTGAGTTTTTGCGTCGAGAAAAAGTATGTACTGTTGCCTAAGACGCCAGTGACTGAGTTAGCCAATATTTTATGTGATTTTGGCTTTAATATGAAATAGACGAATGGTGAAGACAGGTGAAGATTATAAAGAATATAGTGTAAAAACCATTTGGAACACTGTTGCGAAAATGCTCCAAACAAAATACTTTGAAGAACACGGTATGAAATTCAACCCCTTTGAAGATATCGAGTTTAAAAAAGCCCGTGATGCTAAAAGTGCTTTAAGGAAGAATTTACAGTTGCGTGTTGAAAAAAGAAAGAGAAGTTCCGATGCTCTAAGAATGGATGAGCTTAACCAAATAATAGATTCTTGTGACGAGAACACCCCAAATGGTCTCCAACAAAAATTTTACCATGTTGTTTCATACGAGCTTACCTGGCGTGGAGGGGAAGCGACGAATTGTATGACGTGGTTTTTTCAAGAGGAGAGAAAAAATGATGGTAGTTGTTACAATCGGATTATTTATAACCCGTTATTTACGAAAACTTGCCAAGGAGAGGACAAAAAGTGCTCTCAAAATAAATGGCTAACTGCAAACGTAAACCACCCAGAAAAATGTCCAGTTAGATTGTTTAAAAAGTTAATGGAAAAAAGAACATCCAATATAACTACCGATAGAATGTTCTTAACTCCCAACTCAAACTACAAAAATTCATATTGGTATAAAAATATGCCTGTGGGAAAAAATTAAATTTCAAAATGGAAGAAAACGGCTGCGGAAAAAATTGGACTAGATGTTACAAATAGAAAGATTACAAACCACTCAAAAAGGTAATGCATGTCGTATTTTTTACTAATAATCTAATTACTGACGAAATATTTTAATTTTTAGATCGTCAGCAGTTTCTCAACTGGCAAAAAAAGGTGTAGGTGAACAGCAATTAATTCTATGCGGACGATACCAAGTTCTTTGGTAACCCACTATCATGCAGTGACAGATTACAAAGGGACCTAGAAAGGATCTCATCGTGGACCAAACAATGGCTTATTTCGTTAAATAAAGACAAATGTACTGTTCTTCACGTAGGAAGTAACAATCCTAGAACCAATTTTTACCTCGATAACAAGTTAATCCGACCTGTTGACTCTCAATTGGACTTAGGCATAACAGTGACCATAACCTTGAAGTGGGAAACTCACATTGCTAACATAGTAAAGAAAGCTAACATAATTTTATATCTGGTGAAGACTGCATTCGCACACATAACACCAGAGCTATTTTTAAAAATGTATAAAACATATGTTAGGCCTATTTTAGAATATGGCTTCCAAATTTGGTCTCCACATTACAAAAAAGATATAGATCTCCTTGAAAGAGTACAGAGACGTGCCACAAAGATTCCAGTAGGGCTACAACATGTGAACTATTCTAATAGACTTAGAACACTGATTCTTACTACACTCGCTACTAGAAGGGAACGTGGTGACCTCATTGAGACCTACAAAATATTAACTGGTAAATATAATTGCAAGTTGCTGCCAGATATTTTTCTGCCCAACATCAATCCCCAGCTACGTGGCCACAAAATGAAATTAAACAAAGACAGCTTTAAAACCAATTCAAGAAAATACTTCCTGTCAAATCGAGTGGTAGATGCCTGGAATAAATTGCCAAAAGATGTCAGTGATGCCTCAACCGTTGTTAGTTTCAAAAATAAATTAGACAAGCATTTTGCAAGACTGATGGTTTCGATTAATTAATTATTTGCTAATTTGTTATAAACAGGATCATACTTAAAATAATTACCATGTTGCGTTATTAATGAATTATATTTATGTTACTTATAATAATTACCATATTATTTTTATTTTTATATTACTGGAGTTTACTTATGTTGTAATTTTTGAAATTTTGTTCATTTTACCATGTTTACAGCACGATGTAATTATGATCACGGCTTAACAGCTTGCTGCCTGCCGGTGTATTTTTAATAATGATAATAATAATAATTAACAGGACATTCTAGTGCCTCCTCAATAAGGCCCTACTTACAAATGGATGACGAACACCACTTGCAACTAGTCAGTGAGTTACGTCCAACAAAGACTACTATAGTACAAGAAACAACAATGACGGCGTCAACAAGTAACGCATCAAACGTATTGCCTGTAGCTAACGAGCTAGGTGATACTAATGAAAATGCAAAACCTACCATTATATTTCAAAATTGTACGATAAATTGCCAAACATTTAATGCAAAATAATACTATTTCAGCAATATTCCCGTTTTTTTTTAAATAAGTAAGTAATGTAGGTATTACATGGCATTATTTAATAATAATAATTATGTTATTTATATTATGTTATAATTCTTGTTAAGTTATTATCATTGTCAAAAAGTTAATGTAAATAAAGAAACTTTTTGTATTTTATTCGTGAAATATTCTCAACAAAAGCCACATGCGACGTAATATTTTCTTGATAAATTTGTTCTTAAGCACTTTTTGCCTTAAGCAAGATTACTCGTCTAAATTGCACTCTTTATTTTCAAAGATAATCAGAAAATAAAGAGATCAATTTACACTAGTAATCTTTCTAGGCAAAATAGTGCTTTCGAAAAATTTATCAATAAAATTATCATCTCTTGTGATTTTACATACGATAATTTTTTGGAAACCTAAACATAGAAATGTTCTTGCTGGAACGGTTCTTACATCCAACTGCTGAACAGCCAGTGATTTTAGTAAAATTTATTAACAATAATGATCCTTGACACCGAAATGTCAAAGAGGCTAAACATAATGAATGAATGAATGCACTAATAAAAAATCAAATAAAGAGAATGCCACTTGTAATTACAGCAAAAACTACAAACGTCAAATGACATTAATAATTTCCATGGCCGGCTGTCACTTTGACATTTGTCACACAATGCAGCAGGCCATGGAAATTGGTACCAACCTATCAGCATTGATCACTTGTATGTCCCATCTCTAATCTTAATAGACAGGGTCTCTAATAATGGTCAGAGCCAGATATACACTGGCTCTGATAATGGTGCCGTGTTGCCAACTTTTAGCATGGAGGATTCGTTTATATTAGGTATTGTTCTGTGAGTAATAAGATACTCTTTACTTATTGAACGTGGCACATCGCCTAACTTAACTGTAAGGTAAAACTTTGCCAACATTTTTAGCCCTTATACACATCAGTGTAGCGGACTAGACGACTAACTATATCCTACGAGGGAAATGTCAACAAGAAAGCTGCACATAACATATAACGTCTTTAAATGACAAGCGCACATTCAATTAATACATTTTGTAAGTTTTATAACAAACAATTTGGTTTACATAAAACCGGGTTGCTGCAGTTAGCTGTTAAAAGTTGGCATTTGTTTTACGTTTAAAAGAGTAAACAAAGCTAACTTCATCTTCTAATAAATAAAAGGGCTTCTTTAGAGGGCACTTGCAGATGATGTATGGTTATAAATCCCGTTAGGAGTTATCGAACTAGAAGAACTCGCTAAAGTGCAAGTAAGAATAGTTACCTTGATATTCATTCATTTATAACCCATAGCTGGCATATGTAAGGATATGATTGAGCAGAAAATAAGTATTAGTGTTAATATGTCAGTTAGATCAAGAGGTCTCATGTTTCTCGAGTACTCCTTTATCAGATTTAACCAATTATTTGCACCCCTAGCTCTAGTGAGTGCTTCTTTTGTTAAGTGACCATTCCATAACATAATATCTAGCAATGAATATGTTTACTACAGCTTGTTCCACTGCCGAAACATGGAAACGAGCGAAGCGTTTTCAATTCGTCAAAAGTACACATTGATTATCAAAAAAATATAGAGCAAAATTAGTAATTAGTATTTAGATTCAAAGCCACTGCATCATTTATTGATTTTTGTTTTAATTCCAAGTTTTTATTCACCATTACTCAATGGTGTCCCCTACACCTGAACGTCGAAACCCCTTTAAGAAACTCTGGTGTAGTTGTTTTAATTCTGTGTATGTAGAGGTATAATATTTCAGTTCAAAGCATTTATTGCTTTACGTTTGTTATAGACGTGGCATTTTGAAGTATTCGAAGACACTAAAGGGAAAACGTTATTTATTAATTGGGTCTTTAAACAACTATTGGAAAGCCAGAACAAGGAACTTTTGATAGTAAATTTTGTAGTACCACAACAATTGCATCAAATACAACTTGCAACATGGATAGTACTGAAAATATTGATAAATTACTAATCAAACAAGAAAAGTTTGAAAACATAAATAATAGCATTCATTCAAAAATAAATATTAAGCAGGAAGAAATAAATATAAAAGATGAATATGAGGCTTCAAACAAAGGTAAGTGCAGGTAGTTAGCCATATCCATATAACGTACTAAAACACGTTATTTTTACAGATGGAATGATTAAGAATAGTACTTTAACAATATATGGAAGTACTCTTATTACGGAAAAACGTTTTGGTTGTTCTGTTTGTACTTACAGAACAATACACAAACACAATTTAGTTGCACATGTGAGATCTCATTCAGGCGTAAAACCATATAGTTGCTCTGTTTGTGACTATAAAGCAGTACAGAAGAATGGTTTAGTTGAGCATATGAGGACTCATATAGGGGGAAGACCGTATAGCTGTTCCCTTTATGACTACAAATCGGTAAAAAAGAATGGTTTAGTTAAGCATGTAAAGACTCATACTGGGGAAAAACAATTTAGTTGCACTGTTTGTGACTACAAAGCATCGTTCAAATGTAATTTAGTTAGACATATAAGGATCCATACAGGGGAAAAACCATATTGTTGTTCTGTTTGTGACTACAAAGCAGCATTCAGGTGTAATTTAGTTAAACATATAAGGATTCATACAGGGGAAAAACCATACTGTTGTTCTGTTTGTGACTACAAATCAGCTCAGAAAAGACATTTAGTTCGTCATATGAGAACTCATACAGGGGATACCACTTCTACGGTTTCGTTTTTAAATATCAATGTTAAACCGACCTGTTCATGAATGTGAAAACTATGTTTCTACAGTTTATACATTTTTGGATATATAATTTCTTTAATAACCTAGAATTCTACTGCGATAGACACATTAATAACAGAGGGTATTTTTTTCTTTTTATTCGACTTCTATTTTCTTCATACAGCTTTATGACTGTCGTATATTGCTATGAACACATTTTAAGCCTTTATGATTATAATAGCAAATGATAATATTCCAAGCATAACAAATCATATTTTATAAAATGTTTCAGAAATGTGATAGTTTAATTTTTGTAAATAGTATAAAATAGCATTGGCCTTTTTAGTTAATTTATCTATTTCATATAATCTAACCTTTTAACAATTTAACTTTAACTTTAAAAATGTTACTAGAACATATAACATAATTTCGAAATGAACAATGGTAATTGATGGTACTCTGCACAGGCTTGTAAACGAATTTAGATAAATATTTCTTAACGTTGAAATATTAGCAACGGACTTTTTTTTATCAAGTTTAGTACGATGTATTGTAGCTGCTTTCAGAGAAACTGGTAGTGTAGCAGACAGAGCAAGAACTGGTAGAACACATGTGAGAACCGGAGAACAAATTGCAGATGTCCAAAATGAATGCAAAACGAACCCTCCACCACAATCCGAAGGCTTACTCAAGAAGCGAATTTGAGTTATGGTACTTGCCCTACATTTCTAAAAAAAAATTAAATATGCACCCATACAGATTACAAATGTATCAAGAGCTCGTACCACCTGTTTACAATAAAAGAATTTTATACTGTAACTGGTTTTTGCAGCATTTAGATAATGATGTTTTGGATTTAACTTTTTTTCTGGTGAGTCGTGGTTTTACTAAACCCTATAACGGGCAAAATTAATTTACAAAAAAAAAAATCGAAATTTTAATTCGTATGCGTTCTTTAAGATGCCAAGAAACCGAAAGACAATGTTTTTATCAGAAAACCATTTTCAGTTTTTCAAAAGACTCTGGTAAACCGGTCTACCAGTGAATATTCAGGACAAAATATGTTGCAAATATTCCCTGGTATAACAGGTGTACCACTTCATAATATTGTCGAGTTATTTATTTAGATGCTTACTAAATTACTGAATAACATATAGCATTCCCTACTAGAGATGAAATACGTTTTTTTGTTCAATTGGAGACAAAATATGTTTTTTTTTGTAAAAGGCGCGAAAACTCTTGCTATAAATAAGAATTATTTTTTTAAGTAGTCTCCTGGTAATTAACAAAGAATGCAATTAAATCGGCATATTTTTTATTAGTATAGTTAGTAGCGACTATTTGATAGCTTACAAAAAACCTGCCTTGAACAGTAATAACATACACTTTTCAAGAGGTTGCAAATAACATAAGTTACATGAATAAACAAACTAAAATAGTTTTTGAAATTTGAACCGAATAATATAAACACTTGCCAGTGAAACACTAACGTTCTGTTTAAAATTTATGACTACGACATCGTAAACAATCCGGGACGCCGCGACCTGCCCAAAAATATCAGCTGAAATGCGACCAAGATGGATTTGAACGTAAATATTTTCCTAGAGCAACATAGTAGCAAAACCAATTCGATTATATATTCAGTAGATACGTTTATAAATACTCGAAACAAAAAAATAAATTATATAAAACGTACGTTATTACTAAAAAAATTAGTCATAAATATAAACTATTTTAGCGACGCAAATAAAAGGTTTCCAAATATCAACGTATTTTTCGAAATCAAGACAAAATAATTTCTACTATTTATCAATATTATAATCCTTACATATTACACTAAAACGCTTACCAGCTGAAAACTTAAAAGTTACTCACACAAGAAACAAACAACTTCACCAATACGAGTACACACTTCAACGTCTTAGTGCGGAATGCATGCTGGTAATACTGTAATACCAGCTGCACATTTACACCAAAGTTTATTGGGATAGTTCTATAACTACAATAATTCTAGAAAATACAAAATTAGAGGAAGGAACTGCAATGTCTGTAGAACGGAAAGAAGACGTTTCAGAGCAGTATTAAGTTTCAAAACAAGTATTATTGACTATTATGCACAGTCGTATATCTGTCATACCAGAGAGCGTTAAAGGGTTAAATGGCTACATTACTTCACAAGTAATGGGCTTATGGAGCGCTGATAACCCACAATTATTCGTGAAGCTTCTTTGCATTGCCCTAAAATAGACATTTGGGTAGCCTGCTCTCGCTGGAGAATTATTGGACCAATATTCTTTGTAGGTAGATACAATAAATGCCGAAATATATCAAAATAACATTCATGAGGAATTTGTGAATCAGCTCTATGACGATGAAATTCGACAAGAATACTTTCAACAAGATAACACAACACCTCATGTAGCTGGAACCACGTTGGAATATCTACAGCAGTTCTTTGATGGCCGATTAATTTCAAAAGATCTTTGGCCACCCAGATCTTGTGATCTCACCGTTTTGAATTTATTTTTATTTCCACATATGCAAATTTCAGTATTTAAAACACCTGTTCATACGATTTTAGTACTAAAAGAAAGAATCACCGAGGCATGTAAAGCCCCAGAAGTGTTGCAAGGTGACTTCGAAAATATGAAATGACGTGTGAGGCTGTGCTTGCAAGAAGAAGGAAGGCATTTTGAGCACCTATTGTAAATGTGTATAAATTGAAAAATTTTGTAACATTTCCCAACTTTTTAATTGTTTACAGACTGAAGTGAGGTTATGTACACCTAACAAGAACCTGACATTTAATTTAGTAGTGTCTCCATTAATACAAACGTTATGCTAATTTTATTTTGTTAATTTTGTTCTAAATGCTCTCCGTTATAATTTTAATTTTCTGTTTATTAAATTTTGTAAATTTCTTTACAAGGCTGCAATTTAAACCTCAATAACATCATTGACTAGAATCAACAAGAATTAAATATAATTTTCTGGTGCTATAATACAAATTCCAAAGATATCTTTGATGGAGTTACTTTTTGCTCATACTATATTTTCTACAATTGAAATTTGATTTTCCATACTTTACTCCCGTCATATGTCAACTGTAATATTCACAATAAAGCTGACCCAGTATGCCTCTCTAGTATTGTACTTGTATTCAATTCTTCTATTCATTAGTTTCGTTGACTATTTACCAGTAATCTTCTTCAGTTAATGCTTCTTCCCATGCTTGTTCTTTTCAAATTTCATTTTTATAACACCACGTAAATTTAGTTAATGTCCCCTATTTATCCCAACCATAAATAGAAATAAACAGGGTTATCTTCCATTATTTTAATGATACCAAATGTTTAATACATTTTTTTCAGTTTGTTATTTTACTCTCTCTTTAAACAAATTGCTTAACTACCCCATATCATTATTGATGCTGTCTAGTCTATATTCTTATTTGATATAAACGGGGCTACGCGCGCTATTGCGCGGTCCATTCTATTAAATTTACCACCATTTTTAGGCCTATTACGTTGGACCATAGCGTTCTGTTACACACCACTGCCGTCCACCTGACCAAAAAAGGAAGCCCTCAGGGCTCCGCCCCTCTCTGAAGTGCACTCGGGGCTCCGCCCCTCTCCCAGGGGGGCTCATGTGGCTCCGTTTCTCTCCAAGAAGGCTCATGGGGCTCCGACCCTCTCAAAGGTGGCCCTCGGTGCTCCGCCCCTCTCCAAAAAAGCCCTCGAAGCTGCGCTCTTTTCCAAGGTGGTCCTCGGGGCTCCGTCCCTCTCCAAGCGGCCCTCGGGGCTCCGCCCTAGTCGCGAAATCGAGACGACGCCGACAGCGAAATGCATGCAAACGCAAATGGGAGACATCGCGTCTGCAATTGTCGTGACGGACACACACGTTTGGATCGTTCTCCTTTATTTATATGATTCACCTACTTAATTCTACCCTTATTAGAATTTTGCACTTGCCATTGATTCTCAAACCGTATTTTAAATGTTTTATTTATTTTTAATCCACCTGTAACCTTCCAATAGCTACCTTTTAAATACTAATCTGTCTTATCTAGGATTTATTCAAGGAACTATTTAAATATCAACTATTACAATGGGTTGATATGGGTTGTAATAACATCCCAATTTCTTTAACAAATTTTAATTTAAACCACGAGCATATTGTAGTCGTATCATAACAATACATACATATCTACCAGTTATTTGAATATGTCAGAACTTGGATGGGAGTTCCACGGCTGCATCTCTCGGCGCCTCGTGGTACGGCTATCACGGAAAAAAGTTGGTCCCGGCGGTCATACAACATCATGGCAGTCGTTAGTGGGGTTGGAAGTCCTCATAACTGCACAGCGACGCCTGTAATTGGCCTAACGGCTGTTGGCTGAGTGCAAATTAAATATACATAAAATATTAGAGCTCAAAACGTGAGGCGAATATGAATAGGAAGTAATAGGTCAATAAAAGGTGAATTGTAATTTAACATTAAATAAATATACTTAGTTGTTCAAGTATAACATAACAATATATACCGGTTGATAATGAAACCAGGGCCATGCTTATATCTTCTTTATTTGTGAATCGATTTGGATAAAATTTTAATTTAAACCACGAGCATATTGTAGTCGTATCATAACAATACATACATATCTACCAGTTATTTGAATATGTAATAATAATAATAATAATAATTTATTTATTAACCACACCTTGGAAACAAATTATAAATTCGTACAGATACTTGATTATTTGGCGATGGTTAAAAGATCCACATTCAGCATGTTCTTGCAAAACCACGAACAGCTGGTCTACCATACAGACCTGGCTTAAAAACTAAGAAACTAAATATATATACAGGGTGTTTAAAAAATACGCTCGGATATTTTACCCACTTACAGGTCCCATCAATGCAAAAAAAAAATTCCTAATAAACATGGGTCCGGAAATGCTTTGTTTCTCCGTTGCTTCTAGCGAGTTCAATAAGATATACCTTCTTTAAGAAAAAAAGATAGAGAAATAGATATTTACGCATTAAGAGAGATATGAATATGTTTTTTCCCTGAGATTGACATGTCTTACAAACCGAGGGTCTCTGGCCCGAGGTCTGTAAGTCAACCGAAGGTAAAGAACATGAATATCTTCCGTGGTGCATACAATATTTTATTTACTAGCATATTAGTAAGAATAGTATGAAATTTAAAAATGTCATAATGACATTTGAAATTAGAATATGTAAGTAACATCAAGGATTGCCTCATTCTATGGTTGCTAAGACGTTATTTGTAGTTGCATGGTTACGATGAGTTTGAGGGAGAAATAATTTGACAAGTCTCTTTGGGAGTTATGAGTAGCTTTTCATATTTTGTTTCTATGACGAAAATGTACAATATCATGTTGCTAATAAATAAAATATTTTTTAGGCCTCCGTCCAGAAACACTGATTTTGCATTCGTCTAAATCGGTTAGAAACACCCTCTTTGCATGTCTAGGCATGAAAATGACAGCTAGTGTAATTTAAATTTTGGTAGCACTGAATCCTGAATCTGCTGTCATAATAATAATGTCAGTCTCACCAGTTATACGACTTTTCAGGTAGTAAGTTTTGAATAGCATTTTCAGCTGCTTGTTTAATATGTTCTGGTATATTATCATCCATTTTCTTGTACTTATTGTACACCGATTACTTATGGCATCAAAATTCAGAAATATAAATGCCAAAAACAACACCTACTAGATACTCGAGTTTCAATTTTAAATTCGAATCCTCACATTGCTGGATAAGTATGTATTGCCAACAGAAAAAAAATAAATTATTTAGCCCCGATATTTGCAAAACAAATTACCGATTTTTTTTTAATTATATATTTTTGTCGGCCTAAAAAATTTTGTGTTTCACATGTCCAGAAACTGTTTTGGTTTCTGGCCTTGTGAAACAAATTACTATTTCCAGTCGAAAATGACATACACCTTGGCACAGAAAAGTTATAGCGGTTTAACAGTATCCTAATGGTCGCTTGTGGCGCCCTCTAGAAGATACAACTAAATCGTTGATAAATTTGAATTTCTCATGCGAAAAACCCCCGGATACGATATTTTGTGAAATTAACTGGAAGTAATCGAAAGATATTAATAAACTGTGATTTATTTTTTCAATTTTGACACCCTGTAGCTCCGTTAGTACTAACTTTTGGACTAACGTCAGTCGGGTTAAATCAGCTTATTCTTGTACAAATTAACTATATCTGAAGTTTGACCCATTCTTTACCGAACACCCTGTATACATATTGTTATGATACATGAAGAAGTGTAATTAATTTCAATAAAGAAATATTTGACACAAATAAGTTTGGAAGAATGATATAATTAAATCTTGATGGGTGTTAAATTTCAAACATTATTAAAAGAATTTATTTGAGACAATGAGAGAGGAGATTTTGATATAAATTGAATATGTTAATTTAATAGCTACAGAAAATTTTAATAAAATACAAGCCAAGGTAACGATTGACAAATGTGTTATAATGATAATGTGAATTATTATTTTGTAATAATAGATAATTTAAAATATTATAGGGTGCAGTAAGAATAGTATCCAACAAGAACAAGTTTTTGTTTAAGGGTAGTTATATAAATAAACTCGAAAAAAGATGTATAACATATTTTGAAATGTGATTTTGACTAAATAAAAATGGAAATTGGTGCATAATTTGTATAGTTGTTTGTTTTACATACAAATAAAAATGCTATAAATAAATCTACGAGGTATTAAAGATGGAATTTAAATATTTATTATTATAAAATACTCACAATCGGTGAAGAGATTGTTAAGTGCTGCGAATTACATTAAAAGAACTAGAGAACAACGAAATTGGATGGAATTGAATTTATTGACTGACGTGTAGCATAATTACATGTTCATATTTGACATTAGTGGTTGCATCGTACTAAAGTAATTCAACTAGAACAAGATTTGTGATGGTGTTACCAGAATTGGACCATTTCAGAGGAGATTGCAGAGTACCGAAGGATATCTAAGAAAGAAACAAGATAAGAGCTGTTGCAATTATAAACCTGAAACTTACCAGGTTTGGTTGGAGTTGAAGCTGACGTTTAATAGAGGGATTGCAGCCAGCATCAGCAGGGTATTGGAGTTGGTTGACAGGTGTAGGCTATAGGTGTCAAACGAGGACAACATTGGGAGCTTTTGGAAGCAGGAGGCACTGGTGTATGGAATTGTGCGAGTTAAGCTGAATAAGTGACAAGGTTTGTTAGTAATTAATATTAAAACATTTTGGATAAAGATCAATCAGTGAAATACAATAATACAAAGCAATACTTAATTTAATGAATTGATTAATGTAAAAATGCAATTGTCGATACCTGGTTTGATGAGTTTTGGAAATCAGTTTGACAGCAAATGTCATTAACTGTAATATTGACATTCAATTAATAAAGATCTTGATTTGGCGAACCACCTGAGATAAGAGAACTTGATTTTTTTATTAAAGAATTATTATTTAATTAGAAAGGGCATTACATTAATAAAAGTATAGCTTTATATAGTCATATACATAAAATATTAGAGCTCAAAACGTGAGGCGAATATGAATAGGAAGTAATAGGTCAATAAAAGGTGAATTGTAATTTAACATTAAATAAATATACTTTGTTGTTCAAGTATAACATAACAATATATACCGGTTGATAATGAAACCAGGGCCATGCTTATATCTCCTTTATTTGTGAATCGATTTGGATAAAATTTTACATGTGGATACTAGACATAATTTTCGATTGACCGATAGATATAGTTGAAATGGTCAGCTTCCGGTTTCATCGGAAGTGCCAATAACTTTGATTTTTTAAATGAATCACCCTATATATTTTAGGTTTTTTTGGAAAGCACAGCTCAAATTACATACGACACTTTTACTAAATTTTAATTGTTCTAAAAAAAACTTTTTTTTAATTTTATTTTTCCTCATAGAAGGCCGTGATTGGAGAAAATGTGTTCTAAATGACTCGAGTAGCCCATTATAAAACATATTTTATTAATTTGATCAATAACAAATCGTTCATGAAGGAATAAAATTTTCTAAACGTGTTTTTTGAGAAAAAGTTATTTTTTTTAAATGGCACCTACCAAATGTCATCGTGCCATTGGATAGAAAATTTAATTAACAATTGAACGATATGCATCATGCACCACTTTATCTTTATATAAAACGGAATGTATGCTTGGCATTAGTCGTAGAGACAGGGTCAGAAATGTAGAAATTAGAAACCAAACCAAGGTAATTGACATTATGCAACGTGTCGCAATACTAAAATGGAGTTGGATAGAGCATGTGGCAAGAAAATACTCTGAACATAGTGAAATCGAATAATACAATGGGGACCTAGGGCATACAAAGGAAGCGTTGGAAGGCCACAGAAAAGATGGACCGACGACATAAAGGCATTTGCAGGAAAACGACGGTATCAAATTGCACAAGACAAAGTAACTTGGAGAAATTTAGGGTAGGGCGGCCTACGTCCAGCAGTGGACGGACCAAGGCCGAGGACGAAGAAGGGGAAGAATGAAACGGAAAAATTAATGAATTTTTTAAAATATTTTTGAAAACAGGATATAGGGAATAGGGAAAGCAAATTTGGCCACACCGCCGTATGTAATTTGTGTAGTAGATTCCGAAAAACATAAAATATACAGAACAAGCGATTTAAAAAATAAAAGTTAATGACATTTCCGGTGAAACCGGAAGTCGGTCTGTGTCTCAATTCAAAATTATGTTTATTATCTTTGCAACAAGTTTTATCCAAATCCGTTGATAAGTAAAGGAGATAGAGACATGGCCCTGATCTCAATGTCACCCGGTATATACATTTGTTGTTGCAATTGTAGTAAAAATTGGTTGAAGAAAATACTTTTTGAATTGAGGTGTTCTGTTACTCCAAGCTTATCATTTTGTTTTTCTCTAAAGCCAGCTTATTCCTGAATATCTTGGGTTCCATGTTTTCGTAAATAACCTGCTGTATGATGTCGGTGTTTTTAATGGTTACGTCCTCTCTAATTTTTTTATTCATGGCGTTTAGTTCTCCTCTTGTTAAACTTTTCTTTCTGTTTGTTTCTGTTGTCTATTAGATCTTTTGTTTCCTTTCTCAGCTTACCTTGTTGTGGAGCTGTTTGAGTTTTTTGCCTGTTGAGTGCTCTATAAGCGTTATGTATGCTGTTCGTAATGTGTCCTGTCCTGTATATCTTTTTTTAAGAGTTGGGCTTCTAATTCTATTCTATAAGAAACTTCGTTTCTACTGATTACCTCATTATATGTAATTGTATGTATACATTTAACTAGGTGTTTTCTTTCTGTTTTGGTACTAATTTCGATTTGGGTTGACTAAGCGGTGGTCGAGGTTGTTCATTTGCACATGGTTCAGTACTATTACTTCCTGTATTATGTGTTTGTTATCACTTACTACATAGTCGATTTTATTTTCCGTTAAGCCGTCTGGGCTTTGCCAGGTGCATTTTCTTTGCCTTTTTTTTTATATATATTGGCAGTTTTTCTACAGCTATCGTGGCCGTTTAACGCATCCCAATCTCCATGCCTTTCTATCGACGACAGCTTCCTCCTTTAAGTCTCTTTTTTCCATTGCTTCCGCGATCTCTGTGTTCCAACTCTTTCTTGGTCTTCCTCTTTTTCTTCGTCGTTGAGATGTCTACTCCCATATTTGTTGTGGCAGTCTATCTGTGTTCATTCTCTTCACATGGCCGTACCATAGGAGCTGTTTTTTTTCTATTTTTTTCTAGAAGAGATTCTTGTACTTCCATTCTTTTTCTTATCTGTTAATTTGGTACTCTGTCCATAATTGTTGTTTTACTTGATCGTCTCGAAAACATCATCTCCGTGGCGGTTAACTTTTCCTTTTTCTTTTTTCTCAGTGTCCATATTTCTGCTCCATATGTCACAGTACTTTCTACAAACGTGCTAAATATATGTTTCTTCGTTTTTGTTGTCAGTGCGTCGTTCCATATTATAAGGTGTAGCTGCTTAATAACATTTTTTCCCCGTCTGATTTTGTTCTGTATATCTTGCATACTCGCCCATTTGATGTTAGTGTGACTTATATTCTGTTGCATGTTGAATAGTTGAATACTTTATCTGTTACTAGATCATGTCCCTCTGCTCAAATGACGATGAAGTTGGCTTTATCCATGTTTATTTCTGGCCTTCAGAATTCAAAACCGTCTACTAATTTTCGGAACATATAGTTCGCGTCGTCTTCGTCTTCTGCTGGAATTATTTGATCATTGGCAAAAAACAAACTGTATATTGTTTCCTCATTGATTTGAACTCTCATTGTGCTACATTTTCTCTTCCATTCTGTTAAAGCCTTGTCAATATACAGGGTGTTTCAAAAAGGTGTTGCCAAACTTGGGGAGGTTATAGAAGACATTGCGGTAAACAAATTTTGCACAGAAGATGTTATCTATACAAGATCTGCCAGGTCTGAAGCCGCTTTCTTGTTCAATTCTCGCTTTCAGAATTCGTCCGTACAATCTACCCACTGAGAAAGTGACACTGATTTTTCTATAATTCTCGCAATTCATTTTACTGCTCTTCTTGTGTATGGAACTTACATAGGCTAGTTTCAATTCTTCTGGGACCTCAGCTCTTTATAAACATTTGTTAAATATTTCTTTTAATTTTTCGAGTACTATAGTGGGGGAGTACTTAATCAACTCAATGGGTAAATCTCCAGGATCTGGAGCTTTGTTATCATTCTCTTCCAGAGTGTGTTGGATTTCGCCATAGTTTAATCTGTCTTCCGTGAGTAGGTCTTTATAGTACACTTTCAATTTTTCTATGCCAATAGGATCTATGATAGAAGCTTCTTTGGTGTTATTTTTGACAGCCTTTAAAGTTTTCCAGGCATTTCTTGATTTTAAATCTCCCAAGGGTACCCCATCGTTTTTCCCAATAGATATTTTAAATTTTTTTACTTCTTTTTTAACTATATATTTATATTTATTGTAGGTTCTTTTATCTTCCATATCTGCTGTTGTCACTTTCTATAAGCCATTTTCTTTTCTTCTACCAATGTTTCCAGTGCTTTCGTCCACCATAGTTCTGCTTTCGTATTTATTGTCTCTTTGTGTCCCAGTGCTTCATTTGCAGCTTTATGTATACATTATTCGAGGTAGGTATACTGCTCTTCTATGTTTCCTGCAGAAAATAAACTCACTTTTTCAACTAGTCGTAGTTCATATAGGAAAATGGTAGAGTTGTCTTTAAGACTTTCTAGATTGTATGGTGGATGGCGAAGGATTTGTGATCGGTGTTCTAGCTGTTTGTGATACATATTAAATTTAAGAAAGGTTTGCACTTTGACCACAAAGTGACCAGGCCCGCATGTAGCACCACGTTGTATTCTTACATCCTACAAATTATATTTTACTATTTTTCCTAATGATTATATAGTCAATTACAGATTTTTGATTTTTGGTGGGTTGTGTCTATGTATATTTATGAATGATTTATGTTAAAAAAATCCATTCATAATTTTTAAATCATATTGGTCACACACCAGATACAGTATGTATAGGCGTACTGAGTAGACGTGCTAACGTGGTAGTCCCGAATTTAGTGCTGTTATATTAAATTAAGTATACTAATTAACAATGGTATTCACCCAAAACCAAAAATCGGACATCAAAAACATAGCCAAAACTGTACAATTATCGAACAAGTCGCCACCGGTTCTTTCGTAGAAAACCTTGCAGCGAAGGTGGCAGATATCGTGACAGAAGCATTGACAGTCAAATGCTATGCATTGTTGAATATATGTAATGCCTTGGAAAATCGTGTTGCAACTCTAGAGAAGGAAAAACAAGATCTACATAAAAAGGTTGACGATCTTGAACAATATACCAGGAGGAACAGTATTAGAATATTCGGTGTTCAAGAAGCAACTCGTTCTCGATATTATCAATAATAAGCTTGGGGTACAGCTATCTGCGGACCAAATCGACAGATCTCATCGTGTGGGCTCTTACGACACTGCGGTCAGAAAACCCCGTGGAATTATTGTCAAGTTCGCTAGTTACAGGGACCGTAATCCCGTTCTTCAAAATAAAAAAAAATTAGAAGGCACCAAGTTAACCGTTAAAGAAGATCTGACGCGCAACAGGCTTGAAGTTATGAATTGTTCCGACGAACAAATTGGTTTTAAGAATGTCTGGTCAAAAGATGGCGTGATTTTTATCAATAAGCAGGAGAAAAACATGCATGCCGGAATGTGATGGAACTGGAAAAATTATGCGATTAATCAATTCTTTTTTCGGGCACCAGTCTCAGCAGTTGCACGATTACGTTTTTTTGCACTTGTGTGTGTTTTTTCATAATTGCTTAAATTTTAATTTTAATTTTCTTACCTTGCTTAATTTATATATTTTTTTCTTACTAACTGTTATTTGTAATTGTTTACAGTAACTGCGAATATTTCCATTTTGCTTTATTCTGCATAAAGGATTTTTGTTTTTATTTTCATTTTTGCTGTATTTATTTATGTTAGATAATAGAGGTCGGTATATTTAGATTTGTGCCACATTTCCGTATACATTTTTAAATGTATCTTTTTTTATGTGTTGAACTGAATTTGTAAATACTCATGTCGCTTAAAATTTCTCATTTTAATATAAGATCACTGGGTACTGGTTTTGATGAATTCAAAGATCATGTATAACAATTCGATTACGATATTATTGCTCTTTCTGAAATCTGGTTAAATTCTAACACTTCTAATGACACTTTCCTCAGGAAAAAGAGAAGAGCAGTATACCTACCTCAAACAATGTCTATATAATGCTGCAAATGAAGCACTGATACACAAAGATACAATAAATACGAGAGCAGAACTATGGCGGACGAAAGAACTGGAAACATTGGTAGAGGAAAAGAAAATGGCTTATAGAAAGTGGCAACGGGAGATATGAAAGATAGAAGAACCTACAATAAATATAAATATATAGTTAACAAGAAATAAAAAAAATTAAATATATCTATTGGGAAAAACGATGATGTATTTTCAAAAATATTCGGTTATAAAATTATAAGGAAAGATCGCTTGTTGCACTGTAGAGGATTGGCATGTTACATTAAAAACAATATAGCGTTTACAGTAAGGATTTTTTAAATTATGAACAATTATGGTTATCTTTTACGATAAATAAGTATCATTTACCGAGCTCGAAGAAGAAAATTTGACGATTTTTTTAACGCCCAAGACACTTTAGCATCTGTTATTCCTCGCTGTGATAATGTTTTATGCGTAGGTGACTTTAATATTGATTTCAACACAAATAGTAGCAACTGTTTAAAATTCTTAGATCTACTAGAAACGTACGGCTTAAGGCAAATTATCACAGAACCGACTACGGTTACAGAATCTTCATTCACTCTTATTGACCTTATTATAACATCTAATGCTGATATTATTAGTGAGTGTGGTGTGAGAAGTATGCATCACATACCAGATCACTTTTTAACTTTCTGTGATGTAATTATTAAAGATTCATACAACCAAACTAACTTTACAACCTACAGAGACTTCAAAAATTTCTACCAGGAATCGTTTGCGCTTGCCTTCGAATCTGTGCTGTGGGATAGAATGCTCCGACTTTCTGATATTGATTCTAAGGTTAAATTTCTCAGCGATAACATGTTATTAATATTTAATATATGTATATGCACCTATTCGCATAGTGCGGATTACTAAACCTAAAGCCCCCTGGTTGACAGATAATGTAAAACTACTTATTGCACTACCCAACAATGCGCTACGAAAATTTAAAAGAACGAAAAATTTTAATAATTGGCTGTATTATAAAAGTTGACGCAATTTTACAACCAGTGCTATCAAGCGTGAAAAACGAGCATATTTTCAGTCGGTCTTGAGTAAAAATAAAAGTAGCGTGCGGACAGCACTCAAAAGATTCAATTAAAATGCAAAAATGACATTATTCCACCACATCTTTCTAATGCCGATGCAATTAATAACTGTTTTATGGATGAAGTCAGTAAAAACAAATGTGAACCTGATGCCCATTTAAAGTATTTTTATCAAAACAATTCAAATAGTAATATCACTAATCCATTTGGTTTTTCTCTTGCGACGATAAACGATGTAGTCTTTAAATTCAATTACTTCAAATTCTGCTGGTATGGATGGCATTAGCATTAATATGATTAAAATGTGCTCTCCCTTTTTAATCAAATATTTGCTTCACATTATCAACTGTTGCTTGGAAAATTGCTACTTTCCCGATAGCTGGAAAATATCATACGTCACTCCCTCTTCCGAAAACAAAATCTCCATCTACTTTCAAGAATCTACGTCCTATTAGTATATTACCTACTTTATCCAAAGTGCCGGAGAAAATTATGGAAAACAAATTCGGAGCTTTCTTTCTTTATTCTCCTTAGCATAGAATTTCGGCTTACACCGCGTAGTATTTGTATATGAACACCCAGCATATTCTGGCTTAATGTGCCTTGCACCTTGTGAAGTCGAGCAAAAACTCGCGCGACCAACCAGCGTTACGCCACTCCGCGCGACTTTCACTCTGATGATGCAAGCTGCAAGGTCTTGCGAAACGTTAGTGAATATGGATGCACAAACAGCAAAACGGCCAAATCTGCCTAAGTATTCTCGTTCTCAAGATACTCAAACAACACGAGCCACCAGAGAGCATGGCCATCGCGCGGGTTTTTGCTCGACTTCACAAGGTGCAAGGCACATTAAGCCAGAAAATGCTGGGTGTTCATATACAAATACTACGCGGTCTAAGCCGAAATTCTATGCTAAGGACAATAATTCGAGTAACCGCGAAAGCCTCAAACAGTACTTTCTTTCTTTTTTCAACATTCTTCCCACGGAGCAGTTAGGTTTTCGTAAGAGGTATGGCTGCATAACTGCGCTCGCTTGTATAATGGACGATATATTTAAAGCTTCAAATAATAACTTCATCACTATTTTGGGTCTTTTAGACTACTCTAAGGAGTTTAATATGATCGACCATGATTTGCTATTGTCTAAATTACACTACTTTGGTTTTAATAAAGATGCGATCAAATTTACAAGAAGTTTCTTTTCGACCAGAATTCAGATGGTTAAGATAAATAATTCAATTTCAAATGGAAAGATTGTTGAGTTCGGAGTTTCTCAGGGCTCTATCTTAGGACCGTTACTATATCATTTATACTGCGGTCTTTATTGGTATTATTAAAAACTGCAAATGCCATTTGTATGCGGATGACACCCAACTTTACATGCCTTTTAATTTGTCGGATATTCAAGAAGCAAATGATATCATAAATACAGATCTTTCTAATCTTACTACTACTACGTCAAAAAAAACGTTTTCTTCTTATTAACCCATTAAATTCGACAGTTCTGCTATTTTTTAAATCAAAAGATAGAGATAGAATATTACCTTTAATTACCGTCAACGTTGAGGGTGCAGCTGTACCTATATAGAGTTCTTGTCGAAATTTGGAATTAATAATGGACCCTAATTTAAGATTTTAACGGCCATGTTAGTAAATGTATACAAAAGCTTTTAACAACTTAAAAATTCTTTACATACACAGACACCTTCTCTCTATCAATACTAAAAAAGTTCTATACGATTCCTTTGTTTTGTCCCACTTTAATTTTGCAGATATTGTTTATGGTCCTTGTTTGGATAGTACAAATACCAAAAGATTACAACGTATTCAGAATTCATGCTTAAAATTAATTTATTTGATTTATTTGATCATATTTCTCACAAATTTCGAGACGTTAAATGGTTGAACATGAGAGATCGTCGTTTTATGCACTTCGCATGCTTTATTCATAAATTACTTTTGTCTAAAACGCCAACTTATCTTTTTGATAGGCTTAGATTTAGAACAAATGTTCACAATATCAACATTAGGAACAAAGGGCTCTTAAGTATACCAATTCAAAAATATGCACTTTTTGAACGCTCTTTTACATATACCGCGACAAATATTTATAACTCCTTGCCATCTCGCATAAGAGACCTTCCAATTTCTTCTTTTAAACGACGTTTGTCAGAGTATCTCTTTGAACATCAACGCAGTGCCTGAGAGTATCTGTTTACTTAATAAATGTATTAAAATTACCAATTAGTTCTGAATGTAATTTTGTCAACCACAAATGACTTACAAATCTAATAGTTGTAATATCTACTGGCCGCCTAATTCAATTAAACATGGTTGCAGTAACGTTGCAGCTAGGTTGAGTGGAAGAACAGGTGTTTTCACAACACCTGAACTCCGCCTTTGTCACACTTTTTTTTCTTAATCTTTTTGTGGGGTAATGTCAATATTTTAAGTTGCTTGTGTGACAATAAAATCCTTTATTATTATTATTTCAATAAGCCTTACCCCATTGTCATTTACGACGTCCTCACCACGACTGTCAAATATCTTGTTTTTTCATTTACTACCAACGCGGCC
The DNA here is from genome assembly GCA_940337035.1 of Agriotes lineatus. Classification (NCBI taxonomy): domain Eukaryota; kingdom Metazoa; phylum Arthropoda; class Insecta; order Coleoptera; family Elateridae; genus Agriotes; species Agriotes lineatus. The sequence continues at coordinate 23,473,398 of OW679201.1, read as the reverse complement.
GTTGAAATCACCCATAATAATAACTTCTTCACTATTTCCTACTCTATTCAGTAGAAGCGTCAGGTTTTTGCAAAGATCATCCGCCTGCAGCCTGGTATTTACGGCTATAGACACTCCAGCTCGTGTTCTTTTCCCATTGTTAACACCACTGTAAAAATGTATAAAGTTGCCTTTCTTTTTTTAGGTCTCACTTAAGACTATCACATCCATGTATAATTCGGGGATTTTTTTAAAAACTTCATTATGTTTTGTATTTAAACCTTGTACGTTCCAGCATCCTAAATGCAAGTTCCTATTTCTTTGCTTAGGTCGTTTTCCATTTGTTTCCGTGCTGCTCCGAGGCTTTCGATCTAGATTTTTTGCGGTAAAAAAAACCGTTAGATTGCTGTTTAACTGCCGAAGAGGATAGCGAAGCAAACACGTACAACGCTATACATCTGTACGAAATAAAATACCTGAAGAGTAGAGGGAGATGCGAGATTCTGACGCCACACCTCTACACGTCTAACTCACAGCCAGGAAAGCAGTCTGTCTCTCTCTAACACGTGTAAAGATATATGTTTATCTCTAGGTATAACTAGAAAAAGTCTCTAGATTTAAATAAGTGGATGGGTAGATGTGCCATTAAAAAAAATCTCGTAGATTTAAAGAAGTTACTAGTACCTATATTTTGTGCTCGTCTGCGGCAAAATCCCCTAAATATGAGAATGTTACTAATTCTGGTAAAAAACATGAACACTCTAAATTTAAATGGTAAATTTAAATTTTGCAAGCTCAGCTAATGAAGCCGAAGCTTATAAGTTAGTTTTAACAGTTGGTTGTAGAACTGTTTTATAAAAGAACTGCATGCTCAATAAGCTCTCCCCAATTGAATATTTGGAATATTCAAATACAGTTATGTCAATTCTGTCTTTGTTAAAATATGCAAGACAGCCAAGAACATAATTATTCGAAGTACACTTTGTAATATATGAATTTATTTAATGCTGGCATGTATTTACGCACTTACGGTGAAATCCTCTAATCTTGTTTTTAGAAACATTTAACCGATTAGCACTGTCAAATAACGCCCTTAATCTGCCTAGTGAAGTCCCAGGTATTCGAGCCAATTATGACCTTCATTTACATTTTTGTGATTTATATTTTCAATATATGGAACGAAAATGAAACAAAATTTGAGAGAACATCTGAGCATTATAAAATCAGTGTGAAAACTAAATGAAACACACATTTAACATTGATATATTTATTCCATTTAACTCTTATACAGGGTGTAGAAATGCTTTACGCACCATAGAGATTTCAATGGTAATTTCTTCATATGAAAATATTTGCTTCTCTAATTATTTTAGAGCAAACTTGTATGGAAGTTTTTTGTAGAGAAAAAAATTCTGTATCCATTTATGCCAGAATTTGTCATTTTACATTTCGGAAAAACGAAAATTTAAAGAAATAAGATTACCATTTTTAGACAAATCAGTGGTGCCTTGAAATTACTGAAGCATCTCAAAGCATCAACAAATTAGTTTGCTGTTTATTTGTTTGCATCTGTCAAATGTAACGGCAACCATGGCACTTATTGCACCTGATCTGCTTCCAGCATACCACCACTTCACAATTTGCACTGGTTTTTGAAAAAATTGATAATTCTAGTTTCTTTCATTATTAGGTTTTCTGACGTAAAATGACAAAAATATTGGCATAAATGGATGCAGAATTGTTTGTTCTACAAAAAACCTCTGGACAAGTTTGCTCTAAAATAATTAGGGAAGCAAATATTGTCATATGGAAAAATTACCATTGAAAACCCTATGGTGCGTAAAACATTTCTACACCCTGTATACGTGTTATAAATTAAATAGTAACATACAATAGTATTTAATTCATACTATAGTAATATAGTACATAACTGTATTAGCCCAACTAAAATACAAATTGAATCTTCAGGCGGTTTAACAAACAATATGATTGTTTTACAAATGTGAGGGTGAGAATAAGTATTAAAGGATCGGTATATTTTCAGATTATCTCGGAAAAGAAACCAACCGCTAATAAACATTCTGTAAATACATCTTAAGCAATAACATCATTAATCGTAAAAAGTTTAAACAGAAATACACGGTCCAGGGCACAAGCCGGTTGGTTCTTCGGGCGCATACACATCAGAATAGTCCAGCACAAGCGTTTCTTCGAGTACCATCGCAGCAGCCCACTGGTCAAGCAGCAACGATAAAGAGGATTCTGTCCCAGACCAGCAGCAGCCTCGCCTCAAGACGGCAACAGAGGCCAAAACTACCGGAAGTACCACTTCCAGAGATGTCGATAGTGGATAGAATGGATAAATAAATGACCCACGCCGGAAAACTAAAAGCTGCCCTACAGAAGCAAGTAGAAAAGTTATATATATTATGCGAACTTAATTACTTGGTTAACACTACTGTTTGCAGTAAAAACTGTTTCGGGCTTTTCACTCAGTAGCGATTGCTCATGTGCAGTTTGATTACATAGCGTACTAGAGGCGAGCCTTCCAAACCCATTTAAGTATATGATATATATGAGCTATTTTGTGAAAGATCTGTGATATTTTCTTTGCGTGTGATGTTTGTTACATAAATAAGTGTTTTCGAGAGTTTGTCCACTCCAGTAATTACGATTTGTTATTTATATCCTACTTGTTATTACCTCATTGGTATTATTATACGATATTTGTTAGAACTTAGGTTTCACTCCTTGTATTCTCATTGGCTACAATTGAGTCACTTCCTCGAGAAATTAGCAGGAAACGTGCCAACTGGAACCACTTGGGTCCTTTTAATTTATTTTCCACCTTTTCCAAATGGACACAGATGTTTTATCTTGTAAAACATAATTGAAACATATTTTTAAATTGTTTTATATGTTCCAGTTGTAAGCATAAGAATAAGAAACACACGAGTTTGTTATGAAAGATAATCTTAGTATCGATTTATTATTTATTTTATTGAATCATGTTTTATTTCAGCGTTTGATCGACAAAAAAGGAGTTTTAAAAAACTTCAAATGCCAGTTATGTTCGAGACAATGCAGAAAAATAATTAAGAAATGGTAGTTATCTGATCTTATTATCATACATTAATTGTAAATCGCAGGAAAAGTATTAAAGGAAGGGGCACATATAAAATTGGCCGAGGCTCTGGCTAGAGCGTCAGCTTCTACGTTACTCTCTATTTCACTATGGCCTGGTACCCATAGTAGTTTTACCCAGTTTGTTGTACCGAGTCTATTCAGTGTCTGGCAACATTCCAGAACCAACTTGGAGTTGATTCTGGGTGAACTCAATGCTCTTAGTGCTGCCTGACTGTCTGTGCAGATGTAAATATGCAGATTGGAATAACCTCTTTGAAGGTTCTCCTGAGCACAGGTTAGGATGGCAAATACCTCCGCCTGGAATACAGTGGCATGTTTTCCTAGGGCAACGGTGAGTTTGACCCTCGGCCTACAGCCGTAGATGCCAGCACCAGATCCCCCCGCCATCCTGGAGCCGTCTGTGTACCAAACAAGTCCCCTTGGAGTGAGAAGACGCTGTCGCTGACACCAATCGTTCCTATCAGGAATGAGTACCTGAAATGCTTTATGGAACATGTAAAGCGGAGCCATGAAGTCGCTCCTTGTGAGAAGTTCTGGGACCTTCTCAAAATGTTGGATGATCCCTGAGTGTCCCACTTGTTCCCCTGTCATGGCCCACATCTGGCCCTGGCTTAGTCTGTAGGCTGATTTCCTAGCCTCCGCCTCAATCACTAGGTGGAGGGGCGAAAGCCCCAGAAGCACCTCCAGAGCTGCCGTAGGAGCAGTGCGCATTGCTCCAGTTATGCCTAAACAAGCCAATCTCTGTAGTCTGTTGAGGCTGTTTCTGATTGTTGCCTTGCTGATTGCTGGCCACCAAACAAGGGCAGCATATGTTATTATTGGTCTTGTAACCACCGTGTATAGCCACTTGGTGACACGGCGCTTGAGACCCCAGCTGGTTCCAAAGGTCCGTCTACATCTCCACAGGGAAACAGTGGCCCTTTGAAATTGTCTCTCTACATGAGTCCTCCAGTTCAGCTTTGAATCCAGGATAACTCCAAGATATATGACCGAATCGGAGGGCTGGAGAGCTTTTCCGAAGATTGTGGGCTGTCTGAGACCCTCGATTCTCCTTCTTTTGGTGAAGATGACAAGTTCTGCCTTGGTAGGATTGATCCTGAGCCCTTGCCCTACACACCAGTTTTGTACAGTAATGAGGGCTTCTTGCATGATCCCACTTACTGTGCCAGCAAACTTTCCCATTGCTAATATTGCAAGGTCATCAGCGTAACCTAGCACAAAGATGCCTTTTGCAGAGAGTTCCCTTCAGTAGCCCGTCCACGACCAGACACCATAACATTGGAGACAAGACTCCTCCCTGAGGACAGCCCCTAGTGACCGTCGCTCTTATGGAGAGCTCGTCTGCTGAAACGATTACCTGTCGGCCCGACAGCATAGAACCGATCCATCTTATCAACGAGGGTTCGATCCCGTGCCTTTCGGCCGCTACACAGATAGAATCGAAGGAGGTATTATCAAACGCCCCTTCTATGTCTAGAAATGCACCGAGCGTAAGCTCTTTGTGGTGCAGGGTTTTCTCTATCTTTGTAAAACACCTGCACATTTTCGCGTTTGAATTTGTCGTCGCATTTTTGATTCACGTTTGCTCTGAAAACAGTGCAATATCTGGTTTAGTATTGATTTTTCGAAGCGTTCTTCTTTTTCAAGCAAGCGAAGCCCCTTGTAGCATTGTTTGCGGTCGCGCTTCCAGCTCTAGTAAGAGCGTTTCTTCTAATTCTATTCTTTGCGTATTCATTTCCGTTATTTATGCTGGACTGCTCTACGCTTCCACTCATCGAAATCGCTGCAAGGTGTGCTCCACATTAGGCCGAAGACACCGTTCGGTAAGAATGATTTTGCGAGCTTATTTCACTTTCTAATTTTTAAAATATTTAGGCCGTTTAGTTTGTACTGAAATGCGTTCAGTTTAGACTGAAATTCGTTTAGTTTGGGCTGAAATTTGTTTAGTTTGGGCTAGAAACCGCTTGTATTGGTTCACTTCACTAAGGCTTAAATTCAGCATCCCGGAGTTAACGTTTCCAGCTTCCCGAATTCGCGCTTGTACGTAGCCAAGAATATCCTTCCTTGTGGATGCTAGTTTATTTTGAGCGTCGACCTTGGAATCATGCAGTCGAGTTGGCCTTAATCTTTGTAGAAGAATGCAACGCATAGGGATTTCTCTGCCGATCACTGGAATTCATTTTTATTTAAACTGTAAGTACATGCTTTTATCAGCATCTATTTTTTATCGCATTATGCCGCAACTTACGTGGTCAGTTCTACTAAGATCTTAGCAAATCAAAGTGAGCGAGTTTAATCAATCTTTTTGGCTCAATTGTTATTAACGCTAAGTGCGGGAATGTAAATGTCAAAATTTCTGAAATAGCGTGTATATTATATTATCATTAACGCGATTGCACCGGCAATAGCCTGTATTTTTTATTTAAGCTATACTTAGCGAATTACGAAATGATACTTCGAGTTGAAGTTTTTTAAAATGTTGTTTTGTTTGTTTTTCCCCGATATACCTGTGCGTAGGTTGGGTGACCTTGATTTAATTATTTTAATATTAAATATTTTTCGGTTGTTACTGTTTTTATTTGTTGTTGTTCGCTTTACTACATTTAGATTGAAGTATGCAGCGAAGTTTACAAGGTAGGTGTTGATTATTTTGCTAGCTAGGTTTGTTTTATTTGTTGTGAATGCCGACATGGCGGCCAATTCTTTTATTAATCTAATGTTCAATTGTAAAAGCCCGAAGCATTTCTTAGCCTGATCCTTACACCACGCCATATTCTGCCAAGAGTTAAAAGAGCTAGCCGAGGCCTTGTCAACCCCTTCTTTTAAGGGTGGTGCAGTGTGGGGGGAAACTATGAAAAAACTAGAAGAAAGTTCAGTGTTATATTCCAAAGAACATGACCAAGTTGAAACACGTTTTGCAAAAGATGATTTTGTGTTAATAGTAATGAACGAATTTCTAGCTAAATGTTTATCCACATTAGGTAAGTTAAAAATGTGCATTGATACTCATAGGTTAAATAATTATTTACGGATATCAATTTTATACAATTATGGTAATTGATGAGTTCGGTTTTGGTATCCTTGGCACATTTTATCTTTTCAACAGATGTGATAGAACTTTGTTTCTATTGTATTTTTAGTGCATTTATATCAAATGATTATCCTGCGTTTTATGATGCTTGGAAATTGGTTATGACCGCTGCTAAAAAGAAACCGTTGTGCACTTGGTATTATACAAGGTGTGTATAAATTGGTGTTAAGGCTTCACATAGTGTTATTCGTTGAAAAGTTTTGAGACGAAAATGCATGCAAAAAGGTTGAATTGGTCTTTATGAGTCCTCCTGAGTGGTAGATAAAAGAAATGTTTTATTCGGGTAAAGTACCTTTTCTGTTTTAAATGCATCTAAATATCATTAAGAAAAAAAGACAAAGATAAAATTATGGTCCCATTCAAAATTTTAGAAATATGGCCTTGCTTTTATGAAACCGTAGATTTGATATTCTACCTATGTAAGAGGGCGATTTCTCTCATAAGTAGACATACGTATTTACCTAAAAAGAAGTAATCGGTGTACATACCATATGTAATTAGTGTTTAGCTTTACACAACAACAATACGTCTCGTTCGCTAATATTCACAGAGCATCTTATATACCGGCGGCTAAACTGCTAAACAACTTATTTACCAGCTGTTAGATCAGCTATTGTCCATAAAATGTATGGCTCCTTAAATGAGCGACGAACTTTTCTAAACAATAAATTAGAATTGTCCAGTAAAACCACAATTTAAAACAACATTTACGTTACAAGTATAGAAAGTGGAGCTTTTCAGTACGAGTGAGATGTTTCCGGAAGAGGCCGTTAGGCTGAGTCCGGAATTTCGAGACGAGTATGGAAAAGCCACTTTCATACGAGTTTCGTACAATATTTTTTCATACACTAGCATACAAAACGGAATACTAAATTTATCCTCGTATTTAGCAAATAAGTAGAGTAATGTAACGTAACGTAACGTTTTATATGTGTTGTAACTAAGGAAACGTACGGCAAACTGCTACTTTGCCGTACGAATACCGCAAAGTGCAACTTTCTGATTAATAAATTGTACGGCAAAGTAGCTCTTTCAATGCTAGTGTACGAAAAAAATTATTGTACGAATGAAATGTAAAAAACTGTCTGAGGTCATAAGATGACCCCACGTGGTGGTTTTAGTTTAAGGGTTAACCTCTCAATAAGCTACGGAACAACAGCTGCATATTACATTAAAAGATCGAAAACGAAATGTTTGGATTCGAGAACGAACAGGAATACAGGATGTCCTAAGAACAACTGCACAGTTGAATGTTGAAATGAAATCTGGCCGGTCACCTACCACGTCTAGAAAATTTTTAGAATGGATACCCAGAACTGAAAAAGAAATACTGGCAGATTAAAAACACGATGGAAAGACGATCTGAAGGGAATTATCAGTATCAGATACATGGAAAAAGCATAAAGCAGAGACCACTGACATAAGTTGAGTAAAGCGTACGACCAACAGTGGACCAATATGTTCTTGAGTATTCTTTGCTATTTTAAATAAAACGTTTTTTAGTCTTTCCCACAAATATTTATTGTATACTAAATTTAATGAGTTGGTCTTGGCGACATGTTTTAAAACCGACATACTTATTTCATCTTCAAGCCATATGGTTACATGGAAAGCTTCGACGTTAAAAGTACATGTGAAAAATTTATGTTATGAGATTGATAATAGGTAGAACACATTAAGTGGAGAATTACAGTTCAACACATAATAATTTAAACACCTGAATAAATAAGTTCAAATTCACGGCCGTTGTCCATAATGGTAGGTTCTTCCGGGTTATGCCGTGGTCATCGATTTAAACTTGATGTTTTGCTACTCATGCTCTCAGCTGCTTCAGAAGTTTTCTTTAGACAGCTGAAAGAGTGAGCAGCAAAACGTTTAAGTTTAAATCGACGACTACGGCATAACCCAGAAGAACCTACCATTATTCACACTGATTATGCCCATCTAAAATAAGCTGACTGTAGTTACAATAATGTTGTATTACTTAAAACTAACAATCGAATTTACAAGAAACTTGTTACAAAAAATATGCTGTTGCACTGGTTGGGTAGATTTTTCGCGCCCTTAAACATCTGATAGCATTCACCTGAGCTACAGGCCTTGGCAGAATCTCTTCTAAGGGTAACGTACCGTAAACGAATGGAAACAAATAAAACTCAATTGCACGAGCTTACAAAAAGTAAAATTCAGGAGATATAGTTTTTTTAGGTTAAAGTTCTGGTATTTGCCAGATGTCGTCCAAGGGACACCAACAGTTTGAATATTTAAGATATATCAAGCAGAGTAGTCTATTCGAATTTAAAAATACATAAAGATTTCAAACTTAAAATAATATAAGTTTACTCGGCAACTACTTCAGCATATTAATAAATGCAAGAATTTTAAGATAATGTAAATGAAGCATTATCACAAACAAAACGGACTTCATTATTATAACAGAGACTGCAACACTAAGATGGGAATAAAAGAAGAGTCAGAAGAAGTCTGTATTGTTTATGCAAACTGCAATAATTAAAATTTAATGCAATGATATTCTCGTATGATAACTCGGAATCAATCTGCACAAACTTCAAGACTTATAAAAACCTAAAGATAGCACACGCTAGTTTTGTACTGTAAAAATTAAATAAATTCAGGGTTCTATCTCAGGGTCTTTAAGTATTAACTTAACGGGGTCTAGCCAATAAGTGTAAGGCAAAATATTACTTAAAAGCTAAACAAGCTCATATAGGTACCTATTAAACAGACAAAAATTAAACTTTTAAAATTCCCGTCTGTGAAAATTCAGTAAATCGATACTAACCAAGGCATTGTTTGCTGAATTCACCAAAACTCAGATTAGCAGGCTTGGAACAGGATAAAACTTTGCTTTGCAGTCGCTTGGGTCATCTATCAGCTCCATGAAAAGTCTTAAATTTGCGATTGCTCAATATTTGCTTACTCTTGTTTAATTTGTTCTAGGTATACGTCGAATCACTTCGTTTCGTTAAATTGCCTCTGTCAGTCGATGTAAACGAAGATTTATTTGTGAGTGTCCCATTGCATTGAGGCAGTAACGCAAAGCTGCTATGTGGGAGAATTATAGCCAGTTTATTTAGTCAACCATGTGCATTTTTTAACTGGCAAATGTTACTCTCTTTGTTAATTGAAGCAACAAAAGTATGCAACTTATCTTAGGAAGACCAAATTACAACTGTCTTGGATTTCAGATCACAAGTTTAGCTGGACTGTTTTTTATCTAGCAATCTTTTCTCATTGGTCCAACGCAATGTTGCCTGACTGAATTTTACCAAAAAGAGACTAACAGCAAAATCAACGAGAAACTAAAAACTAATATTTACTACACGCTAATTTAATTGGCATTTAATTAAAAACTAGACGATATAACATTGCCGCAAAATTACGAACGTTTTGATATTTCACTTGACAGAAATTCGAGAAAGGTGTAATTCAATCATTTTCATTACACATTTACTAAATTATGCTATTGTTACATTAAGCACATTCTACTTCCTTGCTCAGTGTACAATTAAATTAAATGTTATGCCACTCCAATGTGATCTAGCTGCGAAAATTCAAATTGTAAACAATTCAGGAACATACAACTTTACTTTATACGCTAGATTTAGTGCTACAAACTAACCAGAAATTATGTTCTACTATTGATATTCCCAAGCAACAATATCTTTATGTACGATTTAATGAAGTGACAGGTAAGACACCTGCAGCCACTTTGTTCCTTTAGTAAATTCTCTTTGAAATCTTAATTATGCACATGCAACAAGGTGTTTATAGACACTTTAATTTCAGTTACCTACTTCAAGTACAAATTTACTTATACAGACCACTCAACATTGCCTAAATATATTGCAAGAGTTCTCGGAAAGCTAATCTATGGTCGGATATTTTTTATTTATATTTATTAAAGCAAAGACATTTACCTATGTCATACCTAATCCCCGCTATTACTACTTGTTAAGCACTAAAATACTACATCATTCAAAAAAATATAAAACAAAAAAATTATGCCAGTACATTGATAAATGATCAATTTAACACTATTTTCATTTTTGAAGATGAAAAAAAATTGTAAGGTTTGGCCTCTTTATGAATCTTCATATATTTAGCCAAATTAGTTCTCAATGTGACTTTGTAGCTACAAACAGAACAACTGTATGAATTTCCCCCTGTATGTTTCCTCCTACGCTCTACTAAAACACTCTTCTTTAACGATTTGTAGCGACTAGCAAGGCTATTATGGTTTTTTCCCTGTATGAATATTCATATGTCTAACTAAAGTATCTTTTAATGCTGTTTTGTAGTCACAAACAGAACAGCACTATGGTTTTCCCCTGCGTGAGTCCTCATATGCTTTACTAAATACTTCTTGAATGCTGCTTTGTAGTCACAAGTAGAACACCAATATGGTTTTTCCCCTGTATGAGTCCTCATATGCTGAACTAAACTATTCTGCTGTGCTGTTTTGAAGTCACAAATAGTACAGCAATATGGTTTTTCCCCTATATGAGTCCTCATATGCTTAACTAAATAATTCTTGCATGCTGCTTTGTAGTCACAAGTAGAACACCAATATGGTTTCTCTCCTGTATGAGTCCTCATATGCTTAACTAGATCATACATGAACGCTGCTTTGTACTCGCAAATGGAACAGCTATATGGTTTTTCTCCAGTATGAGTCCTCATATGTTCAGCTATGTTATTTCTTGCTGATTTGTAGTCACATTTGGAACAGCTGTATGGCTTTTCCCCTGTATGAGTCTTTATATGTCGAGCTAAATGACTTTTTGTTGACGTTTTATGCTCACAAACTGAACAGCTGTATGGTTTTTCACCTGTATGAGCCCTCATATGCTGAACTAAACTCTTCTTCTGTGCTGTTTTGTACTCACAAGTAGAACAACCATATGGTTTTTCTCCTGTATGCGTTCTCATATGCCGAACTAAATCAATCTTGAATGCTGCTTTGTACTCACAAGTAGAACACCAATATGGTCTTTCGCCTGTATGAGTCCTCATATGCTTAACTAAATCATTCTTGAATGCTGTTTTGTACTCACAAGTAAAACACAAATATGGTTTTTCTCCTGTATGAGTCCTCATATGGTTAACTAAATCACTCTTGAATGCTGCTTTGTAATCACAAATTGAACAGCTGTATAGTTTTTCCCCTGTATGAGTCCTCATATGCTTAAGTAAACGATTCTTGAATGCTGCTTTATACTCACAAATGGAACAACCATATGGTTTTTCTCCAGTATGAGTCCTCATATGTTCAGCTATGTTATTCCTTGCTGATTTGTAGTCACATTTGGAACAGCTGTATGGCTTTTCCCCTGTATGAGTCTTCATATGTTGAGCTAAAAGACTTTTTGTTGACGTTTTATACTCACAAACTGAACAGCTGTATGGTTTTTCTCCTGTATGAGTCTTCATATGCTGAACTAAACTATTCTTGAATAATGTTTTGTAATCACAAACAGCACAACTATGTGATTTTTTAATAGTATTAGAGGTTTTGGGTCTACTTAAGATATATTTTTTTACCGTTCCAACTGTAAACATACAGTAACTTTAATATGTAGATTATATAAATCTATATGGGCACCTGCACTTACCTTTGGTTGCTGTCTTATTCTCTTCTCTTATATTGATTTCTTCCTCCTTTATTTCTATCTCTGAATGAATACTGTTAATAATGTTTTCAATAACTTCTTGTTTGATTAGTAATTTATCAATATTTTCAGAATTATCCATGTTGCGAGTTTTGTTTTATGCAATTGTTGTAGAATTATAAAATTTACTATCCACAGTTTCCCGTTATGTCTTCCCGACAAGATGTTTAAGTTGTCCACTTGAAATCTGCGCTTTACCTTTAGTAACACTTGAAACTCCCACGTCTATAACAAAAATATGGTGATAATTGCTTTGAACTGAAATATTACACTAGACACAACAATCAAATCGTATTATACATTTATACATTCCCAATAATATTGTATTTACTTCAAACTCAGTGAATCTCTCAATCTCCTATTTGATGTTTAGTTTTTCATAATATTGTGTCTTGCACCGCCATTGTCTACTGGTTGTCATTTCAATGAATCTTGTCGATGTTTTAATAAATAAGTTGCGATTTACGTCACCATTAAGTGTAGTCATGGCCAGCTTCATTCATACCCGCTGAGCGTTAGCGGAAACAGATGAAGCTGGCTATGGTGTAGTGTAGTATTTTACTTACCGAACAACCATAACCTCAAATACGATATAGCAGCTGTCAGTTACAAATTAATTCTCTTACTTGTACTGTATTCACTTGCTGTATTGTAAATAACCACTCGATAGGGCCAATGGAATGTAATAACTACACGTTACCTACTAGTCAACTTTCTTTGTTCATTGTTCTTGATCGCACCACGAATGCCAACTTCTGGCAGGAAGTATCACAATTGACAGTATAGTTACTTTTTGTTTTTGGTATAAACGCGAAATAATCGGATATTGCCAGATTACTGCTTGATGAAACATTGTTAATTAATACTTTAATAGTAATTTACGATACAAGTGCGTAAAGCTACTCTTTAGGCACGAGTGGGGTAGAGTTAAAACGCGAATGAGGGAGCGTTTTAAACCCCGCGAGTGACTAAAGATGCTTTACGCATGTGTATCGTACAATATATTATCTACGATAGAATCTAGAAAACACGGTAAATATAATTTTTTTTTAATGTAAATTGGGATTACCAGCAACCGGTCGTAAATTTGCGTGTTTTAAAAATTTTAAAACACGTTGCTACTGACAACGTGCCTAATGAAATCTTTTAATCACGTTACTACTGACGACGTAAACTAATGAAAACATGTTATTAAACAGTCGTTTTACAAACTTAAAACTGCCAACTAAAAGGCAATTTTACACACTGTCGTAGATAAAATAATAAAATGCTCGGTTTGTACTACATACATTTCATATTTATATTTTACGAAATAAGCTAATATTTACTAATTTAAATTAGATAAAATTCCTTTGATGTTAGCGTCAGTCCCCTCAAAAATCTTTCGTGATACCTATTAATGGTATACTAAATTGTCCTGGGAGTATAATAGCTATTTATATATCAGTGATACATGTATTTCGGTATGGTCTTAAAATGGAAAAGCATTTTAAATGAAATATCATTAACATGCAGTTTAATTATAACGCAATTAAAAAGGAAATTAGGTTAATTAACTCCGTTTTATCATCAGAAAATTTTATAGTATGAGCAAAAAGTAACTCCATCAAAGATACCTTTGGAATTTTGAAGCCATGTGTATTATAACACCAGAAAATTAGAAGCTGTCATTTGGCATTTGTTATTATATGTAATATTTTTTTTGTCAGTAACTTCTGAATAATTTATTTTCATATTTTATCAACGGGTATTTGTGCTCAGCAATGGGTTTTTGTATATTTCTACTTATTAGAAAACCGCTACCTTGATGTTGCTTCGTGACCTTTATAGTAAATTTTCAATTCCAGTCTTCTCTTTTTCCTCTAACTTCTAATATACCTACCCTGTCAATGTTTTTTTATATTAGCTATTTCTTCTTCCCGTTCTGTGATCCGATGTTTTAATGCTAGTGATTGTTGTTCTGTCTATTAATCGGTCTACTGGCCTCCTCCCCAACCCCTAGAGTCCGTGAAGCAGAATTCCAGTGTGTTAATATGGGATTTTGGTCCATTATTGAACCTACTCTCTTAGAGTAATTTATTTTCGTAGATCGATACTTCCATATTTGATTTATAATAGGAGGGGTTTTGCCACTTTGTGTACCACGTTTGCCAGACGTGTTGGTATGCAGAAATTAGTCCACCTAACTGGGACTATTAGTGCTACCGTTGATTTCTCATACTCGTAGGTTCATCCGTTGGTATAGTGAGAGTGTTGATAGTGCCCAGTATGTTGGGCCAAATTTTTTACTAAACTTACCTTTCGTCTGTCGTTAACTTGTCGACTTATTTATTCTACTTGAATTCAATGAGGTACTTTGAAAAGGTTTGACGTTACCAGTTGCTCCGCTTAAAATACTGAAAACTGACATGGCTCCATACAGTCAGTAAAGAAATATTACTTGCAAGAACAATTCGAAAGGATGGCATAATTGCTTTTCAAAGTAAACTTCAAAACACTGAACGACCTACACTAACGAACGTTCCGAATGAGTAAAGATACTGATAATCGAAACAGTAGAAAAGCTATTTTAACGCATAATGATCTATAATAATGACAAAATTAGACCCCTCGATATGTGTGCAACGTTTCTCTATCGCATAGAGTGCAGCCAAGCATTCGTGTTCTGTAGTAAGCTAAACTTTCGTTCGGTGGGAGTAAGAGAACCACTAATATAACAGACTACTTTTTCTCCTTTGAGATAGGTCTGAGTTAAGACGGCCCAAGTCATAACCAGAAGCATCGGTCTGAATGGTAAAAAATCGATCAAAGTCAGAACAGGTAAGTATGAGTGCTAGGACCAGACGCTCTTTAATAGTGCTGAATGTTACTTCTCACTCTTCAGTCCTAGAGAATTTATTATTCTCAAGCAATAACCGTGTACTAGGTGCTACAGTGGTAGAAACATTTGACATAAAACGAAGGTACCATAACGCCATTACCATCTTCTTGGGGTCCATCAATAGTCTTTTGGAATTAACTACATAACCCAAATAACGTTGTTCGACTTTACAAAACAAACATTAATCTCGACGTAAGGTCAAATCAGCTTTAGTGATACGAGAGATCGCCTCTCTGAGAACTTGTAGATGTTTGTATAGTTTTTCTATGAAAATACTGAAATAAATATTTTGATAATTAGCTATGAAATTTTAGGAGGCATGTATATTATTAAATCAGAAAATCAAAATATTATAACCTGACAAGACTCTAATGACAAATAGAACCCAACATTAAATATTTGATGTGTTATTTTGCGTTTGTAATTATAAACATTTTTATTATTAAAAACAGAATAAATACAAAACATACCAGAAAAATACTACAATGGCACTTGGCAGTATATAATATTTATATAACATATAATTAAATAAAATTAATGCATAGTAAAACAGTAACAAACACTTCAGAAAAATGAAATTATATTAAAAATAGGTTAGTCGTGACTGTATTCCGCAAAGTCTGAAGTATCGCGTTCGTCGGTGGTAGTCTTAATACCGTATGTCCATGTCTTTGAGCAAAATTATCTATTTTGAATACCGTTTTTCAGAAATTGTTTTTAAACAATAATTTTGTAGATTTTGCTGGCACACAAATTCCATAATTTCACATTTTTTACTATTTGAATTTGGAATCTTATTGTGACGGCTGTGATATGAAGCATTATTTATAACTATTACTGAATTTGTTGGTAATTTTGGTATTAATGTATTTTTAAACCAGCTTTCAAACAATTCTGAATTCATATCGCAGTGGTAATCTGCAGAACTATTTTTAATATTTTTGTCACAAGAAACCGGAGTATCCAAACAACATTTTTTTGATGAATCCACCCATCGTCTCTGTGTAATATCATGGGTATCGTACCAGGTTTCGTCTAAATAAAAAATCTCTTTCCCTTCTGATCTAAATTTTCTTAGAGAAGTAATAAATTTGATTCTGTGAGTAGTAAGTCTAAGAGATTCCATTATCTTGAGGCTTTTATTGATTTTTTTATAAGTAAAACCCATATCCTTAAGAACAGATCGTAAAGTATCACTTTTATATAAAAAATCAATGCCGTAATCTACTAATTTTGTTTGAATCTGGTTTAGAGTGGGTCCTTTTTTATTTTCGTACATCCTGTAAATCACATCCGTGACGGCAAATTTTTCCGTGTCAGTTAATTTACTAACATTTCTTTGCTGTTCAACTTTTCGTTTAAACCTTTGTTTGGAAACTATATTAGCAACAGTAGATATAGGAACTTTTGTTAGTTCTGCAGTTAACGTTAAAGTATTCTTACATTTTTTATCTAAAAGAGAATCATACACATTTTTCACTATTAACTTTGCATCTTCAAAAGATGAATTCGTTTTGCTGACAAATTTAAATCTTCTTCCATGTGTAACAGAATTTGTTAATGATTATTATCTTCATCAGTGTTGTTATAGACTCTTAACCAAATTAATTTTAGTATCGTTAAGAGCTTTATTACAGCACTGAGTGCGGTAATGGATATTACCGCACTCAGTGCGGTAATTGATAGATATTACCGTACTCAGTGCGGTAATGAATATTACATACATTGAACCAGAATTTATTGATGAAGATAAAATATTGAACAATACACGATGGTTTATGGCACTTAACGAGACTCGTTTGATTGAGGCAAAACTCGGCTCACCGCCTCTTTTTTGGCAATCAAACTCGTGTCGTTAAGATGCTCATAATCAAACTTGTATCGTTAATATCCATAATTTAATAAATTTCACTGACATTAGTGTCTTGTCATGTTATAATATTTTCGTTTTCTAATTTAATAATACACATGCCTCCTAAAATTTCATAGCTAACTATCAAAATATTTATTTCACTATTTTCATAGGGGAACTATACAAATAATAACGTCGTCCAAATACTTAAAGACGTAAGGTGCTAAATTAGCGCCGATAACCCTATCATTAAGGCGTTTCTAGAATACGGGGGCCGTATGCACACTATTTGGTACTGTAAAAGTGATGTAGGTATTCTCTACTCTACTCAGCGACGGGAATCTGATGGTAAGCGAACTTCACATCCGAGGTTGTCTCTAAGTTTATCCAAAATATGGTTAACATACGGAAGAGGGCGTGCATCAACTTGATTGAATTTGTGATAGTTAATGCAGAAACGATACCGTAGAACGGGGATATATGAACCACCGCGGGTTATATGAAACATTGGCGCCTTTTTTAAAACTTTCTGCCGTACTTTCGTAAGTTGGCAACACAACCTGTACAGAAAAATTTGACAGGTACCTTAAGAGCAACGTGTTGTGTTTTAGGAATCGTTGGAGGGTGTATCTATAAGCCGTTCACGATCTTTTTGGGTCAGGTGAGGCTATGACCATCTAGTAATTTTGTTGGCAGTACCTCTGTGGCAACTAAACTCCCTCATGGAAATTGACACTTTTTGTGTTAGGTTAGGTTGTTTTCAGTTTAAGGTTATATTTTCTGAATAGGTACATTGTTGTCGGATATTCTCTAGTCTCCACATCAACTCGCGTTCTTTTAAATTTGGTCTGTCCTTTTTAAATTGCAAGTAGCATAGTTTAATGGAAATTTTTTGTTGTAACAAAATTATTTTGGGCATTTTTACTTTTCCTTTGACGAAAATTTAAATTATTTTTACACATTTGATAAATCATTTATGTTCTTACGAATATTAAAATAATAAATCTGGCAATGTGGTGACAAGAAAAGGTCGAACAGACACTGACAGAAAAAAAAGTTGCATCCGCTACATCATCGAATCAGTTTGTCCAACATGAAAAGACAAAATCATAGCAAACTCTGTCCCAAAAAGGTCGTGAACGGCTTATATGTAAGTATTTTTCTTATAACAGTTACTATGGTAAAAACATTTTTGCTTTTTAAAGAAGTGGAACACATAATCATCTCGCTGATGCTGCGCATGTAGAAAAAATGCAAGTGATGACCACCATACGCGATGACGCCAGAAGAACTCGAGATGCACCACATTACATAATATCAAATGTTGTATCAAATGGAGTCAGCCAGGCAGCAGCAAGTAGGCTTGGGAAGGTAAGCACCATGAAAAGAACAATACGCAAAATACGAACCAGGGATGAGGTTGCCCCAGCATTGCCTATTCGGCGCAGCGACATTGTTTTTCCCCAAGAATATAAAATAACAAAAAACGGGGAAGACTTTTTGATGTTCGATTCAGGACTTGATGAAGACCGGATATTGATGTTTTGTACGAGGAGAAATCTCCAACTTCTAGCTCAGGCTGACCACTGGTACGCAGATGGTACGTTCAAAACTGTACCGCACCTGTTCTGTCAGCTTTATACACTACATGGGTTAAAAAGTAATGTAGCTATTCCTCTAATCTACGCTTTGCTACCGGACAAAACCAGAGTTACCTACGTTCGATTACTCCAGAAAATAAAAGAGCTTCTCCCAGGAGTTACACCAGCATCAATTATGACTGATTTTGAAACTGGAATGATAAGCGCTATTACTGAAGAATTCCCTCAGTCCAGACATCGGGGGTGTTTTTTCCATTTTTCCCAATGCATAAACCGTAAGATTCAATCCGAAGGCCTTAAACAGAGGTATGAAACAGATGCAGATTTTGCTCTGAAAATGCGGTTATTAGCCGCAATAGCATTTGTTCCTACAGCAGACGTGGTTCGTGCATTTGAAATGCTTTGTGACGAAAACATTTTACCCCCAGAAGCACAACCGGTAATGGACTATTTCGAAGACACCTGGGTTGGGCGTCCACAAAGAGTTCGCCGCCGTCCACCACTTTTTTCGCACGACATGTGGAACTGTGTAGAAGGAGTACGTCTAGGCTTGCCCAAAACGAACAATGCTATAGAAGGCTGGCATCGAGGCTTTGAGCAGCAAATTTCCTCTGAGCACCCCAATATTTGGAAGTTTGTTGAAGCCATCCAGAGGGAGCAAAGTTTACACGAACTCCAAGTTGAGCAATATGTTGCAGGAATCGAACCCCCGCCTGCCCGCAAGAAGTACAGGGACTGTGCCGAAAGGATATTAAGAATTGTTGAAGAGTACAATATTGTAAATTTGAATGAATTCTTACGCGGTATAGCCCACAATTTGGGATATTGATATTGATTGAACAAACTTCATAAAAACAAAAAAACAAAAAAAACTATAAAAACAAAAAAACAAAAAAAACTATAAAAACAAAAAAACAAAAAAAAACTATAAAAACAAAAAAAAACTTTTAAACACGCCAGCATTGGCTGTAAGTCCTAAGCCTTGATAAAGTGTGAAGGGAAGTTTACACCAATATATGTTAGAAGGATATTCTTTACAAAAGTACCAAAATAATATATAACATATCTAAAATTTTAGGTATATTTATATAATATAAGGGATTTTAGGTGAACTGTTCTTTCGGTGAATTGTTCTTTCGGTAAATTGTTTTTCGGTGAACTGTTTTCGGTAAATTGTTTTCGGTGAACTGTTTTCGGTGAATTGCCCGGAACCCGAGGAAAACGTCGACGATAACTTCTCCTCCGGCCGCAACTCGCACTACCACTTCACAGTATCCCCGAGATTCACAACGCTAGCCCGGTGTCGTAAGGCGAAAAACATAACATATTCGAAATAACCTATATTTGCAGCTACACGCAGTTTTCAACGTCGGACGTGACATTCGAGCGCGAAGGTTGGCTCCACTGCAAATTACTTTGGGCAAATCGTCTCCCCGGCCAGTGGCGTTCCGTCGATTCCTGCAGAAGGCGGCCAATCGGACCTTCCACACACAGATGCAAAACGGGTTGCCGGCGCGTAAGGAACTGGCAACTGGGTGCCCATCATAATTAATTAAATACATTGTAAAATACATTTTATTTGATTTCTTAAGAGCAATACCTATGTTTGTAAATAGTGAATCTTATAATTAAACTGTCTAAAGTTATCCTAGTGTTTGCTTGCTAATATCCAAGTGTATATCTGGCTGAACCAAATTGTCTCCGACTGATAAGCTACCCGATGGTGATTTATTAAATTCATTAGCCCTAATTAGCAGAGGGCTAGTACCGTTTCATGGCGCCCGAGCAGGCAACCTGAGCTCAGATATACATAGAGATTAGCAAGCACCCGCCGGAAGCTCCAGAACTAGAATTTGGTATCCGATACCTGAAAAATGTTCGATTAAAATTTTGTAATATGAATAACTTACAAAACCTGTTACAGCATAGCCGTCCAGCGAAATCTTCCGGAACCCAGTCAGAACCAGTGATGTCCAGTATAGCATTCCTAGATCCCTGTCCAAGTCCTTTCCTGTATCTAGATAAGATCTTTCCGAAATCCCGTGTAGTCCAGATAAGGTCTTTCCGAAATCCAGTCTAGTCCGTAAATCATCTTGCAACCCTCAGGGACCAGTTTGCCTACTGGTTCGGGCTTAGCGACCCCGAGGCACCCTAGCGAAGAAGGCGAAGAAGGCGAAGATGGCAAAAGAATGCCAGGCCATGGCCGGAATGCCAAAAGGTGGCCGAAGACAGGACAATCCAGGTGTCCGCCCGTGGAAGATGGTCGAAGACAGGACAATCCAGATGTCCATGTGTGGAAGTCTTCGTGTGCCAGTTCCGCCGTTGTATCCAAAATTTTTCAGTCCCAGAGCCGCAGGTATCCGCATATAAGTGCCCGGTGAATCTAAAAAAGTGAGATATGTAAGTTTGTGTGAATGCCGCCGTAGTCAGTGTGAAAGCTTACCCTGAAATCCTTTTGAAGCGTGCTGCCTGTCACCGTGAACCCGGATGTTGACAGGAGATAGTAGACTATAAGTCGAAGCTTGGAGGTGAAACTGCGTTTTCAGTGACAGAATCCTGAGTCCAGTATGCCGTTTTCTGGAAAGTGTACGCTGGTTCCCGCAGCCTCTGCAATTCCCTCTAGTGAGATTGTTTTGTGAAAAAGGTTATCCTGCAACCTGAATCCTTTCGCATACTTAGAATCTCCCAGTATGAATGTAGGTCGATACCGCGACCGATGCATTTATTCAGAGATGAATTCGCTCCAGAGAACCCTGCTAGTGTGATTACGTTGATACCGCAACTGTGTCCACTTCGTGAGTTTGAAACCCTTCGCTGAATCCAGATAAGCGATAGAGTGTGTTCCAGATGAATGCATTTGTGACAGTGCGATTCCAGAATGAATGCAACTGTGTATCCGCTCCATGAGTATGAGGCTCTTCGCTTAATCCAGATAAGCGTTAGAGAGTATCCCAGATGAGTGCACCTGTAACAGAGCGATCGATTTTAAAATGCGATTGATTTTAAAGTGTGATTGATGATATTGAAGTTTCTCCTTTTGAAGCGTACTCATAGCTACCGTAGACCCGGATTATAGCTGGAGATTGTAGATTTATCGAAGCTTGAAGGAGAGAATGTGGAAAGGAAGTCGTTGTTTCTCTGTACCAGTGCCTGTAAGTTTAATCCTGTGCACCTGGTTCCTGGATATTGTACGCCGGTCTCCGCGGCCTATGCAATTTATCCCCAGTTGAAAAGTTGTGTGAAAGTGAATTGCCCTGAAACCTGAATACTTTCACATCACTAAATATTCCCAGTATGTATACTGAAAGACATGAATGTTTTCTGTGTCGAGATCTCCAGGTATCTTCAAGACGTCTTCTCCGCCGGTTGTCCTTCATTTTCCCGAGAGGAGGATCATGTGTAACGATTCGCCCAGTAGAAACGCGTTTTTGTGAATTAAAATCAATTCGCGCGTTCCAGCCTAGCGATTTCTACGTTACAAGTTTGAATTTTTCGCACGCGCGGCCGGCTACGTCATCAAGAGATCCTACTCCACGTATTGCGCTGCTCCCCCACTTAGAATGCCCGAGGTGGTTGCTTGATGCACGAAGCACGAAGAGGAACTATAAAAGCCGCTTCTCGTCCGTTCCAAGGGGCAGACTTCATTCATACATTCATTCGCATTCATTCCAGCATCCTTCCAGCCCCAAATCATCCCTTTCCTGTTCCTGTCCGACCGTTTAGAGAGAAATTTTCCCGTCCTGTCATTAGTATTTTCCCTTAGCTACGATCGAACCCGAAGCCTCCAGTCTTGGAGACCGTGTTCCTAGCTAATGTTTAATTGAACTCGTTCCCCGAATAAACAGCTTTAAGAGACGATGCCCACGAATGGGAAACCGTTTCGCTGTTTAATCTAACACTTGTGAATATCCTGAACTAATAAATTTTGAAACTTCTCCTGGAGGACGCTTGTAAATAATTATACCAAAATTTCCTGGAAGACGTATTCGAAACGAGGGTTAAACAACCAGGCCGTTTCATATGTCAATTTGGTATCACTAAATAAATCCACCGTCTAACATAACATTTGCCCGGCCTTGAAGGCCTCTGTAAGATTGCACTTAATTTCTGTTTGACTACAGGTTTGTACTCACCGTTTCAAACATCTTCCTATCGTAATACCGGAGAGCGACAGCGCCGCAACGATCTTAACCTATCTTGGGCCGAAGACACGAAGCAGTCCCCCAGGTGGAAAACGTCGACGATAACTTCTTCTCCGGCCGCAACTCGCACTACCACTTCACAGTATCCCCGAGATTCACAACGCTAGCCCGGTGTCGTAAGGCGAAAAACATAACATATTCGAAATAACCTATATTTGCAGCTACACGCGGTTTTCAACGTCGGACGTGACATTCGAGCGCGAAGGTTGGCTCCACTGCAAATTACTTTGGGCAAATCGTCTCCCCGGCCAGTGGCGTCCCGTCGATTCCTGCAGAAGGCGGCCAATCGGACCTTCCACACACAGATGCAAAACGGGTTGCCGGCGCGTAAGGAACTGGCAACTGGGTGTCCATCATAATTAATTAAATACATTGTTAAATACATTTTATTTGATTTCTTAAGAGCAATACCTATGTTTGTAAATAGTGAACCTTATAATTAAACTGTCTAAAGCTATCCTAGTGTTTGCTTGCTAATATCCAAGTGTATATCTGGCTGAACCAAATTGTCTCCGACTGATAAGCTACCCGATGGTGATTTATTAAATTCATTAGCCCTAATTAGCAGAGGGCTAGTACCGTTTCAAAATGAAACAGCTTTATTTGCACTGTATCGAAGTAACAAAAAATTGTTATAAAGTAAAGATTATGTGTAATAAACAAAAAAACAAACAATTCTGTAACAAAAATAAAACACAACCTTTTAAAGTAACAAAAAACTTAGAATTATATTTTTACTTCCTTTTACTACTATAAAGGAAGTATTGGATTCACCCCAAAAATTCGAAATTGAGTTTTCAACAGATCTTCACGTTTTAGAGTCCCCTGATCCCAAAAAACATATTTTTTTTCATTGGTCTGTCTGTCTGTCTGTCTGTGTGTCTGTGTGTCTGTCTGTGAACAGAATATCTCAAAAACGAAAAGAGGTATGGCATTGAAACTTCATATATAAGTTTTGTGTACTATGTAGATGAGATAGCAAGCTTTTGAAGAAAATCGCATAACCGGAAGTAGGTGTTTACTCTTGTGATTTTTCAGTTTTTTTCGATTTTTTCAAAAACGGCTCTAACGATTTTTTTTAAATTTTACATTTTTCTTACATTTTTAATGTGTATTGATGTGAGATAGGTGATTTTCCAGTTGAATACTTCTAAAGTGGGTTTCTTTTGTTTTTTTTTCTATTTTTTTTATTAACTCCTATTTTAAATAAAACACCCGGTATATTATTACATTTTTGAATTCACCTTAAAATTCTAGAGAAAATTTGTCTCTTCAACTAACACTCGATTTTGTACCGTTTTTGTAGAATTTGTACTTTTTGAAAATTTTTAACAAATGGTTAAAAATTAAAAATGAAATTTTTGACTAATTATAAGATCACTGTAAAAGGAAGTTGTGTGAGTGTATCATACCAGATTTTTTTATTTTGTACTTAATTACAACAAAAGTAAAATAGTATCAAAATTACAGAACGTTACTTGGGAAGTCATAAATGCCCCTATGCTCTTTTGGCATACAAAGTTTATATTTTATTTGATTTATTTTAACATTTGAGATATCCTCAACAGCCGGAAATACAAAATTATTTTTTTTGCCTTTGTACATTCTTAAAGTGCTAATTTCTATATCAACCTTTTTAATTTTCTGTATTTTAGCTAGAAAGTCCTTAGTGCATTCCTCTTTAGTGCCTTTATTATAAACAAAGGAAGCTACAATAATAGTAAATTATGTTATTAGGAGTAAAAGTGATACTTTATGTGGCGAAGCTGAAGTTTATTTAGCCGAACGTTAGTGAGGCAAATAATTCAGCTAAGCCACATAAAGTCACTTTTACTCCGAATAACATATACTATTTTATCCGCAAACGTATTCAGGTAAATTTCGCGTGACAGGCGAGCACTGTACCCCTGCGCCAACCTCTGTTGTTCAAATAACGCGCTACTGTAATGATATATGAATAAACTGAATCACCCGAGCTAATAGCACACGGCCACAGCAGCTGTAACACCATAACCGACGGCGACAGATGCCCGATCCGCTGCTTAAAGGTTTATTTAAATTAAAACTTTTTCGTACTTTTTTGAAAATAAAAACCGGTATACGATCTAAGTCTAAAAATTTTAAGCCATCATACAATTTAATCGGTCCAGTATCTTCGGAGGAGATAGCGAACAAACATAGAAAGAAAGAAAGAGAGCAACGATTTTGTGTGCTTAGGCAGATAAAGTACGCAAAAGTCGCTATTTTATCTGCTTAGGCAGATAAAGTGACACTTTTACCTTGTCAATAAAGACACATAAGTTGTCACTTTTGTGACGTTTGCGGATAAAATCGTTTTCACTAATATCACTGGCTGACTTGACTTCAGTCTTGGTTTCATCTTCAGTCTCATCAATGTCTTGATCAGATTCCATATTTGAGTCGTTTTCTTGATCGGAGTCAGTCTCCCTTAGATTTGTAGATCCAGGTTCATCCATACTACTTCCAGCTTCAACCATTAAATCGGCCACAGAAACTGATTTTCCTGCTGGGACATTAATTTTAGTCCTTCTTTTGGGAGCATTTCTCTCATGCACTTCTGTAAGACTTGTCACAACAGTGTTAAATGACTGTATAATATGATCATTGTGCTCCATTAAAGGAACTTCTCTGGGTTTAATCTTGCTAAGAACTTTTTCAGGGTTTAAAGGAAATATTCCAGTAGCTTCAAAACCAGAAAGGATATTTTTCTTAATAGACTCGCTTACTCTATCCAACATTTTTTTTTAATAAACTGGGAAATGTTTGTTTTGGAACAACCCCTTTATGGTGCATTTTCCATTCTGTTAATATTTTTCGCAATGAAATTTTTATTGGACGAAATACAGCGACATCCAGAGGTTGACATATATGTGTGCTGTTCTTTGGTAAAAAGACAAATGCAATATTATTTTCTTCGCAAGCTTTTATAACTCTATATGACAAATGACTCCCCAAATTATCACCAATTATGATTTTTTTACCAGCTCTACTGCGCAAATGCGGTAAAGCCAACTGAAAGAACCAATCCTCATATGTGTCTGAGTCAAACAATCCAGATGCTGTTCTATTATACCGAGCTCCTTCGGGGCCACCTAACACCCAATCTGGATATACATATTTTGCTTTAAATACTATGTAAGGAGGAAGAATACTTCCATCGGCCAATGCAGCAAACATAACAGACGTGGAGCTCTTCAAAGAATCCATGATTCTACTTGCATGTTTTGTTCCACGACGAACCAAAACTTTTTCATTTCCTGGATCATCGGTTATGTTTGTTTCATCGTAGTTCATAATATTCTCACATGGAACTGTATCGATGGTTTGCTGCAAATGTTCGAAATAGTCTTTTATTATGTCAGGGTTAAGTTCGGCACGGCACCTTTTAATATTTTGAGAATTTCTTTTTGAAATTTCTGGATTCCTCAAGAGAAAATATTCACACCAGTCCTTTCCTGGTCTATTTTCTGTAAATGCTCGAACTATGGTTCCTCTGCTGTTTAAATACTGTTGAACGAAATCTTGTAAGACGCCTTGAGTAAATGGAATACGAAATTCAGAAGCCGTTAAAATAGCATTTGCTATGAGTTTTTCCTCAACACTACTTATGGCAGGGGTTAAACGATCGCCGTGTAAGCCACGATATTTTTTATATAACGTTGCTTTTGGGACACCATGCCGACCAGCAGCTTGCTGAAAGGACATGTTGTCGTTTAGAACGCTGGCCAAGGCATCTTCCATTTTTTGTTTGTCATAATTTCGACGATATGGTGTTCCCAACTTATGAATGTGTTTGCGTGGCATTGTTTCATATAACCCTAAAAAATGCGATTTTTTAGTTTTTTCAGTTTATCTGCTTTTTAAATAAAAATGTTCCCTATATTTTTGTGTATATTTCTTAATGAGGTTATGTACAAATATTAATTCCATTACAGTACTCAACCATCATAACTAGTATCTGAGCTACACGGAGGTTTTTTAGGTAGTTTATTTAATAACACTGTCATCCAGTGTTATCATGCGTGCAGCACACTTAACTTTGTGGTAACTTTCACACTTCCAATCAACTTTTCTATCCGTATAGAAGAAGTGACCTTCGTCAAACAACAAACGTTTGCCTTTTTCACTGGTTATGTATTCGAGAGCCATTTCGAACTTCACTCTAGCAACATTTTCTATAAACTAAACTCAATTAGGGAAATACTTATTTATTTATTTATTAGTAATACAACTTAATGACAATAATCTACTTTCTAATAAAAAGTAAATGTGAAGCAATTAGGGAAATATGTTTGGAATCCTCTTTTAGTGATTTAAACTTTCAGTAATACAACTTAATCTACTTTTATAATATAAAGTAATACGAGTTAATGATAATTACTAATGGCCCCCATTAACTTGAACGATTAGTTTTTAACGACCTTATAAGGTTTCTAAATTTTTGTGTGTCGAAAACATATCAAGAATTGTTGGAGACTACAATAACGACAACATACCTTAGAAAAATGGATTTTAGGTGAATTGTTCTTTCGGTGAATTGTTCCTTCGGTAAATTGTTTTTCGGTGAACTGTTTTCGGTAAAATGTTTTCGGTAAACTGTTTTCGGTGAATTGCCCTAGATCCCTACCGTTTTCCTCCTGGGGGACTGCTTCGTGTCTTCGGCCCAAGATAGGTTAAGATCGTTGCGGCGCTGTCGCTCTCCGGTATTACGATAGGAAGATGTTTGAAACGGTGAGTACAAACCTGTAGTCAAACAGAAATTAAGTGCAATCTTACAGAGGCCTTCAAGGCCGGGCAAATGTTATGTTAGACGGTGGATTTATTTAGTGATACCAAATTGACATATGAAACGGCCTGGTTGTTTAACCCTCGTTTCGAATACGTCTTCCAGGAAATTTTGGTATAATTATTTACAAGCGTCCTCCAGGAGAAGTTTCAAAATTTATTAGTTCAGGATATTCACAAGTGTTAGATTAAACAGCGAAACGGTTTCCCATTCGTGGGCATCGTCTCTTAAAGCTGTTTATTCGGGGAACGAGTTTAATTAAACATTAGCTAGGAACACGGTCTCCAAGACTGGAGGCTTCGGGTTCGATCGTAGCTAAGGGAAAATACTAATGACAGGACGGGAAAAATTCTCTCTAAGCGGTCGGACAGGAACAGGAAAGGGATGATTTGGGGCTGGAAGGATGCTGGAATGAATGCGAATGAATGTATGAATGAAGTCTGCCCCTTGGAACGGACGAGAAGCGGCTTTTATAGTTCCTCTTCGTGCTTCGTGCATCAAGCAACCACCTCGGGCATTCTAAGTGGGGGAGCAGCGCAATACGTGGAGTAGGATCTCTTGATGACGTAGCCGGCCGCGCGTGCGAAAAATTCAAACTTGTAACGTAGAAATCGCTAGGCTGGAACGCGCGAATTGATTTTAATTCACAAAAACGCGTTTCTACTGGGCGAATCGTTACAATTTTATATTCCTAGTATCTTTATTTATACGTGTTTATTTGGTTGAAACATGTTGGATGGCAGTCGTTTTTTTTAATTTTAGAAAAAAAGGTTTCATAAAGGTAATACTATAAGCCTATTTGAAACAAACCATTTAACGTACATGATTTCTATTAAAGCCTTTAGTCGTTTCATGTATCCCCATTTGTCGGGTTATATGAAATGATGGTTTTCTATAAAAAAAAATTTGATCGAATTTTTTTATTAGTCTATTTTTTATGAAAATCTATTTATCGTAGTAAAGACTTCCTGTTTCCAAATTTGCGTGCTGGTAACTTATGTATTAAACGTGAAATGACAGAAAATGTAAAAAAATCGTTTCATATATCCCCGTTCTACGGTACGATTCAACTTTCTTTTTGACCTAATATCAAGAGTCGTAAGATAGTGGGCATCGCGAAGTTTACCAAAAGTGCTTGACAGATACGGGATAGGGTATGAATCAAGCTGGCTTACCTTATTGAGGCGACGGAAATTGATACAGAACCGATACCGATAACTAGTTAGCGTCTTAAATTTTTGTTAGTGCTATGGATGATGACCACGCAGATGTCGAAGGTGCAACTACCCCTGTGTTTAATATTTCATTGAATTCAATGTTCACATGTTCCTGAAGCGCGGTCGAAATGGGGTAATATCATTATTTAATAGGAGGATCATTGGTTTTGATTTCATGCTCTACTAAGTCAGTCCATTAGATTTCGCTTCCGATCAAACCAAAGTTTTATTAACCACGCAATACGAGTAGAGTTCAGCTTATTCATCACTATAAGATGTTCAGTTGATTTGATCGATGAAATATGTCCTCCATTGTGGGTACCGATAAACGTCCATTCCCTTTGACAAAGGTTCGGGACTATAGCAACTTTCCTCAAAAAATCAGTGCCTAATATGTATGAGAGCACGAGGCAAAGCTGGTATAACAAGAACGTCAAATACATCCGGCGCGGCGTGTACTTAATCTCTGTACGTCATTATCGAAATAAATGTAATTACAACTGTTGACTTATGTAATTAAAGTGATAAGTTTAAATTTACCAATCTTAAGCTCTTTCTTCACATCCATAAATGCCGGGGTAAAACTAGGTTTAGTTAGTGTATCTAGTCTTGTATGGGCCCGTACCCGTAATACTTTACGTTTATAATGCACATTGTCCTGTATATAAATATTGCGAATACTCAATGCACATTCAAGTTTGTCGACTAGTAACATGTCTATGTTAAAAGTAAATATTGAACTGGTTTGTCAATAACCATCACAATGAGCCTTAAATATGTTGAATACCTTCAGGTGTAGTGATATTAATCTGTCTATAAATTATATTTTTATTTTATCAAGTTAAAATTGCCCTATTTATGTTTAGAATATCAATAATTATTATTTGTGCTAACTCCTGGAAAATCAAGGGTGGATTGCTTTATCTAGATTGCTTATTTCTGAAATTTGATGAATTGGATTGCGTCGGGCTGTTTGGTGCTAAGAGACAGTTCCAGAGGAGGACCATCAGTTAAGGAGTCACGTTCCAGAAAGTTGGCAGATGCAGTATTGGAAGTAGGTAGCTGCAGATTTGGTCTGTTTGGTTGCATACTGTGGGAAAGGTTTGAGTTGCTGATTCTGGACAGTTGGGACTTCTTGTCTGTCAGTGGGATCTTTCATTGCGGGAAGGAGCTTGATAGGTTGGATCAGTAGGCGAAGAGGAGCAGGTTGGTTGACATCCAGAACATTGTTGAAACCAAGTGAAAGGTGAGTGATCTTGAGTAATAATGTAATTACTAGAAAAGGAAATAAAGACTAAAAAGGTGAATTAGTTATTAAAGAATTACTTACTGTTTTTGATATTGTTGTGTACTGGTGAAGCAATCTGGTATTTATCATTTAAATTTCAAATCTGTTTGACATGTAATTGACATAAGTTATTTTGACTTATGGGAATGATATTTAAAATTAGAACATCAAATATAATTCTTCAATAAACTTGACTTCGTATTTTACTCCAGTTATTCACATTTCTAGATGAATTCCGCTTGCCATCAGTTATTTACCACATACTTGTAATCTTCCTTAGTTTTATGTCTTTAATTATTATTCTCGGTTCAAATTTCCTTTTTAACTTCACCACGCCAATTTAGTATATTACACTTTCTATCATCCAAACATTTCTCAATAAAATTAGGGTTTATTTTAATATCTTAATTACTCCAAATTATTTCAGATACATTTTTCAAAATTTGTTATTTCTAATAATCGAAACAAAGTGCTTAACGATATCATTTTTCTACTTTTACACTCTATCTCATAATATTTGATTTATACCTACCATTTTTATAATTTATTACAATTAAGTATTTGTCTTTCCCTTCAAATCTTAATTTTTAAAATATTATATTAATTTTTAATCCATCTGCCTTTCAAACAGTCATATTCTACTCAATTATAAATTCTCTTTTACTTTCTACTTGCATTATAATTATTCACATTTCCAATTCATATTTAAATAAATTGTACTCCCTTAATCCTTTCTAAAATTGATTTTAATGCCCCAGTGTATATCATTACAATATATTGCTTGGATATCGCAAATCGAAATATATGATTCGATAATACTGATTGACTACTCAGCATATCAAAACTTCAACACTCTATCACGGAAGAACGAAGAAAACAATACTCCGCCTGTTCGTTGTTCTTTCCAGCTACAATAAATCGTCGCTTGCGTACATATGCTAGCCTATTTTGGCATTTATTGCAATTGTTCACATTTTGTCCATTGGCGCTAGTTGACACAATTTGAGGTTTTACATTTGAGAGCTTGTGTTTTTTGTCTTGTCGCATTCCTTCGTGTGGAACTAGGGATAGGAAAAATGTCTCCTACCACGAATTTCCATCAAATATGGAAAATGTTTGTGGCTAGATAAAGGCTATAGCGCAAGGTGAAAATATGAATGCTACCAGTAATGCGGTGAATAAAAATTCTTAATAATGGATGCATAAATATTGGGACAAATTTCCATTGCTAATTATGTTAACAGCGGTTAGTCATAATTTTCAAATTTTGTTCCAAGTAGGCTTTGATTTAAAATTAAGCCTTTCTGTATTGGTAGCGGCTTGTGATAGAAATTTAATTTCAAATGACTATATTATTTAATTATTGTCAACGAACGGATAAATGTATGATAAAATAGTAACTTCAAATCGTAATTTCTATTTAAGATGACTTTGAACCTCCTAGTGAGAGATCAAAAGTGTGTTCATTGCACTTCGCTGCCACTGAATATTTGTTTGATTCACGAGACAGACGAAACTTGAAAAATAATGCGATTCCAAAAATAAAAAGAAAACAGATAAGATATGCACGATAAAACCATGCTTTTTCTATATTTATATTTTAATATAGATCTAATTCCCCCTCCTATTTCCGTTCCACATACTGCTGTGCTTATTCCAAGCAATGAATCCCGAATGGTAAACAAATAAATCTATGTGTATTTTTTTAATTTTGAGTTAACAGAACCGTAAGATCTCTGGTGAAAGTGAATCCTTAATAACCAAAAATCAGGAACTTACCTTACTATCTAAAAGTATAAATCTGAAATTGAACGCTTAAATAATCAGTCAAACAGTCAGTCGGTAAATATTTCTTTATTATTATTAAATACATACATGAGTAACTTATTTATTATGTGGTACCGTAAGCTGACTCTTCACATGGCCCTTTCAATCGCTCGTTGTGTTGTTCTCAGCTAATTAGGGCATCAAAATCTTCTAAACGTATAATGTATTTGTACGAAATTACACAATAATCATGTATCTCATTTGCACCGATTTTTAATTAGTTTGCTAGTATTATCTATTGAAGCGTCAACTAGACAAACACGCAAACTATTCACAGTCGCCTGCAATGATTTTTTTTCAGGTGGAATCTTTTATAGACACCGGGCGGCCGATAGTGTGGGACTCCTGCTTAAGACCAGTATACCCACTAAACCATCTGCTTGGGCCTCTAGCGCATCTAGAAACGGACAACTTGTGCCATAATCCCAGATGCGCCAAGCGTTTGACTTCCATTCTTTATGTTGGCATCTGTTCCTTCTCGTCTATCTTCCTTTATTTCATCACCATTCTTATAAATTTTCTTATTTGCTCCCAGCTTTGGGTTGTCAGCTCTGTCCCCAGTTTGTTATGCATCTCGTGTCCCATCGTCCCCATTTCTCGCACATCAAAATTGTGTGCTCTGCCGTTTCGACGTCATGGCAATACATACATTCATCATCGGGTGTTATGTTCATTTTCTTTGTGTGTGTCCTAAATGACCCATGCCCCGTTAGAAACTGTGTCAGGTGAAAGTCTAGTTGCCTGTGTTCGCGTGCTGTCCAAGCCATAACATCTGGTATAAGGGCTTTCGTCCACGCCGCTGTGCTGTTGTGGTTTCTCCGCCACTCCTGCCAATCATTTATGGTGTTTTCCCTTTCCCTCTTCTGGGTAATTTTTAGGTGGGCATCTGCTAGTTGATTTAGACGGTTATAGGTGGGATTCCCGTGATTACCTGTGCTGCTGCCGAGGATACAGTTCTGTATTCGCAGGATATTCTCAAAAGGGCCCTTCTCTGTATACTAATTAGCACATTTTCCAGCTTCTTTATTGTTACTGCATCATGCCGTATCGGTGCTCCATACAGGATTGTGGACTGAATAACTCCATATAACAATATTCTCCGAGTACTACTAGGACCTCCTACATTCGGCAAGATCCTAGTCATTACACCCATCTTTCTCTCCGCCTTCTGGGTTTTTCGCTTTATGTGTTCCTTGACGGTTAACTTCTCCTCGAGATAGACTCCAAGGTAGTTTATTACTTTTGTTGGGTTAATTTTTTCATCCATGACTTTTAGATTTAGATTGTCTCTCCTCCGAGGTTCTTTCAGGAATCACGCCTCTGTTTTCTCTGCGGCAAAGGTTATGTCATTTTTCTCCATCCACAGACTGATCTCCCTTAGTGATTCGTTCACCCGGTATTCTAACTCCTCGTCTTCATTGGCCTCCACCATGACCGCTAAGTCGTCTGTATATGCTATGGATGTTGCACCTTCAGTGAGTCTTAATTTCAGTACTTGATCGTATAATATATTCCATAGCAATGGGCCTAGAACTGAGCTCTGTGGTACACCGCTTGTAATTTCCATTGCTTCTGTTCTGGAGGTCCTGATAAATCTGTCCTCAAAGTAGCTCTCCACCAAGTTCACGAGGTACCGAGAAACACCTCTTCTCTTTAGCTCTCGCACAATCTTGCTCCAGCTTGCCGAATTGAAAGCGTTCTTAATATCCAGGGCAATTACAATAAACCACCTTGCTCTGCTACTTCTAGCTGCATCTACTACTCTACTCACAGCTTGTACTGTAGAATGCCCCTTTCTGAAACCGTACTGGTGTATGGAGAGATCTCCCTTTTCCGAGATTTCCTCCTCGAGTCTTCTCTTTATTATGGTTTCGAAAAACTTTTCAATGACGTTTAACATGTAAATTGATCTGAAAGATGACGACTGTTCTATAGGTTTACCTTTCCATATTAATGTTACCGTTGCTAGTTTCCACTGTTTGGGAAATTCTTGTAATTCTAGAAGACGGTTTAATCCCTTCAAGAATGTCTCTGGATATTCTGACACTGCCTGCAGTGATAGTACCTTACCTTAATCTTCCCACCTATATAGTCTTTGTAGATTTTAAAAAGGCGATTGACAACATAAATAGAAATAAATTATGGGAAATAATGTTAAAGAAAGGGATTCCACAACATTTAATTAAAATAATTCAAAATATATATGAAGACAATTTAGAAAATGGAAACACAGGCACTAAAGAAGCAACCATAAATGGCGTACGACAGGGTTGCCCTCTATTACCGTCGATTTTTAATGTATATATAGACGAAGTCATTGAAGAATGGCAGAAAACAATAAAAATACATTTCAGAATAAATGGCCCTAAAATAAATACCATATTATTTGCGGACGATCAGGTCATTCTAGCAAACACTGAGGACAATTTACAATATGCACTGTACAAATTAAACACAATATCGAAAAAGTACAACTTAGAAATCTTGACTGCAAAGGCAAAGGTATTAGCTTTTAAAGGCGATGACCCAATAAGAGCCAAAATTGTTTTAGAAAATTAGACACTACAACAAGTAAACTGCTTTAATTACCTATCTAGGCTACAATGTAACATACACGGAAAACACAGACCTCTATAATAAATTACATAAATTTAGGTATATGTTTGGAACTATAAAAATAAATCTGAAATCAACCACTAAAAGCACAACATTAAAGTTTTACAAAGTTATGGCGGTTCCTGCACTATTATATGGATCAGAAAACTGGACTCTTACTCAAAAAGATAAGAAACTGATTGAAGCATCAGAAATGAAATTTTTAAGATATGTGGCGGGTTACACATTATTCGATTACAAAAGAAGTGAGTAGATACGTCAAGAACTAAACATTTTCAATTTAACTGAAAGAATAGACCAATACAGAAATAAATGGGTGGAACATATTACCAGAATGGACGATTGCCGTATCCCCAAGCATGTTTTAAAATACAAACCACGAGGAAAGAGAAGATTGGGAAGACCCAAGAAACGTTGGAGCGATCAATTTACGTGAGACCAGAAAAATCCAATTAGGATTAATCCTGGATGATGATGATGATGATGATCTAGCGTTTTCATGTTTCTCACCAGATTTAGTAACATTCTCATATTTAGGGGCTTTTGCCGCAGACGTGCCCAAATATAGTAACTTTTTTGTTTGTTAATGACACATCCACTTATCCACTTATTTAAATCTAGAGACCTTTTCTAGTTATACGTACTTTCTTATGGAATACTCTGTACGTTGGTAACACTGTCCTCTCTCTACTCTTCAGGTATTTTATTTCTAGCAGATGTATAACGTTGTTCGTGTTTGCTTCGCTATCTTCTTCGGCAGCTAAACAGCAATCTAACGGCTTTCGTCGAATATCTGTATATTTTACAGTGTTTAGCACAACTTCGAGTGAAAAACGGAAGAGCATACTACACATTAAAGTTTGTAATGGTACTTTTATTTAGCCCTAGCGTTGGGCTCCAGAAACTGTAATGCATTATATTCAACGGCACAATTGAGTTGCCCCAGATCACCAGCGACGTGCTAGACTGCACCGTTCTTAGACCCCTGCGATCTGTAAATCCCGATCAGACTGAATACTCAGGTTGAATCAAAGTTCTCAGCGAAAACCCAGAGGAGAAGACTAAAGAGTACGAATTTGGAATCATGGGGCTGGCAAACAAGAGAGAGCTACTGCAATTCGGCGACCCTGTCCAGTTTCAAGTAGACTTCTCAGGCAGAGACAGCAACATCATTGCCGTGAGAAAAAACTGAGAGCCACTGTGGACGATATCACGGGACAGTTCGGTTTTCTCGCCTATGAGAAAAGAGAAAAAGAAGAAACTATTCTTCCACATGTCGGAGGTGAAGGACAATACCAACCTTCAGGTTGGCGATCAGGTGGAGTTTGTGCTCGTGACGAATTAACGAAACGGCAAATCTTCAGCTTGCAATGTTGTTAAAGTCAGCGATGGACAGGCCAGACCGGAGCGCTTCATCAGCCGATTACGTACCATCTCCTTGGAAGACCTTGGGCCCAGACTGACAATAATCCGTGCCCTATACTGTACTTTACTATGAGTTTAGTTATAATAATTCAAGTTTATGCCCCTACCAGCGATTACACCGATGAAGCGCAGACGGTTTAACGAAAAATAAAATCGACTATGTAATAACTGATAACAAACACATAATAAAAGATGTAACAGTATCGAACCAGGTGGAATTGAGCAACCTCGACCACCGCTTAGTAAGAGCCCTAATCGTAATTAGTACCAAAACAGAACGAAAATGCCTAGTTAAATGTAAACATACAATTACCGATAATGCGGTAATCAGTAGAAACGAAGTTTCTTATAGAATGGAATTAGAACCCCAACTCTTAAAAAAAGATATACAGGACAGGACACCACTAGAAGAACAACATGCGCACATTACGAACAGCATACATAACGCCTATAGATCAATCAACAGGCAAAGAACTCAAACAGCTCAACAAAAAGGTAAGCTGAAGAAGGAAACGAAAGATCTAATAGACAACAGGAATAAACAGAAAAAAAAGTTTAACAACAGGTTCCAGGTGGTGTAGCTTGAACAAGCGTCCACGTTCGATCAGTAGAGTTAAGCAATGCTCTTTCTGGTCAGAACTTGTATGGGAGTTCCACGGCTGCTTCGCTCGGCGCTTCGTGGTACGGCTGCCACGGAAATAGTTATTCCCGGATGTCATAATAACATCATGACAGTCGTTAGTGGGGTTGGAAGTCTCATAAATGTACAGCGACGCTTATAATTGGTCTAACGGTTGTAGGCTGAGTACGAAATAAATAAATAAATAAACGCCATGAATAAAAAAATTAGAGAGGACGTAACCACTAAGCACAACGACGTCATACAGCAGGTTATTGATAAAAATAAAGAACCCAAGGTATTCAGGAAAAAGCTGGCTTTAGAGAAAAACAAAATGATAAGCTTGGAGTAACAGAACAACTCAATTCAAGAAGCATTACCTTCAAGCAATGTTAACTACAATTGCAACCACAAATATACAGGGTCTATATGGTATACCAGATGTTCGTGGTTTTGCACGAACATGCTGAATGTGGACCTTTCAACCATCGCCAAATAATCAAGTATCTGTACGAATTTCTAATTTATTTTCAAGGAGTGGTTGATAAATAAATTATTATTATTATTATTATTAAATATTCAAATAACTGGTAGGTATCGGTTATAATTTATTTTATTTTATTTAGTAGTTCTCAGCCAACAGCCGTTAGGACAATTATTGGCGGCGCTGTACATTTCACATAAATTAAATTAATAACTATGATTCTATTTAATTATATTTGTTTTAGCTAATGGAAAGCCCAATTTCTAACGAACTGTAAATTCCATTCTAGAAAAAATAATATGAGCAAAGAGTAAATTCACCAAAGTCATCTTTGGAATTTTTAAGTCATGTACATTATAACACCAGAAAATTATATTTAATTCTTGTAGATTCTAGACAATGATGTTTAAATTGCAGCCTTGTATAGAAAATTACAAAATTTAATAAACAGAAAATTAAAATTATAACGGAGAGCATTTAGAACAAATTTAACAAAATAAAATTAGCATAACGTTTGTGTTAATGGAGACGCTACTAAATTAAATTTCAGGTTTTTGTTAGGCGTACATAACCTCACTTCAGTCAGTCTGTAAACAAACTATAAGTTGGGAAATGTTACAAAACTTTACAGTTGATACACATTTACAAGAGGTGCTGAAAATGACTTCCTTCTTCTTGCAAGCAAGTCTCACACATTGTTTCATATTTTCGATGACACTTAGCAACAATTCTGGTGCATTACATGCCTCGGTGATTCTTTCTTTAAGTTCTAAATTCGTATGAACAGGTGTTGTAAATACTCAAATTTTCAGATGTGGAAATAAAGAGAAATCCAAAAGGGTGAGATCACAAGATCTGGGTGGCCAACGATCTTTTAAAATTAATCAAAGAACTGCTGTAGATATTCCAACATCGTTCCAGCTACATGAGGCGTTGCGTTATCTTGTTGGAAGTATCCTTGTTGAATTTCATCGTCATGGAGCTGATTCACAAATTCTTCAAGAATGTTATTTTGATATCTTTCGGCATTTATTGTATCTACAAAGAATAAAAACGCCTATTTTAGGCAATGCAAAGAAGCTTCACGGAAGTAATGTGGATTATCAGCGCTCCATAAGCTCATTACTTGTGAATTAATTGAGCCATTTAACCCTTTAACGCTCTCTGGTATGACAGATATACCACTGTGCATAATAGTCAATAATACTTATTTTGAAACTTAATACTGCTCTGAAACGTCTTGTTTCCGTTCTACACACATTGCAGTTTCTTTCTCTAATTTTGTATTTTTTAGAATTATTGTAGTTATAAAACTATCCCAATAAACTTTGGTGTAAACGTGCAGCTGGTATGACAGTATTACCAGCGTGTATTCCGCATCACGACTTTGAAGTGTGTACTAGCATTGGTGAAGTTTTTTGCATTTTACTATTTTGTGGGAGCGAGTTTCAAGTTTTCAGCTGGTAAGCGTTTTAGTGTAATATGTAATATGTAAGGATTGTAATATTGATACGTAGTAGAAATTATTTTGTCCTGATTTTTAAAAATAAATTGATATTTTGGAAACCTTTTATTTGCGTCGCAAAAATAGTCTATATTTATGTCCAATTTTTTAGTAATAACGTATGTTTTATATAATTTATTTTTGGTTTCTAGTATTTATAAACATATCTACTGAAGATATAATAGAATTGGTTTTGCTACTATGTTGCTCTAGAAAAATATTTACGTTCAAACCCATCTTGGTCGCATATCAGCTGATATTTTTGAGGCAGGTCGCGGCGTCCCGGATTGTTTACGATGGGATAGTCATAAATTTTAAACAGAACGTTAGTGTTCCACTCGCAAGTGTTTATATTATTCAGTTCAAATTTGAAAAACAATTTTACTTTGTTCATTCGAGTAACTTATGTTATTTGTAACCTCTTGAAAAGTGCATGTTATTTCTGTTCAAGGCAAGTTTTTTGTAAGCTATCAAATAGTCGCTACTAACTATACTAATAAAAAATATGCCAATTTAATTGAATTCTTTGTTCGATTACCAGGAGACTACTTCAAAAAATAAATTTTTATTTATAGCAAGAGTTTTCGCGCCTTTTACAAAAAAACATATTATGTCTCCGATTGAACACAAAACGTATTTCATCGCTAGTAGGAAATGCTATATATGTTATTCAGTAATTTAGTAAGCATCTAAATAAATAACTCGACAATATTATAAACTGGTATATCCGTTATACCAGGAAATATTTGCAACATATTTTGTCCTGAAAACTCACTGGTAGAACGGTTTACCAGCATCTTTTGAAAAACTGAAAATGGATTTTTGATAAAAACATTGATTTTCGGTTTCCTGGTATCTCAAAGAACGCATACGAATTAAAATTTCTTTTTTTTTGTAAATTAATTTTGCCTGTTAAGGGTTCAGTAAAATCATGACTCATCAGAAAAAAAGTTAAATCCAAAACATAATTATTTAAATGCTGCAAAAACCAGTTACAGGATAAAATTCTTTTATTGTAATCAGGAGGTAAGAGCTCATGATACATTTGTAGTCTGTATAGATGCATATTTAAGTCTTTTTTTTTAGAATTGTACGGCAAGTACCATAACTCAAATTCGCTTATTGAGTAAGCCTTCGGATTGTTGTGGAGGGTTCGTTTTGCATTCGATTTTGGACATCTGCAATTTGTTCTCCGGTTCTCACTTGTGTTCTCCCAGTTCTTGCTCTGTCTGCTACACTACCACTTTCTCTGAAAGCAGCTACAATACATCGTACTTGATAAAAAAAGTCCGTTTCTAATATTTCAACGTTAGGAAATATTTATCTAAATTCATTTAAACAAGCCTGTGCAGAGTAGCCCCAATTACCATTGTGCATTTCGAAAATATGATCAATGTTCTGGTAAATAGCCACCTAGGCTTTAGGGCAGCGTGCCCGTATGCTAAACCCTTTTAGTTACTTATTTGGCTCCATCGCCTAATTCCAGAATCATGATTTTGCACATATTTGGCCCCAAACGCAGTATTTCTCTTCGGTTGGAGCGCCCCTCTGATGGCGCTTTGGCAGCCGAGCGTTATCGCTCGCAAGAATTCCGAATCTTCTAGAAAACACGCCGTTGCGGCGTGCTACCATTGTCGCCGGCATTAATTTGTTTCATCGTATCGCCTCGCGATTGGCTGCCGAGGTTTAGTCACGTGGGGACGCGACCGATGTGACCTGTGGCAGCGCTTCCCTCTGGGCAGTTGATCGCAGCCCGTTGCAGAGAGCGTTCGTGTGGTGGTTGGGTGTGTGAGTTTCGAATTGTTTTCGGCGTAGCGTGGGTGCATTTTGAGCCCCGTCCCTGCTCCCGTAATTAAGGGATCGTGCCCCTTCATCTCGACCTTCGAGGATCTGTCCCGCAGAACGAAAGTGGCCCATTTTTCGTCGTCCAGTTGTACGCGTCCTGACGCGTCTCACGTCACCAGTATGGCGGATGTCCACTCATCCCTATAGCCGTCGAACATCGAATGTACCTGCCACCTAAGACTGCAGCCTGTCGCAACTCAACTGTACCAGGCTCCCTAACCGCCTACACATTAAGGTATGTGTCTTTGAACTGATTACCGCTGTGAACGCGAGTGTACCTGTCCCGCGGTGAGCATTAAGCCGCGCGTACGAGTTGTATTGGGACGCCGCGAGCGAGCCCGTCACATCTCTTGTGCCTACAGGCACTGTCGCATATTTGTACGTTCATTCCGAATTACAGACTGTCAATTTTACAAGGGCTTGCATTACTGTTTGCTGCATAAGGCGTCGCGCCCGCATATTTGTACATTCATTCCAAATTACAGACTGTCTATGTTACAAGTGCTACTTTGTTCATTACTGTTCAACATCTGTCGCTAGGTTTAGAGCGCGCGCCAGCTGGTGTTTTCTTAGATATAATCTATTCATAGATATAGGGCTACGCACTCTGCTGCCCCACTGTAACCCGTGATTCAATACATGATTTGTTAGTTAAGGGAACTATTGTTTTGTTTCGACTTGTGCATGTTCTGTTTCAGATAAGCGCCCCCTTCAGTGTACTGATTATTGTGCGACGGGACGAGGGAGCTTTGAGCGTACAGGTGGGTGAGACAGCTGCGTAGTCGCGGTCGGATTGGCACCTAATTACAATCTTTGCATAAGGCAATCTCGAAATTGTTATTTGACCTTGCAACTCTTGAGTAATCCTATCGTCGGAGTATTTTGCGTGCTTCGCTCCCGTCTAACCGTCCAGGCTCGGTTAGTCGGGTTAAGACAGGCTTGGTGGCGCCTTCATAATTCTGACATACCCTATATATATATATGCCGCAACACGCTTGCCCAGAACGTATCGTGTGACTCACGCCCGACTCCCTGAGCGTTCCAGCCGTGGCCTTTAGCCTATTTTTAGCCGATCTCAGGGCAAGTGTGCCAGTTTTTCAGGACTGATTCCGTGGTGCGATGCTCACCTTGGGTGGGTGTCGTAAAGTTATTTTAATACCGTAACAGGCTAATTTTGGCGCCCAACGTGGGGCCTTGTATGTTTGTTTTTCTTATTAAGCCACCCGTTGTCTGCCTAATTTTGGCAGCCCAACGTGTGGGGCCTTGTGGGGCCTTGTGGCTCCTTTGTTCTCGTCAACGCGCCTAATTTTGGTGCTCCGACGCCTGGAGCCTATTGGTGCACGACAACGCCCGACCTCATTTTGGGGTTTTCTTTTTTTTGCGTTGTGTGTCTTAATTTTGGCGGCCCAATCGTTGCTTGTTGCTGTTATTGGACTGGAGTAGTCTCGTTAATCCCATCCGTTGTGCGTCTTAATTCTGACGCTTTAACGTCTGAGACCTTGTTTGTTTTTTTCTCGTTAGGCCACCCGTCGTCTGCCTAATTTTGGATTATTCTGACGTGTCGCCCCTTGTTGCGTGACAACGCGCGACCCCATTTTGGATTTTTTTCTTTTTTCCTTTCTTTCGTTCCCGTTTACGTGGTGCGCCT
The DNA here is from genome assembly GCA_940337035.1 of Agriotes lineatus. NCBI lineage: Eukaryota > Metazoa > Arthropoda > Insecta > Coleoptera > Elateridae > Agriotes > Agriotes lineatus. The sequence continues at coordinate 23,431,672 of OW679201.1, read as the reverse complement.
CGATTTCGGGCGCAGTACTGTCTGTAACCATTGTTGGTCGGTAGTAGGCTCGTTAAGCCATTCGTTGACGGCCTAGTTTTGGGATTTGCTCTTTTTCGCTTGTGTTCGGTCTTTTCGCAAAGAATATGGACAGATAGTCCCGTTAAGCCATCGGTCGTGTGGAAGGTAACAAACCACTTTTTCCCGATTTCTCCCGTCTTGACCGTCTACGATTTGTTTCGGATATCTGACGTAATTGACTTACCAAACACGCGCTAACGTTTTCCTTTTTATACGACGTATAGTATAAGTCGTTCCTTTCCCGTTTGTAAACATGGTGCTACAGCTACATATTGAACGTCTGCTTCGCGCGGAGGCTGAATACGAGTTGAGAATCAGAGGCCGTGATGCCTCCGGCACGGTTACCTTGTTGCGCTCCCGGTTACGCGACGTATTGAGAGAGGAGGGACGCGCAGATATGGATACGCGACCGACGTACCCGTATACGTTCGAGGAGGATCTCACGGCCGTGACAACATTGATTAGCGAATTAGAGGAAAAGATTCAGGTATATTTAGCTAACCCGACTAAAGAAGTAGCGGCTACGATCGAAACGAAATTTTATCACGGAATGAACCGTCTGACGAATAGTTCAGCTACAACGGAGGAAGAGCGAGCGCTCAAACAAAAAGCGTTCGCGGAATTATCACTCATACGTTCAACCTACGAACTTAACCAAGTAAAGCTAGGGTCGTCTACGACTACGGCTGTGGAGGAAAGCGCCGTAAAGCTGCCATCGACGTCCGGTGTCGCACCTACCATTACCGTCGCGACGACGACTACGACTACGACGGCGGCAACTATGTCGACTCCGAGTTTTTTTTCGCCGATGTCGCGTACGATCTCATTTAAGACAACCCCTGTTTCGAAATGGAACATACAATTCTCAGGTGACCCGAAAGGTCTGTCGGTCAACGCTTTCATCGAGCGTGTTAACGAACTCAGAGTGGCCAGAAACCTTACCGAAGAAGAGTTGTTTATGCAGGCAATCGACTTGTTTTCGGGCAACGCATTGCTATGGTATCGCGCGAATAGAGCGACCCCTAACACGTGGCAACAGTTAGTCGATTTATTGCGTCTAGAGTTTCAGCCTGCTAATTATGATGAACGGTTGTTGGACGAAATTAGACGTCGCACGCAAGGCCCTACGGAAAGTATGGGCATTTATATCGCTATCATGCGCACAATGTTTTCGCGCCTGACCGAAGCGGTTCCCGAGGAGAAACAGTTGCGTATTTTGTTGCATAATATTTCACCATTATACCAAACCCAGTTGGGATTGACGGAAGTCCGGTCAATCGACGAGCTAGCGGTATACGGACGGAAGATTGAAGAACGGCGCTATGCCATTGAAACTTACGTGCCACCTTCTAGAAAGAAGTCTGACTTAGAAACAGACTTGGCATACGTCGAGGTCGCGCCTATCGCGGAAACGTGCCCAGTTGATGTTGTCGAAACGCGTGACGTTAATACTCCCGAGAGGAGGAGGAACCGAGAATCGGCACCCATGTCAAGCATGCGGTGTTGGAACTGTAGCGAACCAGGCCATAGAGCCAGTAGGTGTCCGCGACCCCGCGGCAAGAAATTCTGTTACCGTTGCGGCAGACCTGAAGTGACCGTAAACACTTGTCCTCGTTGTCGAGCAAGAGATAGGGGACAGGGAAACGACCCCGCGAGACGCTGAACGGTCGAGCAGTGTCCTCGCGCGTGTTTAGAAATTCGACTAAATTTATGAAGGGACTTATCGAGGAGCGCGAGACCAAATTTAAGAAAAATAAAGTCATTCTCGATTACGTATTAGAAAGGTCATCTGATGACCGTCGACCGCACGTGACTGTTGAAATAATGGGTTTCGAGTTGTTAGCTTTGTTGGCCTCAGGAGCGAATCGAACGATCTTAGGAGCTAAGGGTTGGGACGTGTTGTGTACTGTAGGCCTGCACATAAATAAGAAGCTGAGACCCGTTTGCTCAGTGTCGAATGGACAGACCGTAACCAGTCTAGGTACCCTGCACTTACCTATCCGTTTAAATAACAGAGTGGTAGCTATCGATGTTTTAATAGTTCCGGAGGTTCCGCACACCCTAATCCTAGGGATAGACTTTTGGAAGTCAGTGGGAATAGTTCCAGACGTGTTTCGAGGGGAGTGGGAATTCTCAAAACCCGGCTTAGCGGCCATTGATACTCCTACCGGTAATTTGCAGTCTATGTTCGACCTGAACTCGGATCAACGAGCCCAATTAGACACTCTCGTAAACCGACATTTTACTATCGCTAAACCCGAACTCGGCTGCGCCAAGTACGTTCAACATAAAATCACTACTAAGGCGGCACCGGTTAAACAAAGGTACTATCCGGTCTCTCCCGCAATGCAGGCGCATATCGATGCTGAGTTGGACAGTATGCTTAAATCAGGCGTTGTGGAACGTTCTCGTTCAGCCTGGTCGAGCCCGATTTTACTAGTTAAAAAGAAAGATGGAACCTATCGTTTCTGCGTTGACTTTCGTAAGTTAAATAGCGTCACCGAGAAGGACGCCTACCCGATACCTTACGTGTCTTCGATTTTGGATCGCTTACGCGATGCCCGGTTTATGACGTCGCTTGATATCAAATCCGCGTACTGGCAAATTGGAATGGAAGAGAAATCTAAGGAACTAACGGCCTTTACAGTACCCGGGCGCGGTTTGTTTCAATTTACTCGCATGCCCTTTGGGCTTCATAACGCGGCAGCGACTTGGCAACGTTTCGTCGACCATGTGTTGGGTTCCGAATTGGAACCTTACGTCTTTGTCTATTTAGATGACGTGATTATTTGTACCCCGACTTTCGAAAAACACGTCGAGATTCTAGACGAAGTATTGCAGCGACTAAACGACGCTGGTTTAACACTGGGTCGTGGTAAATGTCATTTTTGCCAACCGGAATTACGATACCTGGGCTATGTCGTTAACGCCCAAGGACTTTTAGTCGACCCCAATAAAGTTTCGGCGATTCTTAACTTGCCGCGACCTAGAAACGTTTCGGAGATACGGCGAGTAGTCGGCATGGCATCGTGGTATCGGCGTTTCATACCGAATTTCTCAGCCATTATTGCTCCGCTGACGTCGTTATTGAAAAAGTTTCAGAAGTTTGAGTGGACCGAGTCATGCAAAGTCGCATTTACAACCATCAAAAATTGCCTAGTTTCGGCACCCATTTTGTCGTGTCCCGATTTTTCTCTCCCGTTTATCGTACAAACGGACGCTTCCAATGTTGGTATCGGCGCCGTGCTGACTCAGACCTTTGATGGCCAAGAACAGGTCATTTGTTACATTAGTCGGACCCTTACGAAGCCTGAGCGTAATTTTTCGGTTACGGAACGCGAATGTTTGGCCGTCCTGTGGGCCATAGAGAAGTTACGTCCATATTTAGAAGGCACTCACTTCACAGTCATTACTGACCATCATTCACTTATCTGGCTAAATAATCTTAAAGAACCCACCGGGAGACTCGCCCGTTGGGCTGTTCGTATCCAACAATACGACTTTACGATCAAACACCGGAAGAGAAAAGACCACGTTGTCCTGGATGCGCTATCCCGTGCTATACCCGAAATAGATGTCGTCTCAGTCGTCGATTCTGGAGAACCCGAGGCCGGCGTTCAGGCGCCGAACGACAGTCGAACTGACCGTTGGTATAGGCGCATGTGTACGCGCGTCGTAGAAAAACCATTCAAGTATTCGGCGTGGAAACTATCGCGAGGGAAATTGTTTACGTAAAATACCCCGAATTGGACGAAGGCACTAGTTGGAAAGAGGTGGTTCCGAAGCCTCAACGTGCCGAGATTCTCCGCAAAAACCATGATGAACCTACCGCAGGCCATTTAGGCATTTATAAGACCTACGGCCGTATCGCTCAGCAGTATTACTGGCCTAAACTTAAGGCGGATGTGACCCGTTACGTTAACCGTTGCGCGACGTGCCTAGCGCAGAAACCCGAACAAAAACGCCCGGCCGGCTTGATGTGTCGTCACCCCGTGGTGGATAAGCCGTGGCAAATGATATCTATCGACATTGTAGGGCCGTTGCCCCGTTCAAAGAAAGGTTACGTATATATTCTGTCCGTGGCTGACTACTTTACCAAATTTACCCTTTTCTTTCCGTTGCGTACCGCCACCGCGACCGCGGTGACTCAGAAAATTGAGAACGATGTTTTCTTGCTCTTTGGAGCACCTCAGTACGTCTTGGTTGACAACGGCGTACAGTTTCGCAGTAGAGAATTCCGACAACTTACCGATACGTATAAATCACGAATTATCTTTAACGCGCATTACCATGCCCAGGCCAACCCCGTAGAACGCGTTAATCGAGCATTAAAAACTATGCTAGCGTCGTACGTGATAGACAACCACCGGGAGTGGGACAAATATTTGTCAAAAGTCGCTTGCGCAGTGCGTACCGCAGCACACGAAGTCACCGGCATGACCCCATATTTCGCCAATTTCGGCAGAGAGATACAGTTAGAGGGGACGCGCGCCAATAACCCCGTTGGCGATACCGTCTGGCGACGAAATTACGTACTTTCCGATGCGGCGAAATATTTTAACGCCAAGTTGGCTCCGAAATTTATAGGGCCGTTTTATATCAATCGGCAAGTTTCGCTTGCCACTTACGAGCTGTCTGTCGAGACCGGTGCCCCGAAAGGCACTTGGCACGCGAAAGACCTAAAACCCAATCCCACGGACGTCTAGGCTACTAGCGCCCGTTTTCCTTAACCCCCCTTCCTTTTTTTTGTAGGCCTTGACGGCCATACCGCCGGCTTAGAGCCGTATCTTCAGTAGTACCTGCCTTTCCCCGAGCTTCCTTGTTGTGGGAACCCCACAATGCGCCGATCCCGTGACGCGCAACGTGCCCTCTTCAGGAGGCTTGTGGGACAGGTTGCGAGGGACTTATCCCTTACCCCCCTCCCCATGTTCTTTTGGAACGGTTGGTCGGAAGTGTGCATGGGAGTAAGACGTTCTATTGACCCGATCTTGGCGAGCGCTAACCGCGCGTTTTTTTTCTATTGTTACGGCTTCAATTTGGAACCCCAAACCCTCCTTCTCTATGCTCTATCTTTACCTTTCTTTTCCCCTTATCACTACTATCTACCGTGTCCCGGCGACAACTACCCAACCTCGTTGTTTTCTTTCTCTTTCCACCTTCCAAAACCGCACTGTTAGGCGACCGTCATGGACCCGGTGTTAAGGTCCAGTCGGCGTTTCGTGGCCGTCGCCGCAGTGCGTGCCACACCCGTTTCGGGTCTGGTCGGTTACCTTTTTGTTTTTGTTTTTGGTCGTTTTGGTGGTCGATTATCGACGTGGTTTTGCTAACCGTTGTTGTGACACTCCTATTTTGGGAGGGGCAGTCGAGCCGGATCGGCAAGACTGTCCTCAGTCTGCCTAGTCTTTGCCCGTTTGGTTCCCCGAGGGAGCCAAACACAAATCGTTTTGTGGACCCCTGGCGGAGCGCCACTCCTTTGGGACAGCTAGTTTTCTTGTCGCCCGTCTTCCGTGGTCCGGGGAGTGAGTGCTAGCCATCAGCGAACCGCAAGGTCCTACCCAATTTTCGTATTTCCACTGGCGTATCCAGTCTTTCTTCTTCATCTTCTCTCTCTTCCCTCCTGTCGTACCCTATCTGGTGGCCAGTGTGCGTAATTTCTTTGGGGGTACAGCTATCGTATCAGCGTTTCCGGTCGTTTGAGTGCTCGTGGCGCCGCAGCCAAAATGCCCCGTTGATTCTAAGAGACTTCGGGGAACTCTCTTTCAAGTAAGGGGAGTGTCAGGTCATTTTGGTATTTTAAATAGCCTCCTAGGCTTTAGGGCAGCGTGCCCGTATGCTAAACCCTTTTAGTTACTTATTTGGCTCCATCGCCTAATTCCAGAATCATGATTTTGCACATATTTGGCCCCAAACGCAGTATTTCTCGTCGGTTGGAGCGCTCCTCTGATGGCGCTTTGGCAGCCGAGCGTTATCGCTCGCAAGAATTCCGAATCTTCTAGAAAACACGCCGTTGCGGCGTGCTACCATTGTGGCCGGCATTAATTTGTTTCATCGTATCGCCTCGCGATTGGCTGCCGAGGTTTAGTCACGTGGGGACGCGACCGATGTGACCTGTGGCAGCGCTTCCCTCTGGGCAGTTGGTCGCAGCCCGTTGCAGAGAGCGTTCGTGTGGTGGTTGGGTGTGTGAGTTTCGAATTGTTTTCGGCGTAGCGTGGGTGCATCTTGAGCCCCGTTCCTGCTCCCGTAATTAAGGGATCGTGCCCCTTCATCTCGACCTTCGAGGATCTGTCCCGCAGAACGAAAGTGGCCCATTTTTCGTCGTCCAGTTGTACGCGTCCTGACGCGTCTCACGTCGCCAGTATGGCGGATGTCCACTCATCCCTATAGCCGTCGAACATCGAATGTACCTGCCACCTAAGACTGCAGCCTGTCGCAACTCAACTGTACCAGGCTCCCTAACCGCCTACATATTAAGGTATGTGTCTTTGAACTGATTACCGCTGTGAACGCGAGTGTACCTGTCCCGCGGAGAGCATTAAGCCCCGCGTACGAGCTGTATTGGGACGCCGCGAGCGAGCCCGTCACATCTCTTGTGCCTACAGGCACTGTCGCATATTTGTACGTTCATTCCGAATTATAGACTGTCTATTTTACAAGGGCTTGCATTACTGTTTGCTGCATAAAGCGTCGCGCCCGCATATTTGTACATTCATTCCAAATTACAGACTGTCTACTTTACAAGGGCTTGCATTACTGTTTGCTGCATAAGGCGTCGCGCCCGCATATTTGTACATTCGTTCCAAATTACAGACTGTCTATGTTACAAGTGCTACTTTGTTCATTACTGTTCAACATCTGTCGCTAGGTTTAGAGCGCGCGCCAGCTGGTGTTTTCTTAGATATAATCTATTCATAGATATAGGGCTACGCACTCCGCTGCCCCACTGTAACCCGTGATTCAATACATGATTTGTTAGTTAAGGGAACTATTGTTTTGTTTCGACTTGTGCATGTTCTGTTTCAGATAAGCGCCCCCTTCAGTGTACTGATTATTGTGCGACGGGACGAGGAAGCTTTGAGCGTACAGGTGGGTGAGACAGCTGCGTAGTCGCGGTCGGATTGGCACCTAATTACAATCTTTGCATAAGGCAATCTCGAAATTGTTATTTGACCTTGCAACTCATGAGTAATCCTATCGTCGGAGTATTTTGCGTGCTTCGCTCCCGTCTAACCGTCCAGGCCCGGTTAGTCGGGTTAAGACAGGCTTGGTGGCGCCCACATAATTCTGACATACCCTATATATATATATGCCGCAACACGCTTGCCCAGAACGTATCGTGTGACTCACGCCCGACTCCCTGAGCGTTCCAGCCGTGGCCTTTAGCCTATTTTTAGCCGATCTCAGGGCAAGTGTGCCAGTTTTTCAGGACTGATTCCGTGGTGCGATGCTCACCTTGGGTGGGTGTCGTAAAGTTCTTTTAATACCGTAACAATTTTTAAAATAAATTATGCAAAATTAGTGAAAAAAAAATTATTGCATATAATAACAAATGTCAAATGAAAGTTTCTAATTTTCTGGTGTTATAATACACATGACTTTAAAATTCCAAAGGTATTTTTGATGGAGTTACTTTTTGCTCATACTATAAAATTTTCTAATAATAAAACGGAGTTAATTAACCTAATATCCTTTTTATTTGCTTTATAATTAAACTGCATGTTAATGATATTTCATTTTAAATGCTTTGCCATTCTAAGATATCAAAATACATGTATCACTGGAGCAAAGGTTCATGTCCTCTATTGTGTTTTTATAATTTACACGCAGGAGAAACTAAATACATTTGCTCCCTAGATATACAAGGTGTTTCATTAATAATTGGAAATATTTTAACTGTAGAATTCTGGGCTCAAAATATTAATATTTAATCCAAATCACTTAGATAAAATGTGGCTCCTTACTGAGATATAAGGTGTTTTATTTAAAAATTTTAAAATGATTTTTCTCCATTACTTTAAAACTATTTGACGTATCCGCATCATATTAGGCAGGAAGTGTAGACACTATAAACCATGCTAAAGTATGTTAAATAAACGTTTCTGGCTACTACCAGAGGCGTACTACAGGGGCAAGTGAGTGGTTGACCCTTCCCAAATGCTACGCCACTGGCGGAATTGCCATTTTAGGACAATTTTTCGATTCTCCAATACTTTCTATGTAAATAACATACTCTTCCTTCGTCACGATAACGTCATTATTTTTCGAGATATTTAAAGTTAAACATAAAGCTGAACAGTTATTTTGATTTTAATGTGTATTAATTATGTCGGTGTTTTTGTCATAAGATTGCATTTATTACGCAAATGAAACTTTAATCCGTATTAACAAAAAAACATAATGTTATTTATTGAAATTTATTGAAACGAATACATAGATACATACATTGTTTTTATGTTGAATGCATCTATGTATTAGTTTCAAGAAAATTCAATAAATAACATTATGTTTTTTTGTTAATACGGATTAAAGTTTTATTTGCGTAATAAATGCAATCTTATGACAAAAAACACCGACATAATTAATACACATTAAAATCAAAATAACTGTTCAGCTTTATGTTTAACTTTAAATATCTCGAAAAATAATGACGTTATCGTGACGAAGGAAGCGTATGTTATTTACATAGAAAGTATTGGAGAATCGAAAAATTGTGCTAAAATGAAAATTCCAAAAGTGGCGTAGAATTTGGGAAGGGTCAACCACTCACTTGCCGCTGTAGTACGCCTCTGGTAATAGCCAGAAACGTTTATTTAATATACTTTAGCATCGTTTATAGTGTCGACACTTCCTGCCGAATATGATACGGATACGTCAAATAGTTTTAAAGTAATGGAAAAAATTCATTTTAAAATTTTTAAATAAACACCCTATATCTCAGTAAGGAGCCACATTTTATCTAAGTGATTTGGGTTAAATATTTATATTTTAAGCCCAGGATTCTACAGTTAAAATATTTCCAATTATTAATGAAACACCCTGTATAAATAGCTATTATACTCCCAGGACAATTTAGTATACCATTTATAGGTATCACGAAAGATTTTTGAGGGAACTGGCGCTACCTTCAAAAGAATTGTATCTAATTTAAAATAGTAAATATTAGCTTATTTCCTAAAATATAAATATTAAATTTATGTAGTAAGTATTTACCGATCATTTGATTATTTTAAAGGTTTGATTAACAATGTTTCATCAAGCAGTAGTCCCACAAATAATTGATTTTTTTGCGTTTATACCAAAAACAAAAAAGTAACTACACCGTCATTAGTGATACTTCCAACTAGAAGTTGGCATTCATGGTGGGATCAAGAACAATGAACAAGTTATTGTTTTGTGACGAACAAAGAAAGTTAACTTCATCTACAACTCGTGCAACGTAATAGGTAATAGGTGCTATTAGGCTTCTGTAGAGTGCAATTGTAGGTAACGTGTAGTTATTACATTCCATTGGCGCTGTCAAGTGGTTATTTACAATACAGCAAGTGGCTAGAGTACAAGTAAGAGAATTAATTTGTAACTGGCAGGTGCCATATCGTATTTGAGGTTATGCTTGATCGGAAACTAATACTACACTACACTTAATGGTGACGTAAATCGCAACATATTTATTAAAACATCCACAAAATTCAATGAGATGAAAACCAGTCGACACTGGCCGTGCAAGACACAATATTACGAAAAACTAAACAAATAGGAGATTGAGACAATCACTGAGTTTGAAGTAAATACAATATTATTGGGAATGTATAAATGTATAATACGATTGATTGTTGTGTCTAGTGTAATATTTAATTCAAAGCATTTATCACCATATTGTTGTTATAGACGTGGGAGTATATATACAACAATTGCATAAAACAAAACTTGCAACATGGATAATTCAGAAAATATGGATAAATTACTAATCAAACAAGAAGTTCTTGAAAACATTAATAACAGTATTCATTCAGAGATAGAAATAAAGGAGGAAGAAATCAACATAAGAGAAGAGTATATGCCAGCAACCAAAGGTAAGTGCAGGTACCCATATAGATTTATATAATCTATTAAAATTGCTTTATTTTTACAGTTGGAAGGGTAAAGAAATATATCTTAAGTAGACCCAAAACCTCTCATACTATTAAAAAATTACATAGTTGTGCTGTTTGTGACTACAAAACAGCAATAAAAGGTAATTTATCTAAGCATATGAACTCTCATACAGGTGAAAAACCATATTCATGTTCTACTTGTGACTACAAAGCAGCGTTCAAAAGTGATTTAGTTAGGCATATGAGGACTCATACAGGTGAAAAACCATACAGATGTTCTGTTTGTGAGCACAAAACATCATTAAAAAGTAATTTAGCTCAACATATGATGACTCATACAGGGGAAAAACCTTACAGATGTTCTCTTTGTGACTACAAATCGGCAAGGAATAATTTAGAGAAACATATGTGGACTCATACTGGGGAAAAACCATATGCCTGTTCCATTTGTGAGTACAAAGCAGCCGTCAAGAATCATTTAGTTATACATAAGAGGTCGCATACAGGGGAAAAACCATACAGCTGTTCAGTTTGTGATTACAAAGCAGTAAGGAATAATAATTTAGCTGAACATATGAGGACTCATACAGGGGAAAAACCATATGTCTGTTCTGTATGTGGCTATAAAACAGGAATAAAAGGTAATTTAGCTAAGCATATGATTACTCATACAGGTGAAAAACCATACAGCTGTTCATTTTGTGGTCACAAAGCGTCTAAAAAAAGTAATTTAACTCAACATATGAGGATTCATACTGGGGAAAATCCATATTGCCTTCTACTTGCGACTACATAGCATTCTACTTGCGACTACATAGCAGCGTTCAAGAAAAATTTAGTTACGCATATGAGGACTCATACAGGGGAAAAACCATACTACTGTTCTTTTTGTGACTACAAAACAGCAATAAAAAGTAATTTAACTAAGCATATGAAAACTAATACAGAGCAAAAACCATAATAGTGTTGCTAGTCACTACAAATCATTAAAGAAGAGTGGTTTAGTTGAGCGTATTAGGACTCATACAGGGGGAAATTCATACAGTTGTTCTGTTTGTAGCTATAAAACCGCATTGAGAACTAGCTTAACATATAAAGATTCATAAAGAGGCCAAACCTTCCAATTTTTCCATCTGTAAATAAAAATAGTGTTGAATTGATCATTTATCAATTTACTCTATTGGCATCGTTTTGGTTTATATTTTTTTGAATGATGTAGTATTTTAGTACGTAAGAAGTAGTAATAGCGGGGATTAGGTATGACATAAATAGCTTTGCTTTTAACAAAAGAAAGCTTCGTTTTTTACTTTTCATGCTATTTCAATTTCCAATATTTATGGTCTCATAAATGCTTAATTAAGATGAATGAGACCTATGTTCATATAACATTTATTTTCTTAGATCAAACTGTGTAGCTGTCGCATGTGTAATTTTTTTCTTTTTGATAAAATTGAATCTCCATAGTGCAAATTACAGTGGTAATTATTATGAATTAGCGTTCTGCACCCAAATTGGGCGCGAAATAATTCTTTAATGCAATTTGTACAAGAGTGATCCATTTTGTGTGTCAAGTTAATTTTGAGGTTAGAAAATCCACAAAAAAAGTCTTAAAAATTTGAAAACCCTACTACTGGCTTACTTGCGTCGCCCTGAGTCGATTGACTTAAAATCAGCCAATTCGCCCCACGGGTTCGCTCTCAAAGTGGCGTCAAGCAAGCAAGCAATGAAAATTATTATGTCGGATGGAATTATTTTTAAAATTGTGAGGTAGTATTGAAACTGCTTGACCACTAACTATATTGGATGTAATACGAAGCTATATTAATGGACATTGTAAATTTTATGGAAAATGAATATATAAAGGTAAATAAACATTTACTGGTTTTAATTAGTTCTAACACCTATAGTTAATACAAAGTTTACAACTCTACAAGTCTCGCCTCTCTGATTCCTTTCTTTCAATCCATGCTATCCTATAATATACTGCTGTGAATGGAGACACTTTTAAAGATTAATGTAATATTAAAAACGGATGATGAGTTCTTAAAGACTTAACTATTTATTAAATTTATGATACACAGAAAAGCTCACGGCAACTTTAAATACTAGCTATTAAAGCAATTTCTTCCAATTGTAAATATCCGACAATAGATTTGCTTTCCGAGAACTCTTGCAATATATTTAGGCAGTTTTGAGTGGTTTGTAAAAGTAAATTTGTACGTGAAGTAGGTAACTGAAATTAAAGTGTCTGTAAACACCTGTGCAGCTCATATGCATAATTAACATTTCAAAGAGAATTTACCAAAGGACCAAAGGGGCTGCAGGTAAGGCTATCTCACTTCATTAAATCGTAAATATAGTTTCTTGGGAATATCAATAATAGAACATCATTTCTGGTTAGTTTGTAGCACTAAATCTAGCGTATAAAGTAAAATTGTATGTTCCTGAATTGTTTACAATTTGAATTTTCGCAGCCAGATCACATTGGAGTGGCATAACATTTAATTTAATTGTACACTGAGCAAGGAAGTAGAATGTGCTTAATGTAACAATAGCATAATTTAGTAAATGTGTGGTGAAAATGATTGTATTACACCGTTCTCAAATTTCTGTCAAGTGAAATGTCAAAACGTTCGTAATTTTGCGGGCAATGTTATATCAGCGTACATATATCAAACAAGTAGAGACACTCATGTCAAAGTTGAATCCTGTCTAGAGTGCCTGGTACAGTAACTCGGGGGGTATTTCTAAACTTGACTATCAGCAGCACAAAGTTCTACCAATAAGAGCCAGTTACTGGCTCTGCTACCAATCATATGTGATTAAGGTCACTATATCAATAAGGTACCGCCATTCCATTCATCGCGTGAGAATGTGAGAAAATTGTGAGATAAGGATAACAAATACAAATTTCCCAAGTGCAATAGGGAACACACTATTTTTTGGGGATTTTTCTTTTTGGTGTAATGGCACTTGTAAAGTGAGGAATCTGTTAGGTTATGTGTTTTTATCCCCAGTTGGAGAAAATTGTGCGACAAGGATGGATATAAAAAATCACTAATGGCGGTACCTTATTGATATAGTGACCTTATATGTGATCATGGATATATTAGTACAGGATACGTTCACTACATGTAAACGTACGTCGAATCTTAAAATAACATATCACGGAGTTCGGTACCTTCCCCCATTTCATTCTAACCTATATCACTTTATTTCTCTCTCCCTTTAGACGTATTTCATACAATGTTTCGTACGCTTAATTTTGAAGTTTTGAAATGAAAACGTCAGAAGTGTCATACAATTTCACAGTTTATTCTTCGAAAATTGAACTTTAGCAATGGTTTTGATTGCTATTATCAAAGAGGATATCTACTCTTTGGCTATTATTATCAACCGTAAAACTCAAAGGCGTTAGCGAGTGAATATCTTGCACACCCCCACACCTCATCGAGTGAGGTTATCAAGTGTTACCTGTTGAGGTTATGTTTTCTAATTTGTGTTTATTTATACGATTACTTCTTTTCTACATTTTGTAGCATCTTGAGACCAAAAAGACTATTTCTGGCACCATGTAACAGGAGTTAAATGTATTTTATCAGAATTTCTCTCAATGGCGAGTCCAAGTACCTCTCTAAAGGATAGCGCTATACGCAATTCACGCATTGAGAGTGACAGAAATAGATGGTACGTCTTGTTACACTATATCAACGGCACGCCGTATCTTGTACTTATATATCTATGTATGTGATAAAGTAGTAGCGCCATCTGTTAGTACTATCGGAAATTACTCCCCAGGAGCAGTTCAAGGTCATCAAAATCGGTATTTTTAGATCAAAGGAACCGACAGTGAGTGTCTACTTGTTTGATATATAAACCGTTCAATAGTTATTTGCCAGATAGGAGGCCATGTTAGGGTGATGAATTTCACCTTGTAAATATGCTGTCAGTCATTAACAAAAGTTAGGTTATGCCCATTTTATACAAAATCATAATTTTATGTTAATGTACAAAACGTGGTTGCCAGATTTGGTTTTGGATTTTGTGCCACTTTTATTATTGGTTAAGATAAATTTCATGAAAGACAAGTTGCTGACTCCGAATACGTTTCATACTTTGTTCAGTAAGCATAACGGTATAATGAAAGTCGTTTTTTTATTGTAATTATAAATTGTATACAAAAATATTTAAATATTACAATTTTGGTATTTTTTCAGTATAAATAAATAAAGCTTTTACAAGCCACTTTAGGCCCATTGCATAACAATCTGTCTCTGTTGTCCCTTATTCATGATTTTATTCCTCCAGTCTTCTATTCCTTTCCTTGCTATGTCTTCCATTATTGCCTCCTTACACCTACTCCTTGGTCGCCCTCTTCTTCTAGTTTCTTGCGCTCTGCCTTCCAATACTATCTTAGTAGTTCTTCTATCTGGCATTCTCCATATATGCCCAAACCATCTTAACCTTTGAGTTTTAATGAAGTCTACTATACTTGGCTCTCCATACTTCTTTTGTACCTCTTCGTTTGTAAGTCTTCTCCAACCATCCTCCGTCCGAGTCCCTCCAAATATTTTTCTCAGCATTTTTCTCGCCCACCTACTTATCATGTCTTGATCTGCCACATTCATCGTCCATATTTCACATGCATACGTAGCTGTAGGTCGAATTACAGTCTTATAAGTCGTAGTTTTGCATTTCGCGACATTTGTCTTGAGGACATTATACTATTTAACGCGCCCGCACCTCTCGATGCTTTTATTAACCTTGATTTAATTTCTTGTGTGTAATTTAAGTTTTCAGAGATTAATGTTCCTAAGAAAGTAAACGCCTTAACTCGTTCTATTCACAAATCTTAATATTACGCCATTAATATTGATTTCTTCATTTTTTCCACTACTTCTTTGTTAAAGTTGCTGAACATTGTTCAGTGGAAGTTGAAGAATGGATTTTTTTTAAATATTTATTTATTTATTTATTTATTTATTTATTTATTTAAGTAAATGTTGCCCAACAGGTACAAACCCAATTACAGGACAAACACATATAAATTATACTAAATAGTTACATGCAAAACTTAAGTAATCTAAAGTAACAGTACGGACTACAGTGTGAATAGAGTCAAAAAGAAATATTTTATTTAGTCTTCACAAATGCTATTCTAAACTTTTATCTTTCACTTGCTTTAGACTACAACAAAATATATCAAGTTCGTCACTAACAAGATTATAATAATGACACATAATATAAATGGGAGACTTTACAAGAACATTAGTTTTAGCCAGTGGAAGATAAAATGTATAAACATTTCGGACTGGTAATCTTGGAACAAAAATATGTAGTTTACTTAATAAATCAGAACAATCAATTGAGTAATGCATTAATTTGTATAAGAATACTAAACTACTTTGCTTCCTACGAGACTCAAGCGATATACAATTGAATGTATTAAGTAGGATAGTGTGATCAAAACCGCGCTCAGGATACACATGATTGACTTTAAACCACAGATATTTTAACATTCTTCTTTGTACGCTTTCTAACATGTTTTTATAAAATTCATATGTCGGATTCCAAATAACAGAACAGTACTCGATCTTAGTTCTAACAAGAGAATAGTATAAAATTTTTATTGAATTTGGTTGACGAAATGATTTTGTGCTTCGGATAACAAAGCCTAGCATTCTATTGGCAGCTGCTACAGATTCAATAATGTGCTGATTAAAACGTAGTTCGCAATCAAACAACACACCAAGATCTTTAATTGTATAACAGCGTGTAAGAGAGTCGCCATTAATGGTATAGTTGTAATTAAATGGATTAGATTTCCTCGAAAATGACATTACTTTACATTTAGATGTGTTTAAATGCAACTTGTTTAAACAGCACCATTGGTACAATTTATCTATATTGTACTGCAAAGTCAAACAATCAGTAGTAGACGCAATAGAAGTAAAAATCTTAATATCGTCAGCGAACATAAGCAATTCACAGTTCATATTATATGCGACATCATTAATAAAAAGCAGGAAAAGCAATGGTCCAAGGTTAGACCCTTGTGGCACTCCAGACTTAGCAACAAAGGTTTGGGAATTATATCCACCATATGAGACAAATTGCAGCCGGTTCGTCAGGTAAGAATTGAAGAATGTGATAAGTGGATGACTAAATCCCAGACAGTTTAATTTATTTAGCAATATTCCGTGGTCTATACGGCCACAGAAGAAAATCGCAGGGAGTTAAGTCACTCGGGGGCCACACTGTAGACATGTTTTGACTAATAACTCTGTTTTTGTAAAACTCTCCAAGTAAATTTAAATTTTCTTGCGTTGTGTGAAGTCTTGCCCCATCTTATTGAAAGTAACCCTTTTGTAATTCATTGTCACGTAACTCTTCAAAACACGGCGACAAAATTTTAGTACGATATGGTTGTGCATTTAGCAAACCTAAAATTTTAATTATTAAAATAAAATTTAATCGTTTTGCCGCACGTAATTACCTCAAAATAATATAGGACCTATAACTCTTCTTTTACTTTACTTGCAGCCCAAACCCCGATTTTTTTGTGGGTGAAGCGGTTCTTTAACATAAACATTGGGATTCTCAGCGCTCCACATCCTCATATTTTGTGAATTAATATAGCCAGATAAATAGAAGTATGCCTCATCAGTAAAGAAAGTTTTCTCAAACGCATTATCGTTATTTCCAAAATTATTGATAAACCAGTTACAGAATTCCAATCTAACCGGAGGATCGGTTGGCAGCAGTTCCTGATACACTTGCAACCGGTAAGAAAAATAATGCAAATTGCTTCTTAATATCCTATGAGATGTTGAATATGAAACATTTAATTGCTGTCCTAAATGGCGAACAGATACGTGTGGTTGTTCTTGCACAATTTGTCTCGCATTGTTAACTACTTCTTCAGTGCGTACCTACCTATGTTGCAAATAGTATGTATCATTTTTAGGTCGTGGGCCAAAAGGTTTAATTTCAAAATTGTCCCATCCAATAATACTTCTTATAGTTCTTTCAGATACCTAAAACAGTACAAAGCCCAAAATTAAAGCAACAGTTAAGTTTTATGCATAAATACTTATGTCCCAAATGTCACTAAGCCGGGCAAAGATTTCAGTTTCACTGAGGTCTGGCCTGTCGGCTTTATAATGCCTGTAGGCCTTTGTAATTTGTAGTTTTGTATCACCTTTAATGACTTTTGGCATATTTACTTTAGTACTACAATTTGTTGACAGATAGATGTCCATGACGCCGATGTCCATACATATTATGCCTAGTGGCAAACAAAGTATGAAAGCACTGGCAACATTGCACGTTTAACCTCAAAATGTCAAATTAGACACTTTCGTGAGCCTCCTGTACATAACAGCTGATTCTGACAAAGTGTCAAAAAGAGATTCTAGGGAGTTTAAATTTTATTAAACATAAAAACAAAATTCCATGTCTACCTACTTGCCAAATAACTATTGAACGGTTTATATGTACGCTGGTTTTTAGTTTCTTCCTGATTTTGCTGTTAGTTTCTCATTGGTAAAATTCAGTCAGGCAACATTGCGTTCGACCAATGAGAAAAGATTGCTAGATAACAAACAGTCCAACTAAACTTGTGATCTGAAATCCAAGACAGTTGTGATTTGGTCTTCCTAAGATAAGTTGCATACTTTTGTTGCCTCAATTAACAAAGAGAGTAACATTTGTCAGTTCAAAAATGCACATGGTTGACTAAATAAACTGGCTATAATTTTCCCACATAGCAGCTTTGCGTTACTGCCTCAATGCAATGGGACACTCACAAGTAAATCTTCGTTTACATCGACTGACAGAGGAAATTTAACGAAACGAGGTGATTCGACGTATACCTATGAAACAATAAGAAAGCCGACCTGCGATTAATTAATAAAATAAGCAATGGTAGTAAAAATCGCAGATCAACCCCCCTACCATTTATACACCACGGCAGCTCTGAAAAACTGTTTCTTACTCACCGCGATGGCCGACTAGCTCAAATATCGGCGGCCTTAGATCGTAGGTTCAGATCATCAGCTATGTACCCTGGAATGTCTTCAAAAAAGGAAAGGAAAATGGAAATGGGCGCCAGACATCAAAAGATTTCAAATAACAAGAAGAAAAATAAATTGCAAGTGACTAGCGTTTAATTAATCAACAATAAGAAGTTTTGAAATGTCAGTAATCAATAATCAGGATAATTAAAATGTAAATAATGTAATGACAAAATTGTGTATCTTAACTGAAGGTTTCGACACGCATAAAATTAAGAACCCCTTTCGGGTTATTTTAAAAACTTTACAAAAAACACTCGTGGGATAAGCTTATCACAGTCATCTAATAAAACCTTCTGTTAGGCTATTGAAAATAAATAGGCGTGACTGTACCTTTTACAGAGGGTCGAAATACACATCAAAATAGCAACTTTAAAAACTGAGCATAAAACTTTAAATATTAAAATAACAGGATGTATGAAATTGAACATTACAGGTTAATAATGGCAAAACGTATGAATTTAAATTTTAAATATTGACGGGTTTAAAATACACAGATGTAAATTTCTGGTATTGAAAATAAGTCGAAGTAATATAAATCTCGGAGTAGCACTAACTAACCTCGAAACGTAAGCTGGACGTGAACGGCAATAATCATTGTTGAAGTCGCCGGGGAAGCGCCGAAAATTGCTGCAATAGCATCTTCAAACGGCAGCAAATACGCCGGACCCAGCAGGTGTCGAAAATGCGATAAGACTTGGCCTCCGAGATAAACTCGTTGAAACGGATAATTAAGATTAAGATTAAGAGCTAAGAAAGATATAATTAGTATGGAGATAATAAAACAGAAAAAGCGCAATCGTACCTGATTACAATCAGCCCTTAGAACACAAACTGCTCATTGAAATTGGTTGAGCGCACGTAATTTAATATAATTAAAAACAAGGCTTAGCCGCGCCGGTATCGGCGGGCTCAAGCGAAGACAGCAAAATGCCCGGACGAAAAATTTCGTTTCCTCGAGGAAGGCTCGCACTCTGATAAGAGATAGCGCGGGTCAGAGAGGGCATTGCGCAAACGATAAGAACTTGATGCAGGTACAAAATGCGTTGGTTTGGAAAATTTACGAATTCGAAATGCAAAAGGATTTATAATTTAAATAAAAATATACAGGTTAAGCCTGAAATAATTGGATAAATGGCGAAACAATTAAGCAAAGCCAAAAAATTGTTTCACTCCCCACGGCCAAGAGAAATAAAAAGGTTTAAATATGAAAACATTAAAAAATGTAGGAAACCAAAGAATTCGAGAATGAGATCGATGATGCCAACACCAAAAGCGAAACGCTATCGAAAAAATCCTCTTTCGAGAAGATAAGCCAAGGGAAACAACCCTTATAAATCGGCTTAAAAATAACAGGGGCACCACATAGGACACCGCCAAAAAAAATAGACGTTCTGTCTAAACCGGACAGAAGCCTAAAAAACTGTTAAACACAGCAATAACCGACTGCATCACATAGGACACAATCCACCTTCCTACAAACATCCGAAAAACTCACAAAAATCCGAAAAGCTCGCACCGCATCATCATCACTCACTCTAAATCTACGATAACCCAATATCAAAAAAGTATGAAAGGGAAAAAATATCTTGAAAAAAATGAAACACAGTAAGTACTGCGACAAAAAGATTCGGGTGAAAACCCAGGAAAAGATCCTAAAAACCATATGCCCGCCCCGAATTTAGGTAGAGACCCCAGAAGCCGGAAGGAACGACCGCACAACCACCAAACCCCGCTCGGGCATTCAGCCAGTCGTCGCAGCTAGATGGAAAAGGCGCGCCGGTGACGGACTGAATGTGGCTCCCTCACTGAGTCGGATGGCAACACAATCGCTCCCACCAACCCCCAAAAATCTCCACAAGGCCGAAAAAAACCAACCCAAATAACAATAAAATAAAAAACCCCAAACAAGTATAAACTCGTCTCGAAAAAAAATCACATAAAAAAACAACCTAGCTAACAAGCCATGAACAACGATCTGAAAATAAAATCGGTTAAAGTCTTAAGCGAACACAAGCACGGATGGGGAAAGCACTCTTAAAAAATATCCCAAAATATGGAGAGAAACGACCCCAACTGCTAGCGTTGCTTAGAGAGAGAACAAGATGACGTTGCTCCTCAATAGTGACCTTCCCTGCATGCCCAACCTACCACCCTATACGTTACAAAAAGCACAAAAAACAAGTTTTTAAAAGAGACACTGTAGGTGTTTCCACGGTCACAATATCCTATAATACCATAGTCCAAATCCAAATAAGCGAAGCGCTTTTGAAAAAATCCTCAAATGAGACGGAAGTAATGGTAAGTAAAAAGGAAAGTGAAAAGCACTAGAATGCAAGATCCATAGGGAACATACCCTACAGCAACTTTTTAAAAACAGAAGAGAAAACGGGACATAAGGAAAAGAGAAAAGGAAAGAAGAGGAAAATGAACCAAAAAACCAGAGTTCGGAAAAACTCACGCTGCCACACCCACTCATCCAAGCTTCGACTGGCTAGGTCTACCATTCCATGCCGTGACCCGGGTTTACGGAGACATGGACACGCTTAAAGAAGAGGAAACACAAGGAAAGCAAACCGCCTTCAATCGCAAAGGAAAAAAAATCGCACGCAAACAGATGCATAGAAAACGCAAAAAAATTGCATAAAACAATGCGTAACAAGATGCAATAGCGCATCAAAATCGACGCAAAAAATATCTCCTGTCACGTCTGACAAAAGAAAAAACCTGCACCACATCGGACACAGAAAAAATATAGACACCCTGTTTACACCGAACAGGGGCCTAAAACAAGGACTGCCTCACATCGGACGCAGCCAACAAAAGCCTCGCATCCAAAAAGAAATGCATAATCAACGCATTTGAAAAAATTAAAAGCCAGAAAAAACAACCCGGAAACAACCCGTCGAGACCCTGAGTAAACACAAGTACGGTGAGGCAAGTAAATAAAAATTCCAAAAATGGAGTAAACTACACCAAACCGCACAAGTAATTCACGCAGGCCCTCGACCCACCGATAAGCAACCAAAGGAAGGATAAGGAAAAACCAATCATACTACACTACCAAAGCACACACGCAACCAATCAAAGAAACCATTCAGAAACCTCACTCACCAAAGCATACCCTTTCAACAAAGTCCATCACACTACCTATAAACATACCGCTAAACCAATCATTCGTCAAGAAAGATGAGGGAAGAAAAGTCAATAAGCAACCGACGAAAGGATAAGTAAAGAAAGGAAAAGAAAAGAAAGTCAAATATAAATACGTGCACTGCAACAAGATGTGAAAATTACAAAAGTGAATAGAAAAATGAATACAAAATTAAATATTGATAAATAAAGACATCCAGGTAAACACAGCTGATGTAACTACCAAAATCGAGCCCCATAGCGTTGGTCGCGCCAGTGAAACAATAAGAAAGCCGACCTGCGATTAATTAATAAAATAAGCAATGGTAGTAAAAATCGCAGATCAACCCCCCTACCATTTATACACCACGGCAGCTCTGAAAAACTGTTTCTTACTCACCGCGATGGCCGACTAGCTCAAATATCGGCGGCCTTAGATCGTAGGTTCAGATCATCAGCTATGTACCCTGGAATGTCTTCAAAAAAGGAAAGGAAAATGGAAATGGGCGCCAGAAATCAAAAGATTTCAAATAACAAGAAGAAAAATAAATTGCAAGTGACTAGCGTTTAATTAATCAACAATAAGAAGTTTTGAAATGTCAGTAATCAATAATCAGGATAATTCAAATGTAAATAATGTAATGACAAAATTGTGTATCTTAACTGAAGGTTTCGACACGCATAAAATTAAGAACCCCTTTCGGGTTATTTTAAAAACTTTACAAAAAACACTCGTGGGATAAGCTTATCACAGTCATCTAATAAAACCTTCTGTTAGGCTATTGAAAATAAATAGGCGTGACTGTACCTTTTACAGAGGGTCGAAATACACATCAAAATAGCAACTTTAAAAACTGAGCATAAAACTTTAAATATTAAAATAACAGGATGTATGAAATTGAACATTACAGGTTAATAATGGCAAAACGTATGAATTTAAATTTTAAATATTGACGGGTTTAAAATACACAGATGTAAATTTCTGGTATTGAAAATAAGTCGAAGTAATATAAATCTCGGAGTAGCACTAACTAACCTCGAAACGTAAGCTGGACGTGAACGGCAATAATCATTGTTGAAGTCGCCGGGGAAGCGCCGAAAATTGCTGCAATAGCATCTTCAAACGGCAGCAAATACGCCGGACCCAGCAGGTGTCGAAAATGCGATAAGACTTGGCCTCCGAGATAAACTCGTTGAAACGGATAATTAAGATTAAGATTAAGAGCTAAGAAAGATATAATTAGTATGGAGATAATAAAACAGAAAAAGCGCAATCGTACCTGATTACAATCAGCCCTTAGAACACAAACTGCTCATTGAAATTGGTTGAGCGCACGTAATTTAATATAATTAAAAACAAGGCTTAGCCGCGCCGGTATCGGCGGGCTCAAGCGAAGACAGCAAAATGCCCGGACGAAAAATTTCGTTTCCTCGAGGAAGGCTCGCACTCTGATAAGAGATAGCGCGGGTCAGAGAGGGCATTGCGCAAACGATAAGAACTTGATGCAGGTACAAAATGCGTTGGTTTGGAAAATTTACGAATTCGAAATGCAAAAGGATTTATAATTTAAATAAAAATATACAGGTTAAGCCTGAAATAATTGGATAACTGGCGAAACAATTAGGCAAAGCCAAAAAATTGTTTCACCTAGAACAAATTAAACAAGAGAGAAACTATCAGGTATCAACTTGTCTTACAACGGCTATTTCTTGTAAAATCATCTATCTGTTTTTAAAATTTGGTCTACGCTAACGAATTGTTAAACTCGTACAAC
The DNA here is from genome assembly GCA_940337035.1 of Agriotes lineatus. NCBI lineage: Eukaryota > Metazoa > Arthropoda > Insecta > Coleoptera > Elateridae > Agriotes > Agriotes lineatus. The sequence goes on along the minus strand of OW679201.1, from coordinate 23,408,542 downwards.
TTACAAGAAACTTTGAAATGACAATTTAATAATAATTTTCAAATTACATAACTTTAACTTTTTGCAATTTTAAGATTTGAATAAAAAAACACGCAATTTCATTGAAAAATATCATGCTACTATCATTTCGAGAAGTAAAATTTTAGTTTAATAATTTTTAATACAACGTTCTTGTACAATAGTGGAAAATATGTGTGTGTTGATCACAAATTAACATACATTTTTATATAAAAAAAACACGCAATTGGACATCATAGCTCTTATACTTAGGTATACAAAAAACGATATTTTTATTCAACATGCGACTAAATTTGAATAAAAAACACACATTTCGACATCATGTCACTTAAACTTATACACAAAAAAGATATCTTTATTCAACATGAGATTAAATTTAAATAAAAAACACGCAATTCGACTTCATGTCACATAAAATTATACAAAAAACGATATTTTTATTCAACGTGCGCTTAAATTTGAATAAAAAACTCGCAATTTCAGGTTAATACAACGATAGTAGCATGTGAAATTCACCGTTCGTTGTACAAAACAATTTTATAAAAACGAAAATTCTGTAAAAATAGTTTTAGAGTTATTTCTAAAAATAGCTTAAGCAGAATTTTACAAATGTTTTACACTTTTTTATAAATTGCATCGCTCAAAATTAAAATAAATCACAATTTTTTAAATTACATCACGCTATTATGAAATCGTAGTTTGATATATATGGATTTTCGCCAATTTGTATCTTTAAAATAGCTTCAAATACTAATACTTTAGCTTTTAGATTTTTTAATTATTACAGAATCCTGAAAAACAAAAACATGGTAGAAATAAAAAACACAAATACTTTGTAATAAACAAATATATTGTTATTATTTCCTAGTATATTTTTGTGGCGATGGTCCGCGGGTCTCTTCGTCAACAACTATTATCTGCGGTGATGCTAGCTCTGCCCGGTGTTGGATTTTATTTGCAAACTGCATTTTCTTACTTGATTCTGCAATTGTCCTGCTGTAAGGGGCGGTTGCTTCCTGGAAGTTATTAATTCTTCTGGGGAACCATCTTTAGATGCACCAAGTAGCAGAGCACAATGGCTTAAAACGAGTTAGTGCGGCTTGTAACTCTGGTTTTACAAATTTTAAAATAAATGGGGGTGAACACATTGCTTGCGTCGCATAGCAGACAGGTTAGCTCTTGTAAAATTCAGCGATGACGAATTACGACAAATAATAATAAAACGTCAGTTGAAAGTCAAGTGCTTGGATAAATATATATCAAACCTTGTTTCGAAATTTGTGCACGACTTAATTTATATGAAATATTGTATGAAATTTCAAATAGAAGGCTTTTAAACTATACGTTTTTTTTAATTATGCAGAGAATGCTCGTTTATACAGGGTGACAGGTTAGCCAATTGGTTAAGGCGCCAGCCTTAAGATCTGATCTCGAGAGAGAATGTTGGTTCGATTCCCTTACCTGCCATATTTTTTATATGTTTATTATGAGAGTCTTGATTTTAAGTTAGTTTATTCATGACGGCTCTACCAGAATAAACGGATGAGTTCTATTTTCAAATAGAATAGATCAGGCACAGAAGTAGTTGGTTGTCCCGCCGGAATTTGTCCAGCGCTTTAAATTTGGTGAGAATACGGGGAAAAATATATTATCACAGCTTGATGACGAAATGCAACAAGTTTTAAACTCCAAATTAACCGATCACGACAAACGGGTGCAGGTGCTACAAAGATACCTTCATTTCACAAACAGGCACGGCAATCAATTAAAATACCTATAGCAACAAGCAGTAACAGCATATCAAATGCCGATATTTTATCTACACTACCCACCACTTTTAAGAAAAAAGCTGAAGTTTTCCTACGCATTTTGAGTGCATCAAACGATGTGAGTTGGGATCACAAGGTCACCGTTACTATAAAGGGTAAAATTTTACCGTCGTCTAACATAGTCGATTTAGTTCACTACGCTCTGAAGCCTCGAAAAACTATTTTTCTACTCCTTTATTAGTAAATTGCTCATTAAGCACTGTTTACTTGATTAGTAAATTTGTTGTTACAAACAGTGTTACGTAATGATAATGACTAACACGTAATTTTTTTTATTACGTTACAGTTAGCTTCTGTCGTTTGTACGAAGCGGTGTAGGGATGTGACTGCAGCCGCCTAATTTTTAAAATGGTGTGACAGATGATTTGACAGTTAATAAAATATTTCTTTTTCGTTTAACGAAATGAGTGTGACCGTAGAAAAAGTATAGTACGCAACTCGGGCTATAGAGCAATTACACGCTCGTGGAATTACACACGCGCCGCTACGCGGCTTGTGCGTAACTTTTCCAACTCGCGTGTAATATGCTTCCTACAGCTCTCGTTGTGTAATATACTATAACCCACCCGGGCGCATGTTCAATAAAAATATCGTTTTTATATAAGTTTAAGTGCCATGATGTCAAATTGCGTGTTTTTAATTAATATTTATGTTATTTTGTGATCAACACGCACATACTTTCAACTATTGTACAAGAGCGTTGTAATAAAAATGCTCAAACTGAAATTTTACTTCTCGAAATGATGGTAGCATGACATTTTTCAATGAAATTGCGTGATTTTATTCAAATCTTTCTAAAAATGCAACAAGTTAGAGTCATGTAATTTGAAAATGATTATTAAATTGTCATTTCGAAGTTTCTTATAAATTGTACAACGAGTCTAACGAGTGGTTAGCGTAGACCAAATTTGAAAAACAGGTAGGTGATTTTACAATAAATAACCGTGGCAAGACAAGTTGATTCCTGACACTTTTACTGCTGTAATGGTGGGAAGAGATACTAGCCGTGGTGGACTACATCGAAACATTTTACGTTTAAATTAAATCAGTGTCTGATTTATAACATTTTTGTAAACTGACCAAGCACCCATCAAATAAAATTGCGTAATGTTCACAAATCCGAGCATTTTAGATTTAATTTTTATGAAGTTTTATACGTTGAGCGTCTGTTTATATCAATTATTTTTACCGGGCTACTTTAAAAAATGCATCTGCTGTGCGTTTAACAAGTGTTTTTTTTTGTAATATTCAGGCAAATTGTGAGATGTTTGACCAAAACTAAATATTTTAGCAATGATTTGCGTTTAACAATTGTTTTTTCTGTAAATTTCAGACAAGCCAGAAGATGTTTGAGCACAACTAAATATTTTAGCAAGTTTTATACTTTGAGATGTAATAATTCTGGTTTATAGCAGAACATTTTTCAATGAAGTTGCGTAAATAGTTATAAAATGGCTCAATAAAAAACCGAATGTTTTAATATTTCGTTGTTAATTTTCAGGAAAACATTATGTCATTGCGACAGCATTTTTATAGAAATAATTTATATAGTACATCGCAATCAAACCACGAATTCGTTTACACAGCTTAATTATAAAAAGCTACATTAATCAAAGCTACTTACAAATAAACGGCAATTGTACCGACATTTGTTATAGCTAAATACAGTTATCATTTCTGATTTATACATAATGTTTTGACGATTTGATCGAGATAATTCCTAAATAAAGTTTGATGAACGTCCGTTGCTCAGATATAAAGATAGCTTATTTATATAATATCAATTAAAATTAATATAAATTTTTAAAATTCTGGAATATACCTAGTTTAATATTTTCAGGCGAAGTATAAGATTTATATTTATAAAAGCAACAAACGGGCGAATTCAGGTCGTAAATATAAAACGTATTACAAATTTGAACATAAATTTGCCGGGCCATTTCAAACAAAGTTTAAAATTGGTATTTTTATAAAATAATTGAAAATTTGAGCATAAATTTAAACAAGCACACAAACAAATAGACTATCGAAAAAAGTTTGTTACACAAATTTGAATTTAAAAATCTATAAAAGCTATAAAATAAAATGTCGAATTAACAGCAAAGCATTAAAACATTCGTTTTTTTTTTATTGAGACACTTAATACCTATATAAAGCCAGCTCGCGGCAATTAATTCGATAACATAGAGCCAATTAAAACATCGAGTCAATTAACTCGCTACAATAGCTGGATAATCAACGCTTTCGGTTCATTTCAGACAGAACTTAATATCAAGCTTATTCATCGGTAAAATAAACAGGCTGCGTTGCCGAACGGTATGAGGCTGAAATCCCTAACCCGCAAGAGGTCTCCGTAAACCAGTGGCTAACATGGCAGACTCTCAATACAAAAGTGTATATACAAATTCGGGCCATGCCAAAAGCTTTTTTAAATTAAATAAACCCGCGAAAGAGAGGTCGACGAAAAACAGCGTTACGGAAGACGGACGCGTGACGTAATCAAATTCAAAATGGCCGCCGCGAAATTAATTTAATTAACATATGTAACATATGCGATAAAATCCGTGACCTAATTTAATTAAAATCCGCGATCTAATTTAATTAGCTAATTTAATTAAAATCCGCGATCTAATTTAATTAAAATCCGCGACCCAATTAAATTAATCCGCGAATAAAACCACGAATAAACCGCGATCAATAAAAAAAGGTAGGGCATCTCTGTCCTCATGATACTGACAAGGATATCGATTTTTGACGTCACATTACACAAAACCCTGCTGTTCCCCCACCCCGCACCTGCTCTGTATGTTTTTGTTTGTCGAGGTTAAGTGTGGCGATCTGCATAGTTGACAGTTAAGTATTACCTATATTTGGTTTCAATATTTGTTAAATCTAATGTCTATCGCTTTGATTCAGCTCCTGAATTTTGTATTCTTAGTTTCTTTGCAGTCACATAGCTAAATAAGCAACAATAGTTGATTTTGTAATATTGCATCATCTAGCCCATCAAACTAAAATACTTATTTTATCAGTTATGGATGTCCTTAGCATGGTGATAATGGTCAGCTTATCATCAAAGAGAAATATTCCTGCAAATATCCTGACTGCAAAAATTGGTACTGTACAGGTCAGTCTGTCTAGGCATTTTTATAAATTGTCTGTACCGCCTTCTTTAGCTTCCGAAGCATTAGAAGAAGTAATCGTTACTTCTTCAAATGTGGTAGAAACTAATACAGTTTTATGTTCATGTTATGATCAGCTTTCGACTTCTTCAAGTGTATGTAGGTGCATGTTTTGAGGTATCAGCTGATTTGTTTGCTTCACAAAATAATGAAATAACTAGCAACAGTAATAATTTTCAACGTTAGATTATTTATCAAAACTATTCATAATCATTTACGTGCATTTCTTTCTGTTGTCGAGCTTCAACCTACTATGAAGAATAACTTCAAGCAGTTCTACAAATCATCGATAAGTTTTGGAGAAAGGTATTGTCGCGACTATCACAGCATCTGCGACGATTTGATATTAAGTAAGTGCACCACTTTCTTAATCTTCAAAATTGTCAAGAAGAAGTAAGTAAGTAAGTAAGTAAGTAAATTTATTCATCAAGATAGATGTTTACAAAAAAAGACACATAATTCATTTACAAACAGATTTGACATAGTTAGAACATAACCTTTTAAATTGCGATACATTTGTTGCCTGTTTCGCTTCATCAGGCATTTCATTATATAATTTTAAACCTTTGTAATATAGATTTTTTTGTGAACACGCTTTCGTTGTTGTAGGTAATCTAAAATTATTTACACTTCTTGTCTCATAACTATGTATATCTCTATTGTATACAATAAATTTATTTAAATATGCAGGTAATTTGTTATTAACAATTTTAAAGATCAGAATTAAAGTATTAAAATAAATTCGCTGTTTAATACTAAGCCATTGCAGCGTTTCCAACATTAAATTGATGCTGGTTCTTTTATTACAAAATAGAATAATACGCATTGCTCTATTTTGCAGTTTTTGTAGACGCTGCAATTCACCTTCGTTGGCTATAAATAACACGCTAGCACAATATTCAAAATGTGGTGCAATAATTGTTTTGTAAACAAGTATCCTCGACCACAAGTTTAATTTGGAACTGATTCGCCCAAAGAAACCTATTTTTTTAGCCGTTTTACCTACAACAAAATCCACATGTTCCTTAAAAGATAGCCTATTATCTATTACAATTCCAAGATATTTTATTTTAGGGACATATTCAATTACTACATCGTCAACAATTACACTAGTTATCGTATCGGTTAATAACCGTCCGCTACTGATAACCATTGCTTTTGTTTTAGATGTATTTAACTTAAGCTTGTTCAATTTTAGCCATTTAGATATATTTTTCAGGTCACTATTTAATTTATTTACTGCATCGTTCACATTTATATCGGCACTAGTTACCAGAGTGTCATCTGCGAATAAGTTATATTGACAACCTTGCACTGCTGAGTTTATATCATTGATGTAGAGGATAAACAAAAGAGGGCCTAAAATTGAGCCTTGAGGAACCCCTAAACACACTTCAATTGCTCGAGAATCTTCACCTTCGTATCTAGTAATTTGCTGCCGGCCACATAGATAATTCTTGAACCATCTTAATTCGAATCCTTTTATTCCGTATTTTTCCATTTTTGCTAAGAGCAGATCTCTGTCGATTGTTTCAAATGCTCTTTTCAGGTCTATGAACGCTGCCACTATTTTTTTCCCATGTTCTATATCCTCTTTCCAGTTCACTAAAACTAAATTTAATGAAGTTTCACAAGAGTGATCTTTTCGGAAACCTGAAAAGAAAAGGAAAATACCGCCATTACGCAAGGACATCGGCAGAAAATGAAGAGATTGACTGCTAAATAGGTTGCTATTTATGTTTATGAATATTCGTACATACCTATATTTTATTTATTTAGATGTTGTTTTATAAGCATTTATATTTCGTTTTAGAATTTAATATTTGTTATATTGTATATTATTTTAGCTGAATGTACCGATGGGGCCACAATTATATATAACAACAATGAGACAACATGAACAAAAAAATAACAGGCACTGCTTGAGTAAGAAAGAGATAAATGTAGTAGCAAATATTTGAGGAGGCTTGACGCCCATTTTAATTATGACGTATTCAACTAAACATGCCTACAAAAATATTTTTTCATATAGTCATCTCTTTCTTACTCGAGCATTCTATTTTGTTGTTTATGTTATCTCATTGCTGTTATATATAATTATGGCCCCATCCGTATTTAATATATTAATAAAAAATCTGGTATGATACACTCACACAACTTCCTTTTACAGTGATCTTATAATTAGCCAAAAATTTGATTTTTAATTTCTAAGCATTTGTCAAAAAATTTCAAAAATTGCAAATTCTACAAAAACGGTACAAAATAGTAGTTGGTTTAAGAGACAATTTTTTTCTAGAATTCTAAGCTAAATTCAAAAATGTAATAATATACCGGGTGTTCTATTTAAAATAGGAATTAATAAAAAAAATAGAAAAAAAAACAAAAGAAACCCATTTTAGAAGTATTCAACTGGAAAGTCACCTACCTTACATCAATACACAATAAAAATGTAATAAAAATATAAAGTTTAAAAAAAATCGTTAGAGCCGTTTTTGAAAAAATCGAAAAAAATTGAAAAATCACAAGATTAAACACCTACTTCCGGTTATGCGATTTTCTTCAAAAGCTTGCTGTCTCATCTACATAGTACATAAAACTTATATATGAAGTTTCAACGCCATACCTCTTTTCGTTTTTGAGATATTCTGTTCACAGACAGACAGACAGACCAATGAAAAAAAATATGTTTTTTGGGATCAGGGGACTCTAAAACGTGAAGATCTGTTGAAAACTCAATTTCGAATTTTTGGGGTGAATCCAATACTTCCTTTATCGTAAAAGGAAGTAAAAATTTTATCTACGACCACTACTAAAAGTAGGCCTTTTAGCGCTAGCTTGTTTCACTAAAAGTGACGTTTTATAGTTTAGCGTGGTTAAAGAAATCAGCTGTTTACTTTAAGCTCATGTGTGGTATAAAGTGAAGTGAGGTTATAAAATTACAGTTTCGAACTGGAAGTGAAGTTGTAAAGTTATTCTAGTTACTTCTTGCGTTACAGGTAAAGTGTTTTTGAAATAATTAAAGCGTTATGTAATGAATGCAGTCAGATGTGTAGTATTAATAATTACCGTTCGTAACTGACCTTGACAGTACTGGCTCCGCAAACATTCGCCCGCGCACCAAGGTCTACTGTTTATTATGACATAAATTATAAGTGTCGCAGATGCAAACCTTTGTTAAATCGATATTTATGGATTAATAACAGTAAATTTAAGGTCGTAGATAAAATATTGTATGCAACGCGTGCTATGAAACCTCAGCGTTCGGCTTCGTTTCATAATTTTCATGTCTCGTGCATAAACGTCAACTTTTAGCACTTGTTGCATAAAAAGCTATTTACTACTGTTTTCCTTAAATAATTGTTTCATTTACATTAAAAGGTGTAATGTTGTAATTGGTATTTAAGAAATAGTTTGTAAATTTTAATTTCTGATGCCTAATTCAGCATTATTAATAAAAATTTATTACCGAATTATTTTTTATATAAAATTTTATTCACAAAATACATTTTTAAATTAATGAGATGGGAGGGTTGCTTATACGCGTCAATTAAATTTTGCGTTTGCGTTATTTAAAACTCCGGCTCATTGTTTAATTGAGCACCCCGTCGCCAGGGTGCAGCTCTGTGAAATAAAGGTGTCGTGTTGCCAACTTTTAGCATGGAGGATTCGTTTATATTAGGTATTGTTCTGTGAGTAAAAAGATACTCTTTACTTATTGAACGCGGCACATCGCCTAACTTAACTGTAAGGTAAGACTTCGCCAAATGTTTAGCCCTTTATACACATCAGCGTAGCGGACTAGACGACTAACTATATCCTACGAGGGAAATGTCAACAAGAAAGCTGCACATAACAGTATTAACGTCTTTAAATGACAAGCGTACATTCAATTAATACATTTTGTAAGTTTTATAACAAACAATTTGGTTTTCATAAAACCGCGTTGCTGCAGTTAGCTGTTAAAAGTTGGCATTTGTTTTACGTTTAAGAGTAAACAAAGCTAACTTCATCTTCTAATAAATAAAAGGGCTTCTTTAGAGTGCACTTGCAGATGATGTATGGTTATAAACCCCGTTAGGAATCGAACTAGAAGAACTCGCTAAAGTGCAAGTAAGAATAGTTACCTTGATATTCATTCATTTATAACCCACAGCTGGCATATGTAAGGATATGATTGAGCAGAAAATAAGTATTAGTGTTAATATGTCGGTTAGATCAGGAGGTCTCATGTTTCTTGAGTACTCCTTTACCAAATTTAACAAATTATTTGTACCCCTAGCTCTAGTGAGTGCTTCTTTTGTTAAGTGACCATTCCATAACATAATATCTAGCAATGAATATGTTGACAGCTTGTTCCACTGCCGAAACAGTGGAGACGAGCGAAGCGTTTTCAATTCGTCAAAATTACACATTGATTATCAAAAAAAATATAGAGCAAAATTAGTAATTAGTATTTAAATTCAAAGCCACTGCATTGTTTATTGATTTTTGTTTTAATTCCAAGTTTTTATTCACCATTACTCAAATTAAGCTAGGTGCCCCCTACATCTGAACATTGAACCCCATTAAGAAACTCTGGTGTAGTTGTTTTAATCCTGTGTATATAGAGGTATAATATTTCAGTTCAAAGTATTTATTGCTGTACGTTTGTTATAGACGTGGCATTTTGAAGTATTAGAAGACACTAAAGGGAAAACGTTATTTGTTAATTGGGTCTTTAAACAACTATCGGAAAGCCAGAACAAGGAACTTTTGATAGTAAATTTTGTAGTACCACAACAATTGCATCAAATACAACTTGCAACATGGATAGTACTGAAAATATTGATAAATTACTAATCAAACAAGAAAAGTTTGAAAACATAAATAATAGCATTCATTCAAAAATAAATATTAAGCAGGAAGAAATAAATATAAAAGATGAATATGAGGCTTCAAACAAAGGTAAGTGCAGGTATTTAGAGACATATCCATATAACGTACTAAAACACGTTATTTTTACAGATGGAATGATTAAGAATAGTACTTTAAAAATACATGGAAGTACTCTTATTACGGAAAAACGTTTTGGTTGTTCTGTTTGTACTTACAGAACAATACACAAACGCAATTTAGTTGCACATGTGAGATCCCATTCAGGCAAAAAACCATATAGTTGCTCTGTTTGTGACTATAAAGCAGTACAGAAGAATGGTTTAGTTGAGCATATGAGGACTCATACAGGGGAAAGACCGTATTGCTGTTCCCTTTGTGACTACAAATCGGTAAAAAAGAATGGTTTAGTTGAGCATGTAAAGACTCATACTGGGGAAAAACCATTTAGTTGCACTGTTTGTGACTACAAAGCATCGTTCAGGTGTAATTTAGTTAGACATATAAGGATCCATACAGGGGAAAAACCATATTGTTGTTCTGTTTGTGACTACAAAGCAGCATTCAGGTGTAATTTAGTTCAACATATAAGGATTCATACAGGGGAAAAACCATACTGTTGTTCTGTTTGTGACTACAAAACAGCACAGAAGAATGATTTAGTTAAGCATGTAAGGACTCATACTGGGGAAAAACGATTTAGTTGTTCTATTTGTGACTACAAAGCAGTGTTAAAAATTCAATTGGTTTATCATATGAGGACTCATACAGGAGAGAAACCATACAATTGTTTCGTTTGTGACTACAAATCAACTTGGAAACGTCATTTGGTTAGACATGTGAGAACTCATACAGGAGAGAAACCATACAATTGTTCTATGTGTGAGTACAAATCAGCAGAGAAAAGTAAAGTGGTTAGGCATATGAGGACTCATACGGGAGAGAAACCATACAATTGTGCCATGTGCGACTACAAATCAGCATGGAAGAATGAATTGGTTAAGCATATTAGGACTCATACAGGAGAGCAACCATACAATTGTTTTGTTTGTGACTACAAATCAGCTCAGAAAAGACATTTAGTTCGTCATATGAGAACTCATACAGGGGATACCACTTCTACGGTTTCGTTTTTAAATAACAATGTTAAACCGACCTGTTCATGAATGTGAAAACTATGTTTCTACAGTTTATACATTTTTGGATATATAATTTCTTTAATAACCTAGAATTCTACTGCGATAGACACATTAATAACAGAGGGTATTTTTTTCTTTTTATTCGACTTCTATTTTCTTCATACAGCTTTATGACTGTCGTATATTGCTATGAACACATTTTAAGCCTTTATGATTATAATAGCAAATGATAATATTCCAAGCATAACAAATCATATTTTATAAAATGTTTCAGAAATGTGATAGTTTAATTTTTGTAAATAGTATAAAATAGCATTGGCCTTTTTAGTTAATTTATCTATTTCATATAATCTAACCTTTTAACAATTTAACTTTAACTTTAAATTATTATGTGTTGAACTGTAATTCTCCACTTAATGTGTTCTACCTATTATCAATCTCATAACATAAATTTTTCACATGTACTTTTAACGTCGAAGCTTTCCCTATAACCATATGGCTTGAAGATGAAATAAGTATGTCGGTTTTAAAACATGTCGCCAAGACCAACTCATTAAATTTAGTATACAATAAATATTTGTGGGAAAGACTAAAAAACGTTTTATTTAAAATAGCAAAGAATACTCAAGAACATATTGGTCCACTGTTGGTCGTACGCTTTACTCAACTCATGTCAGTGGTCTCTGCTTTATGCTTTTTCCATGTATCTGATGCATTTAAAACAGAAAAGGTACTTTACCCGAATAAAACATTTCTTTTATCTACCACTCAGGAGGACTCATAAAGACCAATTCAACATTTTTGCATGCATTTTCGTCTCAAAACTTTTCAACGAATAACACTATGTGAAGCCTTAACACCAATTTATACACACCTTGTATAATACCAAGTGGACAACGGTTTCTTTTTAGCAGCGGTCATAACCAATTTCCAAGCATCATAAAACGCAGGATAATCATTTGATATAAATGCACTAAAAATACAATAGAAACAAAGTTCTATCACATCTGTTGAAAAGATAAAATGTGCCAAGGATACCAAAACCAAACTCATCAATTACCATAATTGTATAAAATTGATATCCGTAAATAATTATTTAACCTATGAGTATCAATGCACATTTTTAACTTACCTAATGTGGATAAACGTTGAGCTAGAAATTCGTTCATTACTATTAACACAAAATCATCTTTTGCAAAACGTGTTTCAACTTGGTCATGTTCTTTGGAATATAACACTGAACTTTCTTCTAGTTTTTTCATAGTTTCCTCCCACACTACACCACCCTTAAAAGAAGGGGTTGACAAGGCCTCGGCTAGCTCTTTTAACTCTTGGCAGAATATGGCGTGGTGTAAGGATCAGGCTAAGAAATGCTTCGGGCTTTTACAATTGAACAGTAGATTAATAAAAGGATTGGCCGCCATGTCGGCATTCACAACAAATAAAACAAACCTAGCTAGCAAAATAATCAACACCTACCTTGTAAACTTCGCTGCATACTTCAATCTAAATGTAGTAAAGCGAACAACAACAAATAAAAACAGTAACAACCGAAAAATATTTAATATCAAAATAATTAAATCAAGGTCACCCAACCTACACACAGGTATATCGGGGAAAGACAAACAAAACAACATTTTAAAAAACTTCAACTCGAAGTAGCATTTCGGAATTCGCTAAGTATAGCTTAAATAACAAATACAGGCTATTGCCGGTGCAATCGCATTAATGATAATATAATATACACGCTATTTCAGAAATTTTGATATATTTACATTCCCGCACTTAGCGGTAATAACAATTGAGCCAAAAAGATTGATTAAACTCGCTCACTTTGATTTGCTAAGATCTTAGTAGAACTGATCACGTAAGTTGCGGCATAATGCGATAAAAAATAGATGCTGATAAAAGCATGTACTTACAGTTTAAATAAAAATGAATTCCAGTGATCGGCAGAGAAATCCCTATGCGTTGCATTCTTCTACAAAGATTAAGGCCAACTCGACTGCATGATCCCAAGGTTGACGCTCAAAATAAACTAGCATCCACAAGGAAGGATATTCCTGGCTACGTACAAGCGCGAATTCGGGAAGCTGGAAACGTTAACTCCGGGATGCTGAATTTAAGCCTTAGTGAAGTAAACCAATACAAGCGGTTTCTAGCACAAACTAAACAAATTTCAGCCCAAACTAAACGAATTTCGGCCCAAACTAAACGAATTTCAGTCTAAACTGAACGCATTTGAGTACAAACTAAACGGCCTAAATATTTTAAAAATTAGAAAGTGAAATAAGCTCGCAAAATCATTCTTACCGAACGGTCTCTTCGGCCTAATGTGGAGCACACCTTGCAGCGATTTCGATGAGTGGAAGCGTAGAGCAGTCCAGCATAAATAACGGAAATGAATACGCAAAGAATAGAACTAGAAGAAACGCTCTTACTAGAGCTGGAAGCGCGATCGCAAACAATGCTACAAGGGGCTTCGCTTGCTTGAAAAACAAGAACGCTTCGAAAAATCAATACTAAACCAGATATTGCACTGTTTTCAGAGCCAACGTGAATCGAAAATGCGACGACAAATTCAAACTCGAAAATGTGCAGGTGTTTTAATATCTGAATTCGAGCGCCTGCCGCGATAAGCTTGAATACTTTTGCTACAAAATATAGCTATAAGGTGGTCCGAAAGTCGGTGTTAAGTGCATTAACGCGCTTTTGAAACAAAATTGAAACGAGGCGTTACAACACTTCATAATCAAAATTACCGAAGTGCTATCTCTATTTAAAGTTGCAATAATGCTTGATGGACAATCTCGGCCAATTTTATATGTGCCCCTTCCTTTAATACTTCTCCTGCGATTTACAATTAATGTATGATAATAAGATCAGATAACTACCATTTCTTAATTATTTTTCTGCATTGTCTCGAACATAACTAGCATTTGAAGTTTTTTAAAACTCCTTTTTTATCGATCAAACGCTGAAATAAAACATGATTCAATAAAATAAATAATAAATCTATACTAAGATTATCTTTCATAACAAACTCGTGTGTTTCTTATTTATATGCTTACAACTGGAACATATAAAACAATTTAAAAATATGTTTCAATTATGTTTTACAAGACAAAACATCTGCAATAAAATGTGTCCATTTGGAAAAGGTGGAAAATAAATTAAAAGGACCCAAGTGGTTCCAGTTGGCACGTTTCCTGCTAATTTCTCGAGTAAGTGACTCAATTGTAGCGAATGAGAATACAAGGAGTGAAACCTAAGTTCTAACAAATATCGTATAATGATACCAATGAGGTAATAACAAGTAGGATATAAATAACAAATCGTAATTACTGGAGTGGACAAACTCTCGAGAACACTTATTTATGTAACAAATATCACACGCAAAGAAAATATCACAGATCGTTCACAAAATAGCTCATATATATCATATACTTAAATGGGTTTGGAAGGCTCGCCTCTAGTACGCTATGTGATCAAACTGCACATGAGCAATCGCTACTGAGTGAAAAGCCCGAAACAATTTTTACTGCAAACAGTAGTGTTAACCAAGTAATTAAGTTCGCATAATATATATAACCTTTCCACTTGCTTCTGTAGGGCAGCTTTTAGTTTTCCGGCGTGGGTCAGGAATTTATCCATTCTATCCACTATCGACATCTCTGGAAGTGGTACTGCCGGTAGTTTTGGCCTCTGTTGCCGTCTTGAGGCGAGGCTGCTGCTGGTCTGGGACAGAATCCTCTTTATCGTTGCTGCTTGACCAGTGGGCTGCTAGCTGCGATGGAACTCGAAGAAACGCTTGTGCTGGACTATTCTGATGTGTATGCGCCCGAAGAACCAACCGACTTGTGCCCTGGACTCTCCGGACCGCTGATGCTCTAGAACTTTGTTTCTTTGCTGATTGGCTCAATGCGCTTAGCTCGCTGCTCAGGTTGGAATACTCTTTGGTTAAACCGGAGTATATGCAGTTACCATTGTAGATTTTCTGGTAATCATACTAGCAGTTGGTTATCCTAGCTTCTAATAAGTATTTTTTTAATACAACGAGCCAGGCTGGTCACTGGTTTGGGTTCGCCCGAAGATGGCTCATAGTAGCATACATGAGTAAAATCGTGCATAGCCCTATTATAGAGGCGTTGTGGCCGAACTGGTTAAATGTAGCGTTTGGTTATCGCACTCACCTCGTTTCAGGCGGTGGGTTCGAACCGTGTCAGGTATATTTGCCGTAATAACGCCCAGACACCTTTTTATACTTTAAGCTGAGGAGGGTAAATGGGAAACCACCTCAGTGTTGCCGGAATTTCTAAGGAGACATTTGTATGTATCTAATGTATTAAAATAATATCGTGAGCACCTTGTAAGAGGTGGGGTACTTTAAGAAGAAGAGGCATTTTATGGTATAACTATGCTGAAGTTGTGACTATCAGATTAATAACGATATACCATATGCATCTGCAGAGTGTCTGCAAATGTTTGGCTTTATTTTCCATGAGATACTTGAAATACTGGAAAGTCAAAATTATAGTTGTATACAGTTAACACTTGTATATTTTTAAAACAACATCAATACCTGTCAATTGAATAATGGATAGGTGCTCCTACTGTTAACACTTGCTCTGTAATTTAACTGTACTATTACTTCGACAAGAAGTGTACGAAGTATTCAAATTTCCTTATATCGAACACCACTCTGAGTCAAATATCTCTAAAATTCGTGTCAACCGACTAATGAACCCACTATACCAAATCTCCGTCTCGGCTGTGCGAATCTGTTGGTGAAGACCCCAGCCAACTAAATCTCTCACTCGTATTGGGGGGTGCCTAAACGTGCTGTGCGGTGTACGTATGTGTACACGATTTAGGTCGTCAGGAACCTTCCTGAAGTCATGGATCGTTTTCATACGATAGGTCTTCCGAAAACGAAGGCAAAATCAACTTTTGAGTTATGGTCAAAGGCAAAACAAATTTTTCTTTTCGGTTTTTTTGTAGTAGCGAATCGGAGTGATGCTAAGTGTAGAAGTATTCTTGGAAAGTATCGAAGTGCGCTTTTCTTGGGAGGGGGGGGGGGGTACAGTATATTTCTGTTTAAACTTTGTACGATTAATGATGTTATTCGGTAAGATGTATTTGCAGAACGTTTATTAGCGGTTGGTTGCTTTTCCGTGATAATCCGAAAATATACCGATCCTTTAATATTTATTCTAACCTTCACATTTGTAAAACAATCACATTGTTAAACCGCCTGAATATTCAATTTGTATTTTAGTTGAGCTATTACAGTTATGTATTGTATGACATTTACGTCAAAGGTTGAGGTGCGAGTGACGACCGCACCTTGTAAAAAGTCAGTCAAGAAACCCCCTCTGGGAGGCCATGGACCTTTACGGACCGTAGCTCCAAGGAGTAAATAAGTAAGTAAGTAATACAGTTATGTACTATACTACTATAGTATGAATTAAATACTATTGTATGTTACTATTTAATTTATAACACGTATATAAGAGTAAATTGGATTAAATATATCAATGTTAGATGTGTGTTTCATTTAGTTTTCACACTGATTTTATAATGCTCAGATGTTCTCTCAACTTTTGTTTCATTTTCGTTCCATATATTGAAAATATAAATCTCAAAAATGTAAATGAAGGTAATAATTGGATCGAATACCTGGGATTTCACTAGGCAGATTTTCCGTCTGCTATGGTTGCATTGCAGGAGTTCGATCGGTTTCATCCCAGAACCGGTCTTGACGTTTTGGGTAGGTGCGTGTCTGCTAGTTGAATCGGAATTTTACTGATATTAGACCCCTGTGAAGTTAGCACCACAACTTCAAAAAATGTTATATTTTTCAAGAGTTCCCGTTGCACCCCAAAGAGTTCTAGAGTTCCTTGCTATTTTAAAAAATAGTTATGTATTTAAGAGAAAAAGATGGGGATAGAAGATTTGGGGTGCTAACTTCACATTTTCCTCGGACAAATACCACTATAACTTATTTTCAGTCATATTTATTGAAAAATGTCATTACACTTTTCGATAAAACTCGCCGGGGTGCTACTAGAACTCTAACAAAAAAAGATTTTCAAAAAAAAAAAATTTTTATAAACCGAAAAAAAATATCTGTTTATTTTTTTTAAGTTCCGGTAGTTTTAATGAGAGTTCTAGTAGCACCTGGGCGATTTCTATCGATAACTCTAATAATATTTTTTGATAAGACTCGAAGTAAAAAAGTTACGCGTATTTTTGTGTTAGCGCTTCTACAAAACGACCAAGACCTGGAAGTAATTTTTTACAGTTCCGGTAGTTCTAATAGGAGTTCTACTAGCACCCGGACGAGTTCTATCGATAACTCTAATAACATTTTTTGATAAGACTCGAAGTAAAAAAGTTACGCGTATTTTTGTGTTAGCGCTTCTACAAAACGACCAAGACCTAGAAGTAATTTTTTACAGTTCCGGTAGTTCTAATAGGAGTTCTAGTAGCACCCGGACGAGTTCTATCGATAACTCTAATAACAATTTTTGGTAAGACTCGAAGTAAAAAAGTTACGCGTATTTTTGTGTTAGCGCTTCTACAAAACGACCAAGACCTAGAAGTAATTTTTTTAAAGTTCCGGTAGTTCTAATAGGAGTTCTAGTAGCACCCGGACGAGTTCTATCGATAACTCTAATAAAAATTTTTGGTAAGACTCGAAGTAAAAAAGTTACGCGTATTTTTGTGTTAGCGCTTCTACAAAACGACCAAGACCTGGAAGTAATTTTTTAAAGTTCCGGTAGTTCTAATAAGAGTTCTAGTAGCACCCGGACGAGTTCTATCGATAACTCCAATAACATTTTTTAATAAGACTTAAAGTAAAAAAAGTTACGGGGTTTTTTGTGTTTGCTAAACCAATATGTCCTGAATGCAATTTCTTTAAGTTTTGATAGTTTAGTAAAAAATTAGTATCTCTCTTAATAGTTTTACATCGAACGTTTGCTTGCTATTACTTGCATCTTCGATTTACATTTACTACAGTATTAATGTGTTTGGCACTCATAGCGGAACCTTTTTCCAACATTTTCTCAGAAATGTTTTTAAAAACATTATTAGAAGGAGGTAATACTTTAAACTCATGTTGAGACAAAAGATTAGTTAAAACGTGTACGTCATACATCTTGGATGATGTTTCGGACAATGTACAATACTCTACTCGTCCGATGAATGGTCAAACGACAAAGTAAACTTATGAAAATGCTGCTACTACGCTATCGACAATATAGAAAAAACTAATTATTAGACATATAGAGTATCATTAACGTATTTATGAAAATTATGTTACCTGTTATCCAACAGTTTCTTTATTATTAACAGAAATGTTTCAGGTTTTCACACAAACTCTAAAAGTTTTATAAAATGACACTTTTCGAACGAGCTCACCGTAGATTGAGACTGAACTGAGCATTAAACAAATATAAGAATATATACAGGGTGTTTGTAGATCGCTAGACCGCTCGTAACTTCGTTAATAATCGAGATATCAAAAAGAAATTTCTTTTGTTTTAAATGCTAGTATACAACCTAAAAGTTGACGTAAACTAATTTAAGCCATGGCCTCCTATTGTTACGTCGTGATACACAACTTTGGTTTTTTAAATGGAACACCCTGTATATTTACTTTATACTTTATACACTTTTACAGTAATGTTAACAATGAGAAAAGAACACGAGCGAAAGTGTCTATAGCCGTAAATACCAGGCTGCAGGCGGATGATTTTTACAAAAACCTGACGCTGCTACTGAATAGAGTAGGAAATAGTGAAGACGTTATTATTATGGGTGATTTCAACGGCCGCGTTGTTAGTAAATGAAAAAACAAGATAGTTGACAGTCATGGTGAGGACGTCGTAAATGACAATGGGGTAAGGCTTATCGAAATAATAATAATAAAGGATGTTATTGTCACACAAGCAACTTAAAATATTGACATTACCCCACAAAAAGATTAAGAAAAAAAAGTGTGACAAAGGCGGAATTCAGGTGTTGTGAAAACACCTGTTCTTCCACTCAACCTAGCTAAATAATCGTTACTGCAACCATGTTTAATTGAATTAGGCGGCCAGTAGACATTACAACTGTTAGATTTGTAAGTCATTTGTGGTTGACAAAATTACATTCAGAACTAATTGGTAATTTTAATACATTTATTAAGTAAACCGATACTCTCAGGCACTGCGTTGATGTTCAAAGAGATACTCTGACAAACGTCGTTTAAAAGAAGAAATTGGAAGGTCTCTTATGCGAGATGGCAAGGAGTTATAAATATTTGTCGCGGTATATGTAAAAGAGCGTTCAAAAAGTGCATATTTGTGAATTGGTATACTTAAGAGCTCTTTGTTCCTAATGTTGATATTGTAAACATTTGTTCTAAATCTAAGCCTATCAAAAAGATCAGTTGGCGTTTTAGACAAAAGTAATTTATGAATAAAGCATGCGAAGTGCATAAAACGACGATCTCTCATGTTCAACCATTTAACGTCTCGAAATTTTTGAGAAATATGATCAAATTTTCGCAAGCCATAAATTAATTTTAAGCATGAATTCTGAATACGTTGTAATCTTTTGGTATTTGTACTATCCAAACAAGGACCATAAACAATATCTGCAAAATTAAAGTGAGACAAAACAAATAAATCGTATAGAACTTTTTAGTATTAGTAGAGAGAAAGTATCTGTGTATGTAAAGAATTTTTAAGTTGTTAAAAGCTTTTGTATACATTTACTAACATGGCCGTTAAAATCTTAAATTAGGGTCCATGATTAATTCCAAATTTCGACAAGAACTCTATATAGGTACAGCTGCACTCTCAACGTTGACGGTAATTAAAGGTAATATTGTACCTCTATCTTTTGATTTACAAAATAGCAGAACTGACGAATTTAATGGGTTAATAAGAAGATAATGTTTTTTTATGACGTAGTAGTAGTAAGATTAGAAAGATCTGTATTTATGATATCATTTGCTTCTTGAATATTCGACAAATTAAAAGGCATGTAAAGTAGGGTGTCATCCGCATAAAAATGGCATTTGCAGTTTTTAATAATACCAATAAAGTCCGCAGTATAAATGATATAGTAACGGTCCTAAGATAGAGCCCTGAGAAACCCCGAACTCAACAATCTTTCCATTTGAAATTGAATTATTTATCTTAACCATCTGAATTCTGGTCGAAAGGAAACTTCTTGTAAATTTGATCGCATCTTTATTAAAACCAAAGTAGTGTAATTTAGACAATAGCAATTCATGGTCGATCATATTAAACTCCTTAGAGTAGTCTAAAAGACCCAAAATAGTGATGAAGTTATTATTTAAAGAGTTAAATATATCGTCCATTATACAAGCGAGCGCAGTTATGCAGCCATACCTCTTACGAAAACCTAACTGCTCCGTGGGAAGAATGTTAAAAAAAGAAAGAAAGCTCCTAATTTGTTTTTCCATAATTTTCTTCGGCACTTTGGATAAAGCAGGTAATATACTAATAGAACGTAGGTTCTTGAAAGTAGATGGAGATTTTTTTTCGGAAGAAGGAGTGACGTATGCTGTTTTCCAGCTATCGGGAAAGTAGCAATTTTCCAAGCAACAGTTGATAATGTGAAGCAAATATTTTATTATAAAGGGGAGCACATTTGAATCATATTAATGCTAATGCCGTCCATACCAGCAGAATTTGAAGTAATAGAATTTAAAGACTCAACTACATCGTTTATCGTCGCAAGAGAAAAACCAAATGGATTAGTGATATTACTATTTGAATTGTTTTGATAAAAATACTTTAAATTGGCATCATGTTCACGTTTGTTTTTACTGACTTCATCCATAACAAAGTTATTAATTGCATCGGCATTAGAAAGATGTGGTGGAATAATGTCATTTTTGCATTTTAATTGAATGTCCCATCTTTTGAGTGCTGTCCGCACGCTACTTTAATTTTTACTCAAGACCGACTGAAAATATGCTCGTTTTTCACGCTTGATAACAGTGGTTGTAAAATTGCGTAAAGTTTTATAATACCTCCAATCATTACAATTGTTCGTTCTTTTAAATTTTCGTAGCGCATTGTTGGGTAGTGCAATAAGTAGTTTTACATTATCTGTCAAACAGGGGGCTTTAGGTTTAGTAATCCGCACAATGCGAATAGGTGCATATACATATATAAAATATTAATAATATGTTATCGCTGAGAAATTTAACTTTAGAATCAATATCAGAAAGTCGGAGCATTCTATCCCACAGCACAGAGTCGAAGGCAAGCGCAAACGATTCCTGGTAGAAATTTTTGAAGTCTCTGTAGGTTATAAAGTTAGTTTGGTTGTATGAATCTTTAATAATTATGTACATGACAAAAAGTTAAAAAGTGATCTGATATGTGATGATTACTTCTCACACCACACTCACTAATAATATCAGCATTAGATGTTATAATAAGGTCAATAAGAGTGAATAAAGATTCAGTAACCCTAGTCGGTTCTGTGATAATTTGCGTTAAGCCGTACGTTTCTAGTAGATCTAAGAATTTTAAACAGTTGCTGCTATTTGTGTTGAAATCAATATTAAAGTCACCTAAGCATAAAACATTATCACAGAAGGAATAACAAATGCTAAAGTGTCTTCTAGGGCATTAAAAAATTCGTCAAATTCTCTTCTTCGAGCTCGGTAAATGATGCCAAGAGAATATCGCTGCTTATTTATCGTAAAAGATAACCATAATTGTTCATAGTGTACATTATTTTCACAATTCATTACTGTAAACGCTATATTGCTTTTAATGTAACAGGCCAATCCTCCACCGTTAAACAAACGATCCTTCTTTATAATTTTATAACCGATTATTTTTGAAAGTACATCATCGGTTTTCCCAATAGATATTTAAATTTTTTTTTACTTCTTTTTAACTATATATTTATATTTATTGTAGGTACTTCTATCCTCCATATCTCCCGTTGCCACTTTTTATAAGCCATTTTCTTTTCCTCTACCAATGTTTCCAGTTCTTTCGTCCACCATAGTTCTGCTCTCGTATTTATTGTCTTTTTGTGTCCCAGTGCTTCATTTGCAACATTATGTATATATTCTTCGATGTAGGTATTTTGCTCTTCTATGTTTCCTGCGGAAAGTGTCATTAGAACTGTTAGAATTTAACCAGATTTCAGAAAGAGCAATAATATCGTAGTCGAATTGATATACATGATCTTTTAATTCATCAAAACCAGTGCCCAGTGATCTTATATCAAAATGAGCAATTTTAAGCGACATGAGTATTCAGTTCACCACTTAACAAAAAGATACATTTAAACATGTATACGGAAATGTGGCACAAATCTAAATATACCAAGCTCTATTATCTATGAAGATAGATTGGAAGATGATATAGTTAGAATTCAGTCAATGTGTAATGAAATCCCTGATGTCGACTTTAGTAAAATCCAAACGTTTCGTTTAGGGAAATATGCTGCAAATAAACAACGACCAATTAAAGTGAAACTAAGTTCTAAAGATGACGTTCTAAAAGTACTAAGAAACAAGAAGCTTATAAAAACAATTAACGCTGTTAAATTATCTGCTGATCAAACCGTCATGCAAAGGAACCATTTTAAATCCCTAAAAGCTGAACTTGCACGTTTAAATGATAACGGAGTATCGAATAATACCATCAAATATATAAATGGTGTTCCTAAAATTGTTAAAGACACTTCAAAAAACTAAACAAGGCTGAACTTTCTATCTACTATCAAAATATACAGGGAATGCGTACTAAATTAAGTGATTTTTACTTGGCAGTGCTATCAGATGCCTATGATGTAATAATTATCTCTGAAACATGGCTTTCTGGTTTTATTAGTGATAGTGAATTTATAGATAGTCGATATGCAGTGTTCCGTAATGATCGCTCGAAAGTCACTAGCGAAAAAGTGTGTGGCGGCGGTGTTTTAATCGCAGTGAAAAAGAAATTTCAAGCACATGCTATGGAAGTATGCACGCGTGACAGAGAGGAACTTTGGGTATCGGTTCGATTTAACAATAAGAAGGTTATTTTATGTGCTACGTATTTTCCTCCTTTATCAGACTATTACAAATATTTTGAACATACGGCTCTGGTTGAAGAAATTATTACTAGAAATGATAATTCAATTTTTGTTGTGGCTGGTGATTATAATTTGCGCAATATTAAGTGGGAAACTGAAGATGATTTGGATGGATTATCTGCTACACACCTGCCAGGCGATAAAGAACAAATTATTTATGATATATTTTCTTACTGTGGTTTGCGTCAATTTAATAGCATAAAAAATGCAAATGGTGTAATTTTAGACCTAATATTTTCCAACAATTACTTACAGTATCTTAAACCTTTACCTTTGCTTCCGTGCAATGTGCACCATCCGGCAATTTCATTTATATTAACTAGTTCAATAGCACAAGAACTACAAACAGCTGATACGTTTTATTTTGATTTTAACAATGCTCCATATTTTGATATCAAGAACCATTTGTCTGACGTCGATTGGGAAGCACGTTTTTCAAATAACGATTTAAATGGGTGTGTAAGAAGTTTTTATGATGTTTTATACTCAACATTAGAAAATTTTGTTCCTAAGAAAATGTGTTCCACTAGTAATTTCCCAAAATGGTTCTCACCTAACCTTATTAAATTAATAAATCAAAAGAAAGCCGCGCACAAAATGTTTAAACAGACCAATTCAAAATTGGATTATAACCGTTTCAGTCGGTTGCGTAGTTTGTGTAAAAATGAAATGTCCTTGGCGCATAATACCTTTCTAAGGAAAACAGAAAACTCTATTTCTTCTGATATTAAATGTTTTTGGCGTTACGTGCGAAGTAAGAATAACGATATTAAAACGGTGCCGACTAGAATGTATTATAATAATAGTTCAACGTCTGAGGGTGTTGGTGTGGCAAACCTATTCTGTGAATATTTTAAATCAGTTTATATGATCAGTGATGATGTTACACGTAACATTTCCTTTGATTATATTAATTCGCCGATACATATTTCATATCTGAATGTAACATGTGATGAAATTAATAAATGTCTTAAAGAATTATCCGTCAACAAAGGGCCCGGCCCTGATGGCTTGCCACCCAGTTTCCTTAGATATTGCTCTGATGAATTATTAAAACCATTGTTTATACTATTTAACATGTCTTTACAAAGCGGTCAGTTTCCGTCTGTTTGGAAGCACACATTCATTGTACCTATATTTAAAAGTGGAAACCGCAATGACGTTTGTAATTACAGACCAATAAGTATTCAGTCTGCAATACCTAAAATACTGGACAAATTAGTTAGTATTAGTTTTCAACAACTTTTCAAAAATATAATTGTTAATGAACAGCATGGTTTCTATCCCACCAGAAGCACATGTACCAATTTATTTCAATATGTCAATTTTATTAACGATTCAATGGAGGGGGGATTTGTGGTTGACTCTGTTTACACTGACTTTAGTAAAGCATTTGACAGGGTTAACCATAAATTACTATTTGCCAAATTAAAAGCTTATGGTGTTGATGGAGCTTTACTTGCATGGGTAATTTCTTTTGTAAGTGATCGGGTTCAGCAGGTTAATGTTACTGGTTTTAAATCGTCAATATGTACGGTCCCTTCTGGTGTTCCTCAAGGATCCCATTTAGGACCTTTTTTGTTTTCATTATTTATAAACGATATTGGACTATGTTTAAATTCAAATTACCTTTTATTTGCGGATGATCTAAAAATTTTTAAAAAAGTTGAATCATCTGTGGATTGCATTTCCTTGCAAAAGGATCTGGATGCTCTGGCGCAATGGTGTACAGTCAATGATATGCATTTGAATATTGATAAGTGTAAGCATATAAGGTTTAGCAGAAGACGTGATGATGTTCTCTTTCAATATTACATTAACGATGAAATTCTAGAGAATGTTTCAGTTATTAGAGATCTGGGTGTTTTATTAGATAGATCCCTATCTTTTGTTAATCATATTGATTATATTGTCAGCAGAGCAATGAGACTGTCGGGTTTTATAAAAAGAGTGACAACAGGTTTTACAGATGTAAGATGTCTGGTTATGTTGTATGTAACACTTGTACGGTCAATATTGGATTACAACTGTATTATCTGGTCACCTGTTTATAATATACATATTGACAGGATTGAACGTGTTCAGCGGAAAATTGTCAAAGCTCTTTGTTTTAAAGTTAACATAAGACATGAAGATTTGGATTATAAACAGTTGTTACAATATTTTGCATTTCACCTTATGTATATACGAAGACAGTATTTTGAATTATGTTTTGCTTTTAAAGTGTTAAATGGATTGATAGCCTGCCCGGAGATACTGTCTGCTTTTAACTTACGTGTTCCTGCATTCAATGTCAGGTTACAGCATATGCTGCTACAAGAGTATCGCCGTACCAATTATTGTAATAATAGTCCGCTGCAACGAATTGTAAGAACTGTTAATAAGACAAATAAAGCTGATATTATTGGAATACCATTTAACACTTTTATTAGGCATATAAAATCTTTATTTGATATGTAACCCAGCAACCCTGCATGTATGTTTTTTTTTTCGTTACTGTTATTTTATTTTCTTTATATGGTAAATATTAACTTTTGTTGTATTTGGCTATTTTTTAGTATAATATTGTAAATAGTATAATCCGTTAAATAAACATTATTATTATTATTATTATTACCACAAATAAATACAGCAAAGTAGTAAATAAAAACAAAAATCCTTTATGCAGAATAAAGCAAAATGGAAATATTCCCAGTTACTGTAAACAATTACAAGTAACAGTTTGTAAGAAAAAAATATATAAATTATGCAAGATAACAAAATTAAAATTTAATTTAAGCAATTATAAAAAAACACACACAAGTGCAAAAAAAACGTAATCGTGCAACTGAGGTGGCTAGTGCCCGAAAAAGGAATTGATTAATCGTATAATTTTATCACATTCCGGCATGTATGTTTTTCTCCTGCTTATTGATAAAAATCACGCCATCTTTTGACCAGACATTCTTAAAACCAAATTGTTCCACCTCACAATTCATAGTAACGGTCCTAAGATAGAGCCCTGAGAAACCCCGAACTCAACAATCTTTCCATTTGAAATTGAATTATTTATCTTAACCATCTGAATTCTGGTCGAAAGGAAACTTCTTGTAAATTTGATCGCATCTTTATTAAAACCAAAGTAGTGTAATTTAGACAATAGCAATTCATGGTCGATCATATTAAACTCCTTAGAGTAGTCTAAAAGACCCAAAATAGTGATGAAGTTATTATTTAAAGAGTTAAATATATCGTCCATTATACAAGCGAGCGCAGTTATGCAGCCATACCTCTTACGAAAACCTAACTGCTCCGTGGGAAGAATGTTATAAAAAGAAAGAAAGCTCCTAATTTGTTTTTCCATAATTTTCTTCGGCACTTTGGATAGAGCAGGTAATATACTAATAGAACGTAGGTTCTTGAAAGTAGATGGAGATTTTTTTTTTCGGAAGAAGGAGTGACGTATGCTGTTTTCCAGCTATCGGGAAAGTAGCAATTTTCCAAGCAACAGTTGATAATGTGAAGCAAATATTTTATTATAAAGGGGAGCACATTTGAATCATATTAATGCTAATGCCGTCCATACCAGCAGAATTTGAAGTACTAGAATTTAAAGACTCAACTACATCGTTTATCGTCGCAAGAGAAAAACCAAATGGATTAGTGATATTACTATTTGAATTGTTTTGATAAAAATACTTTAAATTGGCATCATGTTCACGTTTGTTTTTACTGACTTCATCCATAACAAAGTTATTAATTGCATCGGCATTAGAAAGATGTGGTGGAATAATGTCATTTTTGCATTTTAATTGAATGTCCCATCTTTTGAGTGCTGTCCGCACGCTACTTTAATTTTTACTCAAGACCGACTGAAATATGCTGGTTTTTCACGCTTGATAACAGTGGTTGTAAAATTGCGTAAAGTTTTATAATACCTCCAATCATTACAATTGTTCGTTCTTTTAAATTTTCGTAGCGCATTGTTGGGTAGTGCAATAAGTAGTTTACATTATCTGTCAAACAGGGGCTTTAGGTTTAGTAATCCGCACAATGCGAATAGTGCATATACATATATAAAATATTAATAATATGTTATCGCTGAGAAATTTAACTTTAGAATCATATCAGAAAGTCGGAGCATTCTATCCCACAGCACAGAGTCGAAGGCAAGCGCAAACGATTCCTGGTGAAATTTTTGAAGTCTCTGTAGGTTATAAAGTTAGTTTGGTTGTATGAATCTTTAATAATTATGTACATGACAAGAGTTAAAAAGTGATCTGATATGTGATGCATACTTCTCACACCACACTCACTAATAATATCAGCATTAGATGTTATAATAAGGTCAATAAGAGTGAATAAAGATTCAGTAACCCTAGTCGGTTCTGTGATAATTTGCGTTAAGCCGTACGTTACTAGTATATAAGAATTTTAAACAGTTGCTGCTATTTGTGTTGAAATCAATATTAAAGTCACCTACGCATAAAACATTATCACAGAAGGAATAACAAATGCTAAAGTGTCTTCTAGGGCATTAAAAAATTCGTCAAATTCTCTTCTTCGAGCTCGGTAAATGATGCCAAGAGAATATCGCTGCTTATTTATCGTAAAAGATAACCATAATTGTTCATAGTGTACATTATTTTCACAATTCATTACTGTAAACGCTATATTGCTTTTAATGTAACAGGCCAATCCTCCACCGTTAAACAAACGATCCTTCTTTATAATTTTATAACCGATTATTTTTTAAAGCACATCATCGGTTTTCCCAATAGATATTTAAATTTTTTTTTACTTCTTTTTAACTATATATTTATATTTATTGTAGGTACTTCTATTCTCCATATCTCCCGTTGCCACTTTTTATAAGCCATTTTCTTTTCCTCTACCAATGTTTCCAGTTCTTTCGTCCACCATAGTTCTGCTCTCGTATTTATTGTCTTTTTGTGTCCCAGTGCTTCATTTGCAACATTATGTATATATTCTTCGAGGTAGGTATTTTGCTCTTCTATGTTTCCTGCGGAAAGTGTCATTAGAACTGTTAGAATTTAACCAGATTTCAGAAAGAGCAATAATATCGTAGTCGAATTGATATACATGATCTTTTAATTCATCAAAACCAGTGCCCAGTGATCTTATATCAAAATGAGCAATTTTAAGCGACATGAGTATTCAGTTCACCACTTAACAAAAAGATACATTTAAACATGTATACGGAAATGTGGCACAAATCTAAATATACCAACCTCTATTATCTACCACAAATAAATACAGCAAAATAGTAAATAAAAACAAAAATCCTTTATGCAGAATAAAGCAAAATGGAAATATTCCCAGTTACTGTAAACAATTGCAAGTAACAGTTTGTAAGAAAAAAATATATAAATTATGCAAGATAACAAAATTAAAATTTAATTTAAGCAATTATAAAAAAACACACACAAGTGCAAAAAAAACGTAATCGTGCAACTGAGGTGGCTAGTGCCCGAAAAAGGAATTGATTAATCGCATAATTTTATCACATTCCGGCATGTATGTTTTTCTCCTGCTTATTGATAAAAATCACGCCATCTTTTGACCAGACATTCTTAAAACCAAATTGTTCCACCGCACAATTCATAACTTCAAGCCTGTTTCGCGTAAGATCTTCTTTAACGGTTAACTTGGTGCCTTTTAATGTTCTTTTATTTTGGAAAACGAGATTACGGTACCTGTAACTAGCGAACTTGACAATAACTCCACGGGGGTTTCTGGCCACAGTGTTGTAAGAGCCCACATGATGAGATCTGTCGATTTGGTCAGCAGATAGCTGTAGGACGAGTTCATCTGTATTTTAATTCTTTGCTTCTTGAACACCGAATATTCTAATACTGTTCCTCCTGTTACATTGTTCAAGATCGTCAACCTTTTCGTATAGATTTTGTATTTTCTTCTCTAGAGTTGCAACACGATTTTCCAAGGCATTACATTTATCCAACAATGCATCGAATTTGACTGTCAATACGTTTGTTACGGTATCTGCCACCTTCGCTGCAAGGTCTTCTACGAAAGAACCGGTGGCGACTTGTTCGACAATTGTACAGTTTTGGTTATGTTTTTGATTTTGGTTTTGGGTGAATACCATTGCTAATTAGTATACTTAATTCAATATAACAGCACTAAATTCGGGACTACTAGGTTAGCACGTCTACTCAGTACGCTTATACATACTGTATCTGATGTGTGACCAATATGATTTAAAAATTATGAATGGATTTTTTCAACATAAATAATAAATATACATGGACACAACCCACCAAAAATAAAAAAATTTGTAATTGACTATATAATCATTAGGCAAAATAGTAAAATATAATTTCAGGATGTAAGAGTACAACGTGGTGCTACATGCGGGCCTGATCACTTTCTGGTCAAAGTGTAAACCTTTCTTAAATTTAATACGTATCACAAACGGCTAGAACACCGATCACAAATCCTTCGCCTTCGCCATCCACAATACAATCTAGAAAGTCTTAAAGACAACTCTACCATTTTCCTATATAAACTACGACTAGTTGAAAAAGTAAGTTTATTTTCCGCAGGAAACATAGAAGATCAGTATACCTACCTCGAAGAACGTATACGTAAAGCTGCAAATGAAATACTGGGCAACAAAGAGACAATATATACGAGAGCAGAACTACGGTGGACGAAAGATCTGGAAACACTGGTAGAAGAAAAGAAAATGGCTTATAGAAAGTGGCAACGGCAAATATGGAGGATAGAAGAACCTACAATAAATATAAATATATAGTTAAAAAAGAAGTAAAAAAATTTAAAATATCTATTGGGAAAAACGATGGGGTACCCTTGGGACATTTAAAATCAAGAAATGCCTGGAAAACTTTAAAGGCTGTCAAAAATAACACCAAAGAAGCTTCTATCATAGATCCTATTGGCATAGAAAAATTGAAAGTGTACTACAAAGACCTGCTCACGAAAGACAGATTAAACTATGGCGAAATCCAACACACTCTGGAAGAGAATGATAACAAAGCTCCAGATCCTGGAGGTTCACCCATTGAGTTGATTAAGTACTCCCCCACTATAGTACTCGAAAAATTAAAAGAAATATTTAACAAATGTTTATAAAGAGCTGAGGTCCCAGAAGAATGGAAACTAGCCTATGTCAGTTCCATACACAAGAAGGGCAGTAAAATTAATTGCGTTAATTATAGAGAAATCAGTGTCACTTTCTCAGTGGGTAGATTGTACGGATGAATTCTGAAAGCGAGAATTGAACAAGAAAGCGGCTTCAGACCTGGCAGATCTTGTATAGATAACATCTTCTGTGCAAAATTTGTTTACCGCAATGTCTTCTATAACCTCCCCAAGTTTGGCAACACCTTTTTGAAACACCCTGTATATTGACAAGGCTTTAACAGAATGGAAGAAAAAATGTAGCACAATGGGAGTTCAAATCAATGAGAAAACAATATATAGTTTGTTTTTTGCTGATGATCAAATAATTCCAGCAGAAGACGAAGACGACGCGAACTATATGTTCCGAAAATTAGTAGACGGTTTTGAATTCTGAATGCCAGAAATAAACATGGATAAGGCCAAAATTCATGGTCATTGGAGCAGAGGGACATGATCTAGTAACAGATAAAGTATTCAACTATTCAACATGCAACAGAATATAAGTCACACTAACATCAAATGGCCGAGACATGCAAGATATACAGAACAAAATCAGACGGGGAAAAATGTTATTAAGCAGCTACACCTTATAATATGGAACGACGCACTGACAACAAAAACGAAGAAACATATATTTAGCACGTTTGTAGAAAGTACTGTGACATATGGTGCAGAAATATGGACACTGACGAAAAAGAAAAAGGAAAAGTTAAACGCCACGGAGATGATGTTTTCGAGACGATCAAGTAAAACAACAATTATGGACAGAGTACCAAATTAACAGATAAGAAAGAGGATGGAAGTACACGAATCTCTTCTAGAAAAAAATAGAAAAAAGCAGCTCCTATGGTACGGCCATGTGAAGAGAATGAACACAGATAGACTGCCACAACAAATATGGGAGTAGACATCTCAACGAAGAAGAAAAAGAGGAAGACCAAGAAAGAGTTGGAACACAGAGATCGCGGAAGCAATGGAAAAAAGAGACTTGAAGGAGGAAGGTGTCGTCGATAGAAAGGCATGGAGTTTGGGATGCGTTAAACGGCCACGATAGCTGTAGAAAAACCGCCAATATACAGTGTGTCCCCGGATGGACCTAACTATACTTGTAAACTTCCTTATTTTGCATTTTAGGAAGAACAGTCATTCTTCATGAAAATGTTTGCTTCATCTAGCAAGTCCGCAGCCACTACCAAAATTTCGAAATAACATACAGGGTGGTTAGAAAACGAGACAACGTGAAATTTGGTTAAGAATAAAGTACCTTTTATTTTGATAGGAAAGCATAAGTATCACTGGGAAAAGATGTTTGAAATTTCAATAGAAGTTCACATATCTAATCTCAACGTTGTATCTCAAAGTTTATTTTTTTATCAAAATTTATACTAGTATAAATTTCCCTATTACATACTTCTTTCAATAAAAAATAAAAAAATCAACTTTGAGATACAACGTTCAGAATAGATATTTCAGCTTTTGTTGAAATTTCAAACATTTTTTCCCAGTAATACTTATGCTTTCCTTTCAAATAAAAGGTACTTTATTCTTAACGAAATTTCACGTTGTCTCGTTTTCTAACCACCCTGTATGTTATTTCGAAATTTTGGTAGTGGCTGCGGACTTGCTAGCAAAAATTTTCATGAAGAATGACTGTTCTTCCTAAAATGCAAAATAAGGAAGTTTACAAGTATAGTTAGGCTTAACGGAAAATAAAATCGACTATGTAGTAAGTGATAACAAACACATAATACAGGATGTAATAGTACTGAACCATGTGCAAATGAACAACCTCGACCACCGCTTAGCCAACCCAAATCGAAATTAGTACCAAAACAGAAAGAAAACACCTAGTTAAATGTATACATACAATTACATATAATGAGGTAATCAGTAAAAACGAAGTTTCTTATAGAATAGAATTAGAAGCCCAACTCTTAAAAAAATATATACAGGACAGGACACATTACGAACAGCATACATAACGCTTATAGAGCACTCAACAGGCAAAGAACTCAAACAGCTCCACAACAAGGTAAGCTGAGGAAAGAAACAAAAGATCTAATAAACAACAGGAACAAACAGAAAAAAAAGTTTAACAAGAGGAGAACTAAACGCCATGAATAAAAAAATTAGAGAGGACGTAACCATTAAAAACACCGACATCATACAGCAGGTTATTGATGAAAACATGGAACCCAAGGTATTCAGGAATAAGCTGGCTTTAGAGAAAAACAAAATGATAAGGTTGGAGTAACAGAACACCTCAATTCAAAAAGTATTTTCTTCAACCAATTTTAACTACAATTGCAACAACAAATGTATATACCGGGTGACATTGAGATCAGGGCCATGTCTCTATCTCCTTTACATATCAACGGATTTGGATAAAACTTGTTGCAAAGATAATAAATATAATTTTGAATTGAGACACAGATATAATCAAATTGTCCGACTTCCGGTTTCACCGGAAATGTCATTAACTTTTATTTTTTAAATCGGTTGTTCGGTATATTTTATGTTTTTCGGAATCTACGACTCAAATTACATACGGCGGTGTTGCCAAATTTGCTTTCCCTATTCCCTATATCCTGTTTTCAAAAATATTTTAAAAAATGCATTAATTTTTCCGTTTCATTCTTCCGCTTCTTCTTCCTCGGCCTTGGTCCGTCCACTGCTGGACGTAGGCCGCCCTACCCTAGATTTCTCCAAATTACTTTTAGTACGCTGCAATTAGACCCAAACCTCAACATCCAAAGTAAAAGTTTCCCTCCAGCTCCAAATTGTTCTATACAGTCCACATATTGTTTGGTAAAAAGTTACACCATTTTAAGCTTCGGGTTTGGGGGGGGGGGGGGGGGATGGGGGAGAAGTTAGTAAATTAGTAGTTTTTATCAGTTTTTCTTAAATATTTCGAAAACTATGCGGTTTAGCGCGAAAAGTGTTATATACAAAAATAATCCACATTAAATTGCGAACAAAATTGGTCCTGTGCATAATCTTGCTAAAGTAAACGGTTCCAGAGTTACGGAGGGTGTAAATGTAGAAATTTTTTAGATTTTTTGAAAAAAATATGACATCACTAAGGAAACTAATTTTTTTTGTTCTGCTGTCATTTTTGTTATTGTTCGTCTTTAGAATACTGTGCCACAGAATAATACCCTAAATCAGAATGGCCTCTCTGTGTCGGCGCTTTTGATGTCAGCATACTCAATTTTTGTGACCTTGAAATCGTCCGCCATGATCCTAGTGGTGTGCAGAGGCGGTAAATTCAAAATTATGCGCCTAAATTTTAAACTGAACAGAAATAATCCGTACGTTTAAAGTCCATGCAATTTATATGGAAATGCACAGTACACCATGTGCCACCAAAAGATCTTTTCTGTGCACTCATATTAAATTAATATTTTAAAACCACTTGCACAAAAAACATAACCTTCTTATAAGGGGTCATTGACCCCTACAAGTACACGTGTAAAATATGGTAAACAGCTGATTGCACACCACCAGAACTCGCGCATGCGCAAAGAAAAAACTAGGTCAATTTTAAGCCGACAGGCCATTCTGTATTATTCTGTGACTGTGCGAACTATTAGTGGAATCGATCTGGCGAAAAAAAACCCGAAAAACAAACTCTCTTTTCGAAATTTTTTTTTTGTGATTTTAGATAATCATTATGGGAAGACTACCGGAGGTGTGAAGGGGGGAGAAATTACCGTTCAAAGATATGGGAAAACGGTTTTTTTGCGAATAACTCGCTGAGTTTCATCCCGATCGGAACAGTGTATAGGAAATGAAATGAAGGGCTTGCAAATACAAAATTAACTTTAGTTGGTCCAAATCGGTCCAGCGGTTCGTGAGATATTGCTTTTTGAAGGTCGAAAAACTGCGCCTGGAATTTCGCCGCGGCGGGAACCCTCCGCGGGCCGTGTTCGCGTGTTTCGCGGGGAAGATATTGACCTAGCGACTTTATTTTTTTCCCCTGTTAGGTAATCACAATCAAACTATTTTGTCCAAATTTCAAGTCGCTAGGTCAATTAGGAGGGGAGGGGTAGAGAAAACAATAAAAAAACTTTGATCGGGGCGAACTTTTTTATTTATTGGCCGATCCGAATCACCCAAACTGCAAAATCTTCGTTAATTTTTTCGCTACAGGATGAGTCGAAGGTAAGCAAGATTTTCGCGAAAATGGGGAAATCGCGGGCAATTTTCCGATTTCTAAAATTTTATTTCTTTATTTTCGCGATGAAGAAGTAGAGTGGTAGACAATTTTTTTGTTACCAGATTGCAATTTTTTTCCCTTGAAGATGAGCCCCCTAGGAACCCGGTAGGACAATTATTAAGGGAGGGAGAGAGGTAAACGCGTTTTGCCCTGTAGAAGGGCAACCGATAGGGCTAGCGACTTCGGACAAGGCTCATTCTCAAGAATAATCAATTCCCTTTTATTACTTTTTATTGCGAAGCGCTATCTTAATTAGCGACTGCACGTGCGCGTGATATGTTTACTAGGAGTTCCCGCTCACCGGTACACACAGACGAGAAGAGCGTGAATATGTATTATTAAGAGAGTAGAGAGTGGAGAGGGAGCGCTAGGCTCTGCCGCCGGCATCTCGCGCTCGCCGTGATAAACATATCACGCGCGCGTGCAGCCCCTAATCAAAATACCGCTTCGCGATAAAAAAATAATGAAAAGGAATTCATTACCCTTGAGAATGAGCCCTGCCCAAAGTCGCTAGCCCTATCCCTTGCCCTTCTACAGAAACCCACTCTGAACTTTCTCTGGACAATGCCGCATTAAGAATGAATATCTTTCCAATATAAATGATTTTAAAATATAAAAATATTATCTGTATAATAATTATGATACATAATTATATAATTTTTAATCATAATATTTTTAAAACTGCAGCTTTTGGAGGTTTTTCTTTAGAAAATAGGCATATTTGGCTGTATATTGCAACCATATTTTATTAAAAAAATTTAAGTTCATAAACAGAGTTCAATAGTAATATTGAATAAAAATGTAGAATGTTAAATGCGACCTTAAATTAATGTAAAGTATTCATCAGTATTCAGTCCTCTTCAAATATAGCACCCTCCTCTTCTAGATCTTCGTCTATGATGTTCGTGTCCCTGTTATCACATCCTAGGCCTGAGCAATTACCGCATATGCTTGAGCAGTTTAGACCACTCTTTCTGCACTCGCAGTTACGGACGCATTCGTCTTTGTAAGCGCACACTATGAGGGAAAGTAATTCCTGGGGAGCTGCAGGACGTACTGTTGTAATTGGTCTCAGGTGTTCGCCAATCTTCTTCCACCCCCACTCGAGCGGATTCTTCTTCTCATTCAGCCACTGCTGCACCTGGTGGTAGGTTCTAAATGAATGCTGCCTGGAAGCTGCTGAAGTGGGGGGAAGTGCAGCCAACTTGAACAATAAATGTATAGGCTGTTTTGCAATAGCCTGCAAGTAACACTGGTAGCGAAAACAATCTAGATCTTCAGTGTTCTTGGCTCCAAACATCGCAAGAAGGAAATGCTTTCCAGCGTCAGCCACTGCACTGGGGTCAGCTTTGGGGTCGTTGAAGACTAGACGTTTCGTACGAAGAGCGTTGTTGGCTTTACTTTCCTATACGGTGTAATTTTCCCCTTCTTGTAGATAGCTGATACAGTGTCACATCCTGTGAAGGCGTGTATTGCTAAGAGTACACCTTTCATATTCCCAATGCCTCGCTGAATGTCAGAAATAGTGTACACTTTTTCCTGCTGATTGCCTTTCTTTGGTACCACCATTTTCAATTTGTTCTCTGATAGTGCGTGGACAGTCAACAAGACCAGTAAGTCCGTGTCATCACCAATTACACAAGCTTTAACTCCTTTCTTAGCTTCATCAATCGCTGTTAAAACTATTAATAAGTCAGCGTCACCCGATGTTTGATGAACTGTGCAACCACATCTTTGCAAGTGCACGGTAAGGAGAGAAATAAGGCCCATTTTGTTCTTAGCGTTAGCTAGAAATTCACTTTGATTGATATTTACATGGATTGAGTCTTCTACTTTCACTTCAATGTTAGTGGTAGAACGTGATCTGCGTAAGTGTTCTTCATCTTTTGTGTTTCCTTGCTCGTATCCATCAAAAACAACAGTTGCTGGCGCCCATAATGACTAATTATTTAATCTGTGTATTGCTCGCAAATCTGTCTGAAGGTAGCTGGGCGTCGACAGACAACACGATGAAGGAGGTGACCTCCATCAATGATGTAGGACACTTTCTGTGAATCTGGGGTGATTGATGATTCATTTGAATCTGGAACCAAAACAGTCACCATCGAAGATTTGCTTCCCTTCCTCATCAAGCCAGATTCGTCGAAGAAGGATGGAGGATAAGCACATAATTCAAATTGAAATATTTCTTCAAGTCTCTCATTACCCCTTACTGTGCACACCATCCGATGTAAGAGAGTGTTAGGGTTCACACATACAGTGTTGTTAATTGTCATAGACTTGGTTATAGAGGCTAGAGACTTAACATAGCGTGCAGTGTGTAGTTATGTTCTAATAATGTAATAAAGACCAATTAAAACTGCTCCATTATTTAATTGCTAATAATTCTAAAAACGAACAATAACAAAAATGACAGCAGAACAAAAAAAATTAGTTTCCTTAGTGATGTCATATTTTTTCTAAAAAATCTAAAAAATTTCTACATTTACACCCTCCGTAACTCTGGAACCGTTCACTTTAGCAAGATTATGCACAGGACCATTTTTGTTCGCAATTTAATGTAGATTATTTTTGTATATAACACTTTTCGCGCTAAACCGCATAGTTTTCGAAATATTTAAGAAAAACTGATAAAAACTACTAATTTACTAACTTCTCCCTTCTCCCCCCCTAAACCCGACGCTTAAAATGGTGTAACCTTTTACCAAACAATATGTGGAATGTATAGAACAATTTGGAGTTGGAGGGAAACTTTTACTTTGGATGTTGAGGTTAGGCCGTTTTTTGGACTAATTACACCGTACTATTTGTCTTGTGCAATTTGATACCATCGTTTTCCTGCAAATGCCTTTGTGTCGTCGGTCCATCTTTTCTGTAGGCAACGCTTCCTTTGTATGCCCTAGATTCCCATTGCATTATTCGATTTGACTATGTTCAGAGTATTTTCTTGCCACATGCTCTATCCAACTCCATTTTAGTCTTGCGACACGTTGCATAATGTCAATTACCTTGGTTTGGTTTCTAATTTCTACATTTCTGACCCTGTCTCTACGACTAATGCCAAGCATACATTCCGTTTTATATAAAGATAAAGTGGTGCATGATGCATATCGTTAAATTGGTAATTACATTTTCTATCTAATGGCACGATGACATTTGGTAGGTGCCATTAAAAAAATATCTTTTTCTCAAAAAACAGGCTTAGCAAATTTTATTCCTTCATGAACGATTTGTTGTTGATAAAATTAATAAAATATCTTTTATTATGGGCTACTCGAGTCATTTAGAACACATTTTATCCAATCACGGCCTTCTATGAGAAAAAATAAAATTAAAAAAAAGATTTTTTTAGAAAAATCAAAATTTAGTAAAAGTATCGTATGTAATTTGAGCTGTGCTTTCCAAAAAACCCAAAAAATATATAGGGTGATCCATTTAAAAAATCAAAGTTATTGGCACTCCCGATGAAACCGGAAGCTGACCATTTCAACTATATCTATCGGCCAATCGAAAATTATGTCTAGTATCCACATGTAAAATTTTATCCAAATCGATTCACAAATAAAGAAGATATAAGCATGGCCTGGTTTCATTATCAACCGGTATATATGTATACAGAGTGTTCGGTAAAGAATGGGCCAAATTTCAGATATAGTTAATTTGTACAAGAATAAGCTGATTTAACCCAACTGAGCTGAGTCCAAAAGTTAGTACTAATGAAGCTACAGGGTGTCAAAATTGAAAACATAAATCACAGTTTATTAATATCTTTCGATGACTTCCAGTTAATTTCACAAAATATCGTATCCGAGGGTTTTTCGCATGAGAAATTCAAATTTATCAACGATTTAGTTGTATCTTCTAAAGGGCGCCACAAGTGACCATTAGGATACTGTTAAACCGCTATAACTTTTCTGTGCCAAGGTGTATGTAATTTTCGACTGGAAATAGATATTTATGCATTAAGGGAGATATGAATATGTTTTTTTCCCTCAGGTTGACATGTGTTACAGACCGAGGGCTCTGGCCCGAGGTCTGTAAGTCAACCGAAGGTAAAGAACATGAATATCTCCCGTGGTGCTTACAATATTTTATCTACTAGCATATTCGTAAAAATAGTATGAAATTTCAAAATGTCATAATGACATTTAAAATTAGAATGTGTAAGTAACATCAAAGATTGCCTCATTGTATGGTTGCTAAGACGTTAATTGTAGTTGCATTGTTACCATGAGTTTGAGGGAGAAATAATTTGACAAGTCCCTTCTGAGTTATGAGTATCTTTTCATATTTTGTTTTTATGACGAAAATGTACAATATCAGGTTGCTAGTAGATAAAATATTTTTTGCACTACAGGTCTCAGAACGCACCGTTATTGGCCTATTTTTAGGTCATGAAGTTGATTTTCTCCACCAAGGGAGAGAAAGTAAAATAAACAATTTTCACCGTGGTAACTAATAAATTGCTAAGTTACCAAATATGACTATTTTAATTTTGACGTTTTAAAGAGCTGTATTGTCAGGTTGACAGTTAAAATATTTTCGAAATTTGCTGGGAATTTAGGTATTAAGCCGTTTGGTAGTGCAAAAAATAGTATATACACCACGGTAGCGAATCCTCTTATAACCTTCGCGCTTTAGATACTTCGCGCTGCGCGCTCAGTATCTAATATGCCCTCAGGTTATAATACTGCGATTTGCTACCTTGATGTATAATATACTATTATTTACTAGTAACATGATATTGTACATTTTCGTCATAGAAACAAAATATGAAAAGCTACTCATAACTCCCAAGGGACTTGTCAAATTATTTCTCCCTCAAACTCATGGTAACAATGCAACTACAATTAACGTCTTAGCAACCATACAATGAGGCAATCCTTGATGTTACTTACACATTCTAATTTTAAATGTCATTATGACATTTTGAAATTTCATACTATTTTTACGAATATGCTAGTAGATAAAATATTGTATGCACCACGGGAGATATTCATGTTCTTTACCTTCGGTTGACTTACAGACCTCGGGCCAGAGCCCTCGGTCTGTAACACATGTCAACCTGAGGGAAAAAAACCTTTTCATATCTCCCTTAATGCATAAATATCTATTATTTACTAGTAACATGATATTGTACATTTTCGTCAGAGAAACAAAATATGAAAAGCTACTCATAACTCCCAAAGAGACTTGTCAAATTATTTCTCCCTCAAACTCATCGTAACCATGCAACTACAAATAACGTCTTAGCAACCATAGAATGAAGCAATCCTTGATGTCACTTACATATTCTAATTTTAAATGCCATTATTACATTTTCAAATTTCATACTATTCTTACTAATATGCAAGTAAATAAAATATTGTATGCACCACGGAAGATATTCATGTTCTTTACCTTCGGTTGACTTACAGACCGCGGGCCAGAGACCCTCGATTTGTAAGACATGTCAACCTCAGGGAAAAACATATTCATATCTCCCTTAATGCGTAAATATCTATTTCTCTATCTTTTCTGCTTAAAGAAGGTATATCTTATTGAACTCGCTAGAAGCAACGGCGAAACAAAGCATTTCCGGATCCATGTTTATTAGGAATTTTTTCTTTGTATTGATGAGACCTGTAAGTGGGTAAAATATCTGAGCGTATTTTTTAAACACCCTGTATATATATTTAGTTTCTTAGTTTATAAGCCAGGTCTGTATGGTAGACCAGCTGTTCATGGTTTTGCAAGAACATGCTGAATGTGGACCTTTTAACCATCGCCAAATAATCAAGTATCTGTACGAATTTCTAATTTGTTTTCAAAGTGTGGTTAATAAATAAATTATTATTATTATTATTACATATTCAAATAACTGGTAGATATGTATGTATTGTTATGATACGACTACATTAAGCTCGTGGTTTAAATTAAAATTTGTTAAATAAATTAGGATGTTATTACAACCCATATCAACCCATTGTAATAGTTGATGATATTTCAATAGTTCCTTGAACAAATCCTAGATAAGACAGATTAGTATTGGAAAGGTAGCTATTGGAAGGTTACAGGTGGATTAAAAATAAATAAAATATTAAAAATACGGTTTGAAAATCAACGATAAGTGCAAAATTCTAATAAAGGTAGAATTAAGTAGGTGAATATCAAATAAAAATATAGACTAGAAAGCATCAATAATGATTTGGGTTAGTTGAGCAATTTGTTTAAAGAGAGAGTAAAATAACAAACTGAAAAACATGTATTAAAAATTTGGTATCATTAAAATTATGGAAGATAACCCTGTTTATTTCTATTTATGGTTGGGATAAATAGGGGACATTAACTAAATTTACGTGGTGTTATAAAAATAAAATTTGAAAAGAACAAGCATGGGAAGAAGCATTAACTGAAGAAGATTACTGGTAAATAGTCAACGAAACTAATGAAGAGAAGAATTGAATACAAGTAAAATACTAGAAAGGCATACTGGGCCAGCTTTATTGTGAATATTACACTTGACATGTGACGGGAGTAAAATATGGAAAATCAGATTTCTGATAAACTGCAAATACAATTGTAGAAAATATAGTAGAGCAAAAAGTAACTCCATCAAAGATATCTTTGGAATTTGTATTATAACACCAGAAAAATATATTTAATTCTTGTTGATTCTAGTCAATGACGTTATTGAGTTTAAATTGCAACCTTGTAAAGAAATTTACAAAATTTAATAAACAGAAAATTAAAATTATAACGGAGAGCATTTAGAACAAAATTAACAAAATAAAATTAGCATAACCTTTGTATTAATGGAGCCACTACTAAATTAAATGTCAGGTTCTTGTTAGGTGTACATAACCTCACTTCAGTCCGTAAACAATTAAAAAGTTGTGAAATGTTACAAAAGTTTTCAATTTATACACATTTACAATAGGTGCTCAAAATGCCTTCCTTCTTCTTGCAAGCACAGCCTCACACGTCATTTCATATTTTCGAAGACACTTTGCAACAATTCTGGTGCATTACATGCCTCGGTGATTCATTCTTTTAGTTCCAAAATCCTATGAACAGGTGTTTTAAATACTGAAATTTGCATATGTGGAAATAAAAATAAATTCAAAACGGTGAGATCACAAGATCTGGGTGGCCAAAGTTCTTTTGAAATTAATCGGCCATCAAATAACTGCTGTAGATATTCCAACGTGGTTCCAGCTACGTGAGGTGTTGCGTTATCTTGTTGAAAGTATCCTTGTCGAATTTCATAGTCATAGAGCTGATTCACAAATTCCTCAAGAATGTTATTTTGATATATTTCGGCATTTATTGTATCTACCTACAAAGAATAGTGGTCCAATAATTCTACGGCGAGAGCAGGCTACCCAAATGTCTATTTTAGGGCAATGCAAAGAAGCTTTACAAAGAATTGTGGGTTATCAGCGCTTCATAAGCCCATTACTTGTGAAGTAATGTAGCCATTTAACCCTTTAACGCTCTCTGGTATGACAGATATACGACTGTGCATAATGGTCAATAATACTTGTTTTGA
Organism: Agriotes lineatus; assembly: GCA_940337035.1. Taxonomy (NCBI): domain Eukaryota; kingdom Metazoa; phylum Arthropoda; class Insecta; order Coleoptera; family Elateridae; genus Agriotes; species Agriotes lineatus. The sequence continues at coordinate 23,366,456 of OW679201.1, read as the reverse complement.
AACTTAATACTGCTCTGAAACGTCTTGTTTCCGTTCTCCAGACATTGCAGTTCCTTCCTCTAATTTTATATTTTCTAGAATTATTGTAGTTATAGAACTATCCCAATACACTTTGGTGTAAATCTGCAGCTGGTATTACAGTTTTACCAGCTTGCATTCCGCATCAAGACTTTGAAGTGTGTACTCGTATTGGTGAAGTTGTTTGTTTCTTGTGTGAGTAACCTCTAAGTTTTCAGCTGGTAAGCTTTTTAGTGTAATATGTAAGGATTATAATATTGATAGGTAGTAGAAATTATTTTGTCTTGATTTCGAAAAATACATTGATATTTGGAAACCTTTTATTTGCGTCGCTAAAATAGTCTATACTTATGTCCAATTTTTTTAGTAATAACGTACGTTTTATATAATTTAATTTTTTTTGTTTCGAGTATTTATAAACGTATCTACTGAATATATAATCGAATTGGTTTTGCTAGTATGTTGCTCTAGGCAAATATTTACGTTCAAACCCATCTTGGTCGCATTTCAGCTGATATTTTTGGGGCAGGTCGCGGCGTCCCGGATTGTTTACGATGGGGTAGTCATAAATTTTAAACAGAACGTTAGTGTTCCACTGGCAAGTGTTTATATTATTCGGTTCAAATTTCAAAAACTATTCTAGTTTGTTTATTCAAGTAACTTATGTTATTTGCAACCTCTTGAAAAGTGTATATTATTACTGTTCAAGGCAGGTTTTTTGTAAGCTATCAAGTAGTCGCTAACTATACTAATAAAAAATATGCCAATTTAATTGCATTCTTTGTTAATTACCAGGAGACTACTTCAAAAAAATAATTCTTATTTATAGCAAGAGTTTTCGCACCTTTTACGAAAAAAAACATATTTTGTCTCCAATTGAACAAAAAAACGTATTTCATCGCTAGTAGGAAATGCTATATGTTATTCAGTAATTTAGTAAGCATCTAAATAAATAACTCGACAATATTATGAAGTGGTACACCTGTTATACCAGGGAATATTTGCAACATATTTTGTCCTGAATATTCACTGGTAGAACGGTCTTTTGAAAAACTGAAAATGGATTTTTGATAAAAACATTGTCTTCTTTCTTGGCCTCTTAAAGAACGCATACGAATTAAAATTTCGATTTTTTTTGTAAATTAATTTTGCCCGTTATAGGGTTTAGTAAAACCACAACTCATCAGAAAAAAGTTAAATCCAAAACATCATTATTTAAATGCTGCAAAAACAAGTCACAGTATAAAATTCTTTTATTGTAAACAGGTGGTACGAGCTCTTGATACATTTGTAATCTGTATGGATGCATATTTAATTTCTTTTTAGAATTGTAGGGCAAGTACCATAACTCAAATTCGCTTCTTGAGTAAGCCTTCGGATTGTTGTGAAGGGTTCGTTTTGCATTCATTTTGAACATCTGCAATTTGTTCTCCGGTTCTCACATGTGTTCTACCAGTTCTTGCTCTGTCTGCTACACTACCAGTTTCTCTGAAAGCAGCTACAATACATCGTACTTGATAAAAAAAGTTTGTTGCTAATATTTCAACGTTAGGAAATATTTATCTAAATTCGTTTAAACAAGCCTGTGCAGAGTATCATCTATTAGCATTATCCATTTCGAAATTATGTTATATGTTCTAGTAACATTTTTAAAATAAATTATTCAGAAGTTACTGACAAAAAAATTATTACATATAATAACAAATGCCAAATGACAGCTTCTAATTTTCTGGTGTTATAATACACATGGCTTCAAAATTCCAAAGTTATTTTTGATGGAGTTACTTTTTCTAATACTATAAAATTTTCTAATGATAAAACGGAGTTAATTAACCTAATCTCCTTTTTAATAGCGTTATAATTAAACTGCATGTTAATGATATTTTATTTAAAATGCTTTGCCATTTTAAGACCATACATGTATCACTGATATATAAATAGCGATTATACTCTCAGGACAATTCAGTATACCATTTATAGGTATCACGAAAAATTTTGAGGGGACTGACGCTAACATCAAAGGAATTTTATCTAATTGAAATTAGTAAATATTAGCGTATTTCGTAAAATATAAATATGAAATGTATGTAGTACAAACCGAGCATTTTATTATTTTATCTACGACAGTGTGTAAAATTGCCTTTTAGTTGGCAGTTTTAAATTTGTAAAACGACTGTTTAATAACACGTTTTCATTAGTTTACGTCGTCAGTAGTATCGTGATTAAAAGATTTCATTAGGCACGTTGTCAGTAGCAACGTGTTTTAAAATTTTTAAAACAAGCAAATTTACGACCGGTTGCTGGTAATCCCAATTTAGATTTAAAAAAATATATATTTACCGTGTTTTCTAGATTCTATCGTAGATAAAATATTGTACGATACACATGCGTAAAGCATCTTCAGTCACTCGCGGTGTTTAAAACGCTCGCTCATTCGCGTTTTAACTCTACCCCACTCGTGCCTAAAGAGTAGCTTTACGCACTTGTATTGTAAATTACTATTGAAGTGTTAATTAAACATTTTTCATCAAGCAGCAATCGCGCAAATAAACGATTATTTAGCGTTTATACCAAAAACAAAAAGTAACTACACTGTCAATTGTGATCCTTCCTGCCAGAAGTTGGCATTCGTGGTGAGATCAAGAACAATGAACAAAGAAAGTTGACTTTATCTACAACCAAAGAATATAGATCTATATTCTTTGCTACAACTCGTGCAACGTAATATGTGCTATTAGGCTTTTGTAGAGTGCAATTGTAGGTAACGTGTAGTTATTACATTCCATTGGCGCTATCGAGTGGTTATTTACAATACAGCAAGTGGCTATATTACAAGTAAGAGAATTAATTTGTAACTGACAGCTGCTATATCGTATTTGAGGTTATGGTTGTTCGGTAAGTAAAGTACAACACTACTACAGCTTCATCTGTTTCCGCTAACACTCAGCGGGTATGAATGAAGCTGGCCATGACTACACTTAATGGTGACGTAAATCGCAACATATTTATTAAAAATTGACAAGATTCAATGAAATGAAAACCAGTAGACAATGCAAGACACAATATTATGAAAAACTAAACATCAAATAGGAAATTAAGAGATTCACTGATTTTGAAGTAAATACAATTTTATTGGGAATGTATAAATGTATAATACCTGTGATTGTTGTGTCCAGTGAAATATTTCAGCTCAAAGCAATTATCACCATATTTTTGTTATAGACGTGGGAGTTTCAAGTGTTACTAAAGGTAAAGCGCAGACTATCAAGTGGACAACTTAAACATCTTGTCGGGAAGGCATAACGGGAAACTGTGGATAGTAAATTTTATAATTCTACAACAATTGCATAAAACAAAACTTGCAACATGGATAATTCTGAAAATATTGATATATTACTAATCAAACAAGAAATTCTTGAAAACATTAATAACAGTATTCATTCAGAAATAGAAATAAAGGAGGAAGAAATCAATATCAGAGAAGAGTATAACACAGCAACCAAAGGTAAGTGCAGGTGCCCATATAGATTTATATAATCTACATATTAAAGTTACTGTATTTTTACAGTTGGATCGGTAAAAAAATATATCTTAAGTAGACCCAAAACCTCTTATACTATTAAAAAATCACATAGTTGTGCTGTTTGTGATTACAAAACATTATTCAAGAATAGTTTACTTCAACATATGAAGACTCATACAGGGGAAAAACCATACAGCTGTTCAGTTTGTGAACATAAAACGTCAACAAAAAGTAATTTAGCTCAACATATGAAGACTCATACAGGAGAAAAGCGATACAGCTGTTCCAAATGTGACTACAAATCAGCAAGGAATAACATAGCTGAACATATGAGGACTCATACTGGAGAAAAACCATTTGCCTGTTCCATTTGTGAGTACAAAGCAGCATTCAGGAATCCTTTACTTAAACATATGAGGAGGACTCATACAGGGGAAAAACGACACAGCTGTTCAATTTGTGATTACAAAGCAGCATTCAAGTGTGATTTAGTTAGCCATATGAGGAGGCATTCAGGAGAAAAACCATATGCGTGTTGTACTTGTGAGTACAAAGCAGCATTCAAGAATGATTTAGTTAAGCATATGACGACTCATACGGGGGAAAAGCGATACAGCTGTTCCAAGTGTGACTACAAATCAGCAAGGAATAATTTAGCAGTACATATGAGGACTCATACTGGAGAAAAACCATATAGCTGTTCCATTTGCGAGTACAAAGCAGCATTCAAGAATGATCTAGTTAAGCATATGAGGATTCATACAGGAGAGAAACCATATTGCTGTTCTGTTTGTGACTATAAAGCAGCAGGGAAGAATACTTTAGTTGAGCATACGAGGACTCATACAGGGGAAAAACCATATTGCTGTTCTGTTTGTGACTATAAAGCGGCACGGAAGAATACTTTAGTTCAGCATATTATGAGGACTCATACAGGGGAAAGACCGTATAGCTGTTCCGTTTGTGACTACAAATCTGTAAAAAAGAATGATTTAGTTAAGCATGTAAAGACTCATACTGGGGAAAAACCATATAGCTGTTCCATTTGCGAGTACAAAGCAGCATTCAAGAATTATTTAGTTAAGCATATGAGGACTCATACAGGGGAAAAACCATATTGCTCTACTATTTGTCACTTCAAAACAGCACAGCAGAATAGTTTAGTTCAGCATATGAGGACTCATGCAGAGGAAAAACCATAATAGCATTGCTAGTCACTACAAATCGTTTATGAAGAGTGTTTTAGTTGAGCGTAGGAGGACTCATACAGGGGGAAATTCATACAGTTGTTCTGTTTGTAGCTACAAAATCGCATTGAGAACTAATTTGGCCAAATATATGAAGGTTCATAAAGAGGTCAAACCTTAAAATTTTTTTTCATCTTCAAAAATAAAAATAGTGTTAAATTGATCATTTATCAATGTACTGGCATAATTTTTTTGTTTTATATTTTTTTAAATGATGTAGTATTTTAGTGCTTAAGAAGTAGTAATAGCGGGGATTAGGTATGACATAAATGTCTTTGCTTTAATAAATATAAATAAAAAATATCCGATCATAGATTACCTTTCCGAGAACTCTTGCAATATATTTAGGCAATTTTAAGTGGTCTGTATAAGTAAATTTGTACTTGAAGTAGGTAACTGAAATTAAAGTGTATGTAAACACTTTGTTGCATGTGCATAATTAAGATTTCAAAGAGAATTTACCAAAGGAACCAAGTGGCTGCAGGTAAGACTATGTCACTTCATTAAATCGTACATAAAGATATTGTTGCTGGGGAATATCAATAATAGTACCTAATTTCTGGTTAGTTTGTAGCACTAAATCTAGCATATAAAGAAAAGTTGTATGTTCCTGAATTGTTTACAATTTGAATTTTCGCAGCTAGATTACATTGGAGTGGCATAACATTTAATTTAATTGTACACTGAGCAAGAAAGTAGAATGTGCTTAATGTAACAATAGCATAATTTAGTAAATGTGTGATGAAAATGATTGATTTACACCATTCTCGAATTTCTGTCAAGTGAAATGTCAAAACGTTCGTAATTTTGCGGACAATGTTATATCGTGTATTTTTTTAATTAAATGCCAATTAAACTAGCGTGTAGTAAATATTAGTTTTTAGTTTCTTCTTGATTTTGCTGTTGTCTCTTTTTGGTAAAATTCAGTCAGGCAACATTGCGTTGGACCAATGAGAAAAGATTGTTAGATAAAAAAGACAGTCCAGCTAAACTTGTGATCTGAAATCCAAGACAGTTGTAAGTTGGTCTTCCTAAGATAAGCTGCATAATTTTGTTGCATCAATTAACAAAGAGAATAACATTTGCCACTTAAAAAATATTTGTGTTTTCTCAAATTCCCGCAAAATGGCACGTTTAATTACGCACATGGTTGACTAAATAAACTGGCCATAATTCTACCACATAGCAGCTTTGCGTTACTGCCTCAATGCAATGGGACACTCACAAGTAAAGCTTCGTGTACATCGACTGTCGGAGGCAATTTAATGAAATGTGGTGATTCGACGTATAGGTACCTACAACAAAATAAACAAGAGTAAGCAAATATTGGTCAACCGCAAATTTAAACCTTTCATGGAGCTGATAGACGACCCAAGCGACTGCAAACAAAAGTTTTATGCTGTTCCATGACTGCTAATCTGAGTTTTGGTGAATCCAGCAAAGAAGACGTTGGTTGGAATCGATTTTCTGGATCTTCACAGGTGGGAATTTTAAAAGTTTGATTTTTGTCTGTTTAATAAGTACCTATATGAGCTTGTTTAGCTTTTAAGTAATATTTTGCTTTGCACTTATTTGCGAAACCCCGTTAAGTTAATCTTTAAAGGCCCTATGATAGAACCCTAAATTGATTTAATTTTTACAGTACAAAACCAGCTGTGTGCTATCATTTGTGCTTTTATAAGAGTCTTGAAATTAATGCATATTTAGTGTGAGTTATCATACGAGAATATCGTTGCATTAAATTTTAATTATCGCGGTTTTCTCAGCAATACAGACTTCTTCTGGCTCTTCTTTCTTTTCAATCTTAGTGTTGCAGTTTCTGTTATAATGATGAAGTCTGTTTGATTGTGTTGATGCTTCATTTAGAGTATCTTAAAATTCTTGGATTTCTTCATCTGCTGAACTCGTTGGCGAATAAACTTGTATTATATTAAGTTTGAAATCTTTATGTATTTTTAATTATTTTTAATTTCGAATACACTGCTCTGCTTGATATACCTTAATATTCAAACTGTTGGAGTCGCTTAGACGATATCTGGCAAATACCAGAACGTTAACCTAAGAAAATTATATTTCCTGAATTTTACTTTTTGTAAGCTCGTGCAATGGAGCCGGTATTTTATTAGTTTCCTCTCATTTATGATAGTGCGCCCTTAGAAGGGATTCTGCTAAGGTCTGTAGCTCAGGCGAATACTATCAGATGTTTAAAGGCGCGTAAATCTACCCAACCAGCAACACATTTTTTGTAAGAGATTTCTTATAAACTAGAAGTGTTAGTTTGAAGTAGTACAAGATAATATCTCGTTCGATAAAGATTATTGTAACTACAGTCAGCTTATTTTAGATGCCGCGTAATTAGTGTAAATAATGGTAGGTTTTTTGGGGTTATGCCGTGGTCGACGATTTAAACTTGACGGTTCGCTGCTTATGCTGTCAACTGACTAAAGAAAACTTCTGAAGAAGCTGACAGCATGAGCAGCGAAACGTCAAGTTTAAAATGACGATCACGGCATAACCCGGAAGAACCTACCATTATGGACAACGACCGTGAAAGCCTGAATTCGGCTAGTGTAAATAAATTTGAATTTATTTATTTCGGTGTTTGTTATTTTATCAACGGGTAATTGTGCTCAACAATGTTCTTTTGTATATTTTTATTTATTGGAAAACTGCTACCTTGATATTGCTTCGTGACCTATATAGTAAATGTCTACTTTTCAATTCCAAACAGTCTTTTTTTCTTCTAACTTCCAATGCACTTACCCAGTGTGTCAGTACAACTGCGCCGGTACAAGTGAAACTGCCTATCGAAAATTAAGTGAAAATAAAAAGCGAATTTAGCGTTGTGTATTTTGCACTACGACGAATAAAATGCAGACGCGACATGCATCTTCTTCTAAGAACGAGGATGAGGTGTTTTCAAACCACCGTAGCGATAGCAGGGATGTTGAAAACCACACCACCACCCCTCAAAACGAAGAAATTTTACGTCTCTTGAAGGGTTTGCATAACAAGATCGATATGTTTGAAAAAGATAGGTCCGACATCAAAACTAGTACAGAATTTATAAGTAATCAGTACGACGATTTAAAAAGTAGATTAGACGCTAATAACAAACTTATCTCAACCATGTCTGCTACTATTAAGACTCTTAAAGCAGAAAACGCAAAGAAAGAACAACAAATTGAGGAATTAACATCGAAACTAAATGGGATTGAGCAATACACCCGCAATAAAAATCTAGAAATTACCGACATATGTGTAACCCCCAGCGAAAATTGCAACGAAATTGTAAAAAAACCTTGCTCGTAGATTAAACATCGCAATCAACGATGCAGATGTTGAAGCAGCACATCGTCTGCCTTCCAACAATAAACTAAAACCACCTCCAATAATCGTGCAGTTTCTTTCCCGAAAAAAAGGGACGAATTTATCAAAAAAAAATCTCTTATAATTCAAGACACACCAATGGGAAACACCAGAATTGGCACAAAAGTATTCATCAACCCCAACTTATCTTCTTACTACAAGAACCTTCTGTGGAAAGCTAAAGTATGGAGCAGACAAAATGGGTTTAAATACGTCTGGTTTAACAATAAGCTGATGCTACGAAAAGACAGCAGGATTATCAGAATCAATAACGACCGTGATCTTGACCTGAGAAACATTTCAGCTATATCTTAAATCTAATGTAAGTACTCTGACGCAGAATTTTGTTAATTTGAATTCCCCTCCATGGATTACTTAAATGATTTAGAATCTGATCACATTCATACTTTTATAGCCGAAAACAGTAAAAAGTGTTGCCAAATTATTGACTCACGCTGTATTGATGACAAATGTGGTCTTACTTTTATAAATACAAACATTAGAAGTTTGTCAAAAAATTTTGAAGAGTTACAAGTAATGATTGACTTATACAAAAACAAATTAGATGTAATCATTCTCACAGAAACATGGCGCATTAATAATCTAAATTATTTCAATATAGATGGATACGATATATATTATAATAATAGTTATCTTAATCAGAATGACGGAGTAGCAGCATTAATTAAAAGTAACTTAATGTTAAAAACATAAAAACTGCAGAATTTACTTTTCTAAAATTAAATATTGTCAAAAATAAACAAACTGTTGGATTGACTGCCGTTTACAGACCCCACACCTATAATGTAAAAGATTTTATAGACAATCTGGAACAGTATATTACAAGCCACTGTAAAAATGGCATCGAAATTTTTACAGGGGATACAAATATTGACATTTTAACTGAAAGCAATTCTCAAGATTACTTAAATCTACTCAGTAGTTGCGGTTTTTTTCCTGTATTAATAAATACACTAGAATATTGAATGATTCCAAAAGTTGTATTGATCACATTTTTATAAAATCGAACATTGAAGTTGAAAATCTAACACCAGTAGTACTCCACAGCAAAATCACCGATCATTTTCCGGTAGTACTTTCTTTTAATTTTATTTCTAATAGTAACTACAGTAATAATAACATTGATAAAAATAGCATTGTCAATAATGGGGAGGTAAGCTACTCTATTATTGATAATGAAAATTTTCGTACTTTAATTAGCCTTTTAAACTGGGAAAACATTGAGCAGGAAGATGATCTTGATATCGCTTGGAGAAATTTTCTAAACAACCCAGGAAGAAATCTATCACTATCAACCACACAAAAAAAAGGCTCAAAAGAAACGAAAAGAATGGAGTATCATAGAATCCATTAAACAGAGAGACCATCTTCATTCTTTATCTGTAAAAAAATCCAGATAATTTAGAATATATCAAAAGGTATAAAACTTACAGAAACAAAATAAATTCCCTTATTCTAAAAGCAAAAACTTCGCTACTATAAAAATAAAAATTGAAAAGAATAAATCTGAACCTCAAAAAATGTGGTCGATAGCTTACCAATGTGTGAATTTAAATAAACGGAAAAATCCTACAATAAATCAAATAAAAATTGATGACAATGTGTCCCTAACAAATAGCGTGTCTATATCAAACGAATTTAATAAATATTTTATAAACGTAAGCGAAACACTACTTAGTAGTTCAAACTATACCGATAATAATTCTAACTTACAGCTACAAACAAAAATAAACTCGCAAACCTGCTTCTTGGGTCCCACAGAACAAATTGAAGTTGAATCAACAATTAAAAATTTGAAATTAAATAAACCGCCAGGACTTGACTCCATTAGTGCCAAATCACTAAAAAGTATCAGTGATTTGATCTCGAAACCGTTTATTATCCATTTTAATAAATAAATCTATGCAAAATGGGCATTTTTTCCGAATGACCTCAAGACAGCGGTTGTGAAGCCTCTTTTCAAAAGCGGTAATCGCGAACTTATGGAAAAACTATAGGCCAATATCACTTATATCAAACATATCTAAAACTTTTGAAATCATTATACAAAAATAGAGTAGTTCAATTCTTGGATAAACATCAAATAATATCTCAAATCAATTTGGATTTCGTGAAAATAAATCAACCGAAGATGCAATTGCGCTTTTAAGTAGTAAAATCACCACATCATTGGAGGAGACGAGGCCTTCCGCTTGGAAAGCTGGAAAACTACGGATTTAGAGGGGTTTCACAGGCAGCTGATGAGCAAGTTATTCTTAAAAACAGGAAACAATGCGTTGAGATAAAACAAACATTTCAATAATTTCTTAACAATAAAACACGGTGTTTCCCAATGGACAGTGCCTAGGGTCCAGTTTTATTTCTAATCTACAATAAACGATCTATTTGAACAAAACATATACATAGCACAATCATATCATATGCAGATGATACAGTATTGTGTGTCGATGGGGATAGTTGGGATGATGGTAACTTATAAATTGCAGAAGGACTTGCAGCTAATTAAATATTGGTTAGGCAAAAATTTACTATTTTTAAATTATAAAAAAACTAAGTGCGTTCCTTTTGCCTCTTATGGGAATCATCTCCCGGCTGTGTCTCGTATCACAATACGCAAATCAGGCTGTAATTTCCAGAAACACACAGTTGGTGGTGATCAGGAAGGAAAAGTCTGTAATTGTACTGTCCAAATAGAAATAACAAACTCTATTAAGTATCTGGGAATTATTCTGGACTCACATCTCAAATGGGGAGCAACACATTAATTCACTTTGTAAAAAATTACGTAGGCTAAATATACCCTAACTCAATAAATTAAAACCTATATTTAACTTATCATTATTAAAAACCATTGTACTTTTCTTTAGTTCAATCAATATTAAACTATGGCAAAATCATTCTGGGGGGTGGAGCATGTAAAACAGTAATCTATAAATTAACCGTTATCCAAAAGCTAATCTTAAAAATAATCTATAATAATAAAATAATAATAACAATAAGTCCCATTATTCCCCTCGGGGACATAGGGTGTTGATGAACTCCTGCCATCTTCGTCTATATCTTGCTAAGTCCGTTTCTTCCTTTACTGTCCTGCGCCAAGTTATCCTCGGTCGACCCTTCTTCCTCGAGCCCTGTGGATTCCATTCAAGTACTGATTTGCTCGGTTCTTCTTTACTTTTCCGTAGTGCATGGCCTAGCCATCCATATTTTCTACGTCTTATTTGCTCGTTTATGTTGTGTTGTTTTGTTCTTATCTTAATTCCTCATTGGTTATTATGTCAGGCCACCAAATTTTAAGTATGTTTCTTAGACACCTATTCACAAAAGTTTGAAGTTTCTTCTTTATTGCACTCGTTACACACCACGATTCGGAACCATACAACATTACTGGTATCACCGTTGCATTGAACACTCTTAATTTTGTATTTATGTTAATGTTACTTGCTCGCCAGATCTTGTTCATATTACAGAATGCTCCCCTTGCCTTATTTAGTCGTTGTTCAATATCTTGTATAGATCCACCTTCACATATACTTCCTAAATATGTAAAGCTGTCAACTTTTTGTATGACTTCCCCTTCGTAGAGCAGATTATTATTAGTTTGCGTATTTACACTCATTAATTTTGTTTTAACTTGGTTTATTTTTAGGCCTTTCTTACTAGATTCAGCTTGTAGATCACGTAGTTTTTCACTCATTTGTTGTAGGTTATGCGATATTAGGCACACATCATCTGCATATTCTAAGTCTTACAAGGTGTTAGTCAAATTCCAAGTAATCCCTCTCTTTTTGTTTTTGCATGTGTTTTCCATAATTTCATCAATTATGATAATGAATAACAGAGGGGATAAAATGCATCCTTGATGCACACCGGTCTCTGCTGGGAAAGGTTCGGACAGTTTTTCTTTATGCAAAACTCTGCATTTATATTCTGTATATCCTGCTCTTATTAGACGTATCAATTTGTCTGGCAATCCTCTATTTTTTAATGCGACCCAAATGCATTCTCGATGTATAGAGTCGAATGCTTTTTCATAATCTATGAATAGAATATGCAGTGGCGATTTATATTCCATAGATTGTTCTGCGATAATTCTTAAGGTGTTGATATTGTCGATGCACGATCTCCCTTTTCGGAATCCACTTTGTTCTTTACGTAGGTCTGCGTCTAACACGTCTATTCTATTTAGAATTATTTTGTAGAAAATCTTGTTAACTACGCTTAGCAGACTAATCCCACGCCAGTTGTCACACTTCTGTAGGTCTCCCTTTTTTGGGATCTTAATCATAGTACCTTCTCTCCAATCTTTTGGGAAGTTTTCTTCAGTCCAAACTTTTTCTATTAATGGATGTAGCAAGTTTATCGAGGATGTGATGTCTAATTTCAGTATATCGGCCGTGATCTGATCTACACCCGGGCCTTCCCATTCTTCATCTGTTGTATAGCTATGCCCAATTCTTCTCTTGTTGGACTGTTTTGGTTTATTTGTAGTTTCTCTCTCTCGATAATTTCTGGTATTTGTATCGTATCACTTTTAACATTCATAACTTCTTCGAAATGTTCCTTCCACCTTTGTACTTGTTCTTCTGTTGAAGTTAATATTTCTCCGTCTTTGTTCTTTGTTGGTACCTCTATTCTGTCTCCCTTTTTGCCCGCTATTCTATTTATTATCTTGTATAATACCTTACTATTTCCAATATTTGCTGCTACCTGTGCTTTTTCAGCTAGTTTTTCTATATTGTTTGTTTTATCTTTTTTAATGCTATTCCTCACTTCCTTACTCGCTATTCGATATTGACGCTGTATTTCTTTCTTCACTTCTTCATTGTTCGATTGCAGTCCTCTTTGTTTCAGTGATTTCCTTTTTTTAATTTTGTCCCAGGTCGTTTAACTGATCCATTCGCTCCGTTGTTTTAATTTGGTTCCTATTGCTTTATTAGCTGCTTTATCAAGCGTATTCTTACACTCTATAATCTATAATAAACCAAAATTATATCCTACATCTATATTATATCAAGATACATGTTCCTTTGATATTAGACAATTATATGCGTTTTCCGTTCTAAAATACACTTAAAAATAAAAACTCACTCATTCAAATTCCTAACACCTATTCGACATGACAAAAATCCAAACTTGTAGCTAGAATAAAATATAATAAAAAATCAGTAGGGCAGAGGCGTTTTGCTTTTCACGCACCAAAACTATATAATTTACTGCCTCTTCATATTAAAGTAATTAAATGTTACAAAATTTATAAAAGTAATGTTAAAAGCTGGGTGGGTGCATCCAGAGATGTCATTAATGCAACAATAGAGAACTAAATTTCATAGAATACAAACTATATATACTAAATAAATACTTATACGAAATAATTTAGAAAAAATACTAAATCTAAAACAAAACAGTAATAATGACTGGTTGACTAGTAAAAATTTATAAAGGTACTTACTAATTGCCTTTACCACATACAAGCTGCTTTAGCAGCTTAAGTGTAAGTGAAAGTGGCAGAACTCTGCGACAAGAGTACCACGTTTATATATTTGTTATTTTTCTTTATTATAATCTTTAATTCTCTTAATATTGATTATGTATTTTGGCGGCAATAAAATTATTATTATTATTATTATTATATTAGGTATTTCTTCTTCTTGTTCTGTGATCCGATGTTCTAATGGCCTAGTGATCGTTGTTATGTCTATTAATCGGTCTACTGGCCTCCTCCCCCTCCTCCAGCCCCTAGAGTCCGTGAGGCAGAATGACAGTGTATCAATGTAAGATTTTGGTCCATTATTGAACCTACTCACCTGGAGTAATCTATTTTCGTAGATCGATAGGTACTTACATATTTGACTTACTAGCTTAAACCCCGCGGCATATGCCGCATTTAAAATGTAGGACGAATTTAATAACTTTTGTTGCACTAAAGAAAGTTTTAAAAGCACGCTAGAGATTGGCAGTAAGGAAAAGTTCCAAAAAATATATTTTCAAATGGAAAGTCTCTGTAAAGGAAACGCTTGCCCCTGGAAGGCGTCCTAATTAATATGACGTTGTTGGAACGCAGTAAAAAAAAAATCCGGAAAGAATTAATGCTCTTGTGACTTATGAGATTATATGTGAGAATTATTTGCTCCACCGAAATAATTTTCAGCTGCCTGCAATCTGTGTTTCTTTTCAGGTTTAAGCCGTTGAGCGCCATAAAAATATAAATGCGGTAACTCAAGTCTCCAGTTACGCCGTTACTGATATTGTTAAATAACTCGATTAATTATTATTTCTTTGGCATTTTAAACTGGCATTATTATTATTATCTTTATAATAGCAACCATAAGTAACTGTTTATAATGTTTATATGCTAGCGAGTTAATTTTCTTCTTAAATCGCTAGTGAATTAATAGTAGATTGCTCTACAAGTTAAGAAAAGTGAGAGTTTTCCAGCAAATGTAAAAGTTTTACGTGAGCATGGAATTTTCCAATGTGTTAAACATGCAATTTTTCCGTGTAGTTGACAAAAATATCTTTTTAAATAATTTTGGTCAAAGTATGGAAGCGCAATGTTTACTGTACTGTATAAATATAAATAACCAATAAACATTATAGAATACTTGAAAATGGATGAATCTGTTATTAATTCATTTAGTTTCAATTTAAACTGCAGTGTTCTATAGCAGCTACTTGGCGCATTCGGTTACTTATTTAAAAATAGACCTGCGTTTTTCACATATCTCAGCGGTCGTGCTTTTAAAAACATGATGTTTGTATTTACTTATTTTACAGTACTGCAATTAAAGTGATAATAAATAAATCGATCAAATATTTATTTGCTTCTATTTTATATTCCAATACCAATATAATACAAAATACTATTACTTTCACTTATACTACATAAAGGGCAATGCCATTCAGTATTAGGTACAGATGTTAAGCCAATAAAAATCAGATAAAACCATTCCACGGAACAGTGCAAATTACAGCAAGCAATCATAGGCGTTCCATTATCAGGACCCTTACACAAACAATATATACTGTTATTTTTAGTTTGCGTGGCTACGAGAGCAGTGGTCCTTGTTTCCGTACTACTACTTTTATTACAAAACATTAAATTTGTACCATTATTAACATTTAACGACTCTTTGAATACATTCCAATCAGTATTAGCTGCAGCATCCTTAACTGCTTTATTTGTGAAATATTTACCGAGAAGTAGGGCATCCAATACCCAACCGAATTTTTAATCCCGGGATTTCGGTATTGAAGTAATTCTATCTGGATCCCGGTATTCAATACCAGGATTGCCGGTGTTCAAACCGGGATTCCCTGTTTTCAGTACCGGTATTTCCAGTATTCAATACCGGGATTTCCGGTGTTCAATACCGGGATTTCCTGTTTTCAGAACCGGTATTTCTAGTATTATCCATATATATCATAGGCTTGTAGGTGTATAATAGGTAAATATGCAAGCAACAGTGACAACACAACTGAACACAGTTTACGCCGTTTATGGACACATCTGCTAACTGCTACTACCCTGAACCATACTAATTATTATCTATCAACATGTTGCTCCATGTCTGGCGCCGGCCAGGCTGGGTAAGGCGACTCGCAGACTCTGCGAACTGCGACGCAGTGCACACAAAAGCAATCCCAAAAATATCGAAAATTCCGGTATTGGGGAAAAATACCGGGATTGAAATACCGGATAAAAAAATTAGGGATCCCGAGATACCGACATTTTGGGATCCCGGGATTGGATGCCCTACCGAGAAGTTCTGGCATCATCACATTGTTAAAAAACTTCATAGCAATAGCGCTTTCTTTTTCCCAAAATACCTCATTGAAATGTATTCTTTCACGGAAAAAATGTTTACTACTCCATACCACAAAATCACAGTAATTAACTCCAGTAATAGCGAGTTGCATTTGTATCTGGTAGTAGTAGCCATGGTTATGATCTAATTTAAATTCTGCATCCTTTTTTTTGTACACCTGAACATTTTAGAACATTTAGGTCATCTATGCCAATGTCCTTTGCGCAATAAAGACACTTAATTTCGACAACCCCCATTTCACCACCAAAAGGGCAAATTCAGATTACTATTTAAAATAGCATCTGCTTTTCCACTTAGATAACAAATATTAAATAATTAACGACACTAACTGTAGAGCAATAATATTGTAATGTTAAACATATACAGTGTGTCCCAGGATTGATGTTACAAGAGGTGAGATGGTCTAAAAAATTTTGAATTTTATTTTAAGGTTCTGGGATTCGGTTCTGCTTAGTTTGAAAAGAATTTTAAGAATATTTTCAGTTTTTGAAAAACAAGTAAGGCCTTGACAGGAAAGCGAAAACTATTTTATTTTCAGGTAAAGTACCCTTTGTGTTCATGATACGGCAAAATTTGATTAAGAAAAATTGTTTAGAATGATAAATTATGGCCCGATACAAAATTTCAGAAAGATCTGCGGACTTATAAAAAACCGTTATTTTTGAGATAATTGTATGTTAATTTCAGGTAAACTACCCTTTTTGTTTATGATACGGTAAAATTTTATTAATAAAAGTTGTTTAGAATGACAAATTATAACCCTATACAAAATTTCAGAAGGATCTGTCGACTTAGATTAAAACGTTATTTTTTGGATTAAACAATTGCATTTATTAAAAATTACGGTTACATCATGTCACACACCAAAAATATTTGTTTACCTATTATATGTATTAACAGAAATAGAAAACAACGCTTTTTTGTTTATTGTAAACAAAATTAAAGCTGGTACATTCAACACTGAAACACAATTATAATAACTTGCAGTGACACTGTAAAATTTTACATTTATTACAATATATTACAATTCTAAATAGCTATTTAAGTCACAAGGAATGTAAGGACCTATTAACATTTGGGGTAGGCAAGTACAAGCCAAGACGAATTCGCGGCTTGTTGCCTGCCGAAAATGTTAATAGGCGATACATTCCGAGTTATCTTATTATATTTTTCCCGCTGCTTATCGAAATTTTCCTAGATTTCTGAAAAACTCGTTTGGTTTGTCACCTGTCACCAGGATTAATTTTTGTGAGTCGTGTTACCTATGAGTGTCACATGTCACATAAACACTTGCAATTTAGAAACAAAACGTCTAAATCTGCATCTTGCTTTGCTAATTTTATTATCCTAAGAACTTTATAATAGTATTAAGTTCCGTTGTCAAGAAAAAGCAGCAAACAAATATAATCACCGACTTACACGTTTTGTTACTAAGGCTGTATCACTGACTTACAAGATCAGCAGCGGATAAAATATTAAATATTACTTAAAAATAGTTACACGCTTATCCCTAACAATAAAAATTAAAAATGCAGTTATTTGTTCGCAGATGCTAATAAAATAGGAAAAATATTTTTTTTCCAAAAGTTCTCAGCTTCTAACATTGTTTGTTTAATGTAATTTGCATCATAGCCCACAGAAATAAAATTAACTTTTTGGTTTTTTTCAAAGTTAGCATCTGCAACAGCAAAAATGCAATACGATTTATTTAAAAAATGCATTTGCATTTGTATTTGAGCTCTATACTTGGCCGTAACTTTATTTTGTGATGTTATATAGTTTGACACTGCTTTGTCTGTAGAGGGGCACTTCACTTCAACAACGAAATTGTCACTCACTGCATCTGGTGAAGCTCCGAAAATAGGGTGGTTCTTTGAAAGTACAATTCCCACAGAACTTAATTTGGTCTTCATATTTTTTTCGACAATTTGTAATACCTGCTTTTCTAATCGTCTACTCCTTTCCATTGCTTTGGTATCCCTCAGTTTTGTAACTCCAATTATCTGTTGCACAAATGAGCCACATTCAGTTTTGCAATGTGCAGCATTATATAATTTCGAGGCGGTTATCCTCCCATATCGTAAACGATGCCACAAACTGTCTTCGGCTTGCATTAGGGTACAATATGCAGCTTCCTTGCACAAATCTTCATTCATGTGCTGCTTGGTGAAGGTGATGAAATCATCATATAGAGCTCCACCACTGCTAACAAATTTTAATAATAAACCGTACAAATCCAGGCAGCTATACTTGGGTTCTTTAAACAGTTGAAATATTTCGCCAGCTGCTTTGTTTTGTACTCCTAAACGCATTGCCTCCTGATAAAAGTTACCCTGATCTTCTTCAACGGGTATACCCCCAAATTCTGCCACAGTCAAAAATTTTAGCGATGTGCCCACTTTTGACAGTTGCGACTTCTTCCAATAGCACTGGGCTTCTGTGGGTGCGGGTTCTTCGCTCCTCCTATGCATCCACATAAGTACTGCTACAGCATGCTTGCATCCACCTGTAAAATTTTTTTTTTTAAATTTTAAAACAGATTAATAACAGATTATTATTAAATTACCAGCTGATGCAGCGCAGTCCAAACATTCCACCTTCTCTACTTTACTCTGCTTTTCATTTACTTGTAACACCACATTATAGTTTTTCGCTCTCACTCGTTGTTCAGGACAAATTCTGCATTTAACGGTGCACAATTCACCCTCTCGTCGGAGCTGCACATATCCTATGGCTGAGTCACCGTAACTTTCACGTCCAGCACTAACAACAAAACAACAATAATAATAGCACCAGAACTACAGAACTAATTCTATTCAACATAAATTAAAATAACTAACTTGAGTTTTAATTTCAATGCCAGATAAATATTTTAGCTTACAACTTATTTTTTACGGTAATCTTGTATTGTACGACGCCACCGATGAACTACTGTTCCTAGAGTCAGTAATCTTGGAGGGAGGGATCGCTAACATGTCAAATACCTTACACTATTGCCAGACCTTTGTTTACTTGTACAGCAATTTGGGGTCTAATTCGTTTTAGTTTGCATGTTTATCGTGGTCCTAACATCAATGTCGAATAGAGGTGTTCTAGCTCCAACTGTTTTGTGAATGAAGATAACATTTTGACACTAAACCATATCCGTGATTCTTGCAGGTGTTGCGGTTAGGGTCAAACTAAAATGTATTGAACGGTTGACGAAGCGGGGATTAATACATAATTTCCATCGGTGTAAATGCTGTTAGGTAGATATGGCGTTTGTTTAACGATTGTTCACGATTAAAAGCAAACTAAAAATAATTTGGAGCCAAAAGCTGTTGAAGCCAAACAATAAAGGTCTGGCAACGTTTTAAGGTAATTTTAATCTAAACGATCAGCTGTTCGCGCCTCCCTCCAAGATTACTGACTCTAGGAACAGTAGTTCATCGGTGGCGTCGTACAATACAAGATTTTTAAAACTTACCTATTCTCTTTAACACCACGAATTTCACAGGCAGAAAAGCAGTCATTGTTTAATAGGATTGATAATAATGAAAATTGTGCAGTGCGAAACGCATTGATTGCCTCTGTTTTTGCCAGATAAAAATTCCATGCAAATCTTAGGTTATGTCACACAAAAGCACACAAAATTAAAATGGAAAATATAATAACGAATACTCACTTTTCTACAACAGAAATGAGGGTTTCCTTCTTCGTAAACTAAAGGCCAGCTGTCAACACGACGATTTTAGCCCTGTTGCCAGATTTACACTGTACGAAATAAATTTGTAGAAACGGTTTCAAAATGTACCAGATTCGTAGAATTGTACCAGGTCTGGCAACGCTGCTAATATCAAGACCACGCCCACAATCGAACTACACATAGACCACGCGCATGCATGTTTGACCTTGGGAAGTGTTCTGCTTTATTATAGAGTTATGATTATGATAATAGGAGGGGGTTTTCCACTTAATGAACCACGTTTTCCAGACTTGTTGGTATGCAGAAATTAGTCCGCCTAACTGGGAGTGTTAGTGCTACCGTTGATTCCTGATACTCGTAGGTTCATCCGTTTGCATACTGGAGGGTACCACTCTTTCTTGATGGTGCCCAGTATGTTGGGCCAAATTTTTTACTAAACTTACCTTTCATCTGTCGTTAACTTGTCGACCTATTTATTCTACTTTACTTAAATCAGGTACTTTGAACAGGTTGTTCGACGTTACCAGTTGCGCCTCTTAAACTACTGAAAACTGACACGACTCCGTACAGCCAGTAAAGAATTATTACTTGCAAGAACAATTCGAATAGATGGCATAATGGCTTTCCAAAGTAAACTTCAAAACACTGAACGGCCTACACTAACGAACGCTCCGTATGAGTCCTGGAACATAGTAAAGATACTGATAATCGAAACTGTAGATAAGCTATTTTAACGCATAATGATCTATAATAACGACAAAATTACTCCCCTCGATATGTGCGCAACGTTTCTCTATCGCGAAGAGTGCAGCCAAGCATTGGCGTTCTGTAGTAAGCTAAACTTTCGTTCGGTGGGAGTAAGAGAACCACTGATATAACAGACTACTTTTTCTCCTTTGAGATAGGTCTGAGTTAAGACGGTACCCAAGCCATAACCAGAAGCATCGGTCTGAATGGTAAAAAATTGATCAAAGTCAGGACAGGTAAGTAAGTAATAGTGCTGAAGGTTACTTCTCATTCTTCAGTCCCAGAGAATTTATTATTTTCAAGCAATAACCGTGTACTAGGTGCTACAGCGGTAGAAACATTTGACATAAAACGAAGGTAAAGTACCTTTTTTTTCTATAATAACTATCAAAGTGTTACAATATTGGTAGATATGTGAGTAAAACGCTAGGAAATTTTTATACCTCGTGTTGGTAGAACTTTTTCAAAATTATGGTTATGTGTCAATTTTGAATGTCAAAGTTTCTTAATTTGAACTCTTGACAATAGTTATTTACATTACAAGCTGCGAAAGCTTACTTTTAGGTGTGAGGTGTTTTTGAATGGCCGAGGCGAAGCGTAAGCGTAGCCAAGGCTGTTTAAAAACTCCGAGCACCTGAAAGAGCTTACGCAGCGTGCAATGTATTAAACTTTTTATTCTCCCCTCGATATTTAATAAAATACAATGACTTTGTGATTATAATAAAATTAGTAAGTATAACAGCTGCCTTGTCGTTAACGTTACTTTGGTAACAATACAAAAGCATTATTTTATGACATTTGTCAAATATCCTTGAATACTCTGTCATAAACTAACATGAATTTCATTAAAGAAGCTGCAAATATTGCGTGCAGAAGTTTGTTGCCCGACAAATCCAAATGTCGGTACAATCAAGCTTACGAAAGTTTCATGAAATGGTGTGCAACGAATGATGTTTCCACAATAACTGAAGATGTGTTATTGGCATTTTTCCTAGAAAAATCAAAAACATTATCGCCTGCTACATTATGGTCAGAATACTCTATGCTGAAATTGACTAGTTCTATAAATAAAAACCAGGACATATCGAAATTTAACCACTTAAAGGCATTTATAAAAAGACGAAATGATGGGTATCAGCCTCGAAAGTCTCAAGTATTTACAAAGGATGAAATTTAAAAGTGTTTGTTAGAAGCTCCAGATGAAATATATTTGTTGAAAAAAGTGGTAGCTATTTTTCGGGTAGGTGGGGCATGCCGAACTGACGAGCTGTATAATCTAAAAGTGAAGGATATGGAATATAAAAATTGTGTTATGTTAGTCCAGATTCTCACTACAAAAAACAATGTGCAAAGAAGATTTGTAGTCACAGAAGATTGGGTAGCATTTGTTGATCGTTATATGCAACTCCGGCCAAAAAAAAAAAAACTCAAGATGAACGCTTCTTTTATCGGAATGAGCGTGGCAGATGTGTAAATCAGGTAGTTTGAAAACATACAATTTCAAAAATTCCCTGTGAAATAGCCAAATTTCTTAAAATCCCAAACCCAAATCAGTACACCGCCCAATCGTTTCGCAGAACGTCTTGTACATTATTCGCCTGACGAATGTGGAAGTCGTCAGCGGTGGCGGAAGGATATATAGCAGACTCCATGAGCCATAAAATAGAAGTTGCTAATAAAATCATGCTCGAAAAATCGATACAGATTCAGCAAAACGAAAATCAAGAAACAGAAACTCATGTCATGCAAATCGACAAAGAAGTAAATATTGCTAGTGCCGTTGCATTTGGCCAAAAGTTCAATCAACATTTATCTTTAAATCTTTCTGGAACATACAATAATTGTAACTTTACATTTAATTTTCCTTCAAAATAAATATTAATCAAGTTGACATTTTTGCTTTTTTTCGTCCTGGGCACGAAAGTTTTTCATACCTAGCAACCCATCACTTAGCATGTTTTACTTTCGCTTTCAATTGCCTTATCAAAATCGAAAGTGGCACTTTCGTAAGGGGGAGAATGAAAATTTCATTTTTTTACATGGAATTAAACGTTCATTATGTTTATTTTCAACTACTGTAAGTTTAATAATTAATGAATTTGCAATATTTTACTATTTTGTTCGTTTTACCCACTATTATGACATATCTGTCAGAATAGTTGCTTAAACAGTTTCGTAGCGCACGGTTGTGTTAGCCACGCTCGCTGGATTCGCAAGTGCAGTTGATAAATCCCGTAAGGTCGTCGGTCAGCTTACATACCAGATAAGTCAACAATTATTTATTTTATTGTGCCCATCAAGCATCATAAATCGAATTCCGATACTGAAAAACAAAACATGCAGCCTGCGGGGCCTGGCCCAGGCGCCGGCAGCGGATATCAAGGCATAATGCCGGGCTTTACTTTTAATCACATGCCAAATCACTATCAAAGCGGTTTCTGTTATCAACAACCCACTCCTGCACCTGTTCTAGGTTTACCCCAACAATCGCAATTCGCAAATAATCTCCATTTATCCCAAAATCCTGCCTCATCTATAATTAATTATCAACAGCAGTTTCCCCAATTGCCCCCAAAAAATTACAAAATCAAAACTACGCAGCAATGCAAGACACACAAGACATGCAAGTATACGCCGACTCAGATGATGAAGTGATAAATAAAGAAAATAGCTGGCAAGAAGTACGCCGAATTAAGCGTAAACGTGCAACTCAAATACAGTCTAAAAGAAAGCAAGAACCAACAAAAACAACACTAGACCCCTCATCTAGCATTACTACACCACAAGCAAACAGATTTACAGCTCTATCTAATCAAGAGACAGAAGTTGCGACAGAAGTTGCGACAGATAAAACTGAGACTCCCACTGTTGATACCCCAAAACCTCCTCCAATATTTATTCAAGGTGTTAAAAATTACCCGGATATGGTTAAAAGTTTAAGTTCTATAATCCTACCAACAGACTACAATTCGAAATCAATGGCGAATAATGAGGTCAAAATTAATGTTAACACGCCTGAAAACTATCGCAAACTAAGCAAATACCTACAAGAAAAAAATATTAAATACCACACATACCAATTTAAGCAACAACGAGCTTATCGTGTAGTTATAAAGCATCTACATCCCACAGTACCGGTGAACGACATTAAGGAGGAACTACACCAACACGGCTTTATAACTAGAAATATACACAATATAAGAAGTAGGGTGTCAAAAGACCCCTTGCCTCTATTCTTCGTTGATTTAGAACCAGCCGACAATAATAAACAAATTTATAACCTTAAATATTTACAAAATATGTCCATTCATGTCGAACCTCCACGTAAAAAGGTCGAACTGGTACAGTCGTGTGCAAATAAATCTGGGACAGTGTTTTTTTCACATGCAGATTCAGTTAAGAATTGAAGAATATCTCCATGGATTTCCTGCTATCAGAAAGAGTTACATTAAACTTAAACAGGTACTGAAACCCGCAACTCTCTCTGATAAGAGGAAATCCATGGAAATATTCTTCAAATTCTTAACTGAATCTGCATGTGAAAAAAACACTGTCCCAGATTTATTTGCACACGACTGTACAATGTACTCGGTGTCAATCGTATAATCACACAAAGGCGTATTGTCATCGAGCATTTGCATGTGTGAAATGTGGAGGGGCGCATGGCACGCTAACGTGTAAGAAAACACCAGACACACCTGCCAAATGTGCATTGTGCGGAGGACCCCATCCTGCGAATTATAAAGGATGCATGATCTATCAAGAATTACAGAAAAGAACGAGACAAACGAACAATAAAACCGTTCGGCTCCGATTTACCAAAGTCCAAGATATGCTGATGCCCTTAAAACAAATATTAATCCCACCATACTTCCTACAAATATATCTCAAAACTCACCAACAAGTTTTGACACGTCTTTAACCAAGTTTTTGGACGAATTCAAAAATCTTTTTAACCAGTTACTTCAACAAAATAGTATGATATTGTCTATGCTCACCACTGTCATTAATAAGATAACATCATAATGGCTGCTTCATTAAGAATAGGCTTATGGAACGCCAATGGCTTGATCCAACACAAAGACGAGTTATCAACATTTCTAAACCTAAACAAAATCGATATCATGCTTATATCAGAGACTCATTTCACAGAAAGATCTTATCTTAGAATACCCTACTATGAAGTGTACCACACAGAATATCCCGATGGCACTGCACACGGTGGGTCAGCGATCATTATAAAACAAACTATCAGTCATCATGAACTAGAAAAACACCAGGACGAATTTTTGCAGGCTACAACAATAAAAATTGAAGGTCTATGTGGTCCCTTCGTTATTTCAGCAGTCTATTGTCCTCCTAGACATCGATTTACAAAAGACAAATTATTTCCATTCTTTGATACATTAGGACCCAGGTTTCTTGTAGGAGGAGACTACAACGCCAAACATACCCACTGGAGATCACGCCTGATAACTACAAGGGGTAGAGAATTATTCAGCGTTATTGCCGAAAGAAACTATTTACACATGTCCCCGGGTACTCCAACATACTGGCCAAGCGATCCAAACAAAATTCCGGACTTATTGGATTTCTTTATAGCCAATGGTATCGCAAATAACTATGCTCATGTTGAGCCCTCCTATGACTTATCATCAGACCACTCGCCGATCATCGCCACTCTTAGTACTACCATTATTATAAAAGAAAACCACCCTGTAATATTTACTCGGCGTACAGATTGGGATGTTTTTCGAGAATATGTTGATCAAAACCTAGAAACTAATGTTAGATTAAAAACGACGGAAGAACTGGAGAGAACTACAAATCATCTGATTCAAACTATACAAAAAGCGGGATGGCACGCCACTCCCTCCACCGAACGCATGCGTAAAACGTTAGTAAACGTTCCGCTAGAAGTCAAGAGACTGGTCGCTCAAAAGCGTAAAGCAAGGGCCAAATGGCAACGCACACATAATATTATCGACAGAAGAATATATAACCATTTGAGCAACCTCCTAAAAAGAAAAGTAAGGGATATAAAAAATCAAGAATTTGAAACATACCTTGGCACACTAAGAAGAGATGATAACTCAATTTGGAAAGCAGCTAAAAGTTTCAAACTCCCGCAGAGCCACATACCTCCTATACGAAACCTAACGGAACAGTGGGCAAGATCGGACTTAGAGAAATCCAATGTTTTCGCTCAATACCTAGCAGAAGTGTTTAATCCTTATTCAAATGAAGCCAATGCGGAAGTGGAAGAATATCTAACAGCGCCCCTACAACTATCATTACCCATCAAGGCCTTTTCACCTCAAGAAATAGTACAAGAAATAAAATATCTGAATAGCAAAAAAGCACCCGGCTATGATCTTATAACGGGAAAGGCACTGAAAGAACTGCCTAGAAAAGGTATTACTTTGATAACCATACTTTTTAATGCAATTCTTCGTCTGACTTACTGGCCATCGCAACTCAAATTTGCTCAAATCTTTATGATATTAAAACTAGAGAAGCCACCAAATGAGGTGAATTCTTATAGACCCATCAGTTTACTATCAGTGATCTCCAAATTGTTAGAAAAATTAATTCTCAAAAGAATACACGCCGATACTTTTTTAGAAGAGCTATTACCACATCACCAGTTCGGTTTCAGGCATGAGCATTCTACCATCCAACAATGCCATCGCTTAGTTGACGTAATAAACAAAGCAATGGAAGACAAGAAATACTGCTGTGCAGTCTTTTTAGATGCTCAACAAGCCTTCGATAAAGTCTGGTATCAAGGGCTACTATTCAAAGTTAAAAAATCCTTTCCTCACCAGTATTTCCTTCTTCTTAAGTCCTATCTCGCAGAACGTTACTTTCAAGTAAAGTCCGGTTGTGAAGTATCAGATATTATGCCAATAAACTCCGGTGTTCCGCAAGGTAGTGTTCTTGGATCTCTATCTAATTTATACTGCAGACCTACCCACATTTGAAAACACTGTAGTAGGAACCTTTGCGGATGATACCGCTATTCTCTCCTGCCATGAAGACCCACAAACAGCAAGCTATTATGCACAAGATCATATAAGCTCTGTCAGTAATTGGTTGACAAATTGGCGTTTAAAGGTCAACGAATCAAAATCCGTTCAAGTCACGTTTGCCCTGAGAAGACAGCAATGCCCACCTATATCAATTAATGGCGTTGAGGTGCAGCAGTCCAGAGAAGCGAGATATCTGGGTATGCACATGGATAGCAAGCTTACATGGAAAACACACATCAGCAAGAAAAGAAAAGAAATGGACTTAAAGGTCAAAAAACTTTACTGGCTTATGGGTAGAAACTCCCGCCTTTCATATGAAAACAAGATTCTACTTTATAAGACAATCATCAAACCTATATGGACGTATGGTATCGAACTGTGGGGATGCTCCAGTTCCTCAAATGTAGACGTGCTACAGAGATTTCAATCTAAAACTCTGCGTGCCATAGTTGATGCCCCGTGGTACGTATCTAACCGTACATTACATGAAGATCTAAGGATACCATACGTCAACGAAGTCATACATCACTACATGACCAACCATATGCGTAAACTTCGAGCTCATCCCAACCCAACTATTCGGCCTCTATTAGACTATACCTATCGAAGACGCTTGCGTAGGAAGTGGACAATAGACTCAATAACATAGGTTTAGATATGCTCAAAATTCTTTACAGTGTTTGTGTAATTCAAGTCATTGTATAATTATTTTATAGTATAAGGTAACGCCACTGGGCGATACACTTAGCATGCCATGTACATAGACAAAAAATTAGCTTATGGAATGTATATATACATGTAAGTTGTTCCGATTGCTAATAAATAAGTGAAAAAAAAATCTGTCAGAATGACAAATCGTTTTTTTTAGTGGAAAAAAAGAACTAAAAATCCATGTACCAAAATTATTAAAACTAGGGACCCTGCAGGAATGCAACTTATCCCCTAGAAAGTTGACCTTGAAAATTATTATAGAAAAAAATGTACTTTACCATGACGCCATTACCAAAACTCTACATACTTCATGAATATTCTGTGGTGTTGATATCTTCTTGGGGTCCATCAATAGTCTTTCGGAATTAACTACATAACCCAAATAATGTTGTTCAACTTTACAAAACAAACATCAATCCCGACGTAAGGTCAAACCAGCTTTAGTGATACGAGAGATCGCCTCTCTGAGAACTTTCAGATGTTTGTATAGTTTTTCTATGAAAATACTGAAATAAATATTTTGATAATTAGCTATGAAATTTTAGGAGGCATGTGTATTATTACATCAGAAAACCAAAATATTATAACCTGACAAGACACTAATGACAAATAGAACCTAACCTTAAATATTTGGTGTGTTATTTTGCGTTTGTAATTATAAACATTTTTTATTATTAAAAACTGAATAAATACAAAACATACGAGAACATACTACAGTGGCGCTTGGCAGTATATAATATGTATATAACATATAATAAATTAAATAAAATTAATGCATAGTAAAACAGTAACAAACACTTCAGAAAAATGAAATTATATTAAAAATAGGTTAGTCTGAAGTATCGCGTTCATCGGTGGTAGTCTTAATACCGTATGTCCATGTCTTTGAACAAAATTATCTATAACGTAGGATTTTGAATACCGTTTTTCAGAAATTGTTTTTAAACACAATAATTTTGTAGATTTTGCTAGCACTTCTAAACCATATCGTTGCATAAATTCTATAATTTCACATTTTTTACTATTTGAATTTGGAATCTTCTTATTTTGACGGCTGTGTTATAAAGCATTATTTATAACTATTACTGAATTTGTTGGTAATTTTGGTATCAATGTATATTTAAACCAGCTTTCAAACAATTCTGAATTCATATCGCAGTGATATAATCTGCAGAACTATTTTTAATATTTTTGTCACAAGAAACCGGAGTATCCAAACAACATTTTTTTGATGAATCCACCCATCGTCTCTGTGTAATATCATGGGTATCGTACCAGGTTTCGTCTAAATAAAAAATCTCTTTCCCTTCTGATCTAAATTTTCTTAGAGAAGTAATAAATTTGATTCTGTGAGTATTAAGTCTAAGAGAATCCGTTATCTTGAGTCTTTTATTGATTTTTTTATAAGTAAAACCCATATCCTTAAGAACAGACCGTAAAGTATCACTTTTATATAAAAAATCAATGCCGTAATCCACTAATTTTGTTTGAATCTGGTTTAGAGGAGGTACTTTTTTATTTTCGTACATCCTGTAAATCACATCCGTGACGGCTAATTTTTCCGTGTCAGTTAATTTACTAACATTTCTTTGCTGTTCAACTTTTCGTTTAAACCTTTGTTTGGAAACTATATTAGCAACGGTAGGTAGATATAGGAACTTTCGTTAGCTCTGCAGTTAACGTTAAAGGATTCTTATATTTTTTATCTAAAAGAGAATCATACACATTTTTCACTATTAACTTTGCATCTTCAAAAGATAAATTCGTTTTGCTGACAAATTTAAACCTTCTTCCATGTGTAACAGAATTTGTTAATGATTATAATTTAATAAATTTCACTGTCATTAGTGTCTTATCACGTTATAATATTTTCGTTTTCTGATTTAATAATACACATGCCTCCTAAAATTTCATAGCTAACTATCAACATATTTATTTCTCTATTTTTCATAGGAGAACTATACAAATAATGACGTCGTCCAAATACTTAAAGACGTAAGGTGCTAAATCAGCGCCAATAACCCTATCATTAAGGCGTTTCTAGATTACGGGGGCCGTATGCACACCATTTGGTACTGTAAAAGTGATGTATTCTCTACTCTACTCGGCGACGGGCATCTGATGGTAAGCGAACTTCACATCCAAAGTTGTCTCTAAGTTTATCCAAAATATGGTTAACATACGGAAGAGGGGGTGCATCAACTTGATTGAATTTGCGATAGTTAATGCAGAAACGATACGATCCAACTTTTTTTTTGACCTAATATCAAGAGTCGTAAGATAGTGGGCATCGCGAAGTTTACCAAAAGTGCTCGACAGATACGGGATAGGGTATGCATCAAGCTGGCTTACCTTAATGAGGCGAAGGAAATTGATACAGAACCGATACCGATAACTAGGTAGCGTCTTATATTTTTGTTAGTGCTATGGGTGATGACCAAGCAGATGTCGAAGGTGCAACTACCTCTGTTTCTAATATTTCATTGAATTCAATGTTCACATGTTTCTGAAGTGCGGTCGAAATGGGGTAATATCATTATTTAATAGGAGGAGAATTGGTTTTGATTTCATGCTCTACTAAGTCAGTCCATTAGATTTCGCTTCCGATCAAATCAAAGGTTTTATTTACCATGCAATAAGAGTAGAGTTCAGATTATTTATCACTATAAGATGTTCAGTTGATTTGATCGATGAAATATGTCCTCCAGTGTGAGTACGGATAAACGTCCATTCCCCTTGACGAAGGTTCGGGACTATAGCAACTTTCCTCAAAAAATCAGTGCCTAATATGTATAAGAGCACGAGGCAAAGTTGGTATAACAAGAACGTCAAATACATCCGGCGCGGCGTGTACTTAATCTCTGTACGTCATTATCGAAATAATTGTAAGTACAACTGTTGACTTATGTAATTAAAGTGATAAGTTTAAATTTACCAATCTTAAGCTCTTTCTTCACATCCATAAATGCCGGGGTAAAACTAGGTTTAGTTAGTGTATCTAGTCTTGTATGGGCCCGTACCCGTAATACTTTACGTTTATAATGCACATTGTCCTGTATATAAATATTGCGAATACTCAATGCACATTCAAGTTCGTCGACTAGTAACATGTCTATGTTAAAAGTAAATATTGAACTGGTTTGTCAATAACCATCAGAATGAGCCTTAAATATGTTAAATACCTTCAGGTGTAGTGATATTAATCTGTCTATAAATGATATATTTTTATTTTATCAAGTTAAAATTGTCCTATTTATGTTTAGAATATCAATAATTATTATTTGTGCTAACTCCTGGAAAATCAAGGGTGGATTGCTTTATCTAGATTGCTTATTTCTGAAATTTGATGAATTGGATTGCGTCGGGCTGTTTGGTGCTAAGAGACAGTTCCAGAGGAGGACCATCAGTTAAGGAGTCACGTTCCAGAAAGTTGGCAGATGCAGTATTGGAAGTAGGTAGCTGCAGATTTGGTCTGTTTGGTTGCATACTGTGGGAAAGGTTTGAGTTGCTGATTCTGGACAGTTGGGACTTCTTGTCTGTCAGTGGGATCTTTCATTGCGGGAAGGAGCTTGATAGGTTGGATCAGTAGGCGAAGAGGAGCAGGTTGGTTGACATCCAGAACATTGTTGAAACCAAGTGAAAGGTGAGTGATCTTGAGTAATAATGTAATTACTAGAAAAGGAAATAAAGACTAAAAAGGTGAATTAGTTATTAAAGAATTACTTACTGTTTTTGATATTGTTGTGTACTGGTGAAGCAATCTGGTATTTAACATTTAAATTTCAAATCTGTTTGACATGTAATTGACATAAGTTATTTTGACTTATGGGAATGATATTTAAAATTAGAACATCAAATATAATTCTTCAATAAACTTGACTTCGTATTTTACTCCAGTTATTCACATTTCTAGATGAATTCCGCTTGCCATCAGTTATTTACTACATACTTGTAATCTTCCTTAGTTTTATGTCTTTAATTATTATTCTCGGTTCAAATTTCCTTTTTAACTTCACCACGCCAATTTAGTATATTACACTTTCTATCATCCAAACATTTCTCAATAAAATTAGGGTTTATTTTAATATCTTAATTACTCCAAATTATTTCAGATACATTTTTCAAAATTTGTTATTTCTAATAATCGAAACAAAGTGCTTAACGATATCATTTTTCTACTTTTACACTCTATCTCATAATATTTGATTTATACCTACCATTTTTATAATTTATTACAATTAAGTATTTGTCTTTCCCTTCAAATCTTAATTTTTAAAATATTATATTAATTTTTAATCCATCTGCCTTTCAAACAGTCATATTCTACTCAATTATAAATTCTCTTTTACTTTCTACTTGCATTATAATTATTCACATTTCCAATTCATATTTAAATAAATTGTACTCCCTTAATCCTTTCTAAAATTGATTTTAATGCCCCAGTGTATATCATTACAATATATTGCTTGGATATCGCAAATCGAAATATATGATTCGATAATACTGATTGACTACTCAGCATATCAAAACTTCAACACTCTATCACGGAAGAACGAAGAAAACAATACTCCGCCTGTTCGTTGTTCTTTCCAGCTACAATAAATCGTCGCTTGCGTACATATGCTAGCCTATTTTGGCATTTATTGCAATTGTTCACATTTTGTCCATTGGCGCTAGTTGACACAATTTGAGGTTTTACATTTGAGAGCTTGCGTTTTTTGTCTTGTCGCATTCCTTCGTGTGGAACTAGGGATAGGAAAAATGTCTCCTACCACGAATTTCCATCAAATATGGAAAATGTTTGTGGCTGGATAAAGGCTATAGCGCAAGGTGAAAATATGAATGCTACCAGTAATGCGGTGAATAAAAATTCATAATAATGGATGCATAAATATTGGGACAAATTTCCATTGCTAATTATGTTAACAGCGGTTAGTCATAATTTTCAAATTTTGTTCCAAGTAGGCTTTGATTTAAAATTAAGCCTTTCTGTATTGGTAGCGGCTTGTGATAGAAATTTAATTTCAAATGACTATATTATTTAATTATTGTCAACGAACGGATAAATGTATGATAAATTAGTAACTTCAAATCGTAATTTCTATTTAAGATGACTTTGAACCTCCTAGTGAGAGATCAAAAGTGTGTTCATTGCACTTCGCTGCCACTGAATATTTGTTTGATTCACGAGACAGACGAAACTTGAAAAATAATGCGATTCCAAAAATAAAAAGAAAACAGATAAGATATGCATGATAAAACCATTTTTCTATATTTATATTTTAATCTAGATTTAATCCCCCCTCCTATTTCCGTTCCACGTACTGCTGTGCTTATTCCAAGCAATGAATCCCGAATGGTAAACAAATAAATCTATGTGTATTCTTTTAATTTTGAATTAACAGAACCTTAAGATCTCTGGTGAAAGTGAATCCTTAATAATCAAAAATCAGGAACTTACCTTACTGTCTAAAAGTATAAATCTGAAATTGAACGCTTAAATAATCAGTTCAACAGTCAGTCTGTAAATATTTCTTTATTATTATTAAATACATAGATGAGTAACTTATTTATTATGTGGTACCGTAAGCTGACTCTTCACATAGCCCTTTCAATCGCTCTTTATGTTGTTCTCAGGTAATTATGCCATCAAAATCTCCTAAACGTATAATGTATTTGTACGAAATTACACAATAATCATGTATCTCACTTGCAGCGATTTTTGTTTGTTTGTTTGTTAATGGACAAGGTCTAGGCATGCAGAGTACCAGGTACCTTAGACACCGACTGCTTGGGTCATATGGTCAAAGTCCTACTTAGAATTTTGCCGAGACTAAGGAGTTCCAACCCTAGCAAGGGATCTTTTACATGCTACACATCGTAGTAACATGGGACCCACGGTTTTACATCACTTCCGAATGATGGCATTCTGTAGAGGCTTTCATCTGCATTTTTTTATTTTTGAAAACCTCACCGGGACTGGGAATCGAACTCGCGACCCTTAGATCAGTAGTCAGGATGCTTACCACTGAGCTACCGACCCCGGCGCAGCGATTTTTAATTAGTTTGCTAGTATATTATCTATTAAAGCGTCAACTAGACAAACACGCAAACTATTCACCGTCGCCTGCAATGATAGTTTTTTTTCCAGGTGGAATCTTTTATAGACACCGGGCGACCGATAGTGTGGGACTCCTGCTTAAGACCAGTATACCTACTAAACCACCTGCTTGGGTCTCTAGCGCATCTAGAAACGGACAACGTGTGCCATAATCCCAGATGCGCCAAGCGTTTGACTTCCATTCTTTATGTTGGCATCTGTTCCTTCTCGTCTATCTTCTTTTATTTCATCACCATTCTTATAAATTTCTTTATTTGCTCCCAGCTTTGGGTTGTCAGCTCTGTCCCCAGTTTTTTATGCATCTCGTGCCTCCATCGTCCTCATTTCTCGCACATCAAAATTGTGTGCTCCGCCGTATCGACGTCATGACAATACATACATTCATCATCCGGTGTTATGTTCATTTTCTTTGTGTATGTCCTAAATGACCCATGCCCCGTAGCCCCGTTAGAAACTGTGTCAGGTGAAAGTCCAGTTGCCTGTGTTTGCGTGCTGTCCAAGCTACAACGTCTGGTATAAGGACTTTCGTCCACGTCACTGTGCTGTTGTGGTTTCTCCACCACTCCTGCCAATCATTTATGGTGTTTTCCCTTTCCCTCTTCTTGGTAATTTTTAGGCGGGCATCTGCTAGTTAATTTAGACGGTGTCTTTCTCTTATGATTAGGGTTATAGGTGGGATTCCCGTGATTACCTGTGCTGCTGCCGAGGATACAGTTCTGTATCCGCAGGCTATTCTCAAAAGGGCCCTTCTCTGTATACTAATTAGCACTTTTTCCAGCTTCTTTATTGTTACTGTATCATGCCATATCGGTGCTGCATACAGGATTGTGGACTGAATAACTCCATATAACAATCTTCTCCGAGTACTACTAGGACCTCCTACATTTGGCAAGATCCTAATCATTACACCCATCTTTCTCTCCGCCTTCTGGGTTGTTCGCTTTATGTGTTCCTTGAACGTTAACTTCTCCTCGAGATAGACTCCAAGGTAGTTTATTACTTTTTTTGTGTTAGTTTTTTTATCCGTGACTTTTAGATTTAGATGGTTTCTCATCCGAGGTTCTTTCAGGAATCACGCCTCTATTTTCTCTGCGGCAAAGGTTATGCCATTTTTCTCCTTCCACAGACTGATTTCCATTAGTGATTCGTTCACTCGGTATTCTAACTCCTCGTCTTCATTGGCTTCTACCATGACCGCTAAGTCGTCTGTTTATGCTATGGATGTTGCACCTTCAGTTAGTCTTAATTTCAGTACTTGATCGTATAATATATTCCATAGCTAGGGGCCTAGAACTGAGCTCTGTGGTACACCGCTTGTGATTTCCATCGCTTCTGTTCTGGAGGTCTTGATAAATCTGTCCTCAAAGTAGCTCTCCACCAAGTTTACCAGGTACCGAGAAACACCTCTTCTCTTTAGTTCTCGCACAATCTTGCTCCAGCTTGCCGAATTGAAGGCGTTTTTAATATCCCGGGCAATTACAATAAACCACCGTGCTCTGCTACTTCTAGCTGCATCTACTACTCTACTCACAGCTTGTACTGTAGAATGCCCCTTTCTGAAACCGTACTGGTGTATAGAGAGATCTCCCTTTTCCGCGATTTCCTCCTCGAGTCTTCTCTTTATTATGTCTTCGAAAAACTTTTCAATGACATTTAACATGTAAATGGATCTAAAAGATGACGACTGTTCTATAGGTTTACCTTTCCATATTAATGTTATCGTTGCTAGTTTCCACTGTTTGGGAAATTCTTGTAATTCTAGAAGACGGTTTAATCCCTTCAAGAATGTCTCTGGATATTCTGACACTGCCTGCAGTGATAGTACCTTACCTTAATCTTTCCACCTACATAGCTTTTGTAGATTTTAAAAAGGCGTTTGACAACATAAATAGAAATAAATTATTTGAAATAATGTTAAAGAAAGGGATTCCACAACATTTAATTAAAATGATTTAAAATATATATGAAGACAATAAAGTAGTTATCAATTTAGAAAATGGAAACACAGGCACTAAAGAAGCAACCATAAATGGTGGCATACGACAGGGTTGCCCTCTATCACCGTCGCTTTTTAATGTATATATAGACGAAGTCATTGAAGAATGGCAGAAAACAATAAAAATAGATTTCAGAATAAATGCTCTAAAATAAATACAATATTGTTTGCGGACGATCAGGTAATTCTAGCAAACACTGAAGACAATGTACAATATGCAATGTACAAATTAAACACAATATCGAAAAAGTACAACTTAGAAATCCTGACTGCAAAGGCAAAGGTATTAGCTTTTAAAGGCGATGACCCAATAAGAGCCAAAATGGTTTCAGAAAATTAGACACTACAACAAGTAAACTGCTTTAATTACCTATCTAGGCTACAATGTAACATACACGGAAAACACAGACCTCTATAATAAATTAAATAAATGTAGGTATATGTTTGAAACTATAAAGAGAAATCTGAAATCAACCATTAAAAGCACAAAATTAAAGTTTTACAAAGTTATGGCGGTTCCTGCGCTATTATATGGATCAGAAAACTGGACTCTTACTCAAAAAGATAAGAAACTCATTGAAGCATCAGAAATGAAATTTTTAAGATATGTGGCGGGTTACATATTAGATTACAAAAGAAGTGAGGAGATACGTCAAGAACTAAACATTTTCAATTTAACTGAAAGAATAGACCAATACAGAAATAAATGGATGGAACATATTACCAGAATGGACGATTGCCGTATCCCCAAGCATGTTTTAAAATACAAACCACGAGGAAAGAGAAGATTGGGAAGACCCAAGAAACGTTGGAGAGATCAATTTACGTGTGACCGGAACAATCCAATTAGGATTAATCTTGGATGATGATGATGATGATGATCTAGCGTTTTCATTTTTCTCACCAGATTTAGTAACATTCTCATATTTAGGGGGTTTTGCCGCAGACGTGCCCAAATATAGTAACTTCTTTTTTTTGTTAATGACACATCAACTTATCCATTTATTTAAATCTAGAGACCTTTTCTAGTTATACGTACTTTCTTATGGAATACTCTGTACGTTGGTAATACTGTCCTCTCTCTACTCTTCAGGTATTTTATTTCTAGCAGATGTATAACGTTGTTCGTGTTTGCTTCGCTATCCTCTTCGGCAGCTAAACAGCAATTTAACGGCTTTCGTCGAATATCTGTATATTTTACAGTGTTTAGCACAACTGCGGGTGAAAACGGAAGAGCATATTACACATTAAAGTAATGTTTGTAATGGTACTTTTATTTAGCCTTAGCATTGGGCTCCAGAAAAACTGTAATGTATTATATCCAATGGCACAATTGAGTTGCCCCAGATCACCAACGACGTGCTGGACGGCACCGTTCTGAGACCCCTGCGATCTGTAAATCCCGATCAGACTGAATACTCAGGTTTAATCAAAGTTCTCAGCGAAAACCCAGAGGAGAAGACTATAAAGTACGAATTTGGAATCATGGGGCTGGCAAACAAGAGAGAGCTACTGCAAGTCGGCGACCCTGTCCAGTTTCAAGTAGACTCCTCAGGCAGGGCCGGCAACATCATTGCCGTGAGAAAAAACTGAGAGCCACTGTGGACGCTATCACGGGACAGTTCGGTTTTCTCGCCTATGAGATGGAGGAAGGGAAGAAACTATTCTTCCACATGTGGGAAGTGAAAGACAATACCAACCTTCAGGTTGGTGATCAGGTGGAGTTTGTGCTCGTGACGAATTAACGAAACGGCAAATCTGTAGCTTGCAATGTTGTTAAAGTCAGCGGTGTACAGGCCAGACCGGAGCGCTTGATCAGCCGATTACGTAGCATCTCCTTGGAAGACCCTGGGCCCAGATTGACAGTAATCCGTGCCCTATACTGTACTTTACTATGAGTTTAGATTGTCCTTTGTTTGCTAGTTATAATAATTCAAGTTTATGCCCCTACCAGCGATTACACCGATGAAGCAATAGAACAGCTTTATGATGAAATTGGAAGAGTCATGAACAGAGACAAAATCTTCTACATAGTTTTAATCGGCGATTTCAACTCAAAAATTGGCAAACAGAAAGATAGAAAAAGCTCAGTGAGCCAACATGGGATAAGATTGCGAAATAATAGAGGCCAAACAGTAGTAAATTTCATGGAAGATCATCAACTCAAAGCAATGGACTCTTTCTTCTATAAAAACAGCCAAGAAAATGCACCTGGCTAAGCGCAGACGGCTTAACGAAAAATAAAATCGACTATATAATAACTGATAACAAACACATAATAAAGGATGTAACAGTATCGAACCAGGTGGAATTGAGCAACTTCGACCACCGCTTAGTAAGAGCCCTAATCGTAATTAGTACCAAAACAGAAAGAAAACGCCTAGTTAAATGTAAACATACAATTACCGATAATGCGGTAATCAGTAGAAACGAAGTTTCTTATAGAATGGAATTAAAACCCCAACTCTTAAAAAAAGATATACAGGACAGGACACCACTAGAAGAACAATATACGCACATTACGAACAGCATACATAATGCCTACAGATCAATCAACAGGCAAAGAACTCAAACATCTCAACAACAAGGTAAGCTGGGGAAGGAAACGCAAGATCTAATAGACAACAGGAATAAACAGAAAAAAAAGTTTAACAACAGGTTCCGGGTGGTGTAGCTTGAACAAGCGTCCACGTTCGATCAGTAGAGTTAAGTAACGCTCTTTCTGGTCAGAACTTGGATGGGAGTTCCACGGCTGCTTCGCTCGGCGCCTCGTGGTACGGCTGCAACGGAAATAGTTAGTCCCGGATGTCATAACAACATCATGACAGTCGTTAGTGGGGTTGGAAGTCCCCATAAATGTACAGCGACGCCTATAATTGGTCTAACGGTTGTTGGCTGAGTACGAAATAAATAAATAAACGGCATGAATAAAAAAATTAGAGAGGACGTACCCACTTAAAACAACTACATCATACAGCAGGTTATTGATAAAAACAAAGAACCCAAGGTATTCAGGAAAAAGTTGGCTTTAGGGAAAAACAAAATGATAAGCTTGGAGTAACAGAACAACTCAATTCAAAAAGTATTATCTTCAACCAATTTTAACTACAATTGCAACCACAAATATACAGGGTCTATATAGTACACCAGCTGTTCGTGGTTTTGCATGAACATGCTGAATGTGGACCTTTTAACCATCGCCAAATAATCAAGTATCGGTACGAATTTCTAATTTGTTTTCAAGGTGTGGTTAATAAATAAATTATTATTATTAAATATGCAAATAACTGGTAGGTATCGGTTATAATTTATTTTATTTTATTTAATAGTTCTCAGACAACAGCCGTTAGGACAATTATTGGCGTCGCTGTACATTTCACATATAAATTAAATTAATAACTATGATTCTATTTAATTATATTTGTTTCAGCTAATGGAAAATCAAATTTCTGATGAACTGCAAATACCATTCTAGAAAATATAGTATGAGCAAAAAGTAAGTTCATCAAAGCTATCTTTGGAATTTTTAAGTCATGGATATTATTACACCAGAAAATTATATTTAATTCTTATAGATTCCAGGCAATGACGTTATTGACGTTTAAATTGCAGCCTTGTATGGAAAGTTACAAAATTTAATAAACAGAAAATTTTAATTATAACGGAGAGCATTTAGTACAAATTTAACAAAATAAAATTAGCATAACGTTTGTGTTAATGGAGACACTACTAATAGATATTTATGTATTTAGTGTGTAAAGAGAGCTATTTTTGTATGAGGATGCGAGTTTTGAGCCGAGCGGTAGCGAGGCGCGAAAAAGCAACCGAATACCAAAATGGCTCTTTACACTCGACATACATACAACATTTTTTCTACGGTCCTAAATAAATAACAAAATTGTTAAATAATTGAAGTTTCGATACACACCATTTGATGAAGTCGTACCGCCGTTCATAAAGGCCGCGCGATTTGGCCGGCAACAACACTCGTTGGTTGCTGTCTGGGTCGCTTCAAATACTTCAGGCGGGGTGCAATTACCTTCAGATTCCATCTTCAACTTCACAAAAATTCATAAACTCAATAAATCTGTTGCGTGATGATGGACGCACCGTGATGCAATTGTCAATAATTTTAGCCAGTTCCAGAAAAATGACGAATTAAATTAATAATCAGGTTAGCCATGGCGATGCATAAAGTAAAATGAAGTGACGCGATTATTTCATTAAGACATTGTTTACGTAGTTGCGATGCTAAAATGGTTTCTAGGGAAAAAAATTGTGAATCGCTAACTTTTCGCATTGACAGTGAGCGCTTAATAGTCAGTTTTAAAGGTGACCGTAGAAAAATTAAATTTCAGGTTCTTGTTAGGCGTACATAACCTCACTTCAGTCTGTAAACAAATTAAAAGTTGGAAAATGTTACAAAACTACAGTTTATACTCATTTACAAGAGGTGCTGAAAATGCCTTCCTTCTTTTTGCAAGCATAGCCTCACACGTCGTTTCATATTTTCGATGACACTTTGCAACAATTCTGGTGCATTACATGCCTCGTTGATCCTTTCTTTTAGTTCTAAAATCGTATGAACAGGTGTTTTAAATACTGAAATTTTTAGATGTGGAAATAAAGAGAAATTCAAAAGGGTGAGATCACAAGATCTGGGTGGCCAAAGATTTTTTGAAATTAATCAAAGAATTGCTATAGATATTCCAACATCGTTCCAGCTATATGAGGCGTTGCGTTATCTTGTTGGAAGTATCCTTGTTTCATCGTCATGGAGCTGATTCACAAATTCTTCAAGAATGTTATTTTGATATCTTTCCGCATTTATTGTATCTTTAAAGAATTAAAAACGCCTATTTTAGGCAATGCAAAAAAGCTTCACGAAAAAAATACGGATTATCAGCGCTCCATAAACGCATTACTTGTGAATTAATGTAGTCATTTAACCCTTTAACGCTCTCTGGTATGATAGATATACCACTGTGCATAATAGTCAATAATACTTATTTTGAAACTTAATACTGCTCTGAAACATCTTGTTTCCGTTCTACAGATATTGCAGTTCCTTTCTCTAATTTTGTATTTTCTAGAATTATTGTAATTATAGAACTATCCCAATAAACTTTGGTGTAAATGTGCAGCTGGTATTACAGTATTACCTGCGTGTATTCAGCAACATGACTTTGAAGTGTGTACTCGCATTGGTGAAGTTTTTTTGTTTCTTACTATTTTGTGGGAGCAACTTTCAAGTTTTCAGCTGGTAAGCGTTTTAGTGTAATATGTAAGGATTATAATATTGATAAGTAGTAGAAATTATTTTGTCCTGATTTTGAAAATTTATATTTGGAAACATTTCATTTGCGTCGCAAAAGTAGTTTATATTTACGTCCAACTTTTTAGTAATAACGTACATTTTATATAATTTATTTTTGTGTTTTGAGTAGTTATCTACTGAAGATATAATCGAATTGGCTTTGCTACTATTTTGCTCTAGGAAAATATTTACGTTCAAACCCATCTTGGTCGCAAATCAGATGTTATTTTTGAGGCAGATCGCGCGTCCCGGATTGTTTATGATGGGACAGTCAGAAATTTTTAACAGAACGTTAGTGTTCCACTCGCAAGTGTTTATATTATTCAGTTCAAATTTCAAAAACTATTTTATTTTGTTCATTCGAGTAACTTATGTTATTTGCAACCTATTGAAAAGTGCATTTTATTTCTGTTCAAGGCAGGTTTTTTGTAAGCGATCAAATAGTCGCTACTAAGTATACTAATAAAAAATAATAAATTTTTATTTATAGCAAGAGTTTTCGCGCCTTTTACAAAGAAACATATTTTGTCTCCGATTGAACAAAAAACGTATTTCATCGCTAGTAGGAAATGCTATACGTTATTCAGTAATTTAGTAAGCATCTAAATAAATAACTCGACAATATTATAAAGTGGTATACCCGTTACACCAGGAAATATTTGCAACATATTTTGTCCTGAAAACTCACTGGTAGAGCGGTTTACCAGCATCTTTTGAAAAACTGAAAATGGATTTTTGATAAAAACATTGTTTTTCGGTTTCCTGGTATCTCAAAGAACGCATACGAATTAAAATTTCGTTTTTGTTCTAAATTAATTTTGTCCGTTAAGAGTTCCGTAAAATTATGACTCATCAGAAAAAAGTTAAATCCAAAACATAATTATTTAAATACTTCAAAAACCAGTTACAGGATAAAATTATTTTATTGTAATCAGGAGGTAAGAGCTCATGACACATTTGTAGTCTGTATAGATGCATATTTAAGTCTTTTTTTAGAATTGTACGGCAAGTGCCATACTCAAATTCGCTTCTTGAGTAAGCCTTCGGATTGTTGTGGAGGGTTCGTTTTGCATTCGATTTTGGACATCTGCAATTTTTTCTCCAGTTCTCACATGTGTTCTACCAGTTCTTGCTCTGTCTGCTACACTACCAGTTTCTCTGAAAGCAGCTACAATACATCGTACTTGATAAAAAAAAGTCCGTTTCTAATATTTCAACGTTAGGAAATATTTATCTAAATTCATTTAAACAAGCCTGTGCATAGTACCGTCAATTACCATTGTCCATTTCGAAAATATGTTATATGTTCTAGTAATATTTTTAAAATAAATTATTCAGAAATTAGTCACAAAAAAATTATTACATGTAATAACAAATGTTAAATGACAGTTTCTCATTTTCTGGTGTTATAACGCATGACTTTAAAATTCCAAAGGTATTTATCTACGACAGTGCGTAAAATTGCCTTTTAGTTGGCAGTTTTAAGTTTGTAAAACGACTGTTTAATAACATGTTTTCATTAGTTAATGTCCCTAGGGACGTCGTTAATAGCAACGTGCTTAAAAAATTTCATTAGGCACGTAGTTAGTAGCAACGGGTTTTAAAATTTTTAAAACACAATTAGGACCGGTTGCTAGTAATTCTAATTTACATGTAAAATATTTTTTATATTTACCGTATTTTTCAGATTCTATCGTAGATAAAATATTGTACGATACATATGCGTAAAGCATCTTTAGTCACTCGTGGGGCTTAAAACGCTCGCTCACTCGCGTTTTAACTCTACCCC
The DNA here is from genome assembly GCA_940337035.1 of Agriotes lineatus. Lineage (NCBI taxonomy): Eukaryota > Metazoa > Arthropoda > Insecta > Coleoptera > Elateridae > Agriotes > Agriotes lineatus. The sequence continues at coordinate 23,324,051 of OW679201.1, read as the reverse complement.
ACTCGTGCCTAAAGAGTAGCTTTACGCACTTGTATCGTAAATTACTATTTGGATGGACTTGCTTTTTGCTCATACTATAAAATTTTCTAATAATAAAACGGAGTTAATTAACCTAGTATACTTTTTATTTGCTTTATAATTAAACTGCATGTTAATGATATTTCATTTTAAATACTTTGCCATTTTCAGATATCAAAATACATGTATCACCGGAGCAAAGGTTCATGACTTCTATTGTGTTTTACATTTACACGCAGAAGAAACTAAATACATTTGCTCCCTAGATATATAAATAGCTATTATACTCCCAGGACAATTTACTATACCATTTATAGATATCACGAAAGATTTTTGAGGGAACTGGCGCTAACTTCAAAAGAATTGTATCTAATTTAAATTAGTAAATATTAGCTTATTTCCTAAAATATAAATATTAAATTTATGTAGTAAGTATTTAGCGATCATTTTATAATTTTAAAGGTTTGATTAAAAATGTTTCATCAAGTAACAGTCCCACAAATAATTGATTTTTGCGTTTATACCAAAAACAAAAAAGTAACTACACCGTCAATAGTAATACTACCAACTAGAAGTTGGCATTCATGGTGTGATCAAGAACAATGAACAAAGAAAGTTAACTTTATCTACAACTCGTGCAAAGTAATAGGTAATAGGTGCTATTAGGCTTCTGTAGAGTGCAATTGTAAGTAACGTGTGATTATTACATTCCATTGGCGCTATCAAGTGCTTATTTACAATACAGCAAGTGGCTACAGTACAAGTAAGAGAATTAATTTGTAACTGGCAGGTGCCATATCGTATTTGAGGTTATGGTTGTTCAGTAAGTAAATAATACTACACTACACTTAATGGTGACGTAAATCGCAACATATTTATTAAAACATCCACAAAATTCAATGAGATGAAAACCAGCAGACACTGGCCGTGCAAGACACAATATTACGAAAAACTAAACAAATAGGAGATTGAGACAATCACTGAGTTTGAAGTAAATACAATATTATTGGGAATGTATAAATATATAATACGATTGATTGTTGTGTCTAGTGTAATATTTCAGATCAAAGCATTTATCACCATATTTTTGTTATAGATGTGGGAGTATATATAATTCTACAATTGCATAAAACAAAACTTGCAACATGAATAATTCGGAAAATATTGATAAATTACTAATCAAACAAGAAGTTCTTGAAAACATTAATGACAGTATTCATTCAGAGATAGAAATAAAGGAGGAAGAAATCAACATAAGAGAAGAGTATATGCCAGCAACCAAAGGTAAGTGCAGGTACGCATATAGATTTATATAATCTATTAAAATTGCTGTATTTTTACAGTTGGAAGTGTAAACAAAGATATCTTAAGTAGACCCAAAACCTCTCATACTATTAAAAAATTATATAGTTGTGCTGTTTGTGACTACAAAGCAGCATTAAAAAGTAATTTATCTAAGCATATGAAGATTCATACAGGTGCAAAACCATATTCGTGTTCTACTTGTGACTACAAAGCAGCGTTCAAAAGTGATTTAGTTAGGCATATGAGGACTCATACAGGTGAAAAATCATACAGATGTTCTGTTTGTGAGCACAAAACAGCATTAAAAAGTAATTTAGCTCAACATATGATGACTCATACAGGGGAAAAACCTTAGGCATATGAGGACTCATACAGGTGAAAAATCATACAGATGTTCTGTTTGTGAGCACAAAACAGCATTAAAAAGTAATTTAGCTCAACATATGATGACTCATACAGGGGAAAAACCTTACAAATGTTCTCTTTGTGACTACAAATCGGCAAGGAATAATTTAGTTAAACATATGTCGACTCATACTGGGGAAAAACCATATAGCTGTTCCATTTGTGAGTACAAAGCAGCCGTCAAGAATGATTTAGTTATACATAAGAGATCTCATACAGGGGAAAAACCATACAGCTGTTCAGTTTGTGATTATAAAGCAGCATGGAATAATAATTTAGCTGAACATATGAGGACTCATACAGGGGAAAAACCATTTGTCTGTTTTGTATGTGGCTATAAAACGGGAGTAAGAGGTAATTTAGCTAAACATATGAGGACTCATACAGGTGAAAAACCATACAGCTGTTCTTTTTGTGGCCACAAATCGTCTAAAAAAAGTAATTTAACTGAACATATGAAGATTCATACTGGGGAAAAACCATATTGCATTCTACTTGCGACTACATAGCAGCGTTCAAGAAAAATTTAATTACGCATATGAGGACTCTTACAGGGGAAAAACCATACTGCTCTTCTTTTTGTGACTACAAAACAGCAATGAAAAGTAATTTAGCTAAGCATATGAAAACTAATACAGGGCAAAAACCATAATAGTATTGCTAGTCACTACAAATCATTAAAGAAGAGTGTTTTAGTTGAGCGTAGGAGGACTCATACAGAGCGAAATTCATACAGTTGTTCTGTTTGTAGCTATAAAACCGCATTGAGAACTAATTCGGCTTAACATATGAAGATTCATAAAGAGGCCAAACCTTCCAATTTTTCCATCTGTAAAAAAATAGTGTTAAATTGATCATTTGTCAATGTACTCTATTGACATAATTTTTTGTTTTATATTTTTTTGAATGATGTATTTTAGTACGTAAGAAGTAGTAATAGGGGGGATTAGGTATGACATAAATATCTTTGCTTTTAACAAAAGAAAGCTTCATTTTTTACTTTTCATGCTATTTCAATTCCCAATGTTTATGGTCTCATAAATGCTTAATTAAGATGAATGAGACCTATGCTCATATAACATTTATTTTCTTAGATCAAACCGTGTAGCTGTTGCATGTGTAATTTTTTCTTTTTGATAAAATTAAATCTCCATAGTGCAAATTACAGTGGTAATTACTATGAACTAGCGTTCTGCACCCAAATTGCGCGCGAAATAATTCATTTAATGCAATTTGTACAAGAGATCCATTTTGTGTGTCGAGTTAATTTTGAGGTTAGAAAATCCAGAAAAAAAGTCACTTATAAAAATTTGAAAACCCTACTACTGGCTTACTTGCGTCGCCCTGAGTCGATTGACACCAAAATCAGTCAATTCGGCCCACGGGTTCGCTTTCAAAGTGGCGTTAAGCAAGCAAGCAAGCAATGAAAATTATTATGTCGGATGGAATTATTTTTAAAAATTCTAAGGTAGTATTGTAACTCCTTGATCTCTAACTATATTGGATGTAATACGAAGCTATATTAATGGACATTGTAAATTTTATGGAAAATGAATACATAAAGGTAAATAATAAGCTGATACAAAAATTTACTGGTTTTAATTAGTTGTAACACCTATAGTTAATACAAAGTTTACAACGCTACAAGTTCTCGCCTCTCTGATTCCTTTCTTCCAATCCATGCTATCCTATAACATACCGCTGTGAATGGAGGCACTTTGAAAGATTAATTTAATAGTAAAAATACATGTAGAGTTATTAAAAACTTAAAACTATTTAATAAATTTATGATACACAGAAAAACTCACGGCAACTTTAAATACTAGATATTGAAGCAATTTCTTCCAGTTGTAAATATCCGACCATAGATTTGCTTTCCGAGAACTCTTTCTATATATTTAGGCAATTTTGAGTGGTTTGTATAAGTAAACTTGTACTTGAAGTAGGTAACTGAAATTAAAGTGTCTGTAAACATCTCTGCAGCTCATGTGCATAACTAAGGTTTCAAAGAGAATTTACCAAAGGAACAAAGTGGCACTGGTAAGGCTATGTCACTTCATTAAATCGTACATAAAGATAGTTTCTTTTGAATATCAATAATAGAACATAATTTCTGGTTAGTTTGTAGCACTAAATCTAGCGTATAAAGTAAAGTTGTACGTTAAAATGTTGTTGACAATTTGAATTTTCGCAACCAGATCACATTGGAGTGGCATAACATTTAATTTAATTGTACACTGAACAAGGAAGTAGAATGTGCTTAATGTAACAATAGCATAATTTAGTAAATGTGTGGTGAAAATGATTGAATTACACCGTTCTCAAATTTCTGTCAAGTAAAATGTCAAAACGTTCGTAATTTTGCGGGCAATGTTATATCGTCTATTTTTTAATTAAATGCCAATTAAACTAGCGTGTAGTAAATATTAGTTTTTAGTTTCTTCCTGATTTTGCTGTTAGTCTCTCATTGGTAAAATTCAGTCAGGCAACATTGCGTTCGACCAATGAGAAAATATTGCTAGATAAAAAACAGTCCAGCTAACCTTGTGATCTGAAATCCAAGACAGTTGTGATTTGGTCTTCCTAAGATAAGTTGCATACTTTTGTTGCTTCAATTAACAAAGAGAGTAACATTTGCCAGTTAAAAAATGCACATGGTTGACTAAATAAACTGGCTATAATTCTACCACATAGCAACGAAACGAGGTGATGCGACGTATCCTACCTAGAACAAATTAAACAAGAGTAAGCAAATATTGGGCAATTGCAAATTTAAGCCTTTCATGGAGCTGATAGACGACCCAAGCGACTGCAAAGCAAAGTTTTATCCTGTTCCAAGCCTCCTTATCTCAGTTTTGGTGAATTCAGCTAACAATGCCTTGGTTAGCATCGATTTACTGGATTTTCACAGGCGGGGAATTTTAAAAGTTTAATTTTTGTCTGTTTAATAAGTACCTATATGAGCTTGTTCAGCTTTTAAGTAATATTTTGCCTTACCCTTATTGGCTAGACCCCGTTAAGTTAATACTTAAAGACCCTGAGATAGAACCCTGAATTTATTTAATTTTTACAGTACAAAACTAGAGTGTGCTAAATTTTAATTATCGCAGTTTGCATAAGCAATACAGACTTCTTCTGACTCTTCTTTTTTTCCCATCTTAGTGTTGCAGTCTCTGTTATAATAATGAAGTCCTTTGTGTTTGTGATAATGCTTTATTTACATTATCTTAAACTTCTTGCATTTATTAATATGCTGAACTAGTTGGCGAGTAATAGTTATTTAAGCATCAAGGGAAGTAAGTAGCTTTTATAGATAGTTACTTCCCGAGCATGCTTATAATATTTTTCTCCATGAACAACAACAATTTTATAAGTAATTTTTGTATTAAGTGCGCTAAATGAGTGTTTTTTTTATGGGAGTGAGAATGTCAATTTTCGCCGAGACCGTTAGGTCGGTGCAGAAAAGTCATTCAAACGCGCCATAAAAACACGAATTTTGCCACGCAATACAACGTTTTTTCTACAGCCGTCAAAAAAAGAATAAAAGATTCTCTGCAACAAAATCATACGTATATAGCAAATAAGTAGAGTAATATTATTATGTACGTAACGTTTGATATATGTCGTAACTAAGGAAATGGTGTTCCAAAACCGTTTTTTCACTGCTAGCCGTGAAGAAATATTATTTTTTCATGTGTTAATAGTATATTATTATATGAGCGATTATGACAGCCATTATTCACGAAGATCACATTTGCGCCACAAGCCGAAGGCGCGTGGCGCAAGTCATCTGAGTGAATAATGGCCATAATCGCGAATATAATACGATATTTTATCTACTCCTGTGCAATAGGAGTTGTGTGTTCATATTTCCCAATTATGACATTTGTGACAGCTGTTAACTTCAAAAGTCATTTAATAATAAGAATGAATTTTGTGATTGGCTACAACCTATTGAGTAATGAAAATAGAATTATATGATTGGCTCCAAAATGTGAATTATGAATGGCCATTGTACAGTAGGAGTAGATAAAAAAAGTTAAAGTTCGCGTATCTATAGCGATGCGTAAATGTGATGTTTTTTTGACGGCTGTAAAAAAAATATTACAGTATAAACATGTTTATAAATTTTTGTTTGTTTCATTATTATATATAAACGGTTCTGCGCGCGCTATTGCGCGGTCTATCCTAATAGTCCAGTCACTATGTCATTTTTGCTTGAAAGCGAAGGGAAATTTGAAATTTCTTTTTTGGGGTATTGGTGAGGTCCAGCAAAGCTTAACTTCAAGTTGTCGACCAAAATTTTTTATGTGCTATTTCCGCCATCTTGATAAATGAGGGCGTTTGATTTTTTTGCGATAAATCGGTTCCTGTTCACATTACATGAAAATAATGCAGACATCTTTTTTAGAATTTTGAATGCACTACAATTTATGTTATATTACTTTTTCGCGTACGAGCGATATTTGTCGAGATATCGAACGCGAAAGAAGAGCGTGAAAGGGTCGAGATTTTTTTTCGAGCTTCTGGGTTTGTGTCTCATTTCTCTTTCTATTTAGCGAAAAGTAGCCATTATCAAACTTGTAGAGGTTGAAAATGGCTTCAATTTGACCTATTATAAATTGATATGCGACTAAAATTACGACTTGTAGAGCGGGCCAAAGTTGTCAAGTTGGCGCGTAATTTTCATTTCATGTATCGTACTATTACGTAGATGACATAACAAACTTCATTGCATTATTGGAATCATTACATCAAGTAGATAGTATACAGCATTATATGATTGTATATTAATACTAATAATAATAATAACAATAATAATAAAGTTCTTTATTAAATTATTACAAAATTACACAGAAACTAAAACGTAATATTGTCTTGGGCGAAGTTCAACTTGATATAAAAACAGATCTATCCGCGTTTCTTCTACTTAACTTGGTGAAGAACAAAAAGAAGTGTGTTATTTTGACCCTAATAATTAATTCATTAATGTTTATCCATAAAATTTTGAAAAATAACTTTTTTAAATTTTGACGTGCAATAGCCTTTTACTACATTTGGTAACGAATTATAGCATTTAGTTATTCTGTAAGAACACGATCGCTTGAAAAATTCTTACTTATGTTCAGGTGGAGTCAGCGTTCTTTTAAATCTTATATTTAAAGTATGTACGTCGGTTCTAAACTTTATTTTGTTGTATAAGTAACTCGGTGATTTACTCAAAATAATCTTGTGGATAAGACATGCAGAATGAAAGAAGCGCCATTCTTTCATATTAATCCAGTTTGAATCTTTCAGCTTATAAGAAATTCTTTCATATTTTCGTATTCCAAATATGAGGCATAAGCATGAGTTCTGAATTTTCTGAATTCTAGCAATATTAAAGCTAATTAAATGTGAATCATAAACAACGTCATAATAATCAAAACAGGACAAGATTAATGCATTACACAAAACGGTTTTCACATTTACACTTAAAAAATGTCGATTTTGATAAATAAGTTTCAAGGAACTATATGATTTTTGCATATATTTTGAAATATGTTTAGTAAATTTAAAATCATTATCAAGATAAAGACCCATCAGAAACCGGGATTCTATCCTGTTTTTTTTTTTAATTTTCTTCTCCGTTTTGATGGTTCTGGTTCATTTTCCTCGATATATATTTTATCTTCTTCTTAATACTTACTTTCTTCAAGTATACATTCATGGTCAGGGTGCTCTTCGTGATGTTCCCATTCCTCGGCGATTTTTACTTCGAGCGTTGCAGCATCCTCATCGTCATTGTCGCTTGTATCGAGAACGACGTCAAAAATAACAATTTACGTACTGGCTACTTGAAATATAACGATTCTCATAATGCAATGAAGTTTATTATGCCATTTATGTAGTAGTACGATACATGAAATAAAAATTAAGCGCCGACTTGACAACTTTCGCCCGCTCTACAAGTCGTAATTTTAGTCACATATCAATTTATAATAGGTCAAATTGAAGCCATTTTCAACCTCTACAAGTTTGATAATGGCTACTTTTTCGCTAAATAGAAACCGAAATGAGACACAAGCGTTCGATATCTCGACAAATATCGCTTGTATGCGAAAAAAGTAATATAACTATTGAGATTTAGTGTTGTGAGTGTTAAAGAAATACAACTTTAGAAGTTATACTTTAATTACAACGTAGAGTATTCAAAAACAGTATATTGGACAATCAATTAAAAACAACTATTTTATGATAGCGACAGCAGACTACTACTACTATTTAGATCAGTGTTCAGTAATTCAGGGTTCAGTTTACACTTCAACACTCCCCCTTAAACTGAAATTTATTCTCTAGATGCTAATCCCAACAACTTCCTCAGTTTTACAAATCTGGGCTTGTTCAAGGGTTTTGTTAAAATGTTAGCTAGTTGATGTTCCCCTGCAATGTGTATTACTTCTAGAACATCCTCGGACACTTTGTCACGAATGAACCTGTATCATACATCTATATGCTTGGTCCGCTTTTGAAACTCCGGATTTCTCGCTAGTTTCACCGCACTGGCATTATCCATTTTTAAAAGAGGTTTATTCCCAGGGGGCAAACTCGTCAGCGTCCAGGTTCCATTTTTAACCAAAGACTTCATTTCGTCATCCATGGCCGCTTTCCATTCATCTTTGTTTATCGAAGACATGGCTTCCTGAACTGTTTTAGGTTCAGCTTCAGCTAACATTGCATATGCATCGTCCTGTTGAGGCAATTTGAGTTTAGTCCTATCTCGCAGTATGGGACGATTCTGTTGTTCTTGCTTTTCATCTTCATCTCCTGAAGAGTCCGTCCTATCTTTCACGTCATTATTAACATCAGCTACAGACGTTGGTTGAATGAATTCTACTATTGCTTCCTCTTGTTTGAAGATTACATCCCTGCTGCAAATTACTTCTTTCTTTTCAGATATAAACACCCTATAGCCATCTTTGTCTGCACAATAGCCTACCAGAATTCCTTTTATGCTCTTTCTATCCCATTTTTGGCGTTTCTGCTTTGGTACGTGCACAAAGCATTCTGTTCCAAAAATCTTTAGCTGATGGACTGCTCTATCATGTCCTGACCACAATTCAATGGGAGTTTTTCAATTCACAGGAGTTGGTCCTGTCCGATTTATCACATAAGCCGCGGTGTTTACTGCCTCAGCCCATAGTGCTTCCGGTAGATTCTTAGCGTGTAACATAGTTCTTGCTGCCTCTACCAATGTGCGGTTTTCCCTTTCAGCTTCACCATTTTGTTCAGGTGAATATGGCATTGTGATTCTATGACGCAGTCCAACCTTCCCTGTTATTTTTCTTACTTCTTCATTGTCGAACTCTTTTCCACCATCAGTTAGTAGCTCCTTGATGGTGTGTCCGGCAACCTTCAGTTCAGCTAGAAATAACTCCAACTTGTTTTTCACTTCAGATTTTTCTTTTAGAAAATACACAGATCTGTATTTCGAAAAATTATCTTTGAAGTCCACAAAGTAACGAGCGCCTCCCAAAGAAGTTTGAGTCATTGGCTCGCAAACATCTGCATGAACCAATTCTCCTGGTTTTGTTGCTCTCGTTATACGATGACCAAAACTAAGCCTATGCTGTTTTCCGTACATGCAGGCCTCGCAGAATTCTTGATTAATGTTGACTTCAATTCCGCGCTTCTTGAGAAACTGTTGTACATGTCGTTTGTTCTGATGACCAAGTCTCTCATGCCAAATCTGCAGTGTATTAGCTGTAGCTAAGTGAGCCATACCAGCTTTCTTTGGAATTACTACTCGCATACGCATTTCATAGAGCCCATTATGTCTTTCTCCAACCGCTGCAACAATATTGTTCCTCATCAGCTTACATTGACCTTTACTGAAGTTAACAGTCATTCCTTTGTCAATCGCTGATAGTATGGAAAATAGATTTCGTCGAACCTCAGGTACATACCAAACATCTTTGAGATAGTTTCGTACCCATTTGCCATCAATCAACATTTCCACATCAATGTTGCCCTTGCCGATTGCACACATGTGCTGTCCATTTCCAACATATATCAGTTGAGGCGTTGCAAAAGTGTCCCACGTAACAAACCATTCTCTTCGAGAAGTCATGTGCTGTGTTGCACCTGAATCAGCTATCCAGCACCCATTTGGAATTCTCATGGAAGTCACAAAAACCGCTGCCCCAACAAAAGCTGCCGCATTCAACGAAGACCTAGAACTGCTTTCACTTGCATTGCTTTTCCTTTTTAAGCAATCACGTTTAAAATGACCGTAAAGACCACACCCATAGCATTTAGGACCTTTGCCCTTTTTTAGCTTATTCGGTTTCGAAGAAATAGTCGTCTCAGTCGCTTGACTCTTCTTTTTCGATCCGCCTGCTGCTACAAATGCTGTCACGTTCATGTCTTCAGACGATTTGCTTCGTTCCTTTAAACGCAATTCAACCGTAAATAGCCGTTCTCTCAAAAGAGTGCTTGTACGTTGTTCCTTTGGCATTGATTCCCATGCATTCATAAATTCAAAATATTCTGACGGCATAGTGTGCAGGACGCGGTTGAGAAACAACGAATCGGGAAGTTTCACTTTGTCCTCTTTCCAAGTTTCATCCTGCAGTTCAAGCCACAATTTCTCCAGCTTAGCCATGTGTTTTGCCACACTATCCAGGGGTTCCTTTTCTCGCACGCCAAAGAACTCATTGAAGTGTCGATCCTGACGCTGCTCAGTTCTCTGCTCGAAAATGCTATGCAGTTTTTCCCACATATCCTTGGCAGTGTTACACATATTGATCAATTGTCGTACTTGACTACTCAAACTTGACACTATTATAATTTGAGCCATGAACTCAGTTTTATTTAATGTTGCTACAGTTTTATCATACTTCTCAACCTCTTGCTTTGAAGCTTTATTCGTCGGTTTCGTCGGTGTAACTTGACCTTGCAGGGCACGCATCACGTCGTATGCCTGCAGCTGAGTTCTTACTTGAAACTTCCAGTCCACCCAATTTGTCTGTCCCTTCAGTTTGTCTATCCTTACTGGAAGATGCTCCATCTTTTCAGATACAAATTTGGACTTAAAAAAAATCTCACGCAATAAATCCGTTTCTTGTAGTACACCTCACGATTGTTAACACTCATAGGCGAACTGGGCCCATAACCTATTGAGATTTAGTGTTGTGAGTGTTAAAGAAATACAACTTTAGAAGTTATACTTTAATTACAACGTAGAGTATTCAAAAACAGTATATTGGACAATCAATTAAAAGCAACTATTTTATGATAGCGACAGCAGACTACTACTACTATTTAGATCAGTGTTCAGTAATTCAGGGTTCAGTTTACACTTCAACAATAACATAAATTGTAGAGCATTCAAAATTATAAAAAAGATGTTCACCTTATTTTCATGTAGTGCGAACGGGAACCGATTTATCGCATTTATCAAAATGGCGGAAATAGCACATAGGAAATTTTAGTCGACAACTTGAAGTTAAGCTTTGCTGGACCTCACCAATACCCCAAAAAAGAAATTTCAAATTTCCCTTCACTTTCAAGCAAAGGCTTTATTTTTGGACATAGTGACTGGACTATAATCAATTTACTACCATTTTTAGGCCTATTACGTTGGGCCATTCCGTTCTGTTACACACTCCGCCCCTGCCTCCCTCTGCCGTCCACCTGACCAAAAAAGGGGGCCCTCGGGACTGCGCCCCTCTCCAACGGAGCCCTCGGGGCCCCACCCCTCTTCAAGGGGCCCCCGGGGCTCAGCCCCTCTCCAAGGGGGCCCTCGGGGATCCGCCCCTCTCCAAGGGAGCCCTTGGGAATCCGGCCCTCTCCAAGGGGCCCTCAGGGCTGCGCCCCTCTCCAAGGGAGCCCTCGGGGTTCCGCCCCTCTCCAAGGAGGCCCTTGGGGCTCCGCCCCTCTCCAAGGGGTCCCTTGGGGCTCTGTCCCTCTCTAAGGGGCGCTCGGGGTTTCGTTCCTCTCCGAGGGGTCCTCGGGGTTCTGCCCCGGTCGCGAAATCGAGGCGACGCGACGGCGAATTGCATGCAAACGCAAATGGGGTACATCTCATTCGCAATTGTCGTGACACACACGTCTGGATCGTTCTCTTTTATTATATTGATATTTTTAATTTACGGTTATACCCTAACCCTACTTATCTTAACAAGTTTTTAAATTTCAAATAGGTTAGGATCAATTAAGTTCAAACTCGTTCAGATTACTTACAAAACTAAAATTACTGTAATAACACCCAATTCACTTACTTCCCTTGGGGAGTAGGTACTCATGACAACCAGTAAACAAACAGTAAAATCAAATTACCTGCAATGGATATGTCAAAGTTAAGTGTAACTTACTAGATGGGCATGGAGAAAACTTATATTATTTTAAGTTTGAAATCTTTATGTATTTTTAAATTCGAATAGACTACTCTGCTTGATATACCTTAAATATTCAAACTGTTGGTGTCCCTAGGACGACATCTGGCAAATACCAGAACTTTAACCTAAAAAAACAATATCTCCTGAATTTTACTCGTGCAATTGAGTCGGTATTTTATTTGTTTCCATTCGTTTATGGTACTGTACCCTTAGAAGAGATTCTGCCAAGGCCTGTAGCTCAGGTGAATACTATCAGATGTTTAAGGGCGCGAAAAATCTACCCAACCAGTGCAACAGCATATTTTTTGTAACAAGTTTCTTGTAAATTAGATTGTTAGTTTTAAGTAATACAACATTATTGTAACTACAGTCAGCTTATTTTAGATGGGCATAATTAGTTTAAATAATGGTAGGTTCTTCTGGGTTATGCCGTAGTCATTGATTTAAACTTGATGTTTTGCTGCTCATGCTTTCAGCTGTCTAAAGAAAACTTCTGAACCAGCTGAGAGCTTGAGCAGCGAAACATCAAGTTTAAATCAATGACCACGCCATAACCCTGAAGAACCTACCATTATGGACAACGGCCGTGAAAGCCTGAATTCGGCTAGTGTAAATAAATTTGAATTTATTTATTCCGGTGTTTCTTATTTTATCAATGGGTATTTGTTCTCAGCAATGGTTTTTTGTATATTTCTATTTATTAGAAAACCGATACCTTGATGTTGCTTCGTGACCTTTATAGTAAATTTTCAATTCCAAACAGTCTTTTCTTTTTCTTCTAACTTCTAATGTACCTACGCAGTTAATTTTTTTTTTTTGTATTAGCTATTTCTTCTTCCCGATTTGTGATCCGATGTTCTAATGCTAGTGATCGTTGTTCTGTCTATTAATCGGTCTACTGGCCTCCTCCCCAACCCCTAGAGTCCGTGAATCCGAATGCCAGTGTGTTAATATGGGATTTTGGTCCATTATTGAACCTACTCACCTGGAGTAATCTATTTTCATAGATCGATACTTCCATATTTGATTTGTAATAGGAGAGGTTTTGCCACTTAATGTACTACGTTTGCCAGACGTGTTGGTATGCAGAAATTAGTCCACCTAACAGGGACTATTAGAGCTACCGTTGATTCCTCGTACTCGTAGGTTCATCCGTTGGCATACTGAGTGATAGTGCCCAGTATGCTAGGCCAATTTTTTTACTAAACTTACCTTTCGTCTGTCGTTAACTTGTAGACCTATTTATTCTACTTGACTTCAATCAGGTACTTTGAAGAGGTTGTTTGATGTTACCAGTTGCGCCGCTTAAAATACTGAAAACTGACACGGCTCCGTACAGCCAATAAAGAAATATTACTTGCAGGAACAATTCGAATGGATGGCATAATGGCTTTCCAAAGTAAACTTCAAAACACTGAACGGCCTACACTAACGAACGCTCCGAATGAGTCCTGGAACATAGTAAAGATACTGATAATCGAAACTGTAGAGAAGCTATTTTAACGGATAATGATCTATAATAACGACAAAATTACTCCCCTCGATATGTGTGCAACGTTTCTCTATCGCAAAGAGTGCAGCCAAGCATTCGTGTTCTGTAGTAAGCTAAACTTTCGTTCGGTGGGAGTAAGAGAACCACTAATATAACAGACTACTTTTTCTCCTTTGAGATAGGTCTGAGTTAAGACGGCACCCAAGCCATAACCAGAAGCATCGGTCTGAATGGTAAAAAATCGATCAAAGTCAGGACAGGTAAGTAAGTAATAGTGCTGAAGGTTACTTATCGTTCTTCAGTCCCAGAGAATTTATTATTCTCAAGCAATAACCGTGTACTAGGTGCTACAGCGATAGAAACATTTGACATAAAACGAAGGTACCATAACGCCATTACCATCTTCTTGGGGTCCATCAATAGTCTTTTGGAATTAACTACATAACCCAAATAACGTTGTTCGACTTTACAAAATAAACATTAATCCCGACGTAAGGTCAAACCAGCTTTAGTGATACGAGAGATCGCCTCTCTGAAAACTTTCAGATGTTTGTATAGTTTTTCTATGAAAATACTGAAATAAATATTTTGATAATTAGCTATGAAATTTTAGGAAGCATGTGTATTATTAAATCAGAAAATCAAAATATTATAACCTGACAAGACACTAATGACAAATAGAACCTAACCTTAAATATTTGCTGAGTTATTTTGCGTTTGTAATTATAAACATTTTTATTATTAAAAACCGAATAAATACAAAACATACCAGAAAACTACTACAATGGCACTTGGCAGTATATAACATATACAGGGTGAGTTAAGATAGCGGCACTCCCTTGTTAGTTCATTTATTGTTCATTGAAATGTTAAACAGTGTTTAACATGATCGCGTCCTCGAATGTTAAGATACATTTAACATGCATTCACTATAGCAACATCACACATATTCATGGTAGTCCGATTTCAATTTAGCAGTTTTTAGTAATTATTATTGATTCAAAATTATTGCCTCAATGAACAATAAACTAATGAACGCATTTCGAGGGGAAACCGTCTTAACATTTCTCACATAAATTACCACTCTTGCTTCGCTGCGCTCGCTCGAGTGGTAAAAATATGCTCGAATGTTAAGACTCGGTTACCCCTCTTAATACGTTAATTACTATTAATATTGATATTAGAAAAATAATTTATTAACAAAAGATGTTCAGAATTATATGCTCTATATTATTGCACATTTATTTTATTTCATGGCGTACAGAGGTTTGAGCAGTGACATTCAACTTTGTTATTTTAAATAACACTCTGTATATGATTTAAATTTTTTCGGAAGAACTATCTTTTCTCTATACGGTGCTATAAAAATATTGTGGTGTTAGATGGAAAAATTACACCGTTAAACACGATTAAAGTTGAAAAATGCCCAAATTTAGCAACTTCATCTAGTAGCCATCAAACAAACCAGTGAAAAAATTAGTTGTCACATTTTTTGTGTTTTGACGTTTCCATAACTCAAAACCGAAATAATATCCAATTGTGTCATCAAAACGTTAGCGCTTATGGCATATTATTCATTAGTAAACAAATTTGTATGCGTTTTTGTTTATTTTAACAGCGAATTAAAGTTAACGTCAGATTAGTGGCCTTCATAAGACCGGCCGTAAGAGGGCTAAACGTTTGTATTTAGAAAAATTTCCTGATAGAAGGCAACCAAGTAGAGAAGTTTTTCGAAAAACTTTAAGAAGATTTCGCGACACTGGATCCGTTCAATATCAGAAACGCCAACGAAATAGATTTGTAATTAATGAAGACGTTGAAATAGATGTCTTAGGTGCAATAAACGTCAATCCACATATCAGTACGAGAAATTTGTCATCAGAAACAGGTATTAGCCAAACCGCAATTGTTCGTATTATCAAAAAACACAAATTTCATCGTTACCATTTGTGTCTGACGCAACAACTCACAGACGACGATTATGTGAATCGGACAAATTTTTGCATTTGCATAATGAACAAATTCAAAACAGAGATGCACTTTTTACGAAAAATCTTTTGGACTGACGAAGCCACATTCAAGAATACCGGTTCAGTGAATCGACACAATCTACACTATTATGCAACCGAAAACCCTCATTGGATGAGAAATATTGATAACCAGCATATCTGGTCGTTGAACGTTTGGACAGGAATAATCTACGATCATGTGATAGCGCCACATTTTTTTGATGGCGCTTTAATAGGTCAGACCTATTTTAATTTCCTTGAAGAAATCCTTCCTGAGTTAATAGAGAATGTGCCTTTAAATATACAGCAGGGAAGTTGTTATCAGAAAGACACCCTGGTCCTCCAGGTTGGGGGTTGAGACTTTGGGTTTCCGGCCCACCTCTCGTAAAATCTAAAGTTGGAAAAAATCATAACGCCATGCCTCGGATGTTGGATGGATCAAACAGTTAACGAAAACGGCAAAGAAAAAGGACATTGAAGTGTGGAACGTGGAACGTACAAGGGTTAAACACAAAACAAAGAGAAGTGTTTGGAGAATTAGAAAAATATAAAATAGATGTGGGAGTCTTGACGGAAACTAAAAGAAAAGGAACAGGAAATATGGCTCTTGGAAATTATATCCATTTTTACAGTGGCGTTGAAAAACACAAAAGGGCAAAGTGTGGTGTTTCTATTGTGCTTCATAAAAAATTAAAAAAATTTATTAAAAATTGGGAAGAGATAAATGAGCGAATTATGACGATGGAACTACAAATGTGGGGCCAGACATTTATTATTGTTGCAGTATATGCCCCCACGGACGATTCAAACATGGAAACAAAAGACGATTTTGAAACAAATATGACGACACTTCTGAGTAGAATAAGCCGCCGAAAAGAATTAATAATACTTGGAGATTTAAATGCTAGAGTAGGGAAGGAAAAGGACAGTCAAGTGTTGGGTCCTTTTGGGGAAGAAACTAGAAATAATAATGGAGTAAGGTTAATAGACATATGCCATACTTTTGAACTCCGGATAATGAACGGATACTTTGAACACAAAAATATACATAAGTACACGTGGACGCAACCTGCACGGAAATTAAAATCGATTATAGATTACGTCATACTACGACAGATGTCGAATATCAAAATTAATGATGTTAGAGTATATAGGGGTGCAGAATGTGGCAGCGATCACCACTTTTTAATAGCTAATCTATTATTCCATTACCGTCACCAACAAAATAAAAATCACAACAATGAAGGAGATCAATTAGAACAAAGGAAGTATCAACTACATTTACTTAAGGACGACTCTATACAGTTTTTATATAAGATGAGACTAGCAGCCAAGTTAAAGCAGGAAGCAGAAGGAGCAGCAGAACAAAGATATGAACATTTAAAAGAAGCAATACACGCAGCAGCATACGAAGCGCTAGGAGAAGAAAATAGAGAAATAATAAAAGAACATTGGTGGAATAAAGAAGTGGAAAGTATAATAAAGGAAAAACGAAGATGTTATAACAAATGGTTGACGACGCAAGACCATGAAGATAGAAAACAGTACGTAAGGATAAGTAGAGAAGTCAAAAAGGAGGTTGCAAAAGCAAAAAATGAATGGTGGGACAAGAAGTGTACGGAAATAAATTGCTACATAGGAGGAACCAAAACACAAGAGGCGTGGAAAACAATTAAGTCGATTAGAGAAGAAGACAGATCTAAAGCAGGCGTACAAATAATAAAAATGGCTGAATGGCATCAATATTATGCCACAATGCTGACTGAAAATAGAGATCAGTATAAGGACATCCCAAATGTAAAACACAACAACAACCGAAAACAAGTAGAAGAAATAACAGTGGAAGAAATACAAATGGCAATTAAGAAAATGAAAAGTGGAAAATCACCAGGCCCAGGAGGCATTACTACCGAACTGTTAAAGCATGCTCCGGAAATTGTAATTGAGAGATTGCAAACAATATTTAATAAGTGCCTGAGAGAAAGATATGACATCCCTAGGGAATGGAAGATTGCTTATATTAGTTCTATCCATAAAAAGGGATCGAAATCGGAGTGCAAAAATTATAGGGGCATCAGCGTAACAGCTACGATAGGAAGGCTGTATGGGAAAATACTTAAAGAAAGAATCGAAAAAGAAATAATTATAGGAGAAGAGAAAAGTGGTTTTACTGCGGGACGCTCCTCTATTGATAATATATTTACAATCCGACAACTGACCGATAAAAGAAAGCTCAGGAACAAGGAAACCCATATAATTCTAATCGATTTAGAAAAAGCGTACGATACCGTCCCAATAAAATCTTTGTATCAAGTCTTGGATAAAAGTAGCCTTAATGACTGTTATGTAGACACAATTAGAAATCTATATCGTGACCAAGAAAGTGTAGTCAGGATTGGAAGTAAAATATCAAAACCTTTTAAAACAACTAAAGGATTAAGGCAAGGGTGTTGTCTTTCCCCAACTCTTTTTAAAGTGTATTTGCAAGATACTCTACTGGACTGGCAAAACAAATGTAAAGGAATGGGCATTGATATAAATGGAGACTGCTTACATACGCTATTATTCGCTGACGACCAAGCCATTATGGCAAATGACGAATATGATATAAGTTATATGATGGGAAAATTGACAGAAGCGTATGAAAAAGCTGGATTAAAGATCAACTTTCAAAAAACCAAATATCTGGTTGTGGGAGGGGTAGGTCAAGATTTGGAAATAAACGGAATGACGATTCAGGCATGTAATAGCTATAAATATCTAGGTACAATAATAGCCCAGGAAGGAAGCAGTAAAGGAGAAACAGCCAGTAGAATTGTACAAGCAAAACAAGCAATTCAAAAATTAAATCCTCTGTTATGGTCAAAGCAAATTACAAAAGCTACGAAAAAGAACATTTGTGAGACGATCGTCCAAAGCATCCTATTGTATGGTTCGGAAACGTGGGCAATTACTAAAAGAGACAAACAGAAAATTGAAGCTGTAGAAATGGATTATCTACGTAGAAGCTGTAGGATATCAAGACTTCAACATAAAACTAATGAAGAAATAAAAAGGAAAATTAATCTCGAACGAACAGTAGTAGAAAATATGGAAGCTAGAAGACTAATATGGTACGGCCACGTGAGACGAATGTCGCCCGAGAGGTGGCCAGTAAAAATATGGGAATGGCATCCCCCGGGAAGAAGAGAAAGGGGACGACCACCAGAAGACTGGACTACACAAGTTTTACTAGACATGGAAAGAAGACAGTTAGTAGAAAACCAGTGGCAAAACAAGAAGGCTTGGCGATTAGGATGCGATAGACGGCCGTAGTGAAAGCTGTACAAAGTCGCTATATATATATAAGTTGTTATCAGCACGATGGTGCGCCACCCCAGTACAGCAGAATGGTTCGAAATTTTTTAAATCGCGAGTTTGGTGCAATATGGATTGGCAGAGGCGGCCCTGTAGCTTGGCCCCCAAGGTCTCCTGATTTAACGCCACTAGATTTTTTTTTGTGGGGTCACGTAAAAAATATTGTGTACAGTACAGCACCTACTACTCTTGACGACATGAAAATAAGAATTAGAAATGCGTTTTCCACTATTACTGCTGAAATGTTAAACAGTGTTCGACACAATCATATTATGCGTTTACAAGCTTGTATTGACCAGAATGGGGGTAATTTTGAACATTTAGCAAATTAGAATAGATTTTAGGTGTTTTCATTTTGGTTATGTCTTTCGATACATTCTTTTGTATCCATAGAATAAATTGTTTATTAATAAAAACTTGCTGCTTTCGATACATTATTATTTTACCACCTTAACGGTGTTATTTTTATCATTTGACTCCATAACAAAAAATGTTACAACAAATTTTTTACTGTTACTGCCACGAAACAAGGTTACTAGATGAAGTTGCTAAATTTGGATATTTTTCAATCTTAATCGTGTTTAACGGTGTAATTTTCCCATCTAACACCACAATATACAGGGTGTTATTTAAAATAAAAAAGTTGAATGTCACTGCTCAAACCTCAGTAGGCCATGAAATAAAATAAATGTACAATAATATAGAGCATATAATTCTGAACATTTTTGTTAACAAATTATTTTTCTAATATCAATATTTAATGAACTAACAGGGGGTGCCGCTATCTTAACTCACCCTGTATAACATATAATTAAATAAAATTAATGCATAGTAAAACAGTAACAAACACTTCAGAAAAATGAAATTATATTAAAAATAGGTTAGTCGTGACTGTATTCGACAAAGTCTGAAGTATCGCGTTCGTCGGTGGTAGTTTTAATACCGTATGTGCATGTCTTTGAGCAAAATTATCTATAACGTAAGATTTTGAATACCGTTTTTCAGAAATTGTTTTTAAACAAAATAATTTTGTAGATTTTGCTGGCACACAAATTCTATAATTTCACGTTTTTTACTATTTGAATTTGGAATCTTCTTATTTTTACGGCTGTGATATGAAGCATTATTTATAACTATTACTGAATTTGTTGGTCATTTTGGTATCAATGTATTTTTAAACCAGCTTTCAAACAATTCTGAATTCATATCGCAGTGGTAATCTGCAGAACTATTTTTAATATTTTTGTCACAAGAAACAGGAGTATCCAAACAACATTTTTTTTATGAATCCACCCATCGTCTCTGTGTAATATTATGGGTATCGTACCAGGTTTCGTCTAAATAAAAATTCTCTTTCCCTTCTGATCTAAATTTTCTTAGAGAAGTAATAAATTTGATTCTGCGAGTAGTAAGTCTAAGAGATTCCATTAGCTTGAGTCTTTTATTGATTTAAAGTATCACTTCTCTATAAAAAATCAATGCAGCAATTGACTAATTTTGTTTGAATCTGGTTTAGAGTAGGTACTTTTTTTTCGTACATCCTGTAAATCACATCCGTGACGGCAAATTTTTCCGTGTCAGTTAATTTACATTTCTTTGCTGTTCAACTTTTCGTTTAAACCTTTGTTTGGAAACTATATTAGCAACAGTAGATATAGGAACTTTTGTTAGTTCTGCAGTTAACGTTAAAGGATTCTTAAATTTTTTATCTAAAAGAGAATCATACACATTTTTCACTATTAACTTTACATCTTCAAAAGATGAATTCGTTTTGCTGACAAATTTAAACCTTCTTCCATGTGTAACAGAATTTGTTAATGATTATAATTTAATAAATTTCACTGTCATTAATGTCTTGTCACGTTATAATATTTTCGTTTTCTGATTTAATAATACCTTAGAACAAAAAATCGACAGGAAGCCGCATTTGTAAGAAATGGCGGATGGTTGTTTCCTTTTGGCAGTGGCGTATCATATCGAGAGGGTGCATGTGCAGCAAACAATTTCAACAGTTTTATTAAGTGCACTTTACACTATGTGATTTATGACTACATGTGATTTTGTGTGACTTCAGTCACTGTCTGTGATTTAAATTGCTTTCTCAGATTGTGTGATTACAAATAATGACCCCATTATACGTTCCCTTCTATGCCCATGACTATTGTTGTGTACAAGTACGTATGACAAGTGACATGTTCAGAGAAATTATCTCTCTATTTGAAGTGAAACGTAACATTAATACTTACTGATGGAATGTAATGCCCAAAGTCCTGGTATTTGGGGTCTGAGAACAGCCCAAATTAGTATCAAACTAACTAAAACCCACAACTGTCAAACCGGTATCACACCTCATTAGTCATACATGGGTTTTCATAATGGCCGTTTCCGTCGCCTAGATGTTACAGCCAAGTTAAAAGAAATGCGTCTTCGTGTCTATTTTCTGTTCTAAGAATAATACACATGCCTCCTAAAATTTCATAGCTAACTATCAAAATATTTATTTCACTATTTTCATAGGAGAACTATACAAATAATGACGTCGTCCAAATACTTAAAGACGTAAGGTGCTAAATCAGCGCCGATAACCCTATCATTAAGGCGTTTCTAAATTACGGGGGCCGTATGCACACCATTTGGTACGGTAAAAGTGATGTATTCTCTACTCTACTCGGCGACAGGAATCTGATGGTAAGCGAACTTCACATCCAAGGTTGTCTCTAAGTTGATCCAAAATATGGTTAACACACGGAAGAGGGCGTGCATCAAATTGATTAAATTTGCGATAGTTAATGCAGAAACGATACGATCCAACTTTCTTTTTGACCTAATATCAAGAGTCGTAAGATAGTGGGCATCGCGAAGTTTACCAAAAGTGCTCGACAGATACAGGATAGGGTATGCATCAAGCTGGCTTGCCTTATTGAACTGACGGAAATTGATACAGAACCGATACCGATAACTAGGTAGCATCTTATATTTTTGTTAGTGCTATGGGTGATGGCCACGCAGATGTCGAAGGTGCAACTACCCCTGTTTCTAATATTTCATTGAATTCAATGTTCACATGTTTCTGAAGTGAGGTCGAAATGGTCAGTCCATTAGATTTCGCTTCCGATCAAATCAAAAGTTTTATTAACCACGCAATACGAGTAGAGTTCAGCTTATTCATCACTATAAGATGTTCAGTTGATTTGATCGATGAAATATGTCCTCCAGTGTGGGTACCGATAAACGTCCATTCCCTTTGACGAAGGTTCGGGACTATAGCAACTTTCCTTCAAAAATCAGTGCCTAATATGTATGAGAGCACGAGGCAAAGCTGGTATAACAAGAACGTCAAATACATCCGGCGCCGCGTGTAATTAATCTCTGTACGTCATTATTCAAATAACTGTCGACTTCGGTAATTAAAGTGATAAGTTTAAATTTATCAATTTTAAGCTCTTTCTTCACATCCATAAATGCCGGGGTAAAACTAAGTTTAGTGTATCTAGTCTTGTATGGGCCCGTACCCGTAATACTTGACGTTTATAATGCGCATTGCCCTGTATATAAATATTGCGAATACTCAATGCACATTCAAGTTCGTCGACGAGTAACATGTCTATGTTAAAAGTAAATAATGAACTGGTTTGTCAATAACCATCACAATGAGCCTTAAATATGTTGAATACCTTCAGGTGTAGTGATATTAATCTGTCTATAAATTATGTTTTTATTTTATAAAGTTAAAATTGCCCTATTTATGTTTAGAATATCAATAATTATTATTTGTGCTAACTCCTGGAAAATCCTTTATCTAGATTGCTTATTTCTGAAATTTGATGAATTGGATTGCGTCGGGCTGTTTGGTGCTAAAAGACAGCTCCAGAGGAGGACCATCAGTTAAGTAGTCACGTTCCAGAAAGTTGGCAGATGCAGTATTGGAAGTAGGTAGCTGCAGATTTAGTCTGTTTGGTTGCATACTGTGGGAAAGGTTTGAGTTGCTGATTCTGGACAGTTGGGACTTCTTGTCTGTCAGTGGGAGTTTTCATTGCGGGAAGGAGCTCGATAGGTTGAATCAGTAGGCGAAGAGGAGCAGGTTGGTTGACATCCAGAACATTGTTGAAACCAAGTGAAAGGTGAGTGATCTTGAGTAATAATGTAATTACTAGAAAAGGAAATAAAGACTAAAAAGGTGAATTAGTTATTAAAGAATTACTTACTGTTTTTGATATTGTTGTGTACTGGTGAAGCAATCTGGTATTTATCATTTAAATTTCAAATCTGTTTGACATGTAATTGACGTAAGTTATTTTGACTTATGGGAATGATATTTAAAATTAGAACATCAAATATAATTCTTCAATAAACTTGACTTCGTATTTTACTCCAGTTATTCACATTTCTAGATGAATTCTGCTTGCCATCAGTTATTTACCACATACTTGTAATCTTCCTTAATTTTATGTCTTTAATTATTATTCTCGGTTCAAATTTCCTTTTTAACTTCACCACGCCAATTTAGTATATTACACTTTCTATCATCCAAACATTTCTCAATAAAATTAAGGTTTATTTTAATATCTTAATTACTCCAAATTATTTCAGATACATTTTTCAAAATTTGTTATTTCTAATAACCGAAACAAAGTGCTTAACGATATCATTTTTCTACTTTTACACTCTATCTCATTATATTTGATTTATACCTACCATTTTTATAATTTATTACAATTAAGTATTTGTCTTTCCCTTCAAATCTTAATTTTTAAAATATTATATTAATTTTTAATCCATCTGCCTTTCAAACAGTCATATTCCACTCAATTATAAATTCTCTTTTACTTTCTACTTGCATTAAAATTATTCACATTCCCAATTCATATTTAAATAAATTGTACTCCCTTAATCCTTTCTAAAATTGATTTTAATGCCCCAGTGTATATCATTACAATATATTGCTTGGATATCGCAAATCGAAATATATGATTCGATAATACTGATTGACTACTCAGCATATCAAAACTTCAACACTCTATCACGGAAGAACAAAGAAAACAATACTCCGCCTGTTCGTTGTTCTTTCCAGCTACAATAAATCGTCGCTTGCGTACATATGCTAGCCTATTTTGGCATTTATTGCAATTGTTCACATTTTGTCCATTGGCGCTAGTTGACACAATTTGACGTTTTACATTTGAGAGCTTGTGTTTTTTGTCTTGTCGCATTCCTTCGTGTGGAACTAGGGATAGGAAAAATGTCTCCTACCACGAATTTCCATCAAATATAGAAAATGTTTGTGGCTGGATAAAGGCTATAGCGCAAGGTAAAAATATGAATGCTATCAGTAATGCGGTGAATAAAAATTCTTAATTTTGGATGCATAAATATTGGGACAAATTTCCATTGCTAATTATGTTAACAGCGGCTAGTCATAATTTTCAAATTTTGTTCCAAGTAGGCTTTGATTTAAAATTAAGCCTTTCTGTATTGGTAGCGGCTTGTGATGGAAATTTAATTTCAAATGACTGTATTATTTAATTATTGTCAACGAACGGATAAATGTATGATAAATTAGTAACTTCAAATCGTAATTTCTATTTAAGATGACTTTGAACCTCCTAGTGAGAGATCAAAAGTGTGTTCATTGCACTTCGCTGCCACTGAATATTTGTTTGATTCACGAGACAGACGAAACTTGAAAAATAATGCGATTCCAAAAATAAAAAGAAAACAGGTAAGATATGCGTGATAAAACCATGCTTTTTTTATATTTATATTTTAATCTAGATTTAATCCCCCTCCTATTTCCGTTCCACGTACTGCTGTGCTTATTCCAAGCAATGAATCCCGAATGGTAAACAAATAAATCTATGTGTATTTTTTTAATTTTGAATTAACAGAACCTTAAGATCTCTGGTGAAAGTGAATCCTTAATAACCAAAAATCAGGAACTTACCTTACTGTCTAAAAGTATAAATCTGAAATTGAACGCTTAAATAATCAGTTCAACAGTCAGTCTGTAAATATTTCTTTATTATTATTAAATACATAGATGAGTAACTTATTTATTATGTGGTACCGTAAGCTGACTCTTCACATAGCCCTTTCAATCGCTCTTTGTGTTGTTCTCAGCTAATTAGGCCATCAAAATCTCCTAAACGTATAATGTATTTGTACGAAATTACACAATAATCATGTATCTCACTTCTAGCGATTTTTAATTAGTTTGCTACTATATTATCTATTGAAGCTTCAACTAGACAAACACGCAAACTATTCACCGTCGTCTGCAATGATAGTTTTTTTTCCAGGTGGAATCTTTTATAGACACCGGGCGACCGATAGTGTGGCACTCCTGCTTAAGACCAGTATACCAACTAAACCACCTGCTTGGGCCTCTAGCGCATCTAGAAACGGACAACTTGTGTCATAATCCCAGATGCGCCAAGCGTTTGACTTCCATTCTTTATGTTGGCATCTGTTCCTTCTCGTCTATCTTCTTTTATTACATCACCATTCTTATAAATTTTCTTATTTGCTCCCAGCTTTTGTTTGTCAGCTCTGTCCCCAGTTTGTTATGCATCTCGTGCCCCCATCGTTCCCATTTCTCGCACAACAAAATTTTGTGCTCCGCCGTTTCGACGTCATGAAAATACATACATTCATCATCGGGTGTTATGTTCATTTTCTTTGTGTATGTCCTAAATGACCCATGCCCCGTTAGAAACTATGTCAGGTGAAAGTCCAGTTGCCTGTGTTCGCGTGCTGTCCAAGCCACAACGTCTGGTATAAGGGCTTTCGTCCACGCCGCTGTGCTGTTGTGGTTTCTCCACCACTCCTGCCAATCATTTATGGTGTTTTCTCTTTCCCTCTTGTGGATATTTTTTAGATGGGCATCTGCTAGTTGATTTAGACGGTTCTAGGTGGGATTCCCGAGATTACTTGTGCTGATGCCGAGGATACAGTTCTGTATCCGCAGGCTATTCTCAAAAGGGCCCTTCTCTGTATACTAATTAGCACATTTTCCAGCTTCTTTATTGTATACAGGATTGTGGATTGAATAACTCCATATAACAATCTTCTCCGAGTACTACTAAGACCTCCTACATTTGGCAAAATCCTAGTCATTACACCAATCTTTCTCTCCGCCTTCTGGGTTGTTCGCTTTATGTGTTCCTTGAACGTTAACTTCTTCTCGAGATAGACTCCAAGGTAGTTTATTACTTTTGTTGGGTAAATTTTTTCATCCATGACTTTTAGATTTAGATGGTTTCTCCTCCGAGGTCCTTTCAGGAATCACCCCTCTGTTTTCTTTGAGGCAAAGGTTATGTCAGTTTTCTCCATCCACAGACTGATCTCCCTTAGTAATTCGTTCACCCGGTATTCTAACTCCTCGTCTTCATTGGCCTCCACCATGACCGCTAAGTCGTCTGTATATGCTATGGATGTTGCACCTTCGGTGAGTCTTAATTTCAGTACTTGATCGTATAATATATTCCATAACAGTGGGCTTAGAATTGAGCCATGTGGTACACCGGTTGTGATTAACATCGCTTCTGTTCTGGAGGTCTTGATAAATTAGTCCTCAAAGTAGCTCACCACCAAGTTCACGAAGTACCGAGAAACACCTCTTCTCTTTAGCTCTCCCACAATCTTGCTCCAGCTTGCCGAATTGAAGGCGTTCTTAATATCCAGGGCAATTACAACAAGCCATCTTGCTCTGCTATTTCTAGTTACATCCACTACTCTACTCACAGCTTGTACTGTAGAATGCCCCTTTTTGAAGCCGCACTGGTGTATGGAGAGATCTTCCTTTTCCGCGATTTCCTCCTCGAGTCTTCTCTCTATTGTGGCTTCGAAAAACTTTTCAATGACATTTAACATGCAAATGAATCTGAAAGATGACGACTGTTCTATAGTTTTATTTTTCCATATCAATGTTACCGTTGCTAGTTTCCACTGTTTGGGAAATTCTTGTAATTCTAGAAGACGGTTTAATCCCTTCAAGATTGTCTCGGAATATTCTGACACTGCCTGCAGTGATAGTACCTTATCTTAATCTTCCCACCTATATAGTCTTTGTAGATTTTAGAAAGGCGTTTGACAACATAAGTAGAAATAAATTATGGGAAATAATGTTAAAGAAAGGGATTCCACAACATTTAATTAAAATAATTCAAAATATATATGAAGACAATAAAGTAGTTATCAATTTAGAAAATGGAAACACAGGCACTAAAGAAGCAACCATAAATGGTGGCGTACGACAGGGTTGCCCTCTATCACCGTCGCTTTTTAATGTATTAATGTATTTATTATGCAATGACTTATGTGATATTTTATTTTATATTGTAATGAATTAGCTTTAAACATAAATCACCACACAATACTTTTTATTTGACTTTAAACGGACATTGAATTTTTGGTGAAAAACAACTCCGGGTTCTTTATTTACTGGCAATGTCGTTAAAAATGGTGTTTTGCCCCTATCTGAATTACTTATCTGAATTAATAAGTTGGCTAGCTCATAGAATCACAGCATGAAAGTCAAAAATCTCAAACGGGCGTTGGGTTCCTTAGTTAAAATTAGAGCGGTACGCCGCTGTATTATCGTGAAAATTACTTTACAGAGCGCCTGCGCTCACAACGTCAAATGGTGACACACTAAGAATTGTAAACATACAGAAGTCGTGCGTTTTTGTGAAATTAAATCAACTAAAATGAGCAGATTTTATCGGTAAGTGAATTTTAATTTACCGCCATCAAACGGCGTCTAAACCACTTTTGTTTTCTAGCGACGCTAAGCCTTGGTTGTTTTAAACAGCGTGGGTCTGCGTTCAATTGTTTATAGGGCCCATTTGCCAATTTTAACTAATTCTGGGCTTATTATTATATTTGGGTACACAAATCCTCCGGAAACCGGCTCTTCAAGACTGCCTTCAGGTTTGGCCAAAATTTCAGCCAGATCGGGCTTATATAATAAATTTTCACTAACTTAACCTCTCTTGCAGGTGAAGTCACGGCCAGGTCCCGTCTGGTAATTTACCGCTTCCTGCAGCTCCCCGGCGATGATCTGAAGGTTGCTGACTGCTCGAACTGCCCACTGGTAATCCCTGCTTGCTTTTCAAGACCTCGTACGGTGCTCGTTGTGGTGTCCGGAAGGTCCCCGATGCCAACGTCGAAGAGCAGCCGAAAGAAATTTATTTTTATGACGTGGAAACTCTTGCCTTTATTGGTGTCGATGCTCTGCAGCCTTGTGAAGACGATGGTGTACTTTATTTTTACCTTAATTTATGTTCAACACCCAAAAAGATTAATTAAAACTCGAGCAATTTTCAACGTGTCAGCAACATTTTATTGTTAAAAACAAGCGCCTGTCTGGTTGCTATGCAACTACCATCCAACAATGATTTTAACAGGAAGTAAGTAACTCAATTACATTAATTTAAAATTCTAAAACTAATAAATGTGATAATCATGTACAATAACCTTAGCCTAAAATAATTGTTCTTTGATTTTCATAAAATTGTCCATCTAGGAATGCGCCACAATGTTTATTTAAAAAGCACTTTTAAGTTTAACTTGGTCACTGCACTAATTCTTTATGTGTTCACCAAAATTTTATCACTGGCCTGCTTGGATCTTAATTTCTGTACTTTTGCCTGCTATCCTTCAAATTCCTCGGTTTTCCTTCTGTATGTAAATTTAGCTGGCTTTGTGCTCTTTTGCACGTTACAATCGTTAATCCTCCTCTTACCACTTATTATTTTAAACTGCTCATTATAAGACCTTTTGTAATTTACTTTAGAATGCTACGCACCTTTGTGACTTTGCATGTTTTAAATTTTACTGTGCCAGCTCTATTAAATTGGCTTTCGCTGGTATAATACTTCAACCTTTTTATATTTTACAAATTTACATTGCTACCTACAACCTATGAAATTTGAGTTTCATTTCGTTCAAGCCTTTTCTAGTAAATTCGAATGTTACTGGCTACATTTTACAGTGCAACTTTCAATTGACAAAATATGTGATTTTATTCAGATATGCAAATCATTTCAACTCTGTTTTTTTATGACTTTAATATTTAATTCTTTGGCATGACTACCAGAGCTGATTTAAGGATCAAATACCATTTCAATATAGACGAAGTCCTTGAAGAATGGCAGAAAACAATAAAAATAGATTTCAGAATAAATGGCTCTAAAATAAATACAATATTATTTGCGGACGGTCAGGTAATTCTAGCAAACACTGAAGACAATTTACAATATGCAATGTACAAATTAAACACAATACCGAAAAAGTACAACTTAGAAATCTTGACTGCAAAGACAAAGGTATTAGCTTTTAAAGGCGATGACCCAATAAGAGCCAAAATTGTTTTAGAAAATGAGACACTACAACAAGTAAACTGCCTTAATTATCTAGGCTACAATGTAACATACACGGAAAACACAGACCTCTATAATAAATTAAATAAATTTAGGTATATGTGTGGAACTATAAAGAGAAATCTGAAATCAACCACTAAAAGCACAAAATTAAAGTTTTACAAAGTTATGGCGGTTCCTGCACTATTATATGGATCGAAAAACTGGACTCTTACTCAAAAAGATAAGAAACTGATTGAAGCATCAGAAATGAAATTTTTAAGATATGTGGCAGGTTAGACATTATTAGATTACAAAAGAAGTGAGGAGATACGTCAAGAACTAAACATTTTCAATTTAACTGAAAGAATAGACCAATACAGAAATAAATGGATGGAACATATTACCAGAATGGACGATTGCCGTATACCCAAGCATGTTTTAAAATACAAACCACGAGGAAAGAGAAGATTGGGAAGACCCAAGAAACGTTGGAGCGATCAATTTACGTGAGACCGAAACAATCCAATTAGGATTAATCTTGGATGATGATGATGATGATGATCTAGCGTTTTCATGTTTCTCATCAGATTTAGTAACATTCTCATATTTAGGGGCTTTTGCCGCAGACGTGCCCAAATATAGTAACTTTTTGTTGTTGTTAATGACACATCCACTTATCCACTTATTTAAATCTAGAGACCTTTTCTAGTTATACGTTTGTTTGTTTGTATGTTAATGGACAAGGTCTAGGCATGCAGAGTACCAGGTACTTTAGACACCGACTGCTATGGTCATATGGTCAAAGTCCTACTTAGAATTTTGCCGAGACTAAGGAGTTCCAACCCTATCAAGGGATCTTTTACATGCTACACATCGTAGTAACATGGGACCCACGGCTTTACATCACTTCTGAATGATGGCATTCTGTAGAGGCTTTCATCTGCATTTTTTGTTATTTTTGAAAACCTCACCGGAACCGGAAATCGAACTCGCGACTCTACGATCAGTAGCCAGGATGCTTACCAATGAGCTACCGACCCCGGCCTAGTTATACGTACTTTCTTATGAAATACTCTGTACGTTGGTAACACTGTCCTCTCTCTACTCTTTAGGTATTTTATTTCTAGCAGATGTATAACGTTGTTCGTGTTTGCTTCGCTATCTTCTTCGGCTGCTAAACAGCAATCTAACGGCTTTCGTCGTCTATCTGTATATTTTACAGTGTTTAGCACAACTGCGGGTGAAAACGGAAGAGCATACTACACATTAAAGTAATGTTTGTAATAGTACTTTTATTTAGCCCTAGCGTTGGGCTCCAGAAACTGTAATACATTATATTCAACGGCACAATTGAGTTGCCCCAGATCACCAGCGACGTGCTAGACTGCACCGTTCTTAAACCCCTGCGATCTGTAAATCCCGATCAGACTGAATACTCAGGTTTAATCAAAGTTCTCAGCGAAAACCCAGAGGAGAAGACTAAAGAGTACGAATTTGGAATCATGGGGCTGGCAAACAAGAGAGAGCTACTGCAATTTGGCGACCCTGTCCAGTTTCAAATAGACTCCTCAGGCAGGGCCAACAACATCATTGCCGTGAGAAAAAACTGAGAGCCACTGTGGACGATATCACGGGACAGTTCGGTTTTCTCGCCTATGAGATGGAGGAAGGGAAGAAACTATTCTTCCACATGTCGGAGGTGAAGGACAATACCAACCCTCAGGTTGACGATCAAGTGGAGTTTGTGCTCGTGACGAATTAACGAAACGGCAAATCTTCAGCTTGCAATGTTGTTAAAGTCAGCGATGGACAGGCCAGACCGGAGCGCTTCATCAGCCGATTACGTACCATCTCCTTGGAAGACACTGGGCCCAGACTGACAGTAATCCGTGCCCTATACTGTACTTTACTATGAGTTTAGATTGTCCTTTGTTTGCTAGTTATAATAATTCAAGTTTATGCCCCTACCAGCGATTACACCGATGAAGCAATAGAACAGCTTTATGATGAAATTGGAAGAGTCATGAACAGAGACAAAATCTTCTACATAGTTTTAATCGGCGATTTCAACTCAAAAATTGGCAAAGAGAAAGATAGAAAAAGCTCAGAGAGCCAACATGGGATAAGATTGCGAAATAATAGAGGCCAAACAGTAGTAAATTTCATGGAAGATCATCAACTCAAAACAATGAACTCTTTCTTCTATAAAAACAGCCAAGAAAATGCACCTGGCTAAGCGCAGACGGCTTAACGAAAAATAAACTCGACTATGTAATAACTGATAATGATAACAAACACATAATAAAGGATGTAACAGTATCGAACCAGGTGGAATTGAGCAACTTCGACCACCGCTTAGTAAGAGCCCTAATCGTAATTAGTACCAAAACAAAAAGAAAACTCCTAGTTAAATGTAAACATACAATTACCGATAATGCGGTAATCAGTAGAAAAGAAGTTTCTTATAAAATTGAATTAGAACCCCAACTCTTAAAAAAAATATACAGGACAGTACACCACTAGAAGAACAATATACGCACACTACGAACAGCATACATAACGCCTATAGATCAATCAACAGGCAAAGAACTCAAACAGCTCAACAACAAGAACAAGAAAAAAAAGTTTAACAACAGGTCCCGGGTGGTGTAGCTTGAACAAGCGTCCACGTTCGATCAGAGAGTTAAGCAACGCTCTTTCTGGTCAGAACTTGGATGGGAGTTTCACGGCTGCTTCGCTCGGCGCCTCGTGGTACGGCTGCCTCGGAAATAGTTAGTCCCGGATGTCATAATAACATCATGACAGTCGTTAGTGGGGTTGGAAGTCCCCATAAATGTACAGCGACGCCTATAATTGGTCTAACGGTTGTTGGCTGAGTACGAAATAAATAAATAAATAAACGGCATAAATAAAAAAATTAGAGAAAACGTAACCACTAAAAACAACATCATACAGCAGGTTATTGATAAAAACAAGGAATCCAAGGTATTCAGGAAAAAGTTGACTTTAGAGAAAAACAAAATGATAAGCTTGGAGTAGCAGAACAACTCAATTCAAGAAGTATTATCTTCAAGCAATTTTAACTACAATTGCAACCACAAATATACAGGTCTATATGGTAGACCAGCTGTTCGTGGTTTTGCACGAACATGCTGAATGTGGACCTTTTAACCATCGCCAAATAATCAAGTATCTGTACGAATTTCTAATTTGTTTTCAAGGTGTGGTTAATAAATAAATTATTATTATTATTATTATTAAATATTCAAATAACTGGTAGGTATCGGTTATAATTTATTATATTTTATTTAGTAGTTCTTAGCCAACAGCCGTTAGGACAATTATTGGCGTCGCTGTACATTTCACATATAAATTAAATTAATAACTATGATTCTATTTAATTATATTTGTTTTAGCTAATGGAAAGCCAAAT
This sequence comes from Agriotes lineatus, assembly GCA_940337035.1. Classification (NCBI taxonomy): domain Eukaryota; kingdom Metazoa; phylum Arthropoda; class Insecta; order Coleoptera; family Elateridae; genus Agriotes; species Agriotes lineatus. Next base: position 23,291,292 of record OW679201.1, on the reverse strand, counting down.
TTCTGATGAACTGCAAATTCCATTCTAGAAAAAATAATATGAGCAAAAAGTAAATTCACCAAAGTCATCTTTGGAATGTTTAAGTCATGTACATTATAACACCAGAAAATTATATTTAATTCTTATAGATTCCAGAAAATGATGTTTAAATTGCAGCCTTGTATGGAAAATTACAAAATTTAATAAACCGAAAATTAAAATTATAACGAAAAGCATTTAGAACAAATTTAACAAAATAAAATTAGCACAGCGTTTGTGTTAATGGAGACGCTACTAATTTAAATTTCAGGTTTTTGTTAGGCGTACATAACGTCACTTCAGTCTGTAAACAAACTAAAAGTTGGGAAATGTACAAAACTTTACAGTTGATACACATTTACAAGAGGTGCTGAAAATGCCTTCCTTCTTCTTGCAAGCAAGCCTCACACGTCGTTTCATATTTTCGATAACACTTAGCAACAATTCTGGTGCATTACATGCCTCGGTGATTCTTTCTTTTAGTTCTAAATTCGTATGAACAGGTGTTGTAAATACTGAAATTTTCAGATGTGGAAATAAAGAGAAATCCAAAAGGGTGAGATCACAAGATCTGGGTGGCCAACGATATTTTAAAATTAATCAAAGAACTGCTATAGATATTCCAACATTGTTCCAGCTACATGAGGCGTTGCGTTATCTTGTTGGAAGTATCCTTGTTGAATTTCATCGTCATGGAGCTGATTCACAAATTCTTCAAGAATGTTATTTTGATATCTTTCCGCATTTATTGTATCTTTAAAGAATTAAAAACGCCTATTTTAGGCAATGCAAAAAAGCTTCACGCAAAAAATACGGATTATCAGCGCTCCATAAACACATTACTTGTGAATTAATGTAGTCATTTAACCCTTTAATGCTCTCTGGTATGATAGATATACCACTGTGCATAATAGTCAATAATACTTATTTTGAAACTTAATACTGCTCTGAAACGTCTTGTTTCCGTTCTACAGATATTGCAGTTCCTTTCTCTAATTTTGTATTTTCTAGAATTATTGTAATTATAGAACTATCCCAATAAACTTTGGTGTAAATGTGCAGCTGGTATTACAGTATTACCTGCGTGTATTCAGCAACATGACTTTGAAGTGTGTACTTGCATTGGTGAAGTTTTTTTGTTTCTTACTATTTTGTGGGAGCAACTTTCAAGTTTTCAGCTGGTAAGCGTTTTAGTGTAATATGTAAGGATTATAATATTGATAAGTAGTAGAAATTATTTTGTCCTGATTTTAAAAAATAAATTGATTTTTGAAAACCTTTTATTGCGTCGCAAAAATAGTCTATATTTATGTCCAATTTTTTAGTAATAACGTATGTTTTATATAATTTATTTTTGTGTTTCGAGTATTTATAAACATATCTACTGAAGATATAATAGAATTGGTTTTGCTACTATGTTGCTCTAGAAAAATATTTACGTTCAAACCCATCTTGGTCGCATATCAGCTAATATTTTTGAGGCAGGTCGCGGCGTCCCGGATTGTTTACGATGGGATAGTCATAAATTTTAAACAGAAGGTTAGTGTTCCACTCGCAAGTGTTTATATTATTCAGTTCAAATTTGAAAAACAATTTTACTTTGTTTATTCGAGTAACTTATGTTATTTGCAACCTCTTGAAAAGTGCATGTTATTTCTGTTCAAGGCAAGTTTTTTTGTAAGCGATCAAATAGTCGCTACTAACTATACTAGTAAAAAATATGCCAATTTAATTGAATTCTTTGTTCGATTACCAGGAGACTACTTCAAAAAATAAATTTTTATTTATAGCAAGAGTTTTCGCGCCTTTTACAAAAAAACATATTATGTCTCCGATTGAACACAAAACGTATTTCATCGCTAGTAGGAAATGCTATATATGTTATTCAGTAAGTTAGTAAGCATCTAAATAAATAACTCGACAATATTATAAAGTGGTATACCCGTTATACCAGGAAATATTTGCAACATATTTTGTCCTGAAAACTCACTGGTAGAACGGTTTACCAGCATCTTTTGAAAAACTGAAAATGGATTTTTGATAAAAACATTGTTTTTCGGTTTCCTGGTATCTCAAAGAACGATTACGAATTAAAATTTCTTTTTTTTGTAAATTAATTTTGCCCGTTAAGGGTTCAGTAAAATCATGACTCATCAGAAAAAAAGTTAAATCCAAAACATAATTATTTAAATGCTGCAAAAACCAGTTACAGGATAAAATTCGTTTATTGTAATCAGGAGGTAAGAGCTCTTGATACATTTGTAGTCTGTATAGATGCATATTTAAGTCTTTTTTTAGAATTGTACGGCAAGTACCATAACTCAAATTCGTTTCTTGAGTAAGCCTTCGGATTGTTGTGGAGGGTTCGTTTTGCATTCGATTTTGGACATCAGCAATTTGTTCTCCAGTTCTCACATGTGTTCTACCAGTTCTTGCTCTGTCTGCTACACTACCAGTTTCTCTGAAAGCAGCTACAATACATCGTACTTGATAATAAAAGTCCGTTTCTAATATTTCAACGTTAGGAAATATTTATCTAAATTCATTTAAACAAGCCTGTGCAGAGTACCGCCAATTACCATTGTGCATTTCGAAAATATGATCAATGTTCTGGTAACATTTTTAAAATAAATTATTCAAAATTAGTGACAAAAAATTATTGCATATAATAACAAATGTCAAATGAAAGTTTCTAATTTTCTGGTGTTATAATACACATGACTTTAAAATTCCAAAGGTATTTTTGGTGGAGTTACTTTTTGCTCATACTATAAAATTTCCTAATAATAAAACGGAGTTAATCAACCTAATATCCTTTTTATTTGCTTTATAATTAAACTGCATGTTAGTGATATTTCATTTTAAATGCTTTGCCATTTTAAGATATCAAAATACATGCATCACTGGAGCAAAGGTTCATGTCCTCTATTGTGTTTTTATAATTTACACGCAGGAGAAACTAAATACATTTGCTCCCTAGATATATAAATTGCTATTATACTCCCAGGACAATTTAGTATACCATTTATTATAGGTATCACGAAAGATTTTTGAGGGAACTGGCGCTAACTTCAAAAGAATTGTATCTAATTTAAATTAGTAAATATTAGCTTATTTCCAAAAATATAAATATTAAATTTATGTAGTAAGTATTTACCGATCATTTGATTATTTTAAAGGTTTGATTAACAAAGTTTCATCAAGCAGTAGTCCCACAAATAATTGATTTTTTTGCGTTATACCAAAAACAAAAAAGTAACTACACCGTCAATAGTGATACTTCCAACTAGAAGTTGGCATTCATGGTGGGATCAAGGACAATGAACAAGTTATTGTTTTGTGATGAACAAAGAAAGTTAACTTCATCTACAACTCGTGCAACGTAATAGGTAATAGGTGCTATTAGGCTTCTGTAGAGTGCAATGCAATTGTAGGTAACGTGTAGTTATTACATTCCATTGGCGCTGTCAAGTGGTTATTTACAATACAGCAAGTGGCTACAGTACAAGTAAGAGAATTAATTTGTAACTGGCAGGTGCCATATCGTATTTGAGGTTATGCTTGATCGGGAACTAATACTACACTACACGTAATGGTGACGTAATCGCAACATATTTATTAAAACATCCACAAAATCAATGAGATGAAAACCAGTAGACACTGGCCGTGCAAGACACAATATTACGAAAAACTAAACAAATAGGAGATTGAGACAATCACTGAGTTTGAAGTAAATACAATATTATTGGGAATGTATAAATGTATAATACGATTGATTGTTGTGTCTAGTGTAATATTTCAGTTCAAAGCATTTATCACCATATTTTTGTTATAGACGTGGGAGTATATATAATTCTACAACAATTGCATAAAACAAAACTTGCAACATGGATAATTCGGAAAATATTGATAAATTACTAATCAAACAAGAAGTTCTTGAAAACATTAATAACAGTATTCATTCAGAGATAGAAATAAAGGAGGAAGAAATCAACATAAGAGAAGAGTATATGCCAGCAACCAAAGGTAAGTGCAGGTACCCATATAGATTTATATAATCTATTAAAATTGCTTTATTTTTACAGTTGGAAGGGTAAAGAAATATATCTTAAGTAGACCCAAAACCTCTCATACTATTGAAAAATTACATAGTTGTGCTGTTTGTGACTACAAAACAGCAATAAAAGGTAATTTATCTAAGCATATGAACTCTCATACAGGTGAAAAACCATATTCGTGTTCTACTTGTGACTACAAAGCAGCGTTCAAAAGTGATGTAGTTAGGCATATGAGGACTCATACAGGTGAAAAACCATACAGATGTTCTGTTTGTGAGCACAAAACATCATTAAAAAGTAATTTAGCTCAACATATGATGACTCATACAGGGGAAAAACCTTACAGATGTTCTCTTTGTGACTACAAATCGGCAAGGAATAATTTAGATAAACATATGTGGACTCATACTGGGGAAAAACCATATGGCTGTTCCATTTGTGACTACAAAGCAGCCGTCAAGAATGATTTAGTTATACATAAGAGGTCGCATACAGGGGAAAAACCATACAGCTGTTCAGTTTGTGATTACAAAGCAGTAAGGAATAATAATTTAGCTGAACATATGAGGACTCATACAGGGGAAAAACCATATGTCTGTTTTGTATGTGGCTATAAAACAGGAATAAGAGGGAATTTAGCTAAGCATATGAGGACTCATACAGGTGAAAAACCATATAGCTGTTCATTTTGTGGCCACAAAACGTCTAAAAAAAGTAATTTAACTGAACATATGAAGAAGATTCATACTGGGGAGAAACCATATTGTCTTCTACTTGCCACTACATAGCAGCGTTCAAGAAAAATTTAGTTACGCATATGAGGACTCATACAGGTGAAAAACCATACAGCTATTTATTTTGTGGCCCCAAAACGTCTAAAAAAAGTAATTTAACTGAACATATGAAGAAGATTCATACTGGGGAAAAACCATATTGTCTTCTACTTGCCACTACATAGCAGCGTTCAAGAAAAATTTAGTTACGCATATGAGGACTCATACAGGTGAAAAACCATACAGCTATTTATTTTGTGGCCACAAACCGTCTAAAAAAAGTAATTTAACTGAACATATGAAGAAGATTCATACTGGGGAGAAACCATATTGTCTTCTACTTGCCACTACATAGCAGCGTTCAAGAAAAATTTAGTTACGCATTTGAGGACTCACACAGGGGAAAAACCATGCTGCTGTTCTTTTTGTGTCTACAAAACAGTAATAAAAAGTAATTTAGCTAAGCATATGAAAACTAATACAGGGCAAAAACCATATTATTGTTGCTAGTCACTACAAATCATTAAAGAAGAGTGTTTTAGTTGAGCGTAGGAGGACTCATACAGGAGGAAATTCATACAGTTGTTCTGTTTGTAGCTATAAAACCGCATTGAGAACTAATTCAGCGTAACATATGAAGATTCATAAAGAGGCCAAACCTTCCAATTTTCCCATCTGTAAAAAAATAGTGTTAAATTGATCATTTGTCAATGTACTCTATTGACATCATTTTTTGTTTTATATTTTTTTGAATGATGTAGTATGTTAGGACGTAAGAAGTAGTAATAGCGGGGATTAGGTATGACATAAATATCTTTGCTTTTAACAAAAGAAAGCTTCGTTACTTTTCATGCTATTTCAATTCCCAATATTTATGGTCTCATAAATGCTTAATTAAGATGAATGAGACCTATGTTCATATAACATTTATTTTCTTAGATCAAACCGTGTAGCTGGTGCATGTGTAATTTTTTCTTTTTGATAAAATTAAATCTCCATAGTGCAAATTACAGTGGTAATTATTATGAATTAGCGTTCTGCACCCAAATTGGGCGCGAAATAATTTATTTAATGCAATTTGTACAAGAGATCCATTTTGTGTGTCGAGTTAATTTTGAGGTTAGAAAATCCACATAAACAGTCACTTATAAAAATCTGAAAACCCTACTACTGGCTTACTTGTGTCGCCCTGAGTCGAATGACACCAAAATCAGCCAATGCGGCCCACGTGTTCGCTCTCAAAGTGGCGTCAAGCAAGCAATGAAAATTATTATGTCAGATGGAATTATTTTTAAAAATTGTAAGGTAGTATTGTAACTGCTTGATCTCTAACTATATTGAATGTAGTACGAAGCTATATTAATGGACATTGTAAATTTTATGGAAAATTAATACATAAAGGTAAATAATAAGCTGATACAAAAATTTACTGGTTTTAATTAGTTGTAACACCTATAGTTAATACAAAGTTTACAACTCTACAAGTTCTCGCCTCTCTGATTCCTGTCTTGCAATCCATGCTATCCTATAACATACTGCTGTGAATGGAGACACTTTGAGAGATTAATTTAATATTAAAAATGGATGTAGAGTTATTAAAGACTTAACATTTATTAAATTTATGATACACAGAAAAGCTCACAGCAACTTTAAATACTAGCTATTAAAGCAATTTCTTCCAATTGTAAATATCCGACCATAGATTTGCTTTCCGAGAACTCGGCTGCTCCATCGAAAAACACAGTATCCAGCATTTTTTCTGAAATTGAGCTGAATGTTCATATGTAGATACTGTGTTGTCCCGCATCTTTCTAGCTAATCAGATTTGAGCTATCTATACTGGTTACCTATTTACAGCTACCCATAAACACAGTATCTACATGCATTTCTTCTGTTCTCCAATTCAAAACACAGCAATGCATTATAATGTTCGAAAGAACCAAAGAAAACACAGTATCTGGTAGTTGCTGTGTTTTAGAAAAAACACCTAGCAAACTTTTTTGTCAAAATTTTGTGTATAACACAGTATCTACGAGATACTGTGTTTTGTTGCAGACATGCTCACCCAACGTACCTACATAACCTTAATTTGTGCCTGTTTGTTATTAGTATACAAGGCGTTAAATAATCAATTTTGGTTATTTTTATTGTTTTTGTATTTGCTTAAGTTGTCCAGCATATCTTTTTAATAAAAAAAATGCGCGTAGCTATCGTAACAAAAATAATAAAACTGTTCTTGTAGATACTGTGTAGAAAATTTATTTAATCCTCACTTCCGTCCACCCATTGGATTTCAAAACACAGTAACTACATTGTACCATGAAACTTTAGGGTTGCAAGATTTTTGGTCAGACAGTAAAAATTATACTTTAATACAGACTGCAAATATATGGGATTTAACTTTGGGAATGCATGCAGAGTGTGGGGCCACCGATTTAAAGTGTTTCCTTGTTTCCCACAATTTTACTCATTATCACATACTGTGTTATTCGATGGAGCAGCCGAACTCTTTCAATATATTTAGGCAATTTTGAGTGGTTTGTATAAGTAAACTTGTACTTGAAGTAGGTAACTGAAAGTAAAGTGTCTGTAAACACCTCTACAGCTCATGTGCATAATTAAGGTTTCAAAGAGAATTTACCAAAGGAACAAAGTGGCAGCTGGTAAGGCTATGTCACTTCATTAAATCGTAAATATAGTTTCTTGGGAGTATCAATAATAGAACATAATTTCTGGTTAGTTTGTAGCACTAAATCTAGCGTATAAAGTAAAGTTGTACGTTAAAATGTTGTTTACAATTTGAATTTTCGCAACCAGATCACATTGGAGTGGCATAACATTTAATTTAATTGTACACTGAGCAAGGAAGTAGAATGTGCTTCCTAGTATATTTTTGTGGCGATGGTCCGCGGGTCTCTTCGTCAACAACTATTATCTGCGGTGATGCTAGCGTTGCCCGGTGTTGGATTTTATTTGCAAACTGCATTTTCTTACTTGGTTTTGTCTTTTTCTTACTTGATTGTGCAATTGTCCTGCTGTAAGTGGCGGTTGCTTCCTGGAAGTTATTAATTCTTCTGGGGGACCATCTTTAGATGCACCAAGTAGCAGAGCACAATGGCTTAAAACGAATTAGTGCGGCTTGGAACTCTGGTTTTACAAATTTTAAAATAAATGGGGGTGACCACATTGCTTGCGTCGCATAGCAGACAGGTTAGCTCTTGTAAAATTCAGCGATGACGAATCACGACAAATAATAATAAAACGTCAGCTGAAAGTCAAGTGCTTGGATAAATATATATCAAACTTTGTTTCGAAATTTGTGCACGACTTAATTTATATGAAAGTTTGTATAAAATTTCAAATAGAAGGCTTTTAATAGTAATTTATTATACAAGACGATAAAGTTAAATTTTATCCACGAGTGAATCGATTAACGTCGAGACGAAGTCGAGACGTTAATGATTCAAGAGTGGATAGAAATAACTTTATCGTCGTGTATAATACAATATTTTTTTCTATAGCAAGAACTTTAACAATTTCAAAAGAAAATAATGACAGTCAATCACATTTCAAAATGTCAGTAGCTAGATTGGGTTGCTACGATAATACGAAGCTGTCATATTTAATTTAAACAAAAGTTAGAAAATTAAATCACTTTATCTATCCTTGATGTTAAAGTGCTACTTTATCTACCCTTGCTGTTAAAGTAAAACTTACCTTTTGTTTTGAGTTGATAAAAGCACACTTTAACATGTGCTATAGAAAAAACTATATGTTTTTTTAAATTATGTAGAGAGTGCTCGTTTATACAGGGTGGCAGGTTAGCCAATTGGTTAAGGCGCCAGCCTTAAGATCTGATCTCGAGAGAGAATGTGGGTTCGATTCCCGCTCTTTAAATTTGGTGAGAATACGGGGAAAAATATATTATCACAGCTTGATGACGAAATGCAAAAAGTTTTAAAGTCCAAATTAACCGATCACAATAAATGGGTGCAGGTGCTACAAAGATACCTTCATTTCACAAACAGGCACGGCAATCAATTAAAATACCTATTGCAACAAGCAGTAACAGCATATCAAATGCCGATATTTTATCTACACTACCCAACACTTTTAAGAAAAAAGCTGAAGTTTTCCTACGCATTTTGAGTGCATCAAACGATGTGAGCTGGGATCACAAGGGTACCGTTACTATAAAGGGTGAAATTTTACCGTCGTCTAACTTAGTCGATTTAGTTCACGACGCTCTGAAGCCTCGAAAAACTATTAATCCACCCGGGCGCATGTTGAATAAAAATATCGTTTTTTGTGTAATTTTATGCAACATGATGTCGAAATGTGTGTTTTTTATTCAAATTTAATCGCATGTTCAATAAAAATATCGTTTTTATATAAGTTTAAGTGCCATGATGTCAAATTGCGTGTTTTTAATTAATATTTATGTTATTTTGTGATGACCACACACATATTTTCAACTATTGTACAAGAGCGTTGTAATAAAAATGCTCAAACTGAAATTTTACTTCTCGAAATGATGGTAGCATGACATTTTTCAATGAAATTGCGTGTTTTTATTCAAATCTTTCTAAAAATGCAACAAGTTAGAGTCATGTAATTTGAAAATGATTATTAAATTGTCATTTCGAAGTTTCTTATAAATTGTACAACGAGTCTAACGAGTGGTTAGCGTAGACCAAATTTGAAAAACAGGTAGGTGATTTTACAATAAATAACCGTGGCAAGACAAGTTGATTCCTGACACTTTCACTGCTGTAATGGTGGGAAGAGATACTAGCCGTGGTGGACTACATCGAAACATTTTGCGTTTAAATTAAATCAGTGTCTGATCTATAACATTTTTGTAAACTGGCCAAGCACCTATGAAATAAAATTGCGTAATGTTCACAACTTGCAGCATTTTAGATTTAATTTTTATGAAATTTTATACGTAGAGCGTCTGTTTATATCAATTATTTTTACCGGGCTACTTTAAAAAATGCATCTGCTGTGCGTTTAACAAGTGTTTTTTTTTCTGTAAATTTCAGGTAAATTGTGAGATGTTTGACCAAAACTAAATATTTTAGCAATGATTTGCGTTTAACAATTGTTTTTTCTGTAAATTTCAGACAAGCCAGAAGATGTTTGAGCACAACTAAATATTTTATTAAGTTTTATACTTTGAGATGTAATAATTCAGAACATTTTTCAATGAAGTTGCGTAAATAGTTATAAAATGTCTCAATAAAAAACCGAATGTTTTAATATTTCGTTGTTAATTTTCAGGAAAACATTATGTCATTGCGACAGCATTTTTACAGAAATAATTTATATAGTACATCGCAATCAAACCACAAATTCGTTTACACAGCTTAATTATAAAAAGCTACATTAATCAAAGCTACTTACAAATAAACGGCAATTGTACCGACATTTGTTATAGCTAAATACAGTTATCATTTCTGATTTATTGACGATTTGATCGAGGTAATTCCTAAATAAAGTTTGATGAACGTCTGTTGCTCAGATATAAAGATAGCTTATTTATATAATATCAATTAAAATTAATATCAATTTTTAAAATTCTGGAATATACCTAGTTTAATATTTTCAGGCGAAGTATAAAATTAATATTTATAAAAGCAACAAACGGGCGAATTCAGGTCGTAGATATAAACGTATTACAAATTTGAACATAAATTTGCCGGGCCATTTCAAACAAAGTTTAAAATTGGAATTTTTATAAAAAAATTGCAAATTTGAGCATAAATTTAAACAAGCACACAAACGGACTATCGAAAAAAGTTTGTTACACAAATTTGAATTTAAAAATCTATAAAAGCTATAAAATAAAATGTCGAATTAGCAGTGAAGCATTAAAACATTCGTTTTTTTAATTGAGACACTTAATACCTATATAAAGCCAGCTCGCGGCAATTAATTCGATAAGTTCTTACATATATTGCAGACCAATCCAATTTGATTATTTTTAATCACGTGAGTCAGTTTGACAAATCGGATCACGCTTGAAGTGAAAACGACCCTAGGGTGATTTTCAATCACTATGGAAACTACCTAATTAAATTTCAGTAGTATCCTATGGCAAGTTGGTGGCACTGTAAATCTAAGTCAAATTCGAGGTTAGCAGGTTAGCTTTTCAGTCAGTCTGTGTCAAAACTGACGCAAAAGCTAACCTGATAACCTCAAATTTGACGTAGACCTACAGAGCCACCAACATAATATTATTATAATGAAGTGTCAAATTAATTTGTCAGAAAATGGCTAATTTATTTAAGAACTTATCTTTCCGAATTCACCGCGGCCAGTGATAAATCCTTATAATTTTGACAAATAACATCCCTCAAGCGCGTTGCCTTTAAGAAATAACCCTCGGCTTCGCCTCGGGTTATTTCTAGGCAAGCACTTTCGGGTTGTTATTTGTCAAAATTATTGCGGGTGATTATCACTGCCTTTGGTAAATTATAGCTGATAACATCGAGTCAATTAAAACATCGAGTCAATTAATTCGCTACAATAGCTGGATAATCAACGCCTTCGGTTCATTTCAGACAGAACTTAATATCAAGCTTATTCATCGGTAAAATAAACAGGCTGCGTTGCCGAACGGTATGAGGCTGAAATCCCTAACCCGCAAGAGGTCTCCGTAAACCAGTGGCTAACATGGCAGACTCTCAATACAAAAGTGTATATACAAATTCGGGCCAGGCCAAAAGCTTTTTAAAATTAAATAAACCCGCGAAAGAGAGGTCGACGAAAAAAAGCGTTACGGAAGACGGACGCTTGACGTAATCAAATTCAAAATGGCCGCCGCGAAATTAATTTCATTAACATATGTAACATATGCGATAAAATCCGTGACCTAATTTGATTAAAATCCGCGATCTAATTTAATTAGCTAATTTAATTAAAATCCGCGATCTAATTTAATTAAAGTCCGCGACCCAATTAAATTAATCCGCGACCCAATTAAATTAATCCGCGAATAAAACCACGAATAAACCGCGATCAATAAAAAAAGGTGGGGCATCTCTGTCCTCATTATACTGACAAGGATATCGATTTTTGACGTCACATTACACAAAACCCTGCTGCTCCCCCACCCCGCACCTGCTCTGTATATTTTTGTTTGTTGAGGTTAAGTGTGGCGATCTGCATAGTTGACAGTTAAGTATTACCTATATTTGGTTTCAATATTTGTTAATTCTAATGTCTATCGCTTTGATTCAGCTCCTGAATTTCTTATTCTTAGTTTCTTTGCAGTCACATAGCTAAATAAGCAACAATAGTTGATTTTGTAATATTGCATCATCTAGCCCATCAAACTAAAATACTTATTTTATCAGTTATGGATGTCCTTAGCATGGTGATAATGGTCAGCTTATCATCAAAAAGAAATATTCCTGCAAATATCCTGACTGCAAAAATTGGTACTGTACAGGTCAGTCTGTCTAGGCATTTTGATAAAATTTCTGTACCGCCTTCTTTAGCTTCCGAAGCATTAGAAGAAGTAATCGTTACTTCTTCAAATGTGGTGGAAACTAATACAGTTTTATGTTCATGTTATGATCAGCTTTCGACTTCTTCAAGTGCATGTACATGTTTTGAGGTATCAGCTGATTTGTTTGCTTCACAAAATAATGAAATAACTAGCAACAGTAGTAATTTTCAACGTTAGATTATTTATCAAAACTATTCATACTTAATCATTTACGTGCATTTCTTTCTGTTGTCGAGCTTCAACCTACTATGAAGAATAACTTCAAGCAGTTCTACAAATCATCGATAAGTTTTGGAGAAAGGTATTGTCGCGACTATTACAGCATCTGCGACGATTTGATATTAAGTAAGTGCACCACTTTCTTAATCTTCAAGATTGTCAAGAAGAAAAGGAAAATACCGCCATTACGCCAGGGCATCGGCAGAAAATGAAGAGATTGACTGCTAAATAGGTTGTTATTTATGTTTATGAATATACGTACATACCTATATTTTATTTATTTAGATGTTGTTTTATAAGCATTTATATTTCGTTTTATAATTTAATATTTGTTATATTGTATATTATTTTAGCTGAATGTACCGATGGGGCCACAATTATATATAACAGCAATGAGACAACATGAACAAGAAAATAACAGGCATTGCTTAAGTAAGAAAGAGATAAACGTAGTAGTAAATATTCGAGGAGGCTTGACGCTCCTTTTAATTATGACGTATGTCAACTAAACATGCCTACTAAAATATTTTTTTCATATAGTCATCTCTTTCTTACTCGAGCATTCTATTTTGTTGTTTATGTTATCTCATTGCTGTTATATATAATTAGGGCCCCATCCGTATTTAATATATTAATAAAGAACTTTATCTACGACCACTACTAAAAGTAGGCCTTTTAGCGCTATCTTGTTTCACTAAAAGTGACGTCTGATAGTTTAGCGTGGTTAAAAAAATCAGCTGTTTACTTTAAGCGCATGTGTGGTATAAAGTGAAGTGAGGTTATAAAACTACAATTTCAAACTGGAAGTGAAGTTGTAAAGTTATTCTAGTTACTTCTTGCGTTACAGGTAAAGTGTTTTTGAAATAACTAAAGCATTATGTAATGAATCCAGTCAGATGTGTAGTATTAATAATTACCGTTCGTAACTGACCTTGACAGTACTGGCTCCGCAAACATTCGCCCGCGCACCAAGGTCTACTGTTTATTATGGCATAAATTATAAGTGTCGCAGATGCAAACCTTTGTTAAATCGATATTTATGGATTAATAACAGTAAATTTAAGGTCGTAGATAAAATATTGTATGCAACGCATGCTATGAAACCTCAGCGTTCGGCTTCGTTTCATAATTTTCATGTCTCGTGCATAAACGTCAACTTTTAGCACTTGTTGCATAAAAAGCTATTTACTACTGTTTTCCTTAAATAATTGTTTCATTTACATTAAAAGGTGTACTGTTGTAATTGGTATTTAAGAAATAATTTGTAAATTTTAATTGCTGATGCCTAATTCGACATTATTAATTAAAATTTATGACCGAATTATTTTTTATATAAAATTTTATTCACAAAATACATTTTTAAATTAATGAGATGGGAGGGTTGCTTATACCCGTCAATTAAATTTTGCGTTTGCATTATTTAAAACTCCCGCTCATTGTTTAATTGGGCACCCCCGTCGCCAGGGTGCAGCTCTGTGTAATAAGGGTGCAGCGTTGCCAACCTTTAGCATGGGGGATTCGTTTATATTAGGTATTGCTCTGTGAGTAAAAAGATACTCTTTACTTATTGAACGTGGCACATCGCCTAACTTAACTGTAAGGTAAGACTTCGCCAAATTTTTAGCCCTTTATACAACATCAGCGTAGCGGACTAGACAACTAACTATATCCTACGAGGGAAATGTCAACAAGAAAGCTGCACATAACAGTATTAACGTCTTTAAATGACAAGCGCACATTCAATTAATACAGTTTGTAAGTTTTATAACAAACAATTTGGTTTACATAAAACCGGGTTGCTGCAGTTAGCTGTTAAAAGTTGGGATTTGTTTTACGTTTAAGAGTAAACAAAGCTAACTTCATCTTCTAATAAATAAAAGGGCTTCTCTAGAGTGCACTTGCAGATGATGTATGGTTATAAACACCGTTAGGAGTTATCGAACTAGAAGAACTCGCTAAAGTGCAAGTAAGAATAGTTACCTTGATATTCATTCATTTATAACCCACAGCTGGCATATGTAAGGATATGATTGAGCAGAAAATAAGTATTAGTGTTAATATGTCGGTTAGATCAGGAGGTCTCATGTTTCTTGAGTACTCCTTTACCAAATTTAACAAATTATTTGTACCCCTAGCTCTAGTGAGTGCTTCTTTTGTTAAGTGACCATTCCATAACATAGTATCTAGCAATGAATATGTTGACAGCTTGTTCCACTGCCGAAACAGTGGAGACGAGCGAAGCGTTTTCAATTCGTCAAAATTACACATTGATTATCAAAAAAATATAGAGCAAAATTAGTAATTAGTATTTAAATTCAAAGCCACTGCATTGTTTATTGATTTTTGTTTTAATTCCAAGTTTTTATTCACCATTACTCAAATTAAGCTAGGTGCCCCCTACATCTGAACATTGAACCCCATTAAGAAACTCTGGTGTAGTTGTTTTAATCCTGTGTATATAGAGGTATAATATTTCAGTTCAAAGCATTTATTGCTGTACGTTTGTTATAGACGTGGCATTTTGAAGTATTAGAAGACACTAAAGGGAAAACGTTACTTGTTAATTGGGTCTTTAAACAACTATCGGAAAGCCAGAACAAGGAATTTTTGATAGTAAATTTTGTAGTACCACAACAATTGCATCAAATACAACTTGCAACATGGATAGTACTGAAAATATTGATAAATTACTAATCAAGCAAGAAAAGTTTGAAATCATAAATAATAGCATTCATTCAAAAATAAATATTAAGCAGGAAGAAATAAATATAAAAGATGAATATGAGGCTTCAAACAAAGGTAAGTGCAGGTAGTTAGAGACATATCCATATAACGTACTAAAACACGTTATTTTTACAGATGGAATGATTAAGAATAGTACTTTAAAAATACATGGAAGTACTCTTATTACGGAAAAACGTTTTGGTTGTTCTGTTTGTACTTACAGAACAATACACAAACGCAATTTAGTTGCACATGTGAGATCCCATTCAGGCAAAAAACCATATAGTTGCTCTGTTTGTGACTATAAAGCAGTACAGAAGAATGGTTTAGTTGAGCATATGAGGACTCATACAGGGGAAAGACCGTATAGCTGTTCCCTTTGTGACTACAAATCGGTAAAAAAGAATGGTTTAGTTGAGCATGTAAAGACTCATACTGGGGAAAAACCATTTAGTTGCACTGTTTGTGACTACAAAGCATCGTTCAGGTGTAGTTTAGTTAGACATATAAGGATCCATACAGGGGAAAAACCATATTGTTGTTCTGTTTGTGACTACAAAACAGCACAGAAGAAGACTTTAGTTGGGCATATGAGGACTCATACAGGGGAAAGACCGTATAGCTGTTCCGTTTGTGACTTCAAATCAGTAAGAAAGTATGATTTAGTTAAGCATGTAAGGACTCATACTGGGGAAAAACGATTTAGTTGTTTTGTTTGTGATTACAAAGCAGTGTTAAAAATTCAATTGGTTTATCATATGAGGACTCATACAGGAGAGAAACCATACAATTGTGCAATTTGTGACTACAAATCAGCATGGAAGAATGAATTGGTTAATCATATTAGGACTCATACAGGAGAGAAACCATACAATTGTTCCGTTTGTGACTACAAATCAACTTCAAAAGGTCATTTGGTTAGACATGTGAAAACTCATACAGGAGAGAAACCATACAATTGTGCTATGTGTGACTACAAATCATCAGAGAAAAATAAAGTGGTTAGGCATATGAGGACTCATACAGGAGAGTAACCATACAATTGTCCCATGTGCGACTACAAATCAGCATGGAAGAATGAATTGGTTAAGCATATTAGGACTCATACAGGAGAGCAACCATACAATTGTTCCGTTTGTGACTACAAATCAGCTCATAAAAGTCATTTAGTTAGTCATATGAGAACTCATACAGGGGATACAACTTCTACGGTTTTGTTTTTAAATAACAATGTTAAACCGACCTGTTCATGAATGTGAAAACTATGTTTCTACAGTTTATACATTTTTGGATATATATTTTCTTTAATAACCTAGAATTCTACTGCAATAGACACATTAATAACAGAGGGTATGACATTAACATCTGTTCTTTTAGCAAAACAAAGTTTTTTCCTCTTGATTGGTCTTCAATTTTTGCCATTGACAGTCTCATACAGCTTTATGCCTATTGTATATTGCTATGAACACATTTCAAGCCTTTATGATTATAATAGCAATCAATAATATTCCAAGCATAACATAATATTTTATAAAATGTTCCAGAAATGTGCTAGTTTAATTTAGGTAAATAGTATAAAATAGCATTGGCCTTGATAATAATGTGAAAAAAAAATTATTAAAAATAGTAAAATTATAAAATAGACAATATGCCTGCTCGGAATTAGGAACACCCGAAAGTGTTCTACTTTCCTCACAGAGATTATCTATCTTACATATTTAGAGAATAAAATCAGCTAATATAAAATTGTTTTTTTTTTAATGTAAAATAGGAATTTTGTCGTTTAAGTCAATACATGTAATTCAAAATTATTTATTTAGAATATCTAACGTTTCGCTAAAACTAGGTTAGCTTCCTCAGAGAAAAAAACAAATTAGTATAACAATGTAGGACAAAAGGACGTTTACAAGTTTGATCTGTCTTTTAAAAGTGTATGTGTATTCGGATGGTAACATCTTTTGTTGATACGATTTCGTTAATAAAATTGTCTTTAGCTTACAAAAATGTAGTAACCATGTTATGATGTATTGTGTTAAGTCTTATGGGTAATTTTTATTTTTATTTACCCTTTCCTTGTCTATGTATCCATCCCTAATTCTGGCTGTTATTTCTTTCTTTGGCTACACTTCCTTCATTTTAGTAAGTTTAAGAGGGTGAGCAGAATTAAATTATCTGTCTTTATAGCTTACTTTTTGAGTACTTTTGATAAAAGATTGTGCAGTTGAAAAGGTGTAAGGGTTGAAATTCATAGTATTTCCTTTATGAATTGGTTTCAAGGTGGTTGTTCTAATTTGGTTTTTTTTTTTTTTTTTTTCTTCAAATCTTTTCTAGTAATTATTTGGAATTCAGATTAAATCTGTTTATCTCTCTGTTTCCTTTGTATTTTCTTTAATAATATTTTAAAATTTTGATCAAAGCCAATAGATGGCATTGCATGTCAACTACATGACGAACACTCAACTAATCTATCATGTGCATCAAACGCTAATAAAAATGAAAAATTAAGAAAATATACTTTACAGTATCAAAGGAAAACTGCCGAATAACCCAACAAGATAAATTATTAAAAACCATAACCTACAAATCACCCAAAACAGACATTTCCATACAAATAAACAATGGCACCTACTATTAATTACTAGAAGACGGAAAAATAGAGAAAAAAACAGACTTTAAACACATCTAAACAATCTGTTTATCGGTTTATTCGTACGGCACAATAAATTCAGGGATCTAGCGAAGGATTGCACCTTTCAATAAAATTAAAATACTATTAAAGAAAATACAAAGCAAACAGAGAGATAAACAGATTTAATCTGAATTCCAAATAATTACAACTAGAAAAGATTTGGAGAAAAAAAATTAAAAACCATATTAGAACAACCACGTTGAAACCAATTCATAAAGGAAATACTATGAATACCAATCCTTAAACCTTTTCAACTGCACACTCTTTTATCAAAAGTACTTAAACAGTAAGCTATAAAGACAGATAATTTAATTCTGCTCACCCTCTTAAACTTACTAAAATGAAGGAAGTGTAGCCAAAGAAAGAAATAACAGCCAGAATTAGGGATGGATACTTAGACAAGGAAAGGGTAAATAAAAATAAAAATTACCCATAAGACTTAACACAATACATCATAACATGGTTGCTTACCCAAATAATCAACAATATCATAAAATTCCAGTAAAATATCTACATTTTTGTAAGCTAAAGACAATTTTATTAACGAAATCGTATCAACAAAAGATGTTACCATCCGAATACTCATACACTTTTAAAAGACAGATCAAACTTGTAAACGTCCTTTTGTCCTACATTGTTATACCAATTTGTTTTTTTCTCTGAGGAAGCTAACCTAGTTTTAGCGAAACGTTAGATATTCTAAATAAATAATTTTTAATTACATCTATTGACTTAAACGACAAAATTCCTATTTTACGTTTGAAAAAAAACAATTTTATATTAGCTAATTTTATTCTCTAAATATGTAAGATAGATAATCTCTGTGAGGAAAGTAGAACACTTTCGGGTGTTTCTAATTCCGAGCAGGCATATTGTCTATTTTATAATTTTACAACCACAAGAACAGCTGTAATTCAAAATTAAATAATTAAAAATAGTGTAAGCCTTGATTTGAACCAAATGTAATCAGAGTAGGCATGAAAATAATGTAAAACAATATAATATCGAAGACAAACCATTGGGGGAAAGGAAGCCAAGCTCTGCAGTGGTGTTAATTCTGGCTTCCACAATAAATAATTGTTACTACGTGAATAAATACCTTTTTTCAATTCAGTGTGTTTGAAGCTTAATTCTATGTCCTTTCGGTATGCTGTAGCAGGTTGCAGTAGTTCGTAAGACCTCTGCAGAGGTATAAAGGAGTGTGTCTTTCCGAGATTGTGTACGAGTTTCGAACAGTTTAATCGGAGCCCGGTGAGATAGAGCTAGGCAGCGACGTTCCTGGGAAGCAGTTGCAGCTCTAGGTGTGGGACGGCGGCTGAATTGAAGGCATATTCTGGTTAAAAATTGCCGGTTACGATGTTCATTTTTAACTTGAATAATACCATGATTTATGTGACAAAAAGTTGAAGTTGACATTTAATAAATTTTATCTACGACAGTGTGTAAAATTGCCTTTTAGTTGGCAGTTTTAAGTTTATAAAACGACTGTTTAATAACATGTTTTTATTAGTTTACGTCGTTAATAGCAACGTGCTTAAAAAATTTCATTAGGCACGTAGTTAGTAGCAACGTGTTTTAAAAATTTTAAAACACTCAAAATTAGGACCGGTTGCTAGAAATTCTAATTTACATGTAAAATATTTTTTATATTTACCGTATTTTTTAGATTCTATCGTAGATAAAATATTGTACGATACACATGCGTAAAGCATCTTTAGTCACTCGCGGGGCTTAAAACGCTCGCTCACTCGCGTTTTAACTCTACCTCACTCGTGCCTAAAGAGTAGCTTTACGCACTTGTATCGTAAATTACTATTTTCGTTGACCACTTGTTAATTTCAATATTAATGAATTATTTTTCCTAAAAAAGGATGGATTAATAGACATCATTAATACACTGTTTTTGGTTAATACACTCTTTTTCATTAATTAACTGTTTTTGTGATTTTGACGTTTTGATATTTTGCATTGAGGTTAGTTGTATTAATCAAATTTTTCGCCACAAAAAAAGATTTTGCGGTCAACGAAAAAATTTTGTAATCAACTCGTTTGTTAATGGGCGATCAATAATCTCAACTATTAAAGGCACTCACTCGCTATCGCTCGTTCGGTAGAAGCTAATATAGTTTTATGTTCATGTTTGGACGTATTAGTTAATGTGATTCCTTTATAAAACGATGACTCTTGGCACGGGCAAAATTACATGTAAGTGTGTTGCCCGCGTTTATATTTTGAAGATGATATCAGTCATGTCACAGTTGTGTGTAATAATCAACGTTACATTATTTATCAAAACTATTCATTTCTTTCTGTTACCGATTTTCAACCTACTTTGGAGAATAACTTCAAGCAGTTCTACAAATCAGCAATAGGTTTTGGAGAAACTGCCCTGACGATGCCCACATCTGCTACAATGTGATATTAAGTAAGTGCACTACTTCCTTAATCTTGAAATTTGTCAAGAAGAAGCATAAGCCGAATACCTCCATTACCCAAGAACATCGTAAGAAAATGGCTGCAAAGTAGGTTGCTATTTATTCATTATGTTTATAAATAATACGTATATTTTATTTATTTCTATATTGTTTTATAAGCATTTATTTTTTGTTGTGTATTATTTTTGATAAATGTATTTACTACATTAATAAAGTTTCTTTACTAGTGCTGTCTTTAAATAATTGTTATATTTACCTTAAAGGTTTTAATTTGTATTTAAGAAATAATTTGTAAATTTTAATTGTTAATGCTTAATTCAGCATTAGCAATTAAAGTTTATGAATTATTTTTTAAATAAAATTTTATTCACAAAATATTTTCTAAATTAATTGGATTGGAGGGTTGCCTATAAGCGGAATTTAAATTTCGCGCTCGCGCCATTTAAAACTCCCGCTCATTGTGTAATTGGGCCATCCCGTCGCCAGGGTGCAGCTTTGTGAAAAAATAGTGGCGTGTTGCCAACGTTTAGCATGAGGAATTCGCTTCTATTGGGTATTGTTTTGTGATTACATGTGGCTTAAATAATTTTTATCTACTCCAGTGGAATAAGTAACGCATTACGTCACTCATTTGACACTATTTCAGTGAGGTAATGAAGCTCATTTCACCATTCAGTTATGTAATGGTTTCATTACGCAACTCAGTTGCGTGGTAATGACTTCTTAATATATATATAATAATAAACGACCAATCTATTCCATGAAATCCATTGGACAAAGCTGTCAAATACCTTGGAGTCTATTTAGACAAACGACTGAACTGGAAATTCCACATAAACAAAAAACTGAACGAATGCCACATTAGACTAAACCAACTATATCCTATATTAAACAGAAACTCCCCGTTGAAACTAGAATGTTCCCTCCTTATTTACACATCACTTCTACGATCAACAATGGCATACGCCGGCACAGTATGGAAGGCTGCATCCAATTCTACAATTAAAAGATTGCAATCATTTCTAAGCAAAGTCCTTCGCATTGCAACAAATGCCGCTTGGTTCGTTCGCAACACCCAGTTACATAACGATCTGCAATTACCCACTATACAATCATTTATTAAAAAGTGTACTAAAACATTTTATAACAAAATAAGTGAGTGTCCAGGGCAGGGGCGGATGGGCTATAAGACGAACCGGGAAATTTCCCGGTGGGCTGCCTATTCAGAGGCCCGCAGGGCCGGTGGCTGAAAGTACGTCTAAGTGATCTACCAACCTATCTTCATAAACATGTACTTACCGAAAATAAAGAACCGGAATGCATTTTTCATTTTCTTAACAAATTTTTGTAGGATTTTTGTACATTTTTTTCTGTATTTTACAATATTATTTGCCTATATAACTAATCAGCAAAATATTTTGTTTTTATATTTTTTCTTCCGACTGCCCATAAATAACTCTCAAACTTTTGTTTTGTTTATTTTGTGGTAATTAAGATTAGTCACGCGTCACGCGCTGTGGATTGATCACTATTCGATTTTATGAAATGAGAGGGACAAATTCAATTTTTGACTGAAAAGAAAGAAGTACCACCAACGATTAGAAATATTTAATTTTCATACGGCTACGGAATCATTCGGTCTCAGAAATTTAACGTATAAAGCTGTGTAAGAGCAGGCTTAAAGTGCTTTGTGTTTTGCGTGTGTTATTTACCCTGAATATTCGAATCGGACCTAAGGAAATTAAAATAGCAAAATTTGTAAAAAGAATTTAATAAAAATATGGTTTAGGTTTATCCATTATCGCCGTATTATAATATATTGTATAATAAATCATTAAAAAATGGACAAAGAAAAACTGAAAGGAGGAGCGGAGAAGTTACGCGAAAGGAGAAAGAAGGCAATGGAAGCTGAGGCACACAAGTCAAAAAACATTAAATTTATGTTTGAAAAACTAGTCTCTTCTTCTATTATTATTAGTCAACCGCAACCATCTCAAGAATTATCGGAAAAAATTGTTTCGTTCCCTGAATCCGTAAGTTCTCAAGTTGAAACAAGAATACAAAACGAAGGTAAAAACCAAGCGTCCACGTCTACTGCTTTAACAACTTCTTGTAATTTTTAAAGCATTGCAAAAACCAACGAAGCAAAATCAAGCTTTCAATCCGCAATTAATATTACTGATAGTCACTATGATAGTTATTTTAAAACGCCAAATTTGTAAGACATTCAATTTTTTTTTAATTTCATCCGAGACAACCAGCTTTAATTGAGTTTGGCTAACTGGCTAACATACAATGAAAAAACTTTTATCTACGACCACTACTAAAAGTAGGCCTTTTAGCGCTAGCTTGTTTCACTAAAAGTGACGTTTTATAGTTTACCGTGTTTAAAAAATCAGCTGTTTACTTTTAGCACACGGGCTAAAAGTAAAGTGAGGTTACAAAACTACAATTTCGAACTGGAAGTGAAGTTGTAAAGCTATTCTAGTTGCTTCTTGCGTTACAGGTAAAGCGTTTTTGAAATAATTAAAGCGTTATGTAATGAATACAGTCATATGTGGAGTATCAATAATTACATTTCGTAACTCACCTTGACAGCACGGGCGTGGCCAAACAATCTCCCGCGCAGCGTAGCCTACTGTTCATTAGGATATAAATTAAAAGTGTCGCAGATGCGAACCTTTCTTAAATCGATATTTATGGATTAATAACGGTAAAATTAAGGTCGTAGATAAAATATTGTATGCAACGCGTGCTAAAAGTCGTTTATGCGCGAGACATGAAAATTATGAAACGAAGCCGAAGGCTTTTAGCACTTGTTGCATAAATAGCTATTAAGTTGTTTTGTACTGTATGTCTAGTATACGCAAAGCACGAAAATCGATTTGTTCTTGGTATGAATGACTTTTCGCTCACTTATTAACGAATTCAGGAGCATGAAGTAAGCAGTGAACATGAACATTCCGTTAGAGCATACTTTATGTGCAAGAATCAAAAGGACATTTCCAATTTGCTTCTTTCATGTACATTAAATATCAGATAGCAGCAAATAAAGAAAAAACGACGAGTTTTAGAAGTGATTATAGACATTATAAAAATGTATATTTTAGACATATCCGGAAATTAAAAATCTGGTGTGATACACGCACACAACTTCCTTTTACAGTGACCTTATAATTAGCAAAAATTTGATTTTAAAGTTTTAAGCATTTGTCAAAAATTTTCAAAAATGACAAATTCTGCAAAAACGGTACAAAATAGAGCGTTAGTTGAAGAGACAGATTTTCTCTAGAATTTTAAGCTGAATTCAAACATGTAATAACATACCGCGTGTTCTATTTAAAATAGGAGTTGATACAAAAAATTGAAAAAAACAAAAGAAACTCATTTTAGAAGTATTCAACTGGAAAATCATCTACCTCATATCATTCAAAATGTAGTAAAAAAGTGAAGTTTGAAAAAATTCGTTAGAGCCGTTTTTGGAAAAATCGAAAAAACTGAAAAATCACAAGAGTAAACACCTACTTCCGGTTATGCGATTATCTTCAAAAGCTTGCTGTCGCATCTACATAGTACACAAAACTTATATATGAAGTTTCAACGCCATACCTGTTTTAGTTTTTGAGATATTCTGTTCACAGACAGACAGACACACAGACAGACAGACCAATGAAAAAAAATATGTTTTTTGGGTTTAGGGGACTCTAAAACGTGAAGATGTCTTGAAAACTCAATATCGAATATTTGGGGTGAATCCAATACTTCCTTTATTGTAAAAGGAAGTAAAAAAGGGCCGACAAATATTATTTCCCGGGCCGCTAAGATGTTGCCCATCCGCCCCTGGTCCAGGGGCTGTCAGTTATTCACTACGCGATAGACAAATTCACAGACGACTAAGACGCAAACTTCCACAAGACCTGCTCTCAACAGATGACGAGGAACTTAGCGAGTGAGGATCTCCAATGGAGCCGCCCTCTCCACGTGAATATTGTGATCAGTGCAACATGTGTTAACAATTCTGTGTGTAGCTAATATAGCTGATCCGGAACAACGTTTATTAAAAAAAAATGCAACAAAGAGCTTTTTTGTTTTATAATTTTCGCCCTTCCAATAGCGGCTGAAACTCTCTTCATTTGTTTTTTGCTGCATGTGCATTTCAATTTCGATTTCTGGGGATTGGAATTGGAATGAACTAGCCCGCATAAGTATTGAAAGGTCTCATCACTACGTTATATTGTCAAATAAACCACCTGCCCACCGAAACTTTGCTTTTTTACCTACTGTCCGAACCCCTAACAAATGATCCGATAAAATATGATGACGCATACAAGAAAAGACCTTGCTGCGTTGCTGATTGTCAGTAGCGACTAATATTATTTAATGGTTGCACACACAACTTCTCACAAAAAGTAATATATTATGAAAATAAAACTAAGAATAAATGTAATTTGTTTACAAATATGAAATCTTGTAGCAACTAATGTTATTGTAACTTAAACCAAGTAAGTTTTGTTGTAACCTGCTGTTTTTGTTGTCATTTTGGGATTGACTTTCTTCAAAGGTCAATGTTCTATTTAATTAATTTATTTATTTCAAATAATTTAGTCTTTTAACAATTTAACTTTAACTTTACATTATTATGTGTTAAACTGTAAATTTCATATATAATGCATCTAGTGGGTTCTTGATTATGAAATAATCATTTCTGTTTACATGAGATATATTGTTTGCCAAACAATATATCTCATGTAAACAGAAATGATTTGATAATCAAGAAGACACGAGTTGCATTCGGCTAGATTATATCACGAGTCAATAAACAGCGTTTGAATACTGTATTTTAAATATTAAAAGTACAGGTAATGTGGTTGTTATGACAATTGTACTGACAGCAGGTAACGTGATGTTTGTGAAGGCGTGTGATTATCACTTATTAATCAGGAAGGTATGCGATTGTCAGTTGCTATGTACATTATCAAAAGTTAGTACATGCGTAACTATGCATTTTGCCGTTTTTCATTGGTTGATGTTAGAGGGAATGATATAATCCACTTAATGTGTTCTACCTGTTATCAATCTTATTACATCAATTTTGCACATGTACTTTTCCTATCGATGGTGGAAAAAGTATGTTGGTTTTAAAACATGTCGCCAACGCCAACTCATTAAATTTCCTATTCAATAAATCTTTTTGGGAAGACTAAAAAGCATTTTATTTAAAATAGCAAAGAATACTCAAGAACATATTAGTCCACTGTTGGTAGTACGCCTTCCTCAACTCATGTCAGTTCTCTCTGCTTTGTGCTTTTTCCATGTATCTGATACTGACAATTCTCTTCAAACCGTCTCTCCATCCTGTTTTTAATCTGCCAGTATTTCTTTTTCCAGTTCTGGGTCTCCATTCTAGAAGTTTTCCAATCCATCTATTATCTTTTACACGTGGTAGGTGACTGGCCGGATTTCATTTTAACATTTAACTCTGCAGTTGTTCTTAGGCCATCAGCAGTACAGCTGCTCGTTCTCGAATCCAAACGTTTCGTTTTCGATCTTTCAAACATCTGCCGTTCCATAGCTTGTTGAGAGGTTAACCCTTAAACTAAAACCACCACGTGGGGTCATCTTATGACCTCAGACAGTTTTTTTACATTTTATTCGTTCAATAATTTTTTTCTGAATTATTTTCGATTATGTAAATTTTCTTTATTCGCAACCATATATGTAATGTTAACATTCCTGACCTCATTTGAGTGGGGGAAGTCGTACATTTCAGCCTGCTACTTCCCGCACTCACTTCCCGCTCAAGTGCGGGAAGTACATTCCCGACCGCTGAGTAGGTAGGGATACTGGGAATCTTGTTGATCCATTCATGCGCGTCGCAACCTGTCGTATCATAATATAATAATTTTTCCAATTATTGTTTAGAATAAAGTGGTTGCGAATAAAATAGTATACAAACCTCGACAGGAAGTTTCCTTAGTCTCGAAATAATAGCTGATTTCGACGCTTCGCGTCTCAATCAACTAACTAATCTCTCGACAGTAATGAAACACTTCCCATCTCGGGCTGTAATATACTATTACTTGTTTTTTGTCAAAAATGTGATTTCGCTGGGCAATTCAATTTATTGTTTGGAAAAGTTTAAAATTAGTAGCAAGGGTTCACCAAGGTTAGAGATATACCAAGTCAATCAAAATAATAGCATAACCAATAACTAGTAACGAGATTTATTTACCACTTGGTTCTGTAGTGCTCAAAACAAACTCATAAAAATACACGCAAACAATACACATAAACGATTCAGCCAATATCACAAATACATATATCACAGGTTCGACAAATATCCAATAACTATCACAGCAAGTTTATCAGATCACATATAAATATCACAAGTTGACCTATTAAAAAAATAGTGCTACGTAAACTAAAATTAGCCAAAGAGGCGTTAGATTCTCAGTAACCACCTAATTGTACTTACTATTCAAACACCAAATCAAGAAACTCAAAATTATAACTATTTTCCAATACAAACTCAGTTTCCGTGAAGCGGAGATCGACGCCTCGCGTAGCATGACTAGATAAATCTGCAACCCCCAATATATAAAGATCAAAATAATTACATCGGCTCTGTGAGGCGAAAGGGTGGTCCAAGACGGGACTACGAACAGCGCAAGTGTAAAGAAATTCCAACGATCAACCCCGAGAGTTGGCTTACTAAATCCAATTTACGGCAATTAAAATTTAGACGTGGCAGTCCATGCAGTTTATGAGATTTCATAAGGGGTGCTATGACCTATAAGAAATTTATAATAGGTTCTGTGATAACTCAAGCAACGCACTTGGGTTCATTCCTAACCGGAATGAAAAAAACTAATACTCCCGCGGTCGGTAACGTAGCCACAACACAAAATTGACAGATGACCAAATTGCAAAACGAAACTAGGTTACACTACTGCGATGTTACGTACAGGTAAAGTGATTACTTAGGGCCGGTTGCAGAAAGCAACGTTAAGGCTGGCATTTACACTTGACAATTTCTTGCATTTAGTGCCAACTTATTTCCATTATTTTGAAACCAAGGCTATAGATGGAAACATGATCAATATTTTATATAATTCTTGTATGTCTTACCTATCCATTGACACAAAGAAATTTTGGAATTTCTCAATATTGATTATGTTCTGGCTAAAAAACATTAGAAGTGTTTTCAGTAAATAAATGCTAATAAAATGGCGAAATATTGAAAATATTAAAAATTCTCTCTGGCAATGTATAGATACATGATTGATCCATGATAATCAGTATCGAGAAATTTTTTATCTTTTGAATTGATCATAAAATTATGGAAATGGTTTGACAAGAATTGATGAAAATTTGGGAAATTGTGAACAATTTAAGGAAAGAATGTAGGCAACACGTCGCGCGCAGATAAGCCGACTACAGAATTCATGCTGAGATAAGCAGACAGATTATAGTTTTACGAAACTAATACTTCTCTCTATAGTGATACTTAGGTAGTATGGTTTTTTAAATTGTGCGTTTAGGTTTAGTTCAAGCATATAATGGAATAATATTACACTTTTCAATCAAATTTGAGTAGATTGGGAGTATTGTAAAAAATATATAATATAAAACATAAATAAACGTGTCTTTAAAGAAACTGAACCCAGTAAAATAATGTAGGCGACAAGAAAGTTAAAAATAATAATTTTTGCATTACTGTAACGACGTAATTCTCAACAACGCATATTTTATGTATATTACGCGTTTCATCGATTGATGATTTTTTGCAAATAATAAATAGTGATTGGGCGTTGCTAGTATGAGTTACATTTTCAATGTGAGTATGTGTTACGAAATATAGTATAACGAATTAAACGTTCGTTAAATAATATTTTATTCGACTGCATGAAGTAAAGAGTCTTTGATCATAATTTTTTAGCGTCCGAATATTAGTAGTTTTCCTTTTCGGCCTAAGACGAAAAGTTAAGTAACCTAGCAACCACGACAAAAATTTATACTGTACTGAAAAGGTTACCTTTTCTTCCAAATATCCGAAACAAAAAACATCACTTTTTGACATAATCGAATAAAAATGTATTTTCCGCACAATAAACAAATAAAATGTATACTATATATTACAATATATAAACAATATTTTACAATATAAATGAAGTTATGTTTCACAATTTTTAGAATTAGTAAAGAAATATAGTTTTAGAGTAAGTAATTTAAAATGTAAAAATTAATTATTTTGAAAGTAGGTAAATACAGATCATAAATCACCAAACTGAAACTAACACAAATATCTATATACATATCGGTAAACCGCAAAATTTTCAAAGATACTTCTTACGCAATTCTTGACCTCTAACTTTACGGGGATCGATTAATTCAGGCAAAAGTGCACTTTTGTAAAAAGAGACACGTTTGGGAACTCGGCTGTCCCAGAAATTTTCATCCTTGTATATAATTTGATAAAACAAGTCTTTTGGCGACCATACAACAAAATAACATTTGTTTTTATTTTCGATGTTCAATTGACCTTGTACTTGGTGCATATAATTGTCATTATTCTTTAATTGAAGACCACCGCTGTCATCAAATGTCAAAAATTTTATAACACCATTTTCAGTTGCTTCTTTCGGTGTTGACATTCTTGAATTATAAGGGCATTTTACTTCAATGATGGCGTCATCACCTACTAATCCACCAGTAGATGCAGCTAAAAATGGATATTTTGGGTCTACAAATAGGCCACAACTTGTTACTCCTAATCCAGAAATTTCTTGAAATTGGGTAATTGCTCTGCTTTCGTTTTGTATGCCGTAGTGAGTTGCCAAAGATCCAAAAAATTCTTGATATAGAAGAGCCTTTACCGTGTTCGCTGTGGAAGTGGTTTTATTTAGTTTTGCAACTTTACCAAAATTGGATGCAGTTAATCTTTTGACCCTCATCGTCTTCCAAAAAGAATTATTCCTTTGCCCTACAGTTAATTTTTGTATTTCTGCTGGGTCTTCATTTTTCAATTACTCAAGGAATGTTGCTTCTTTTTCTAAATACGTCGCAGTCTCCATATCTTCAACATTGGCATTTTCTCCGTAATCACCATCATCATCTACAACATGGAATAACTTTTTTGGTCTCGTTCCTTGAGTTTTCGCACGTCGTTTGTAGTTCAAATTTCGAATTTTTGTTTCGCAATAGGATTTTGCATACTTTCCTGGACTACATGTCGCTAATAATTTCTGCACTTTATAATTTAATTTCCCGCTATTGTTGAAAGAAGTAACTGCAGCTCCACATCGTGCTGTATAGGACCCTCGTTGCGAATAATTAATTATTTTTCCCGCCACATATTTTGCAACAACGGAGTTGAACGTCTCAACAATATTAGTGTCGACATCTTCTATCAAGCTGTTCGCGTGCATGGCTACCCTATTAACCGCATTAACAATATCTTCATGAATGGGACTTGACGTAAATTCGGGGTATATGTTTTTTTTCATTTTCTTTTGAACCGTTACAAAAATAGTCCGCACAATCATTGTATTCACCAAAAATGTGTTTATAACCGTTTAAGATGTCGGATTTGAGTAGAGAGATTTTTTCTTTTGTAGGAATCGGTTGATTTTTCCTGTACTCGACTGCTTTAGTCACGCCATAACGAAAACGTAGCTGACTTTTTAATAAGTGTGATTTAATCAATTGAGACACTTTTGGTTTTTTAGCTGCTTTGATTTTATTGCCTAGATTTCTGAGGATGTGGTTTTTGCACTCTATCTTCTGAATTAGAAATTGTGGTCCATAAGGAGCAGCATCCTTAATTTTTCGCATAACGCTGCTATCGCCGTCTCCTATTAGTTTTCCGTAAATTAAACCATGCATATCAATAGATTTTTTGAAGCCCTCTACGATTATTCCAGCCTCCATAGCAGCTCTAGAAGCATGCCAATTTTTGAAACAGTTGTGCTCAATTGCCTTTTGTAATTTGTCTTCTTGCTGGCATATTCGACAATATTTATTTTTTATGGCAACATATAAATTTTTTTTAGTTCGCCAACCAATAATAGCGCCTACACCCGACAAGGCGTTATAATTCGATTTGTAAGATCGTTTTGACCATGCGCCATCCGCAGCAACAGTAATTATTGGTACCCCATTGTCATCAAGTTCGCCAGCTTCTATTGCCAGCTTCTTTTCTTCTTTTCCTGCTTCTATCATTTCATCCCATGCTAAGGCCGTTATACCAGTGTATACTGTTTCCTGGTGTTTGAAAAATGTCCGAGATTGGTGGAATATTTAATGCAGAAGTGATTTCTGCCAAACACGCGTAACTACCACCGGTGCATACAATTATATATATAATAATGACAAAACCAAAATTTAATTAACGAATAACAAGAAGATTTCGAAATTTATTATGCGGTATCCAGCCATCTTTGACGATGTATAAAACTTATAATCAGTGGCGTAACTACAAAAAATGCCCCCCCCCCCCGCAATTAAGCCCCTACCCACCCTATCAAAAATGTATACACTGCGTTCGTAAAGTAGCCTCCCCCTGCTTAACTTTTGCTAAACTTGAATTAGGAAAACCAAATATTTACTTTAACAATTTCAACATTTTTATTTTTATTTAAAAAACAGTGTTCGTAATATTAATAATAATAATAATAATAATAATAATGTTTATTGAGATTACATTGACATTACATTGACATTCATTTACAATAAAAAAGAAGACATAATCTCAAAAGGCGAAGTGTCGGTGTAACCGTTTTTCAACTTCGCCTGAAAACAAATATCACAAACAATCGACATGAACGGGTGTGATGTAAAAGATAAACCATTTGTATAAATACATTCAACCACAAAGTACACAAGATAAATAAAAAAGAGACTAAAAAAGAGACTAGAGCATATATAAATAATACACAAGTATTAATCACCTAACTGTAGCTGATAAGACAATAATTTAAATTTAACTTTAAAAGTGTTAAGACTATAGTTAGCAAAGAACAATTCGCTAAATTGGTTTAGTAACGCTGGAGCAGTAATTTCGAAGCATTTTTCAAATTTAGATGAGGAATGTTGAGGTATAGCGAACTGTTCATTGTTTCTCAAGTTGAGATTATGCAGTGTCATCCTTTGGTTAAGTACAGCGAATAAATATGTAGGTAACTTATTAGTTAAAATATTAAATATAAGAGTACACTGATACAAAGTAAAACGATGTTTCATTTTAAGAATATGTAAATTGTTGTAGTAAGGAGTTACATGTTCCGAGCGATTAATAGCATATGCGTACCGTAGACAACAATTTTGAAGAAGCTGCAATTTGCGCTTGAACTGTTCGGTTAAGAAGGGGTAATACACTTGACTGCAGTAGTCCACCTGGCTAAGAATAAGAGAGTTCGCTATGTACCATTTGGTTTCATTCGGTAACAAAACTTTAAACTTATAAATGGATGAAAGCTTCATGTAACAAAGTCTGCATTTCTTCATAACATGAGATTCAAAATTTAAATGGCAGTCGAGAAGGACACCAAGGTTTTTGACGCACTCGGTAAACTGAATTTCACTATCACCAATCACAATATTGACGGAAAGATTAGACAGAGCTTTTCTCCGGAGGATCGGTGAACCAACACACATGCACAGCGATTTAGAGGGATTAATTTGTAAACCATTATTATCAGACCAATTAGAAATGATGGACAAGTCTCTATTAAGGCACTTGGCAGCAATATTAATTCTTCCGGGTTCATCGCAAACATAGAGTTGCGTATCATCCGCATATAGGTGTATACTACAGGAATTGGATAACAGTTCGGGTAAGTCGGTCGTGAAGATCGAAAACAGTATGGGGCCAAGTATGCTCCCTTGTGGTACACCTAGAGCCACAGTAAATTCTTCGGAGGTTACGTTAAGGATTTTAACTAGTTGTTTACGCTGATCAAGATAATTCGATATCCATGCACACATCTTGTCTCCAAAGCCATAGTATTTTATTTTAGCTACAAGAAGTTTGTGGTCAATGGAATCGAATGCTTTGGTATAATCCAGAAGAACAAGTAGTGCTACTTGAGACCGATCGATTGCACTTCCTAGGTCGTTAGTAATTTTTGTAAGCGCTGTGCATGTACTGTGATGTTTGCGAAAACCTGATTGAATGGACGGCAGGATATTAAATCTCTCTAAATGCTCATTTAATTTATTGTAGACAATTCTTTCTACGATTTTCGACGCGCAGGATAAAATACTGATCGGACGTAACTGCTTCATATCCGTAGCTAGCGGCACTTTAGCCAAAGGAATAATGAAGGATTTTTTCCATAATGTCGGAACATTACCAGATGATAAAGAAGCATTGATAATATGAGTAAGGTCATTTTTGCTGAATGGAAATGCTATAATCAACATTTTAAGGTTGATATCGTCAGCACCGAACGCAAAAGGCTTGCACTGGTTTAGCGCCTTCTCCACATCACTAGTAGTGACAGTTTCAAGATCAGTATGGATGTTAATGCCAGGTTTAACATTACTTAAAAAGCTCTCAATGTAATCAGGGTTAACTGGAGTGGTTTTTATAGCTCCTGCAAAATGCTTGTTTAATTTATCAGGGTCCAACAAATCCACTGAAATTTCGTTACGACCCTTCTTGTGAACGTTCCAACTGGAAAAATATTTCCATAGCAGTTTCGGATTATTTTTATACAGGAACAGTTGTCTGTTTATATATGCCCGCTTTTCCTGTTTTATAGCAAAGCGCAGGTAATTTCGAATATCCATATACAGCCTTCTGTCTCCCTGTTGGCCAGTTTGGCGATATTTTTTATAATATTTTTTCTTTAACTTTATAATTAATTTGATAGTATTAGTTATAAATATATGGACAGTGAGGTTTATTAATACGAATAGTTCTTAGTGGTGCGTGCAAGTCGAATAAAGATTTAATTAATTCATTGAAGAGCGAAAGTTTGATATCAATGTCTTCGAGATCGGTGATAATATTCCAATTACACGACCGGGCATCCTGACTGAATTCCTGATAGTTAAAAAACTTGTAATCCCGGAATATAGTTTTGTGCGGAGCGAGTTTCTCTACTTCAAAGTTCAATTCGGCAAACGTCAGGCGGTGATCAGATATTCCAAGAGCATCTGTAGCACAACTACCCAACTTGAAAGGGATAATGGTTTTGTTGATGCAGATAACATCTAAGAGCGAAGTAGAATTTTCGGTAACCCGAGTTGGTTCACTCACTATTTGTTTCATTCCAAACATTTCAAAGATATTTTCCAGGAGTTGACGCTTATGACTATTCGTTAAGAAATCAATGTTAGCATCACCGACCAAAATTACTTCATCAAACTGCACTGCTAAATTAGCAAGAGAACTTTCAAGGACCTCGAACGGAAAGATTTTATTTGGTGGCTTATAGATAACTCCGAAGGCGATTTTGCATTTATAGAGAGATAAGCTGATCCAAAGTTGTTCAAGGTCATCCTTCCTAATATAATTAGTATCAATAGTAGTATACTTGAGATGACTTTTAATATAAATACAGAGTCCCCCTCCACGTGAAACTCTATCTTCTCTTATTAAGACATAATTTTCTAACTGAACAAACGAAGAAGGGAAGTCAAGAGAGAGCCAAGTTTCAGAGAGTGCAATTATGTCGTAATCTTCTTTCCTGATGAAGTCGGAAAACAAATCAAATGTAGAGTTCAGTGACTGTATATTAAGATGACAAAATGAGAGGCAGTTTGATTTAGCACTAGAAGCTGAAGGTTTCGAAGCGGAATCAGTAGGAGGCGGAGGTGCACCAATTAGTTTTTTGGAATTATTTCAACTATTTGAGGGCTCCCTTTGACGTACTTAATGGTTATACCCTGTTCACCATTCTCAACACGGCATTTCAATTCTGCACGCAAATCATTTAAATATTGTACTTGTGCCGGAGTATTATCGTTGGTAATTTTTATATTAGCATAGGGACTACCATGTAAGCGCCTCTTAACTTTAAGGAGATCCCTAGCCGCCTGGGCATCAGAGAAGGTAAGTTTAAAAATACGAGGTTTACTTTTGCTTGCATCGGACTTTCCTAGGCGTGTAGTTTTGACAGGGAGATTTAAAGAAGCATCTAATGTTTTTAGGATATTAGTATCTTAGTATTATCATTTTCGTTATCTTCAGGTAGCCCATGGATTAGAACATTCTTCGCCCGTACGATGCGTTCAGCGGCTTCTTGCGCGACTGCTTCAAAAACAGAAGGACTCAATTCCTTCTGACGGTTTAAATTAGCAATCTTACCTTCGAGTTCAGATAAGCGTTCATCTACCGTAGTTTTTAATAAATTTATTTGTTCCGCGATATATACCTTGAGGTCAGAGAACTGATCAAAAGAAACTATTGATGACCCTGACTTACATTTGTTGCAGTGATATTCAATTCGCCTATCACGGGCCAACAGACACTGGGTTTCAGTACGGGATAATCCAGAACAAGTAGAATGGCTGACGCCTTTGCATTTATCGCAGGTTATCTCTCTTTCAGGATTAGCTTCTTTATTGCAAACATTACACTTGATTGACGGCATTTCACACTTTGGATTATGTAGAAATAAATGTTAATGACTGATTAGAACACGTTAAAAAGTCACTACAACGACAGAGCACTAAAACAACCTGTTGTTCCGTTCAAATAACTTGCACATTATTACCGCATTGATATAAAATCAAAATATAGTCCGTTTACTCCAAATATATGTTTCAATTTGAAAATATGGATTTTACTTTCAGAAGTTAGATTTGCAGTTCAAAAACAATTTGATTTGAAAATTTGGATAGTTTATTTTAAAAAATGCTAACAATAATTTTAAATGTTTCAAAACATTATTTTTCAATTTTATAATATATTTGAAAATCACCGACACAAAAACTGGAGAAAACCTATTAAAATCCGAAATATCTCGATAACAAGGCAGTGACTTCAAAATTCCTAACAGCGACTTTTTGCTGAAAATTAAAAACGGAGTTCTAAAATTCTACCAGATTTTTAAAAAAGCCAGTGACGTACATTTACGTTTTGGAAAAATTGTCAACATGGGAATGCACGCCAATGACCCAAAGATTACAAGACATGTTCGATAATTATGTATTCCAAATTTAGATATATTATATATACAGGGTGCCCGCTTTTGCCAATGTCGTTTTCGTCTCGCAACTCTTTTATTATTAACAATTTTTGAAATATATGAAAACTTTTTTAATGCAACTTTTTAGCTAGAATATTATAGCAGTATAAAAAATTTTACACGACGTTTCGATTTTTCAGAAGCATCGTCAAGTTCATTTTTTCTTATAGGCGCCATATTTCAACATTTACTGTAAATTAATTTTAATTTATTACATTACACTATTAAAAGTCAAATCTTATGTTGTTTTCCAATATGTATTGTTATCAATATGCCTTTTTTAAAATTAAATGGATAGAGCTTTATACATTTTCAAATTCAGAACGAAAAATTCAATCGAAATGCGTATAAATACAATATGGCCCCCATAAGAAAAAATGAATCCGATGATGACTCGAAACTCTATTAAAATGTACTTTGCGCAAGACAAACTGTAGGAATATAACCAAAATAA
The DNA here is from genome assembly GCA_940337035.1 of Agriotes lineatus. Classification (NCBI taxonomy): domain Eukaryota; kingdom Metazoa; phylum Arthropoda; class Insecta; order Coleoptera; family Elateridae; genus Agriotes; species Agriotes lineatus. Next base: position 23,255,209 of record OW679201.1, on the reverse strand, counting down.
ATTTAATTTGTAAAATATGGGTAATTATTCGAAGAGTTGCTTACCAAACTGCTTTATAATTATAGGAGAGAATTTAAAATTAGGGCAGCGCTAACCAGAACTAATTTAAAGCATGCAAAAATTCCAAAAGGCCACCTAATGATACTCAAAGCTAAAAATTCAACTAGCAAAAGTTTACTAATACGAGGGTCGCTCCAAAAGTATCGTAACACTTTAGCAAACGTTCTAGAACATTCAAGTAGTACTAAGCAATCGAGAATTACCGCAGTTCAATTCAAAGGTCACATGGGCCACGTATGTTAACTGGGAAAGAAATATTACATTTGATTTGAGGATTCCTAACACCCCTCGTGCCTTGCAGAATTTTATTTTAGAATAAAACTTAAGGTAATATACATTGTAAGGATTAAAAATAAACTTAACATAAGTTACAAAGTACAAGTACGCCAAACACATATACTTATGCACGTATTTGTATCTGGGTTCTTTAGACATAAGCATATATAGTGCAATGGTTTAATCTGTGTTGTATAATTATAATGAAGATAATAAAAATAAATAGCAATTACCACTACCTGTAAATATTCTTTTATTTAAGTCAAATTTCGACTGATTAAAAATACTTACTGGGTTCGTTAATTATTTATAAAGTAAACAGTATTGTGTCCTTTATTATATTTCATCCATCTGCAATTTAATCTTACAGAGGCTAGCTAGGTAAGCAAGCTGACTCGTACCTCAGGGTTGGATTCACCGCTACATTAATATCAAATTCGTGTGATACGCCACTCGCATATAAATTAACTCGAACGCGCAGACGCTATTGCTGTCAAAAACCTAGCACAAATCGGTTTATTTGGGTGCAATTCGTTTTTGTGATATAGATTAATAAAAGGTGTTTTATGAGCTATTTATCAAGTAAATTTTGAATTATCGCGCTCTTAGAGTCACTAATTCTCATTTGTTTGCAGGCAAAAACCTCCACTTCGTTGTTACAATATTAAATTGTTTTTAGAGCGTCGCTATGGGATCAACATAACCTCAAACTTGATTATGGCAATTACTGGATATTTGGTTTTTAATGAATGCTTAACTCTGCCTGGGTCTCGTTCATGAAAGTTTGTTCTAGTAGTCCTGCGAATTTCCGGGTTCTAACGCCGTTACTTTTAGTAAAATTTGGTACCTTGTCGATGATAGCTGCGGCAGCTCATTCGGACGCATCTCTTGCTGATTTCTGCCTGAAGTTGGACCCCTGGGATGCGGTGGTTGCTGTAGATGCTTCCTACACGCTGTGGGGGTATGCTGCAGTCGAATTCCCAAGTTCAGGAACCTTATTTTGCCCTGGGCTGAAGTTCGTAAGCTGCGCTGATCCGTCTCGGAGTCCTCGGAAGGTGGCAACGATGAAAAATTATTTTCATGCGAGGAAAAATGTTCCCCACACTCTCACAGGTGCACGAACAATTACTTGGCACAATGGTGTACTTTTTATTAATAAAATTAATGGTTGAATAGGTAAAATATGTAAATTTTAGAGAGCACAAAAACTGGTTGTTTGTCAATAAATTTATTCTTTTTTTCTGGATTCTGGTCGTTAATAACAATTGCCTATCTAAGTTATACAAAACGGAAATTGACCAAGTACAATACAATAACTTCTTAACTAAATTTAACTAATAATTAAAATTATGTACAAAAACTCTTATTTTTAAAATATTGTTCTTTTAATTTTGGTTTTAAACTGTGTCTATTTCATGTAATTTTAAAACCCTATCTTCTCTTTCTAGATCTTCAAATATTGCTGTCCAAAATTATAATTGCCCTGTTCTGTTTGGTTTTTGCTCTTTGCCATGTATTATAATAATTCTGCTTCTTTTACCTTATATTTAAAATGTTCATAAACATGTCCTATTTGATTATTCTGACATCTATGCTTCATTTAACACGCACCTTGTAACATAAAAATCACTTGGGATATATTAAGACTGATACGTGAATTGCTCTAACGGCGCGTGTCCGAAAATTTGTAAAATTTCGAGACCATCGGTTTCACGGCACTTTTGTCGAAGCCGTCTAAGAAAGCATACGCATTTCTGCGGTACCTAAATTTTCTGAAAGGTTGCTCACAATCGTGTTTTAGGCACCCTAAATTTACTTTTTGAATACTAGAAACCCACCAACCGGTTTCTAGTTTGGGTCAAATTTGAAGCCACGTTCAAATAAATTTCAACCGCATCTACCCATCCATAGGCGTCCTAATGGCCGTTTTCCATAAATGAAACCAAGGTGCTGCACGTTCCGAGGAGCGCCTACATAACAGCTTATCGTGCAGATTGGATCGCCAGTGTTTAGAGCAATTCGAACAAAAGTCCTTTTGTCTGTCCAGATAAGTTTTAACTTTCACGTTTAACGTCTTTTTGCATTATTAAAACCATGTCTAGTAAATACTAACAACAACCAGATTAATTTCAAATTACCCATCAACCTGACTTTTATTTAACCTACTACCTGCTTCCGCAAAGGTAGCTGCCGTGGCATATAATATAAATAATTTTGGTGTTACAACCTATTATAAACCTTTCTGTGGCAGTTCTAGTTATTTTGGTTCGGCTTTAATTTTGCACAAAACTCTTATTTTTGGCTAATTTATAATTATCGATTCCAATCTATGAAAAACGAGCTCTGCCCTTTGCCTTTTCTATTCAAATCAATTTATTAATACTGACATTTCTTTGCAAATGTAATTACGGATTGCAATTTTATGTGATAAATCTTGCAGTTGAATGCACTACCCCAACTGTATGCTTTCTGACTTGCTTTTAATGTATTGTGCTGCAAGCAGAGTTGAGTAGCGGGCTCAATACCATCTTAATAGATGGATATGTTTTAAAAAGATTTGCAGAAAAGTCAGAGCATCTGAACAGAGTTGTGAAATAAATGGAAATGGAAGTCTTCTCGGGATTGTAGCAAGCTATAAATCTTTGTATGCCAGCGAGCTTATTAACGTATTTCTTGTATTGCAAATGACTTTAGCGCACATTCTAATACATTTAAGTAGTACAATCCAATCAAGAATTGCCACAGCAGATCTAACGAGCTCACTAAGCTTGAAATTGTAATTTTTGAGCCTCGCCGACCTATAACGCCTGCCAAATGCGTTTGTAAGGCCCTAAATGAGCATAATACAGTTGTTGTTAATTGGTGTACCTATTAAGAATCTAATAAAACGGTTTGGTAGCACCGTAAACTAAATACTTTTACTCTGCTTGCTCAGCTAGTATGCCAGAGAGCTTAATAACACATTTACTTGTACTGTAAATGTCATTAGCAAACGTTCTAGTACATTTAAGTAGTACTAAGCAATCGAGAATTACCACAATTTAATTCAAGACCACATGGGCCACGTATATTAACTGTGGGAAAGAAATGTTACATTTCATTTGAGAGTTCCTAACTCCCCTCGTGCATTACGGAATTATGTTTAGAAATAAACTTAAGATAACATACATTGTAAGAAGGATTAAAAATAAACTTAACATAGGTTACAAAGTACAACTACGCCACACACATATACTTCTGCACGTATTTGACTCTGAGTTCTTTAGACATAAGCATATATAGATGGAAATGTTTTAAAAATATTTACAGAAAAGTCAGAGCATCTGAACAGAGTTGTGAAATAAATGGAAACAGAAGTCTTCTTGGGATTGTAGCAAGCTATAAACCCTTGAATGCCAGAGAGCTTATTAACACATTTCTTCTACTGCACAATTCCATTAGCAAACGTTCTAGTACATTTAAGCAGTACTAAAAAATTAAGAATTGCAACAGCAGATCTAACGGGCTCACTAAGCTTGCATTTGAAATATTTGTGTATACGCCAACCTATAACGTGTGCTAAATGCTTTTGTAACGCCGTAAATAAACACTATGCAATTGTTGTTAATTACTGTACCTATTAAGAATCTAATAAAACGTTTTGGTAGCACCGTAAACATGATACTTTCACTCTGCTTGCTTAGCTAGTATGCCAGAGGAACTAATAACAGATTTACTTGTACTTGTACGTTCTAGTACATTTAAGTAGTACTAAGCAATCGAGAATTACCACAATTCAATTAAAAAAACACATGGGCCACATATGTTAACTGGGAAAGAAATATTACACTTCATTTGAGGGTTCCTAACACCTCTCGTGCCTTAAAGAATTTTTTTTTAGAAATAAATTTAAGATAATATACATTGTGAGGATTACTAACAATCTAACAATACAGTTCTGCAGCATCGTAAACTAAATAGTTTCCCTCTGCTTGTTCAGATAGTTAGCCAGAAAGCTTAATAACACATTAATTTTTACTGTAAGTGCATTTGTTGAACGTTCTAGTACATTTAAGCAGTACTTAGCAATCAAGAATTGCCACAGCAGATCTAACGAGCTCACTATGCTTGAAATTGTGTCTCCGCCAACGTATAACATGTGCCAAATGCGTTTGTAATGGCGTAAATGAGCATTATATAGTTGTTGTTAATTAATGTACATATTATGAATCTAATAAAACGGTTTGGTAGCACCGTGAACTAGATAGTTTTTCTCTGCTCGCTTTGTTAGTTAGCCAGAGAGATTAATAACACATTGACTTGTACTGTAAATGTCATTGGCAAAAGTTCTAGTACATTTAAGTACGACTAAGCAATCGAGAATTACCACAATTCAAATCAAAGACCACATGGGCTACGTATATTAACAGGGATAGAAATATTACTTTTCATTTGAGGGTTCCTAACACCCCTCGTGCCTTACAGTATTTTTTTAAAGAAAGAAATTAAAAAAAATATACATTGTGAGGATTAAAAATAAACTTAACATAGGTTACAAAGTACAACTACGCCACACAAATACAGTGTGTCCCAGGTTTGATGTTACAAGAGGTGAGATAGACTAAAACTTTTTGAATTTTGTTTTAAGATTCTGGGATTCGGTCCTGATTGTTCAATTTTTAAAAAACAAGTAGGCCTTGACAGGGGAGGGAAAACTATTTTACTTTCGGGTAAACTACCCTTTTTGTTTATGGTACGGCAAAATTTTATTAATAAAAGTTGTTCAAACTGATAAATTATGGACCTATACAAACTTTCAGAAAGATCTGTCGACTTAGAAAAAACCGTTATTTTTTAGATTAAATATAAATCGTATTTTATTTTCAGGTAAACTACCCTTTTTGTTCGTGATACGGTAAAATTTTATTAAGAAAAGTTGTTTAGAATAAGAAATTATAACGCTATACAAAATTTCAGGAAGATCTACCTCCTTAGATCAAACCGTTATTTTTAATAAAAAAATGCAATTTATATTGTTTAATCTAAATGCGTTTGCAATGCCGTAAATGAGCATTATACAGTTGTGGTTAATTACTGTACCTATTAAGAATCTAATAAAACGGTTTGGCAGCATCGTAAAGTAGATAGTTTCCCCCTGCCTGCACAGCTAGTTAGCCATAGAGCTTAATAACCCATTGACTTGTACTGTAAATGCCATTAGCGAACGTTTATAGATATTAACGATACAAGTTTGATTATGAGCATCTTAACGAAACGAGTTTGATTGCCAAAACGAGGCGGTGAGCCGAGTTTTGCGGCAATCAAAGGAGTTTCGTTGTGTGCCATAAGCAAACGTGTATTGTTCAATATTTTATCTTCATCAATAAACTCTGGTTCACTGTATAAAAAGAGTGCGGTAATATTCATTACCGCACTGAGTGCGGTAATATCTGTCCATTACCGCACTCAGTGCGGTAATAAAGCTCTTAACGATACTAAAATTAATTTGGTTAAGACGCTATAACAACACGGATGAAGATAAAGTATATTTAAGCAGTACTCAGCAATTAAGAATTGCCACAGCAGATCTAACGAGTCCACTAAGATTGAATTTGTAATATTTGTGTATCCGCCAACTTATAACGTGTGCCAAATGTGTTTGTAACGCCGTAAATGAACATTATACAATTGTTTTTAATTACTGTACCTACTAAGAATCTAACAAAACAGTTTGGTAGCATCGTACACTAGATAGTTTTACTCTGCTTGCTCAGCTAGTAGGGCAGAGAGCTTAATAACTCATTTCTTATACTGTAAATGCCATTAGCTAACGTTCTAGTACATTTAAACAGTACAAAGCATTCAAGAATTGCCACAGCAGATCTAGGGAGGACAGTAAGCTTGAAATTGTAATATTTGTATCTCCGCATTCTCCGCCAACATATAACGGGTACCAAATGCGTTTATAACGCCATAAATGAGCATTATACAGTTGTTGTCGATTACTATACTTATTAAGTATCTAAGAAAACGGTTTGGCAGCTTCGTAAACTAGATAGTTTTCCTCTGGTTGCTCAGCTAGTGAGCCAGAGAGCTTAATAAAACATAACTGGTAATGCAAATGCCATTAGCGAACGTTCTAGTACATTTAAGCATTACTCAGCAATCAATAATTACCGCAGCAGACCTATGGAGCTCACAAAGCTTGAAATTGTAATATTTGTGTCTCCGCCAACTCATAACGCGTGCCAAATGCTTTTGTAAGGCCATCAATGGGCATTATACAGTAGGGTGGGCCGAAAAAACAATTTTTTTTTCAAGTCGTAATACCGCGGAAAAGTTGCGAGTTGGGGAGACCAAAAAAGGGATAAAAAAATACATAAAACCGGTTTATATCTTCCGATCGCGCATGTGCTCTAAAGTTTGCCGAAATTGAGAAAAAAACACATTTTTACTATAATTTTGAACATTTTTAAGTTAGCTTCTTCCCGAATGTAATTCCTCAAATTCTTACGTATTAGAACCATAGAAAATAATGTTTAAATATTATTTAAATCCATCAACATCTTCCGGTCGCGCATTGTTTTCAAAGTTAAAGAAATTTTGAAAAAAAAATTACAAATAAAGAAAAATAATACTAACAGCTTACATGTTGTTAGGTTCTTCCGGGTTATGCCGTGGTCGTCGATTTGAGCTTGACGTTTCGCTGCTCATGCTGTCAGCTTCTTCAGAAGTTTTCTAAAGACTTATGTTGGTGCCTTTTGCTCCTGGTTATATACCGAGGAGTCGTTACGGTTGGCTGCTCATGTAGATCTTGCATGTTATTGGGATTTGTCGTTTTTCCGCTTGGTTGCTCACTTGAAACTTTGTTATGGATGGATTGGTTTTGCAGAGCTACTTTCCATGTATTACTAAGGCGATAGCCGTCTTCTCGATTGAAATTATTTGGATTTTTAATAATTTCTAGGGATTCCCGAATAACACGAGGGAAGTATTTTTTGGTTCTGGCTAGTATGTTTACGGAGTCGTAATTTATTCTGTGGTCCCCTGGTTCTAATAAGTGTTCTGCGATGGCTGATTTTTGTATGTTTCCGAGTCGTGTGTGGCTCTGGTGTTCTTTTATTCGACATTGGATGCTTCTTCCCGTTTGTCCGATGTAAGATTTGCCACAAGTACATTGGAGCTGGTAAACGCCGTCTGTCTGTAGTCTGGGCAAAGAATCTTTGTTAGAGGGGATCAATTGTTCGACCTTTCTTATTGTACCATAGCGGACTCCAATGTTCTTTTTATCTAATACCTTTCTTATTCTGTCGGTTACTCCGGCGATGAAAGGAAGGCAGGCGTAATTAGTAGGTTTAGGTTTAGGTTCGTTCGGTTTTTTTGTATATTGACACGCTTTCTTGATGTCTCGTCGACTGTAGCCATTCCTGAGTAAGGCTTCTTCCACATGGCTCAATTCTTGTGGTTTACTGTCCTCGTCACAGATAGCGTTGGCCCGATGGATAAGAGTCTTGATCAATGATCGCTTTTGTTGGGGATGATGATGAGACGAAGCATGCAGATAGCGGTCGGTGTGAGTCTTCTTTCGATATACTGTATGGCTTAATCTGTTGTTAGCCGTTCGTTTCACTAACACGTCCAGGAAAGGTAGGAGTCCATTTTCTTCAGTTTCCATAGTAAATCTTATTTTGGCATGGTGGTTGTTTAAGTGTGCCAAGAAAGCTTCAAGAGCTGCTTTTCCATGGGGCCATATAAAGAAAGTGTCGTCGACGTAGCGGAACCAGCATTTAGGTTTGAGATGGCTGGACTGAATAGTCGACGACACTTTCGTTATATGGCCCCATGGAAAAGCAGCTCTTGAAGCTTTCTTGGCACACTTAAACAACCACCATGCCAAAATAAGATTTACTATGGAAACTGAAGAAAATGGACTCCTACCTTTCCTGGACGTGTTAGTGAAACGAACGGCTAACAACAGATTAAGCCATACAGTATATCGAAAGAAGACTCACACCGACCGCTATCTGCATGCTTCGTCTCATCATCATCCCCAACAAAAGCGATCATTGATCAAGACTCTTATCCATCGGGCCAACGCTATCTGTGACGAGGACAGTAAACCACAAGAATTGAGCCATGTGGAAGAAGCCTTACTCAGGAATGGCTACAGTCGACGAGACATCAAGAAAGCGTGTCAATATACCAAAAAACCGAACGAACCTAAACCTAAACCTACTAATTACGCCTGCCTTCCTTTCATCGCCGGAGTAACCGACAGAATAAGAAAGGTATTAGATAAAAAGAACATTGGAGTCCGCTATGGTACAATAAGAAAGGTCGAACAATTGATCCCCTCTAACAAAGATTCTTTGCCCAGACTACAGACAGAAGGCGTTTACCAGCTCCAATGTAATTGTGGCAAATCTTACATCGGACAAATAGGAAGAAGCATCCAATGTCGAATAAAAGAACACCAGAGCCACACACGACTTGGAAATATACAAAAATCAGCCATCGCAGAACACTTATTAGGACCAGGGGACCACAGAATAAATTACGACTCCGTAAACATACTAGCCAGAACCAAAAAATACTTCCCTCGTGTTATTCAGGAATCCCTAGAAATTATAAAAAATCCAAATAATTTCAATCGAGAAGACGGCTATCGCCTTAGTAATACATGGAAAGTAGCTCTGCAAAACCAATCCATCCATAACAAAGTTTCAAGTGAGCAACCAAGCGGAAAAACGACAAATCCCAATAACATGCAAGATCTACATGAGCAGCCAACCGTAACGACTTCTCGGTATATAACCAGGAGCAAAAAGCACCAACATCAGTCTTTAGAAAACTTCTGAAGAAGCTGACAGCATGAGCAGCAAAACGTCAAGTTCAAATCGACGACCACGGCATAACCCGGAAGAACCTAACATTTTGGACAACGGCCGTGAAAGCCTGCATTCGAGCTTACATGTTCTTTATATTTGTTCTTTATTGAATACAAACAAATTATTTTAGACCACTAGTAATATTTCTAAACAATTTTTTTTACTGAAAAACTAAGTTTTTAGTGAAGAGTCGTAAGGCCAAGAAACTAAACCACATTGGCGTGTATGACTTTAAAATAAATACAGGGTGGTCAAGATAAAATAGGTCCCGTGTGAATACAGAAAGGTAATTTAATATTATATTTTTATTTAAAAGTAGTATTCACAACCGTTATTAACAAGTGACAACGCAACACTGAGCAATACACAAAGTTAACTCAAAATGGCCGATGGACATCACGTGACCCAGCACGAGCGCTCAGTATCACGTTCAGTATGGTACAGGACACGGGACCTCTTTTACCTTGGCCACTCTGTACAACTATTTCTCGAAGTTCATGTGTGGGACTTTTTTCACTTAAGTACAATCTGAGAGTTCGATTTGCTGTTATCAACCACCTCGAGTGTGGCGAATTCTAAAGACGAGACTGTGATTTATCTTCTCCCCCAGTATTAAAAGATATCAGTGACGATGAGATTAAATCACATATTCAAAGTGACTCAGTCCCTAATTGGGATATAACATTCAAGACATTACCAATTCACACAAAGGCAGTTGAACGATGAGTGAAACTCGTGACAGAAGCCTCAAGAAAAGTTTGCGAAGCTGAGTCTAGGAATGGTTTTACCAGAACGACTCTGTTGTCAAGGTCAACCATGCCTAACTTCGCCCATAAATCAGATTTCAAAGTACCTTCAGCTACGAATGAGTGAAAACGGAGATGTTCAATTGTTCAACATGAGTTTCTTGGCCTTACGACTCTTCACTAAAAACTTAGTTTTATCAGTAAAAAAATTTGTTTAGAAATATTACTAGTCGTCTAAAATAATTTGTTTTTAAACATTTAAGCTTGTATTCAATAAAAAACAAATATAAAGAGCATGTAAGCTGTTAGTATTATTTTTCTTTATTTGTAATTTTATTTAAAAATTGCATTAACTTGAAGGCAATGCTCGACCGGGAGATGTTGATGGATTTAAATAATATTTAAACATTATTTTCTGTGGTTCTAATACGTAAGAATTTGAGCTACTACATTCGGGAAGAAGCTAATTTAAAAATGTTGAAAATTATCGTAAAAATGTGAATTTTTCCCAATTTCGGCAAACTTTAGAGCACATGCGCAATCGAAAGATATAAACTGAATTTATTTATTTTTTTACCCTTTTTAGTCTCCCCAATTCGCAACTTTTCCGCGGTATTACAACTTGAAAAAAAAATTTGTTTTTTTGGCCCTCCCTATTATACAGTTATTCTTAATTACGGTACCTATTAAGAATCTAATAAAACAGTTTGGCAGCATCGTAAACTACATAGTTTTGCTCCTCTAGCTCGGTTAGTATGCCACAGAGCTTAATAACTCATTTACTTGTACTGAAAGTGCCATTAGCTAACTTTCTAGTACATTTAAGCAGTAGTAAGCAATCAAGAATTACCACAGCAGATCTAACGAGTTCACTACGCTTGAAAGTGTAATATTTATGCCTCCGCCAGTTTATAACTTGTGCCAAATGCGTTTGTAGCGCCGTAAATGAGCATTATACAGTTGTTAATAATTACTGTACCTATTAAGATTCTAATAAAACGGTTTGACAACATCGTAAATTAGTTAGTTTTACTCTGCTTGCTCAGCTAGTATGCCAGAGAGAATAATAACACATTTACTTGTACTGCAAATGCCATTAACGAACGTTCTAGTACATTTAAATAGTACAAAGAAATCAAGAATTGCCACAGCAGATCTAACCAGCTCACTAACTGAAATTGAAATATTTCTGTTTCTGTCAATCTATAACGTCCAATCAATTTTAATCCAGTTATTGACTACCTGTTAGTGATGGTACACATACTCTGGCTAAATTTATTAAATTCTGATCGACTCTAGTTGTTATAGTAGTACAATAATATTTTCTGTGGGTAATATTTACTGAAAAACGTGCTTTTCAGACGTTTTAAAGTAGCTGAAGGCTAAACTATTAAACTTGAATTTTTGGGATGCAGAAAAGTTTGATATGGTAATGATATATGGTTCAATGATTTTCATATATCCTACTACAAGGGCCAGTACCACTGCAATCAATGTTAATCTAGTTATTGACTACCTGTTAGTGATGGCACACATACTCTGGCTAAATTTATTAAATTCTGATCGACGCTAGCTATTATAGAAGTACAATAATATTTTCTGTAGATAATGTTTACTGCAAAACGTGCTTTTCAGACGTTTTAACGTACTTGAATACTAAATTATTAAACTTGAATTTTTTGGATGCAGAAAAATTATATATAGTAGTGATATATGGTTAAATGATTTTCATATATACCGTGAGATCATTTAAAAGCTGGACAGGGAGAGCTATGAAATTTCTGTTTTATATTCGAACTTTAGTTAATAGCCATTTGTCAATTTATTAAATTAACCTCAAACAAGACATAAGTTTTATTAAACGTCAAAAAATACAGTAAATGTTCAAAGAGAGTGAAATTTCTGTTTTTGAACTTTTACTGTCATTTTTGACGTCGAATAAAGCTTATGTCTTGTTTGTGGTTAAGTTATTAAATTAACAAATGGCTGTTAACCAAAGTTCGAATCTAAACCAGAAATTCCATGGCACTCTCTGTCCCGTTTTTAAATGATCTTGCGGTACTATAAAATTAAACATGACAACAATGCATATTCTAGGTGACTTGATATGGATAAAAAATAAGAACAATCAAAATTCTTAATATCAAATTTTGACAGTCGGGCTCCGTAGCTTAGTGGTTAAGCATTCTGGCTATTGATTTAAGGGTCGAGAGTTCGATCCTCGATCTCGGTGAGGTTTCTAAAAATAAAAAAATGCGGATGAAAACTTTTACAGAATGCCATCATTCGGAAATGATGTAAAGACGTAGATCCCATGTTACTAGGATGCGTAGCATTTAAAAGATCCCTTGCTAGGCTTGGAACTCCTTAGTCTCGGCAAAATTCTAACTAGGACTTTGACCATATGATCAAAGCAGTCGGTGTCTAAGGTACCTGGTACCCCGTATGCCTAGACCGTGTCCCTTACAAACAAACAAACAAAATTTTGACTGGCAGTTATGGCATCAGATTTATTCCAGACTGTAATTTGATTTGCGTTTAATTTGTTTTAACCGTATCTGTCTTTGTACCATGGAGTGTGCGGCATATGAATACGCAGATATATGGGTTTTAGGAAACCGTCAACAAAATTTTAATGTGATACTGTGATAAGAGCAGCAGATCGAAGACAGAGAAACTGGAACCGTTATTCTAGCTTGTAATACTGTCCCCTGCTTATAGAGGGTTGTAAAATTTATTTACCACGGGATAGCTCATAAATCGGAGAATGGTTCAATCGTTCTCTCAGATATACCATAAATAAGCAAACACTAACGGAGTATCTTGTATAACAATTTATTTTGTGTAACTATGATACAAAATTAAATATTCGTGTAATTAAATAAATGAGATGTATATTGAACAAGATTGACGATCGTATAAAAACGCGGCTTCCTGGTTCTGGCGGAGACGGCAGCCACTTCTGTGCTCGTGCTGGGCGTGACCTCGTGCGCGATTCGCTCGGGGACGTCGTGGACGGCCGGGCCGCTATTTCGTAGCTCGTCGGGACGAGCGCAACGGCGCAGCGCAGTTTGACAGCTTAGTTGTTTTGCTACTGAGAATTATTAACAACAATTAGTTCGACTATCTCTCACGTGGTTTGTGCGGCTACGATTTGTCGTTAATACACTCCCCGGGGTTTTGCCTCGGAGCGGGGAAATTCTATATTGCGGCCGAAATCCAACCAGTGGTCGCGGCGCCTCGATCAGCTGGATAACCTCCAATTGTTCACGTGTTTGCGGAGCTCTGCGGAGGAGATCTTTGCGGCTAATATTTTCTAGGTCTCAGCGGGCACCTGGGTGAGTTGCTAACTGTAATTCTAGTAATTAATAGCAGTGAAACGGCTCGCCCAATTTACAGTTTTAATAATTGCGCCGGCTTAGCGAAGTATCAAATTTCAATTAATCGGGAAATTGGGATTTGGACATTTCGCTGTTTATTGTAGGTTTACACGGTACAGGTACAGGATTTTCACAGGGAACATTAGCTGGCGTTTCAGATGTCCTTTCGGAACCACTAAATTGAACTAGCTATCAGGATATTCACAGGGAAAATTACCTGGCGTTTCAGATGTCCTTTCGGAACCACTAAATTGAACTAGCTATCAGGATATTCACAGGGCAAATTAGCTGGCGTTTCAAATGTCCTTTCGGGACCACTAAATTGAACTAGCTATCAGGATATTCCAGGTACTGGTAGAGTCGACGGAGGAACTTTCTGGACAGGACAGGATGAAGGACTGGGGGATAATCGGGAACTAGGTGTTTGCTGGAAATCTATCTGGGGAATCTCTGGGGAATCTCTTCTTGAAATGCGTTCTGCAAGCCCTTTTATATGCTTTGTAAAGCTATTAGGTGGGGAGGCAGCACGCGTCATACCTTTGTCTCGCGCTGTTATCACGGTCGGAACTTCGGTCTGCGCTAGCTTATCTTGCTGGAGCACACCGGGTTCTTGATAACGCTAAAGGTCGGCGACGTTTAAATTTGCAAATATTACTTAATATTGAATTAATCAAATTCAAACGGGAGCTAGCGTTACAAGCTCATGATATGATCGGAGGTCGACCGAGAATAAGGGAACCCAACTTAGAAGAAACCGTTGTACAAATAGTAGCTGAACATCCAGAAACTAGTATGCGAAGTATTTCTAGAAATTTGGGTATTACTAAAACTCGTGTACCGGGTGGCCAATTAAGAAGGACACTCGGCCGTATCTCGAAATGTAATTGTCGTAAAGACTTGGGGTAAAAAAAATTATGACTAAAGCTGCCAAGAGAAAATGCTGGAAATTATTTTTAAGTTTCTAGAATGGCCGCCAGAGGGCATAATCGCATTCTTGAATTTTAAATCTCGTTTTTTAAGAAATATTCTTATATTACAGATAGCTAAAATAAACACCGTTTTAAAGCTGAGATAAATTCGATTCTTTTTTGTTAAATGCTTTTTGCTCCATCTCTTAAGGGAAAGTGGTGGGGGGTGTCCGAACATTTTCGGAAAGAAATGTCAATTACTTCAAAATGGCTGAACTGATTTTGTCAAACTTGGAGTCGCTGAAAAGGGCTTTTCTTGGGCTATCAACGCTGCCCTGAGCGGATTGATTTAGATTGCTTGTGTTGCCGCTAGAGGGCGTTTTGCGACAACACTACAAATGAAATGGATTTTCTTAAAAAAATTAAATGCAACAATATCACTTTTATTGCAACAAAAGGTAGCGAAATAAGGGTCTAACACGCTAGTGAAAACCGCATTTCGATATTTGTTTCCTAACCTAAAATATCAGTAAAAGAAATTAAAACTCGAAATAATGTCGCATCTTTGGGAATATTTTCAGTATACCTGCCATTATTAAAACCTATTTATCGTTCTTTTGGCAAAATATATATAAATTTACAGTTAAAATACCAACATTATATTTAAAATGTCAAAAATAATTAATACTCATTCACTATGATTGAATATTACCGTTCTGTCCACACGAAATTCGAAATTTTTAAAATGCAAGTGTGCTTTGGAAAACAAAATAGTAAAAATTATAATGGTGGTGTTTAAGTGTCAATCATATTAAGATTGCAGCTATTTATAGTGCATTTTGGTGGCCTTATTTGTAAAAAATGCCTTTTCCACCTGTAGAAGTGTTTGATATGTTTCGTGTTTATTTTCAAAACAATGAAAACGCAACTGTTTCTGTTAGAATCTATGCGATGGAGTATCCTGATAGGCGCCAATCAACTGTCAAAGTTTTTCGTGTGGACAGAAAAGCAATATTCAATCATATTGAATAAGTATCAATTATTATTGACATTTTAAATATAATGTTCGTATTTTAACTGTAAATTTATATATATTTTGCTAAAAAAACGATAATTAGAATTTAATAATGGCAGGTATACTGAAAATATTCCCAAAGATGCGACATTATTTCGAGTTTTAATTTCTTCTACTGATATTTTAGGTTAGGAAAAAAATATCGAAATGCGGTTTTTACTAGCGTGTTAGACCCTTATTTGGCTATCTTCTGTTGCAATAAAAGTGATATCGATGCATTTAATTTTTTTGAGAAAATCCATTTCATTTGTAGTGTTGTCGCAAAACGCCCTCTAGCGGCGACACAAACAATCTAAATCAATCCGCTCAAGGCAGCGTTGATAGCCCAAGAAAAGCCCTTTTCAACAACTCCAAGTTTGACAAAATCCGTTTAGCCATTTTGAAGTTATTGACATTTCTTTCCGAAGATGTTCGGACACCCCCCACCACCTTCTCTTAAGAGATAGAGCAAAAAGCATTCAACAAAAAAGAATCGAATTTTTCTAAGCTTTAAAACGGAGTCCATTTTAGCTATCTGTAATATAAGAATATTTCTCAAAAAACGGGATTTAAAATTCAAGAATGCGATTACGCCCCCTGACGGCCATTCTAGAAACTTAAAAATAATTTCCAGAATTTTCTCTTGGCCGCTTTAGTCATAAATTTTTTTACCCCAAGTCTTTGCGACAGTTACTTTTTGAGATAGGGCCGAGTGCCCTTCTTAATTGGCCACCCGGTACATAGGATTTTAAAAGATGATGAACTGTATCCTTATCGCAAAACAAGAGTTCAAAATTTCTTGTACTTGATTTACTTTTTGCGGGTGGGAGGTAGAAGCTCATAGAAGAAATCCTTTGTTTATAAGTAATGTGTTATGGACGAACGAAGCTACATTTACAAGAAACGGCATCTTTAACTGTCACAACGAACACGTTTGGGCCCGTGACAATCCTCATGCAGTTCACGAAAGAAACTACCAGGTACGTTGTTCAGGAAATGCATGGGCAGAAATACTTAGAGAAATGCAAATTAGTCCCTTTATACTTCCTGAAAGGCTAAATGCAGAAAATTATTTATAATTCATAAAGATAACTTTCCGGACCTACTGGAGGATATTTCTCTGGCTCTCCGGCGCGAGATGTGGGTGCAGCTCGATGGTGCAACATCATATTGTGCAGGTGTGGTTCGGCAATGGTTTAACCACCATATCGTCCCTGCTTATAGATCACGAACAACAAAACTATTCAATGTAAGCTACATAATTAATATTAGGAAAACATCAACAATTATAAAAATGTGTTTGTACTATGAAAAAGTAGTTGCAAAAAATGAGTCTCTTGATGTATTTGAAAATAATGTACAAGCGTTTAAACGAATGTTGACTGCAATTGTTAAGCAAAATCCTTGTAAATAAAAATTTTACTTGGTGCATTATTTTTCAAAATACCTTCAAAAATCATAACCACAAACTGAAAAACCCTATTTTGTCATGTCTAGTTATTTCGCATGCGTACCGACACAAATGTCATCCTAACATAGCATTTTAGGAAGACGAGACGTTGTGAATGTGTATAAATTGGCGAAAGAACTACACGTGACGATGTTGGTAATAAAATTCTTAGTCGAAAATCGCAATACTAAAATGTTGCATTGGTCTTCGTGAGCCCTCGTGAGCGGTAGATAAAACACTTGTTTTTTTTCAGGTAAAGTACCTTTTCTGTTTCAAATACGTCAGAGCATCGTCTAGGAAAGTTGTTAAAAGTGTAAATTATTGCCCTATGCAAAATTGCAAAAATATCAGCTGACTTTTATGAAACCCTGTTACCACAAAACTACTTCATCCAGTTCACACGGTTGCATAAAAGTAAATCAATACTTTTTCAATTTTGTATAGAACCATACTTTTGCATTCTGAACAACTTTTCTTGAAAAGACGAATAGGTTCAGGGTCATTTTAATTTACCTAGCTGGGAGCAGACTGCTTCCGACCCTCTTCAGCCAAGAACGGGAGTTATAGGATGGGTGAGAGAAAGGAGGGGTGGAGAATGGAAGAGAGGCCAGGAAAGGTGGAGAAGTACTGCCCCGGCATTCGCCTCAGAGAAGGTACTCTGTTGACTCAGGAAAATCATCTAAAAACCTGGATCAGAGCAGATGGCTACGGGAGTCGAACCCACGACCACCCGAATGCTAAGCGGACGTGGTAACCACTAGTCCCCAGAGCTCAGTCACTTTCCTTAATGATAATTTCGCGTATTTAAAACAAGAAAGCTACTTTAAATAAAAAGAACATGTTTCTTAGCTACTGCTCGTGAGGATCCATGAAGACCAATTCAATATTTTAGTATTAAGATTTTCTACTCAGAATTTTACTTCAAGTTTTTCTCCATTTTAGATACACCCTATAATACCTATCCGCAACAGTGGCTCATTCACCACATCTGATCATTTTTAGTCATTAATAATCACGCATGGTAATGGAATACACTTTATACGGCGGTATGTAATATACTATTCATTAGTAATTAATTAATTTACTTATTAATTTTCTTACTTATAAGCAATAATGAAAATAATAAATAAAAAACATCCAATATGACTCATTACTTTTTTTAATTGCAACAATCTGAATCAACGTATGAAATACTCTAGGATGCACGTCCGTATTCAAAAATTTTTTAATGATGGTCAAAAAAGACTCGAAACGTAGTTAAACCATAATCTGTGGTACATTGATTCAGAATAAAAAGGGCCTCTACAATTTGAGATCAGAAAATTAGAATCGTAATTTAAAAAAATGAAGCTGATCATGGTTGCTCGAAGACGAAACGTGGGAAAAAATTGATAACGTAATCTTTAAGTAAATTAAAAGTTGCTACAACGAAGTTTTGTCAGTTTTGCTCTAACTTTAATATTAACGCCAGAAAAACATATAATTTAAAATCCAAAATTTCGTTTTTTTAAGATAACTCAAGAGTTACTGAGATAATGAGGGAAAAGTGACGTGTGAGCAAACGAAAATGAAATCAAGCTTGGCTTTGAAATATTTGTTTTATGAATAATATGTTGGTGAGACTGTAAGTCTATGTCAAATTCGAAGTTAGCAGGTTACGTTTTGCGTCAGTTTTGACACAGACTGACGCAAAACCTAACTTGCTAACCTCGAATTTGACATAGACTTACAGTCTCACCAACATATTATTCATAAAACAAATATTTTAAAGCCAAGCTTGATTTCATTTTCGTTTGCTCACATGTTATTTATTTAGAGTAGATCTACGTCACATTGAAAACGTGCGCAGGGATTCAGTTCCATTGCCGGCTCATTGGCCAGATCTTACTTTGTAAGGTATTTACTTATAGGGCGGTTTAAAAGAAACAGGTAAATTTAAGTACTTGGGGTTTACAGTGACAAAAGAGGCAATGACAGAGGAAGAAATTAAAAACAGACTGGCGCTAACTAGAAATTGTATAAGACAACTTAACTCAATCTTATGGAATAGAGATATAACCAAGAACACCAAAATCCGAATTTACAATACAATGGTACAGAGTATAATGACCTACGGGGCAGAAGTATGGGTTACCAACAAGAAAAACAAAGAAAATATAGTAGCAACGGAAATGGAGTTTTGGAGGAGATGCTGCAGGCTAACCAGACTGGATAGAGTGTCGAATGAAGAGATACGGAGCAACAAGGGAAGGGAAAAAAACGCCAACACATACATAGAAGAAAAACGATTGTTGTGGTACGGACACGTTAGAAGGGCGGAAGAGCACAAATGGATAAAAAAGATGACAGAATGGAGTCCTATGGGAAGACGAGGAAGGCCACGGATATCATGGCGCAACGAAGTAGATGAAGCCATGGAGAACCGAGGGCTTCAAGAAGGTGAATGGAACAACCGAGAAGATTGGAGAGGAAGGTTGAGAGAAGGAAGACAGTTACAACTGTAAAAATTCTTTATATATATATATATATATATTGCACTGGATACGTGTGTATGATTTTATATTTACTTTTGCTTCACGTTCCAATACCTATTAATAATTATACCAAGGCTCAAATATGATATTATTATTGTATGCTTATTTAATTCAAATGTCGAAAGTTTAACTTTATTATAAATCAATTGAATTATATTTCAAAATGCATTAGTACTCTTTGTTCAGGGTATGGTTCGCCAAAATCTAGTTAGTTGTTTGTTGCTATTTTATTTTTATTTGAACTGCAATTACTGAATGTCACTTGTTATCAACTATTATTTCCAAACACTGTTTAATGACACTTTTCAATCAATATGACATAAATAAAATCCTTTACAACGGTTTTGACTGTATGATATTACGATAAGTATTCAATTATATCTTAATAAACTTTTCTAATTATTTCTTATTTCAGAATTACCTCAAAACAGTTTAGTGTTCACCCACCTGGATTTCTTACTTTGCAGACCAACTCAGAATCACCTTGGTATGATTCTGTCCTGCTACCTGTAACCCTTCACTCCTTTGCTACGACACACTGGTCCAACCGCCTCCTTATCCGTAACACCTCAAGATACTGGCTGTCACCTATTCCTTCTCTAGCCCTGCACAACTGTCCCTCCTGCAATTTCCTTCTGTCCAGCTCCTCACGGGTAAGTCTATTTCCTCATGTAATTGTAAATTGACTGCATACTGCCTTAGGTCCATCCATCTCCATCCACGTCATCAACCGTCAGCACAATATAACACCTTTAAGATCTCTCCTTGTCAATACAGTCCAACTGGTCTCCTTCAACTGGTTCCAATCCAATGAGTTCCCGCTTCATCAGGATACGTCCACGAAAAGCTCCAACCAATAATAATAATCCTCCAATTAATGTAACTCCTTATTCCTTGTATTGTAAACTCCGTCAATTATATCCAATCCTTATTCTTCTTGCTTCTTTTACTTGTTAATATTGTAGTCATACCATATCATACATTTATTTAATTAAATTTTATTTTCTTCTCATATGTTTCACTTGATTTTACTTTGTACACATTTATTAGTAACCCTTTTATATTAATAGCATTTAGAATAGAATAAATAGGGTCAAATTTCAAATTTATTTTCACCAAACCCAAATTTACACGTGGTTTTTTTTAATTGTTATTTTTAATTATCTTCCAATTTTTATTACTATCCTAGACTACCATTATTCCTGCCTGCTACATGTTATAAATACATTTGAATGGTGCTCACTTTATAAATTGTTACAAATAGAATTTTATTCTGTCATATGCAACATTCAACTTTGTGTTTATTGTTAATTATTGTTACCATCATCAAGTAGTACTCATTGTGTAATAACTTTCTTTTTAAAATGTACTTTGAATCTTTGAGTTTCAATTATTATTCAATTAAATAAGCAATCATTAACACAATTTTCCACATCTTATCATTTCAGTATAATTACTGTATTGAACTTTTCATTTTAGATTCATGTAAATAAATAACCGTATTTAACATAATACATGGCCTCTATATACCATAGCAATATATATATATATATATATATATATATATATATACAGGGTGTAGAAATGCTTTACGCACCATAGGGATTTCAATGGTAATTTCTTCATATGAAAATATTTGCTTCCCTAATTATTTTAGAGCAAACTTGTATTGAAGTTTTTTGTAGAGAAAAAAATTCTGTATCCATTTATGCCAGCATTTGTCATTTTACATTTCGGAAAACCGAAAATTTAAAGAAATAAAATACCATTTTTAGACAAATCAGTGGTGCCTTGAAATTACTAAATCATCTCATGTTTATTTGTTTGCATCTGTCAAATGTAACGGCAACCAAATAAACAGCAAACTAATTTGTTGATGCTTTGAGATGGTTTAGTAATTTCAAGGCACCGCTGATTTGTCTAAAAATGGTATTTTATTTCTTTAAATTTTCGGTTTTCCGAAATGTAAAATGACAAATTCTGGCTTAAATGGATACAGAATTTTTTTCTCTACAAAAAACTTCAATACAAGTTTGCTCTAAAATAATTAGGGAAGCAAATATTTTCATATGAAGAAATTACCATTGAAATCCCTATGGTGCGTAAAGCATTTCTACACCCTGTATATAAAAGAAACAATGTATTCTATTGTATTCGAGAATCGAGAGGAAGCAGCAGCACCTAATAAATCGAATTCAAGAAGCTGCAGAAGAAATTTGTCAAAGGCTTGAACAATTACATAAGTAATGTTATTTGTCTTTAAATAAATATTTTTTCATCATCATCTCAGTACCGATTCAGAATCGGACATGGGTATATTATTATTTTCACTCCAAATTGTATGATTAATCAACCCCTAAAGTTATTTGACCGCCTTTTGAATCACCCTGTATATGTAGACATCTTGGCAAAGTCATTCTGTACCTTGATATTCCAGAATCGTTTAATTTTCAAGGATTCTTAGGATGGGGCCAAATGTATGCATTTTCAGGGGACCCACTAGCGCAGAAGCTCGTTAATTACCGAAAATGTTAGTCAATATTATCGTTTAGTTAATTTTGTATGTAATTTGATATTAATCCTGGATATTTACGGTGTAGGGTATTATGTATATTCATTGTGTAATGTTCTAGCACAGCTAAATCATCGTTGTTCTTATAATCAGTTATGCAGCTGTGTGTCATACAATGCAAGTTATGCAACTTAGTTATTTAATGTATCGTCGTACAATGGTTATAATTTTTATGTAGTCAGTTTCGAATCTGCTTTCGCGAAGTAAAGTAAGTTTTTAAATATCATTATTTTATTCCTAACAAGTCAGTCTGTAAGAAGTAGAACTCGTAATGTTACACGTGTGCATATTTTAAAACTTCTAAGGGTGTGGTCGGATGTGTAAATTAGGTCCATATTTTTTTAATTTGAGGGGTAAGTGATGTTCGAAAATTGAGAGTATAATTCTATTTGTTGAAATAGCTATTTCTGAAACATTGTGAAAACGTTGAAGTTCTAAACGTTATCTATTGCTTCTATGAATAAAAACTTATTGCAATATAGACATTCCTTCGAAAACTGTTCATGTATCTTCTGTTTTGGTAATTTACGGTTAGGTATACCGGGTGTAACAGGATCATGGTACACCCCCGTATCTCCGTTAGTTTTAAAGGTAATTTATTGAAATTTGGTATATCCCATATACATAATAAGCGGCACTTTTTGACCTGCAAATGATTTTTTTTCACTTCCGGTTTCGCCGGAAGTGATACCAACTTTCGATTTTTAAATAGAACACCCTGTATATTATTACATTTCTGAAATCTGCATAATTTTCTGAATCCAATGATACCACATAAGTGACATTTCAAACGTCAAAATTTTTTTTAATTTATTTTTAATTTTCCATTTAAGTGTGCCATGATGGTTCCGATTTATTCCAATTGATCCATTTAATGCTAGAAAAATCGAAATCCCGTCAAAAATACTAAATTGCGTTTTTTATGAGCAAATAAAGTTCACCGTAATCAATTTTGGGGTAAAACGCAATTTTTTCAAATGGAACCATATTGGTACCGTGGTACCATTTATTAGTACTATTAATAAGGAATTTATTCATACATGGTAATTAAATGTGCGATAAATACAATCAAAATTACAGCTAAAAGAAAATAAGAAAATACAATTATTTTGGTCTAATTTAGTGTTAAGACTAAGGAGGCTTTGAAAACAATGAAATTGTTTATTCAGACTGTCAAATAAATACTTGTTGGTTTATCGGTGTTTCTATTGTGTATTGGAAGAGTCTTTACATTTGTTGTTATTTTTGTTCAAAATGCCGCACATTTATACAAAGGATGAAAGAGTGGACATGTTAATTATTTATGGGGAATGTAGAAAAAATGGCCTTGCGGCTAGAAACCTTTATGCCGACCGATATCCTGATAGACAATGTCCAGCGAGAAATTATTTTAATCGTCTTGAAAATCAATTCCGAAGAGAGCCTAACCATGATCCCGATCCCGAAGAAAACGTTATCATTGACGAAGGAACGGAAATTAATGTTTTAGCTCGAATAGAAGTTGATAAGACTGTTTCTTTAAGGCAAATTGGGTTTGATTTGGAAATTAGTCACCAAACGGTAAGCCGAATCTTGCACAAACACAATTATAAATCCTTCAAATATCAATTGCACCAGCACCTGTACGAAAATGATTATGAACGTAGGATGGAATATTGCAATTGGATCTTGCAGAATAATGTGCAGCCAAACAATGCTTTTTTGGGAAGGATTTTATTTTCGGACGAGTGTAGGTTTACAAATATGGGATTATTTAACCGACAAAATACAAGGTATTGGTCACAAGTAAATCAACATTTATTGCGGCAGGGTAATTTTCAAGTGCGGTTCGGTTTCAATGTTTGGCTTGGAATAGTCGGTCGTAGAGTCATTGGTCCAATAATATTTGAAGGAGCCTTGACTGGAGCTAGATACTTAGGATTTCTGCAAAATGAAATTGAGGACAGGTTAGCTGAATTACCTATCCATTTACGACAGGGAATGTATTTCCAACAAGATGGAGCTCCTCCCCATAATTCAAGAATAGTAATTGATTACCTTCAACAAGCATTCGAAGAAAACGTAATTTCGACGAATGGTCCTGTGCGATGGCCTCCAAGGTCACCTGATTTGACACCTCTTGATTTCTTTGTTTGGGGCCATTTGAAAAACATTGTTTATGCAACCCCCGTTACAACCCGCGAAGATCTGGAGTTGCGAGTAAGACGCGCAATTAATAGAATAACGGCCCAGCAATTATCGAACGTTCTTCAAGAAACAGCTACGAGAGTTCAGAAGTGCGTTGACGTTAATGGACAGCATTTCGAACAATTGTTGTAATGTTTTGTGTTAATTTTTTGTATTTCAAGTTGTATTTTTTGTATTTTCTTATTTTCTTTTAGTTGTAATTTTGTTTGTATTTATCGCACATTTAATTACCATGTATGAATAAATTCCTTATTAATAGTACTAATAAATGGTACCACGGTACCAATATGGTTCCATTTGAAAAAATTGAGTTTTACCCCAAAATTGATTACGGTGAACTTTATTTGCTCATAAAAAACGCAATTTAGTATTTTTGACGGGATTTCGATTTTTCTAGCATTAAATGGATCAATTGGAATAAATCGGAACCATCATGGCACACTTAAATGGAAAATTAAAAATTAAATTAAAAAAAATTTTGACGTTTGAAATGTCACTTATGTGGTATCATTGGATTCAGAAAATTATGCAGATTTCAGAAATGTAATAATATACAGGGTGTTCTATTTAAAAATCGAAAGTTGGTATCACTTCCGGCGAAACCGGAAGTGAAAAAAAAATCATTTGCAGGTCAAAAAGTGCCGCTTATTATGTATATGTGATATACCAAATTTCAATAAATTACCTTTAAAACTAACGGAGATACGGGGGTGTACCATGATCCTGTTACACCCGGTATATGGACGTAGATATGCAATAAGGAATCAAGTCACACAAACACAATGTTGAGAAAAATCCTTCTAAAGTTTATGCTGTTCTATAAAATCCTACTTGTTGACATATCCTGCATTTTGAGTTAAACTGTTGTATAAGATGTAAGATTAGAGCCAAATTTTTAGTAAATTGTGTTATGATATTATTTTGTTGTTTGGTTCTAGATTTTTCAGTTTTTTTCGATTTTTTTAAAAACGGCTCTAACGATTTTTTTTAAACTTGACATTTTTCTTACATTTTTAATGTGTATTGATGTGAGATAGGTGATTTTCCAGTTGAATACTTCTAAAGTGGGTTTCTTTTGTTTTTTTTTTCTATTTTTTTTATTAACTCCTATTTTAAATAAAACACCCGGTATATTATTACATTTTTGAATTCACCTTAAAATTCTAGAGAAAATTTGTCTCTTCAACTAACACTCTATTTTGTACCGTTTTTGTAGAATTTGTAATTTTTGAAAATTTTTAACAAATGGTTAAAAATTAAAAATGAAATTTTTGACTAATTATTTATAAGATCACTGTAAAAGGAAGTTGTGTGAGTGTATCACACCAGATTTTTTTATTGTTGTATATGTGCATAAGTATATGGATAAGAAGTAACTAGTAATAATGACAGAAATAGAATTAGGAAGCACTTTAATAAGTACCTTTGTATTACTACACATATTTTAACTTTTACAAAAACAAATTTTATTAATTTCTTAGAAAGAATATAGTTTTGCTTACATTTATTTTGCAATTACTTGCCGGGATCTTGAATGTGAAATTTCCATTATATCCATCCACATCACCTTCTACACTATCACCTGTAACTAACTGCTAGCAGAAATGTAAAACCTGCTTTGGAATAAGGTGGAAAAAAGATTTAATACCATTTAACTTCTTTCGTGATATTGCTTTATTATCTTGCCAGAGTAGTTGTACGTCAACTTGCAATGATCGTAGCTCACGTTTCCTTTTTACTTTCCTCGTCTAAAAGACGAAGGAAGTATTGTAATCGCAAAAAAATAACCTTTCGAGATTTCTTCGATCTTCACGTTTCAGGGTCCCTAGATGACGAAAAACAGGTTTACTCAATTCCGTCAGTTTACCTGTCTGTCTGTCTGTCTGTTGGCAACATAACTCAAAAACTATTTGTCGAACGAAGATATTATTTTGCATACACATTATATATCTACCTGGCATGAAACCGAGAAAGTTTCAGACAAATATGTACAGAGTGAGTCCATTAAAAAAATAAAATTTTGTTTATTTTTTATTTAAATTAGCAATAAATACAAGTAATTTCTACATTGCGCAGGTTTTATCTTACCAAAAATGAGCCTCAATAAATACAGAATAAATGTTGTACTATACAAAAAGGAGCAACAAATTCGTGCGTTACTTAATACAGCTGCAACGCAGGAATTCCAAGGGTCGATACTCCGTTGCTCAGGTAGAAATAGCCCGTTCTCTTGCAATATCCCACAACACGTTGGGACCACATAAGCCGTCCGCCTGCCCTTCGAATTCGACCACGGGTAATCTTTTTTTATTTGAAAATTTATTTAATTAATTAGAAACGTGAAGCTATTTTTACCCCTAGCTTAATTTGATTATTTAGTGTCACAATGACGACGAGGGAAGTTCTGAGTAAAGCCTTTTACAAATTTTTTGTATAAATGTATTTTTTCAAAGTTGTTGTGTTCATTATAGTGCTCTTTTTTAAAAATGCTAAATGGGTAATCTTTGGAAATTTAAATTTTCTTTTTATGTAACCAGTTCACGATTGTATTACTAATTGTTGCTTTTCTGTTTGTTATACGGTTTTTCAATTGTACTCTTGAAAGGAAGTTTTCTCTGTATGGTCGTTCCACCATCAAAGTTATTTTCTTTAGGCAGATTTCAATTAACATTGAGAAGTCTTCCAGGTATATAAATATTGCTGTCTCTTTAAAGAGCGTTCTATATCACCAAAGTCATCGTCATTGGGAAGAAAACCGTGGCTGGAGACAATAAATATTTTCTGGAGAAAGGCGTTCATCAACAATGGTTTTTAACGTAACGACAATTTTAATGTTGCCTTTATGACCCCCACAAGAGTGGCTCCACAAATTGTGTACTTTAACTTCGTTGCCTATAAATGTTTTTGCTACTTTTGGGTGGAATGGGAAGCCGGAAAAGGGATCTGCGTTAAGGAACCATATTTTGAAATATACAGGCTAACTTTAATAGTTGTGGAAATATTTTGACTGGCAAAAGAGGACGATAAAATAACATAACTAGTCCAATAATGTCTTATGCAAATACTTTTAGTTTAAAAAAAAGGGGGGTTAAAGTTTTTCTAAAAAAGTTTGATTGCCACAGATAAATTTAAATAAATGTAGTAATTAAAGACCAAAGGAGCCTGCTTTTATTAGCATTTATATAATGTTATGGTAACATCATATTTTTGAAAAGTGCCACAAAATTAATTTCAACAACGCTGAGATTAAAATCATATAGACCTCTCAGCTTTGGTAAAACCCATTTTGTGGTATTTTTCTAAAATATGATGTTAACATGACAGTAATACAAATGTTAATAAAGACAGGATTCTTTGATTTTTAGTTATTACATTTATTTAAACTTATCTGTGGCTATCAAACTTTTTAAGAAAAACTTTAACCTGCCTTTTTTGCATAAAACATTATTGGACTAATCATGTTGTTTTAACGTCTTCTTTTATCAGTTAAAATATTTGCACAGCTACTAAAGTCACCCTGTATAGGTAAGGATGTTAAAGTACTCAATTTGTGCAGAAACATTTGCGGGGGGTCAGAACCGTAACATTAAAATTGTTTTAATCTGAAACCAATTTTTGATAAACACCCTACTGTAGAAAATATTTATTTGACTTTTCTTGTTTCCGGCAATAGTTTTCTTCCCAATGATGATGAATTCGGTGTTATAGAATGCACTTTAAAGAGACAGCAATATTTATATAGTACTCTGGAATACTTCGTTAATTTAAACCTGCCGAAGGAAATACAAAAGTGGATTATACACATAGGTACAGAAAATTGAAATTTGCAGATTACCCATTTAGCATTTTTATAAAAGAATAGTATAATGAACACAATAGCTTTGAAGAAATACATTTACATAAAAAAACTCCCCCACCAACATTTTTTCCTTTGCTAGTGCTAATGGCATTAAATATTTACCTCGAAACATCGAGTAGGTATTATTATTAAACAATGAAATTATTGCAGATACAGTAATTTATTTTGTTATTCTGCACTGCTCGTTGCTTGGCAGTAACTGATAAGAAATTTACCATTATGCAATAGAGAACCAACGAATAGGATTACTGCAGTTGATTTCTTTTCGCATTTATTAAAACAGTTGGTTCTGTATTGCAAAATAGAAAAACCAGATAAGCAGCATGTGGGTTAGGTCTTATTTATTTTCAATGCCAAAAACGTTGACGTTGTACCACCCTTAAACGAAGGAGTTAACAAAGCCTCGGCTAGCTCTTTTAACTCTCCGCTGAATATGGCGTGGTGTAACGATCAGGCTAAGAAATGCTTCGGGCTTTTACTACTGAACGGTAGATTAATAAAGTAATTGGGCGCCATGTCGTTATTCACAAGACATAAACAAACCTAGCTAGCAAAATAAATCAACACCTACCTTGTAAGCTTCACTGCATACCTCAATCTAAATGTAGTAATTCTAGCAACAACATAAAACAGTAACAGTCAAAATAATATTTAATATCCTGCACAAACAAATCAAGGTTGGCGTCACCAAACTTACACACACATGTAATTGTATATCGGGACAAAACAGGCAAAACCACATTTTTTAAAACTTCAAATCGAAGTAACATTTCAGAACTCGCTAGTTATAGCTTAAATTAAAACATCAGGCTAACACCACCTGTGCAATAGCAAATGACATAAACATATAACGCCAAGGGCTTTATCTGAGATACACGCTGTTTCAGCAATTTCGAATTATTTAAATACTCGCACTTATGCGGTAATAACAATTGAGCCAAATATTGATTTTACATGCTCAGTTTGAGTTGCTAAGATCTTAGTAAGAACTGACATAAGTTTGCGGCAACATGCCTTTGTCGACAAAAAACAGAGCTGATAATGTCATGTACTTACATTCAATTAATGATGAAGTCCAGCGATCGGCAGGGGAGTCCTGTTCGTTGCATTTTTCTATGAAGACTCAAAGCCAACTGACTGCATAATTCTCAAAGTTCCAAAGTTCATGCTCGAAAAAAGAACTAGCATCAAAAGGAAGGGAATTCCTGGCTACGTACAGACGCGAATTCGGGAAACTGGTTAACTCAAGCAAGAGCCAAAACGTTAGCTCCATGATGCTGAATTTAAGCATTTGCGAGAGCCCAAATAACTGCTGGATTTGTGAGCCAATACTAGCGGTTTCTATCCCAAACTAGCCCATACTAAACGGCCGATGATGTTTACTGCCTAATTTAGAAGACGCATCGTAGCGATTTCGATAAGCCTAAATAACCAAAATTAAAACTCAAAGAATAAAATTTGAAGAAACGCTCTTACCAACGCTGGAAGCGCGGCCACGAACAATGCTACAAGCGGCTTCGCTTACTTGGAAAACAATAATGCTTCTCGAAAATCAATACTATACCAGCTATTGCACTGTTTTCATAGCCAACGCGAGTCGAAAATCGACAAGTTCAAACGCGAAGATGTGCAGGTGTTTATCGCTCCGCGCACACACCTGCTGCGATTAGCTTGAATTCTCTTGCCACAAAATATAGCTACAAAGTGGTCCGAAAGTCGGTGTTAAATGCATTTACGCGCTTTTGAAATAAAATTGAAACGCGGCGTTACAACGTGGGGACTGGTTCTTTATTGCAAGATGTAAAGTGAACTTTATTTAGTCGAACAGCATCGAAACCCGCAAAAATCAAAATTTGTGGGTTGATTCCTTATTGCATATCTATGTCCACATGCTCTGTGTAGAATTGTGTGACCTTTTATTGGTTTGGATCGATGTGTGGGTTAATATTTTCTTAAGTATATCAATTTCCGGTTAAATTTTTGTGATAGAAATGTATGCATGTGACCCTTCGTTAAACTTGTCTCGAAGTGTAGGTTAATAATGGACTTGAACTTAAATTTTTTAACACAGATTTTATATAAAATTGAACAGCATTTTTAATATTTTCAGGTGCTTTAAATTGGTGAACTGCTATTAGCGAGGCTGATTGTAAATTGTTAGATAGTTATGATATCTATCTATTCGAGCAAGAGTTTTACTGAAATCGCACCGGTGCCCTCACTGAGGGAGAGTAGATGATCAAGGTATTTCGGTTAGCCAAGGTTTCAACCCTTGCAGGAGTGCCGTTAAAGATCGTTTGCGTAGAGTGTTGCTGATTTCGCTAAAAACTTGTTTTGAAGCTATATACTTACCTAATATTCGTTGATTCTGAACGGCTTGATGTCTGACATCGCTGATCGGTTGATCTGTGAAGTTTGTGTATTCAAGTATATTAATATGTATCAAAGCTATCCTTCAATTTTTTAGATCAGTTTCAATATAGTTCCAAAAACGTTCGTGAGGTGCTAGTGAGCCGCTGCTGGCCTATTCGGATTAGAGATCCTGTATTATATACAGGGACTCTAATTCGGATTGACCTATTGCTCATCTATTTGGTGAGTACATTTAATTAGATATTTGACATATGTCGAACAAAGAGGTTATAGGCACCAATCCTGCTAACTTGCTTTTGATGGCAGTTTTCAGAGTATTGATCATTCTTAGAATCTCTAGAACCGACTATTAGGAACATACGCCCAAATATGTAAAAAAGGCACTTTTATCACACATGCCTTGTAAAAAGTGATCCAAACCAATCAAAATGTATCCCGCTGTTTGCCCAACTCTTAGTAACCTATATACAGGGACTCTAATTCGGATTGACCTATTGCTCATCTATTTGGTGAGTACATTTTCACTTTTATTTGCCATTTGTTAGTACCCGCTCACCATGCATTACTGTATAATCTACTAGTTAAAGGAACGGTGTATTCCTAGAGCTTAAGGCTTTACTTTCCTTGGCAGCGAGGTTGGGTAAAATTGTCAAATTTCAAATCGTTATAAAACATTTATGATTAGTATCTAACCTTGTATCGATATAGAAAATTGTTCAGCGACGCAAAACCTAGGGTGCTGCGAGTGATTTTTTTGAAAATTATGCAATACTTTGATGTAATTAATTTAATAGATTAAAATTTCAACACCATATAACTTTCTTAGTTTTACAGTTATTTTGATAAATGTAATGTCGGACGGTAGGTATCTACTAAAATTATCTAGGGGGCTACCGTTCGAATTTTTGTTCAAATTTGTTAGTAGTGATCTTAATTAATAGCTATTTAAGTAACAAGGAATGTAAGGACCTATTAACATTTGAGGTAGGCAAGTACAAGCCAAGACGAAGTCGCGGCTTGTTGCCTGCCGAAAATGTTAATAGGCGATACATTCCGAGTTATCTTATTATATTTTTCCCGCTGCTTATCGTAATTTTCCTAGATTTTTGAAAAAATCCTTTGGTTTGTCACCTGTCACCAGGATTAGTTTTCGTGAGTCTTGTTACCTGTGAGTGTCACATGTCACATAAACACTTGCAATTTATAAACAAAACGTCTAAATCTGCATCTTGCTTTGCTAATTTTATTATCCTAGGAACTTAATAATAGTATTAAGTTCCGTTGTCAATACAAAGCAGCAAACAAATATAATCACCGACTTACACGTTTCGTTACTAAGGTTGTATCACTGACTTACATCATCAGCAGCGGGAAAAAATAATTAAATTTAATCTAGGCAACCAACATGACTGGTTACGAATTTCGGCAAAGAGTCACAAAGTACTCAAAGCCGATTATAACAGATTACACAGGATTCTTT
The DNA here is from genome assembly GCA_940337035.1 of Agriotes lineatus. Lineage (NCBI taxonomy): Eukaryota > Metazoa > Arthropoda > Insecta > Coleoptera > Elateridae > Agriotes > Agriotes lineatus. The sequence goes on along the minus strand of OW679201.1, from coordinate 23,223,463 downwards.
GAAAAGCCTATTGTGTAGATGTACAAAAGCATATCCATGCTTGTTCACTTATTCAGAATAATTTTACCTATATTGTTCCCCATCTGGTAGTTTTGCAAATTTGGACAAATTTATTAGAAGTAACTTGAATTGCAATAACTTTTTATAAACTTTGTATGAACAATAAAACAATTAAATTAGTGCTATCCTTCCTAACATAAGGTAGGTGCTTTATTGATATTTACAAATGTCTTACATTATAATGTGCTACTATAAATATTTACATTGTACATTTCTTACGGATAAATTTCGTGCTTGGCGTGAATCTACAATCTCTGGTAGCAATGCGAATAAGTAAAAATTAATTAATTGAAATTGCATGTTTTCTAGCCAAAAATTGTGATTGTATGCAATTTTTTAGAATATGATTCCTACATTCTATTTTTTCAATGAAAAATTTTGGACCATATGGTTTACTTTCTTTTATTTTTTTGTATACACTACTATCTCCATCTCCTATTAGCCGCGAATATTTCAAATTTTGCATATCTAGCGAACTTTTAAAACCATCTAAGATTATACACGATTCCATTGAAGTTGACGTGCCGGTCCAATTTTTATAGCACTGATGCTCCGGTACTTCCTTATTGATGCTTTTGAATTTATCGCAAAAGCAACAATATTTATTTTTCACACCAAGATATAATATTTTTTTGGTTCTGGCTCCTATTATGCAGCCTACGCCAGAAAGAGCATTATAATTAGTTTTATATGATCTTTTTGACCACACGCCATCCACAATTACAGTTGTAAATGGGATTCCGTCATCATCTACATCGCCAGCTGCTTCTGCAAGTTTTCTTTCTTCTGCACCAGCTAAAAGCATTTCATTCCAAAAACATTCGTCTATTGTTTTATGTAAAACATTTTGATATTTTATAAACGTTTTGGTTGAAGTTTGGGGTATATCAAGCGACGAAAATAATTCGTTCAGTTGACTATGACCTATTCCTATTGCAATTTCACCACAAACCACAGATTCATTAATCCATTTACAATTAGCAGATTGCGTGGAAATGACTTCTTTTTTATTACAAACATTGCAGATGAATGTCAACGTACTTTTTAAGCCAATCCGTTTTTCGGATATTAGCTGCATATTAAAGAAACTACAGCCAAATCCGTCGTGTTTCATCGATTTTAGTGCATCTAGAAAATGCACGAGGTCCACAATGCGACGACCGCTAACATATTGTTTCGCTGTATTTTCCGGTTCCGATTCTTTTTCAATATGCAAATCCATTAGTTCTTCTTCTACAGTGGATTCCATGTTGGCCATTCTTCTTTCTTCGTCTACGGAATTCTCATATTTACTTGGATGTGAAGCTCCACAGCTGTTAATTAAAAAATAAAAACTATAATATACTATTGTCAATGCAGCGCTCGAACTGAATGCACGCGTGTGCCCGCTGTCTGTGGTGAAATATCTATAGTGATATCGTACACATCAAGTTCATACAAAATGCCTGCAGATACCCGTGCAAGTAAGGAGCAAATTAAAGACTCTATTAACAGTATTTTTAATGAAGAATGGAAAGCTAATTTAATACTCACGACTCACGATTACTGATGCAGTGGAGAAAGCGATAAATATCAAACTTGAAGAACACGAGGACAAGCTAACCAAACTGGAGGGCTGTCTGAAGAAGCTGGAAGAAGAATTGGCTACCGTGAAAGCAGAAAATAGAAGACTACACTTAAAAAATGAGGCGGCAGAGCAATATTCCAGAAGGAATAATTTACAATTATTTGGAGTGCAAGAAATTCCTAACGAAAACTCTGATCAAACAGTTTTAAAAATTATTCAAGATAAAATGAAGATTACCCTAAAACCTGAAGATATTGATCGGTCTCATCGGGTTGAAGTAAAAAGTTCTAATTATCCGAGGGCTATAATCATTAAGTTTGTATCGTACAGGTGCAGAGAAAAAGTATTTAAAGCCAAAACGCTTCTGAAAAATTCAGGTATCGTGATAAGGGAAGACCTAACCAAGGATAGGCTGATGCTAATAAATTCGGCAGCAGAAAAATTTTCCAGAAAAAACGTTTGGTCTGCAGATGGAAAAGTATTTATAAAGCAAGACAACAAAATAAATATCGTGAATAACACCTTCGACTTGCAAAAATTAATATCTGTAAAGTGAAGTGCTGTGAAATTGTGTACATAAACTTTATCTTTGCACATGGTCAGCGGACCACTGCAGTTTATTTAAAATTTTATCAATTTGCAAATAATTTTGTTTTAGAATTAGAATTAGTCGGCCTATTTCCACAGTTTATATTATTGAATCGCGACGTTTCGGAAGCTAATTCTGCTGCTGTCATCAGGCGTAGTCTTGAGAAGGACTGGTTTCGCACTTGGAGTTGGTTTTTAACTGCACAAGTATTGACACACTATGTTTACAATTAAATGTTAAAACTTGACATTTGATTTTTAAATGACATCGAACCTGGAACCTTTCGATTTGTAAGTCGGATGCTTTACCACTGAGACACCGGGGGATCTGATATATGTAGTTTAGAACTTATATATACATATACGCTTCCCTTTTTGTGAGTAGTCTATTGCGCATGGTGCGTAGTATCTTTACTGCGCAGGTGTATTGCGTCTTAGTTCTTCGCGCATTATTGGCATCCAGATGGGTTTAATTTCTATGCTGGCTTGGCTTATCGGTTCTTCTGCCAATGCTATGTAAGTGGCTTCTTTGAGCTTTCGTCTAGTTTTGTTCTCTTCCTTCGCCACTATTTGAATGTTGTCCCATTGGATTCTGTGATCTTCATTCCAGACATGTTCGGCGATTTTGGATTTGTCTGTTTCGCCCTTTCGGATGTTGTTTTTGTGTTCCGTAGTTCTGACTCTTAGAGGTCGACTACTTTCGCCAATGTATGCTCTGCCGCATTCGCATGGTAGGTTGTATACACAATTTTTGGAACTTTGGTCTTCATTGTGTGGTTTGGTTTTAGTTAGTATTCCCCTGAGTGTTTTTGTGGATTTGAAGGTAGTGCGTATTTTGTATTTGTTGCCTGCTCTTCGTATTCTGTCCGAGGTACCTGGTATGTATGGTATTACCGCCGTATATTTAGGTTCTTCTTTGTTTTCGTTGGTTACCCTTTCCTTTTTGTTTAGGTTAGTTGTTATATCTGGGTAGCCATTTTCTTTAAGTGTCTGCGCGATAGTTTTTCTTTCTTTTCTCAGGTCCTCTTGGTCTGAGCATATCATCTCAGCTCTATCGTACAGGCACCTCACCACACCTAATTTCACACTTTTGTGATGATTGGAGCCGAAGTGTAGGTATCTACCCGTGTGTGTAGGTTTCCTGTACACACTCGTACCGAATGTGTTCTCATTCCTGTGTGCTAGTACATCTAGGAATGGAAGTTTGTTATCTGACTCCATTTCCATTGTGAATTTAATAGAGGGTGCGCGGCTGTTAAGATGTTCTAGGAATCCATCCAATTTGTGCCTGTCGTGTTGCCAGATTACGAAGGTATCATCCACATATCGAAGCCATATCCTTGGTTTGTCTGTGAATTCGGATATCGCTTGTTCTTCAAAATCTTCCATGTATATATTGCTCACTATAGGGGATAGTGGGGAACCCATAGCCATTCCAAACTCCTGTAAGTAGAATTTATCTTCTACTTGGAAGTATGTTGTTTTGATACACATCGTCAGTAGTTCCATGATCGTGTTTACCGAGAGTTGCGTGCGTTCGTCTAACGTTTCATCATTTTCCAGTCTGCGTCTTATGATAGTTAGTGCCGCGTCTGTGGGCACATTTGTGAATAAGCTCACAATGTCGAAGCTTACCAGGATTTCTTCGTGGTTAGGTTGGATGTTTTTGATGGTTTCCACGAAGTGCTTTGTATTCTTGACCATGGATTGTGTTTTTCCCGTTAAGGGAGTCATTATTTTAAGCAGGAAGTGGGCTAGCGGGTGACAAGGGGAATTCCTTGAGCTCACAATTGGTCTCAGAGGGATACCTTCCTTGTGTATTTTTGGTAGACCGTATAGATGTGGTGGTTTGCTGTAGTGAGGAGTAAGACTAGTTCTCTGGTAATCGGAGAATTCCTCTTTCTGTTTGAATAGCGCTTTGTATACCTGCCGTTCGATTGATGGCGTGGGGTCTTTGTTGATTATTTTGTATTCGCCCCCATCGATTAGTTCTTGGAGCTTACTAATGTAAGTTTCCATATCCATTACTATAGTCGCATTTCCTTTGTCTGCCGGAGGAAGAATCTTGATGGATGTGTCACTTTTCAGGGAAGCGATTGCTCTCCTTTCGGAGTTTGAAATGTTAGGTCTTGAACTTCTAGACGAATCTAGGATTAACCTGACCTTGCTTCTATATTCTTCGGCTTCTTCAGGATCTAATTTTATAGCTGTTTCTTCGACCAGTTATTATATCGACTTTCGGGATATACTTTGGTGTTACCGCAAAGTTTAGGCCTTTATCCAGAATCTTTATTTCATTTTCGTCCAACTGTCTTTTAGAAATGTTAATGAACTGTGGAAATAGGCCGACTAATTCATACACAATGAGACCACAGTTATAAAACACTTTCAGATCAAATTTACATTTTTGTTTATTTACATTTATATTATAATTGTTTTTGGTTTTTTGTTTGTGTGTTAAAACACATACACAAATTTTATTCTTATTTTTTAAATTTTTTTAGGTGAGTGGAGAACCATTTAATAAAGGTTGCGCATGTAAACAGTCAATATTTATTACCAAAACTAAATGAAGTCAAGGAATATATAATTATATCGAAATTGGATATTCTTGCTATAAGCGAAACTTGGTTATCTCCTGATATGGGTAATGAGCTTCTTTTCATAGATAACTTTCAACTTGTTAGAAAGGATCGAGTTGGGCGTGGTGGTGGTGTATGTATTTATGTTCGCAACCACCTTAAATGTAAGTTACTTCATACCAGTGACGCAATTGAGCAAATCTGGATAGAACTTTTAAATGTAAAATTTCTAATTGGTATTGCCTATAAACCTCCTCTTCTGAATTATAAGTTATTCTCTGATGAACTTGAACTATCTCTTGCCCTTAGTACTGTAATTGCAGACAAAGTTATTTGCCTTGGTGACATGAACATTAATCTATTATCACTCAATAGTCCTAACACTGTTTATTTTAATTCCATGCTAGAAGCATTAGATTTCCCACAAATAATTAAGGAACCGACAAGATATCACAACAATAATGGTTCCATACTGGATTTGATTCTAGTATCGAATACAGAAACGGTAACGGCTTCTGGAATTGGCGATGCACACATTGCTGATCATGAATCGGTATATTGTGAATTGGCAGTTTCTAACCTCAAAACTAGTCCAGTCTTTAAAACTTTCAGAGATTTTAAACATTTTAATTTAGACATTTTTCACGAAGATTTGAGGCAAATACCCCTTTATATTATCTATGATATGGCAGACGTAGATGATAAGATTAAATTTCTAAGTGATAACATACTCTCCCTTCTAAATGTGCATGCCCCGGTTAAAACAGTTAGAATAACCAGGAATAGAGCCCCGTGGATTACTGAGAACGTCAAATTGCTTATGTCACTTAGAAACAAAGCTAAACAAAAATTTAAGAGAACTAAAAACCCAGCTCACTGGGAGTATTATAAATTGTTGCGTAACTACACTACTACTGCCATTAAGAATGAAAAGAAAGCTTATTTCGAATTTACGCTAAGAAACAATAGTCCGAAAGGTATGTGGAGCGAGCTTAAATCCCTAGATATCGTGAAGACCAGGAATTGTGTTATTCCAGATGATCTCCTCAATCCCGATGCAATCAATGATTACTATATAAATGCCGCTCCTATTGTGAACAATGATAAAGTTGCGGAGCTGTGTCAATCATATTTAACAAATCAGCTTGTTGATAACATCACTAAGTTTAAATTTTCATTTGTTACTGATTCAACCATTTTATCAATTATCAGTAAATTAAAAAGTAATAGTTCTGGTGCTGGCGGAATCAGTTTACAAATTCTTAGATATTGTTCTCCAATTATAATACAATATATCACACAATAGTCAACTCATGTTTAGCTACTTGTAAATTTCCAAGTGAGTGGAAAAAAGCTATAGTCATTCCTGTGCCTAAAGTACCTAAACCTACTGACTATAAACACTTAAGACCAATTAGCTTAGTTCCAACTTTATCTAAAGTATTAGAAAAGGTTACTGATGCACAGCTGAGGGGTCATCTGGAGCAATACAATATCTTACCTAGCAATCAGTCTGGCTTTCGTCCTAATCATAGCTCTACTACCGCGCTGGCTCATGTACTAGACGATATTATAACTGCACATGATCAAGGTAAAGCTTCAATACTTGTCTTACTAGATTTTAGCAAAGCCTTTGACACCATTAACCATGAGCTTCTGTGTGCTATCTTAAATTATATAGGTCTTGCCAATGATTCCGTTGAATTACTACGCAGCTACCTGAGTGACAGGTGTCAATCTGTTAGGTTGTCTTGTGGCTCATCTGGGTTAAAAGAAGTAACTAGAGGAGTACCTCAGGGCTCTATTCCTGGTCCTCTCTTGTACGTGATTTATACCTCTACATTTTTTAAGTATTTTATTCACTGCCAGGCTCATATGTACGCTGATGACACTCAGCTGTATTATTCTTTCCATATAGATAATTTCCAACTTGCACTATCACACATTAATCAAGATCTGATAAACATTTCAAATATATCTAATGATCATTGCTTAAAAATTAATCCAACTAAATCCACTGTATTACTATTCGGCAATCGTACTATCTTAAAGCTAATCGAAAACCGTGTAAAACTATATCTTGATGGTGTAGTCTTGCCGGTGGTTAGTGAAGCACGAAACCTATGCCTTATAATTGATAGCACCTTGCGATTCAAATCACATGTAACTAACTGTTTAAAGAAAGCGTACATGAATCTCAAGTTAATTTACCCTCACAGGCACTATTTATCTACAAAAATCAAGTCAAGCCTTTGTGAAGCGTTAGTTCTATCCCAATTTGTTTATTGCAGTCAAATTTATGGTCCTTCTTTGACCAAAGATAAGCAAAGACAGATTCAAAGAGTCCAGAACTTTTGTATGCGATTAATATTCGGAATAAGGAAATTTGACCATGTATCACATAAACTGTCTGAACTCAATTGGTTAAATATGACTAACAGAAGAAAGCTGTTGAGTGCCTGTTTTTATTTTAAGATCATCATGGATAAAAAACCTTCGTACTTATATCGCAAAATCTCGTTCAGAGATGATGTGCATAATATTAATATTCGTTATAAAGGTACTTTAACTCCACCCTTACATAAAACAGCGTTCTTCGAACGAAGTTATAGCTACCAAATTCCTAAATTCTTTAATTCGTTATCGCCTGAACTGAGGTCATTACCTATATCGAAATTTAAATTTGGGTACAAAAATGTACTTTTAACTCAACAGTTTTTAACGTACCTAATCTATAAAACATTTGTTCTTAAGGCTGCTATTTGTTGGATGGTATATCTACTCATCTATATTTACTCTATATTTACTTTTACTATTACTGCTTTTATTATTATTACTTGAACTCTAGTAATACTTGTTTAGTTTTGATACATTTTTTTTTTGTAAGTGTACCTACTTTATTTCTCGAAGTTGGTGGGTTGTTCATTATTTCCCCTGTCTTTGGAAGTTAGTGTTATTTTAAACTGTTGAAATGTAAAAACATTAACAGTATATATGATTGTCATGGTCTTCTGGGTCTGTAGTGAACTTTACCACCGCATCGAATTTATGTTGATTTCGAGTGTTGAATTTTGATTATTTTTTATTATTTTACAATTATGTCAAGGTTTCAGTGGAAGAGCGGTCTTTTAGACCGAACTGCGCCTTGGGGTTTCTGCAACTATTACACTGCAATTATTTTTGTTATTACTAGTTATGTACTTTATTTTAGTTGCAAGAAATAAAGACATTTATTATTATTATTATTATTATTCCCACGTGGTCAGGAGCGTAATATTCGTGTTTTGTGCGCCATCAAAAAAGCCTCTAGAAGACCTATTTATAGCTTTTTACGATTTTTTTTTATACTAGTTCAAAGTAAAATGGTACCCATACGATAGGAGCGGATTAGTTTTGGATTGAATGTTACATATAATTTAAAAAGCATTGTTTTTTTATGAAATTAATTGCGTGCCATACAAACAGATCTTATTTTTGTTTTCTTTATGACTTATAAAACGAACTTGTATACAAAAGAAATGTAACACAGCAGTACTATTTAGTGTTTTATTCCTGTTTAAATGGCATTAAAAAATGGAAAGAAATGCAAATAATGAATTTGTTCCGTAAAACCTGGGTCATTTAAAACGTCCAAGAAACCATGAAATTGGGGAAAATGTGGGTTTTTAAATTACTGTCAATAATTGTAAATAAAACAATGTTTAATTATAATCTTACCTTGCACGATACTGGTGGATACGTTTTAACAAGTTCTTTTTGCTCATTCTACGGGCAGAACATGTTAATTTTTTTTTGAAATGATTCCCCATTTTTACGACTGCCACTAATTTTCAAATAAAATGCAATACTAATTTTACACACAATGTAGCACAACAGCTCTGTTCGAGACCAAAACTGTTAGAGAATAAGAGAAAGTCTTAAATACCTTAAACAGATTAAAGTATTATGAGCTAATCATTGTTTAGGGGCAAAGTCTTAAGTGTACCTGTATATTAAAAACATTCTTTTAAATTATGCAACTTGTTGTACATGAAAACGAATATCGTGCAAGTACCTAAAGTAAAGCCTTAACAAAACGTGTCAAGCCGTCTACTGACAGCTATCCTTATCTCTCGATGTCCGCATTGTTTTTAAGTCACTTGATATTTATTTTTAGAGCACCCAGGATAATTAAAAGTAAGCTTTTGTCATCGATTAGAAGCAGTGGCGACTCGTGATAATTGTATTTGGAGAGATCTTAATTTTTAGCAATTACTAAGCAAAAATAAAGCAATAAAAACATCCCGTCGAGGTTTTAATTCAAATAGGGCAATGATTTTTAATTTTAATAATAATTCAAAAAGAATATGCGCAGAACAAAAAATATTTAAACTTTCAAACTCAACATAAAATGAACGTAAAAAGTGTTTATTTAATACCGAAAAAGTAGAGCATGAGTCAGATCCAAAAATCCATTTGATTTTTTGTAAATGTCCACATAAAAATATTTTGCGAAATTGCGAGTTCGAACTTTATTTTGCAAGTTGAAATTTAATCAAAGAATCGGGGCCTAAAACCACTCAGCTTTATCGCCACCAAATGCTACCAAGGTTGCTACCAGAAGTGGACCCCTCCAAGTCTCGCCTACGCTTGCGCATTAGCGCAAAATAAAGCAAAGGCTGTTCCACAAAAGTCATTACTTTAAAGTTCCAAATTTCGCTATTAAACGTCTCTAAATCCAACATATTGGCCCCGATATGCCTGAAGTGTCTCCGCGTAGAAGCTGGTGTGGTGCTGTACCGGTGCTTTTGCCGGAATAGAAGTAAACACGGCAGACTTTCTTGGTTTAGTTAGTACACGAAATCCCATTCATAATGGCGGCGGAGGACGGCACAAGATACGGAGATTTATGCAGACTGTGCGCTACGAAGAACAACACGGTCGTGCACATCAACATCTTCGAAGGCGAGGGCACAATCCGCCAAATCAACAAGAAAATCGAGACTTGTCTTCCAATCCAGGTACTTTTGAGATTTTATGAGGTTATGTCGTCCGGGCCTGTTTCGGACGTATCTGTTCACGCATTTAAAGCGACTGTCAAATGTTATGCCAAACTTTAAAACCAGCACCTGAATAATCTGTTATTTGCAGTGGATCAGTAATGTAGTAAACTGGGAATTGAATATAGGTTATGTTATTTTTCTGTTAAATCTCTGACAGTTCAGGTAAATTGGAATTTGATAATAGGTATCTATACAACAGTTTATCAAAACATAAATAACAGCGGGAGAAGCAATATTTACAAAAGCGTAGCTACTTGAGTACATCTATTCAGTTTCAGAATCGGAAGAAAATGGCAAGTTACTGGCTGAATATTGATAGAAGATAAAGTCGTGGAAATACACTAAGTCACAAGACAAAATAATGTAACTTTTTTAGTTAACTTTCGGTGTGTATTCTATTTCATACAGTTTTCTAAGGTAGTTACGTAATCATGGCAACGAATATAAAATTTCACAATTGTAATGTTCGTTTTAATGAAATACTATTTAGGACAAGTTAGGTGTAATAAAGGGAGTCATTTATAAAGTTGCTATGACCACAAGGAATTTCAAATAAATGTAAGTGGAATATTTTATAGCACGAAGTCATAAGATTTGTTTGACATGGAGTACTGGACAATTGCTGACCGTGTGAAAGTAGTAAATCTCTTTTTATATTAGTACTTATATTTATTTGCTCAATTTTATAAATGACACTTTCTATAAAAAGTCATCATGAAATTCTCTTTGAAGCGTGCTTTGAAATTTAATCGTCCTCACTTGTGTTATTATAACCTCTAATTAAATTGTTGACAGAAACTTCTGTTAACATTTTGAAGTGCGTTTAACGTTTAATATTTTCAGAAGCTGCTAGTGGCATTGTTTTACAAAAAAATCCTTGATCACTTATTAATTCATTTGTTGGGGTTATTTATCCAAAAGAAATGGTACAAAACTATAAGGTGCAGCTTTAATTGTTAAGGCGGGTACAGCATTGAGCATGAACGCAATTAAGGTAAGCCAAAACTGTATGAGCGAGCAAATGTGGACATTGGTCTAAGGAGCGGTAAACTGCCTCGGTCTGTTCACATGTCCTCAAAGCGAGCCATAAGCTGACTGTCGATCAAAAAAAATTTAACTCCGAAGGACTGGAGCAACGTCGAACGATTGCCTTGTCGTGCCTCATGCGGAGTCTCAGTTTTAAAAGTGTGACGCAAGCACCGCGGCCCGCTTCATTCGCATTCGTGCTCAAATCTGTACCCGCTCCTTGTAAACAAATCCCAAATTTCCTGAAGCTTTCGCTTCAGTTAAGGGATTGTTCTAGCACCTTTTTCATCTTGCGCCACAGTTTCGATTGGAGACGAATTGGGGGTACTAGAAACTCATTTCAAAAGTGATAAACCGTCTTCTATCTGTTGTAAGGATTTTTTGAAGTGTGGCATGCTGCTCCTTTCTGCTGAAACACAAAATCTTGTGCAGATATCAAATAATATTTTTCCATGCTTGGTAAAAGGGATTTTTTTAAAACGTCCAAATATTTGTTTGTATTCGCAATTGTTCGTGTTTTTTTTTTGGGTATTTCGCCACTCTGAAAAATTAAAAATATTAAATATCAAACTTTTGGAGGGACAATAAAATGTAAAAACAAAAAATAGGCGAATATTTTACTTAACGAAGAAAAATGCGTTTCGTCTTTCTCAATATTTTTAGACAACAGTTGGCTGTCATTTTTAAAAATCAGATCAAGTAGGTATTTATAGCCAAACGTCAGTGTCAAGCATTCATTGGAGGTTGGTGGTTTTTCAGTCTCGGTGAAAAGCTAAGATTTCCTTATTCATTTTAAGTTTTAGTTGTTAATCGTTGATAACGAGGGTAGATTGTCCCTCAAAACGTTCGATATTGAATATTTTTCATGCCACAAAAAGGTTCGAGATTATTTCACAATTCTTTCAATAAAATTAATTCTTCGTAATACTTTGAATAGCATGCTGCCCCAGACCTTGACCGATGCAGGAACCTGTTTTTTTTAAACAGTCAGGATACAACGCCTTATATTTTTTACGAATAACTCAACTTCGACTGTCTCCAACACACACTTCGAATTGGGCCTCATCGCTTCATTGTATTGTATGGCATTACTACGGTGTCCAATCCTTATATGTTTTTTTGCCCATCTTACTCTATTTTTGTTCTGCTTTGGCATTAAAAGTGGCTTTTCTTTGACCAAAAACACAATTGCCAATTTTAAGATTTTTTTTTAGAAGAAAAATGTTTTTCTATTTCCACTTTATTCTTTTTTAATTGAACAATTTACCTTGTAATTGCCAAATCCCATTTTGTGACCCTCAGTATGACATGTCATGTAGATCTCGAAATTCACCCAACAGCGTCACTTCACAGAGCACTTAACTCAAGGCACTTGGCAGGCCAGTTTTATGTCTTCCAGCTATATTTCTTGCACTATACCATGGCAACTCTAATAAATTTGCAATTTCCGCTTTAATTTCCCAAAATTGGAAATTCTAATAATAATTGAACGAACTTCTTCGTAGATAGTCTTTGCTCTGCCGATTTTAACGAACACAACTAGCTTCAAAATGTAGAAAATTATGACAGTTGCTAGCAATTGTTTTGGCATTATTGTTCCAAAGCCAATTCGATTGTAGGCTGGTTTGTTTGTTAATGGACAAGGTCTAGGCCTGCAGACTACCAGGTACCTTAGTCCTACTTAGAATTTTGCCAAGACTAAGGAGTTTCAACCCTAGCAAGGGATCTTTTACATGCTACACATCGTAGTAACACGGGACCCACGACTTTACATCACTTTCGAATGATGGCATTTTGTAGAGGCTTTCATCTGCATTTTTTATTTTTAAAAACCTCGCTGGGACCGGGGATCGAACTTATTTCGTAACAAAATGGAAATAGGTTGGTGTATTAAAACAACACGCATTTTTTATTTTTAGCTAAAAATTTGAAAAGGAAACAAGGTTGATGTTTTCTATTGCTTATTATTAAATACGTTAGTTAATGTGGGACTGAAAAAGACACGTAGTAATTATTTTTTGATGGTGAGCAAAAATAAAGATTTCAATAGGTGGGCCAACTGAAATGGGAAGAGGCTTGTATAAGTACAAGATGGGCCTTTGTAGGCAAAGTTTAGCAAGATGACTATTCTTACACTTAATCTACAGGCCAACTTTACAGATGATAAAATATTATGTTAAATACAAATACAGCAGATACTCGATAACGTGAACTAATTCAAACCAAGTGTGTTCACATTGTCGAAATGTTTACATTAGTGAGCGTGATTTTATTAATAAACACATTATTAAAGGAAACGTTTAATAACACAATAAAAAACAAAACATATTGTGACAGCGATAAGTAATGCACATTTTTAATGAGAAGAAAAATAAGCTGCTATTTTATTCTGCATAAATGTTCAACAATGACTAAAATGAAATGCAAACGCATCATAAACACGGATCGGATCGACTCAGCTCTGTTACAGAGGGGAATCCCCTACATAAATCTTACGTTATCGAACTGTACAGGTTGTTTACCTTATCAGGCGTTCCGTTTGATCCTATAGTATGAATTTTGTGTTTACATTAGTGAGTAAGTAAGTAATTTTATTTCCCTTTAACAAATAATACAATGTATTCGGGAAAGAATGTACAGTGCCTTGTGATAAATACGAGAATAATTAAAATTAAACAGGTACATTTTTGTATGATCAAAGTGAATCGACTTTCATTTATCAGGTAGATTGACAGTTGTAGAATTCTTGTAAATTGTAAAAACTGTGTTTCTTCAACCATTGTTTTAATTGCGATCTAAATTTATTGGACGTTTCTAAATCTTTTAGTTCTTCCGGTAATGCAGTATAAATTTTTATTCCTACGTATAGAGGACTATTTACTGTTGATGTTTTTGTAGCCTGGGGAAGTCTGAAATCATTTTTCCTAGTATTATAGCTATGTACATTAGATGATTTAATTAATTGACGTTTCTTCTTAAAAATAAATTGGCATAGTTTGAAAATATATAAATTAGTTACATAGTCCAGTTACATTAGGATCCGCCTGCCGAAAAAATCTAAGTGAGCTGAAATATTGCATACACCTTTATTTTGACATTACAAATAATGTTTAAGGATAGATGTAAAAATTATACGGCTGAATATTAAACATTTAAAAGTTTGGTTAGGAAAACAAAGATAACAGCCAAAATCAATTTCAAAAAATCCAAGATGCTTTAATGGAATGAATTACGTTTCGTTTGTCTTGGCAAACTTCTTCAGATTCAAAATTATTTACATTTGTATATTTGCATGATTAAGGGTTTCCTTGGATTATTTAAAACATTATGAATAGAATAAAAACACTAAATATATATGAAAGATTTTAAAGGGCTCCGACGATTTTTTTCAAACTTTAAATTTTTATTACATTTTTAATGTGCATTGATTGAGATGAGTGATTTTCAAGTTGAATTTTAGAGGTATTCCACTGAAAAATCATTTATCTCACATCAATACACATTAAAAATGTAAAGTTTGAAAAAAATAGTTAGAACCGTTTTTGAAACACAAGAGTAAATATCATACTTCCGGTTATGCGATTTTCTTCAAAAGCTTGCTGTCGCATTTAAATAGTACACAAAACTTATATATGAAGTGTCAACGTCATACCTCTTTTCATTTTTGAGATATTCTGTTCACAAACTGACCGACGGACGGACGGACACGCAGAGCAATGAGCAAAACCATGTTTTTTGGGTTCAGGGGACTCTAAAACGTGATAGTTTATTGTTTAGAATCAAACCCAAAAATTTTACAGATTCAGCTGCTTCAATTATGCCATTATTTGTATTTAAAATATTTTTTCATTACTTTTTGGAGAAGTGAAAGATATATTAGCAGTCTTTTGACAGTTTAATATTGACAAATTTGTTCTACAATATTAGGTATATTTTCAAGCATATCAGTTTTATTATCTTTTTTAATTAACAATGTTGTATCATCAGCAATAAAGCAAATGAGTAGTCCAAAAATTTTAAAGTTAAATCATTAATGTAGATGATAAATAACAATGGTCCTAATATACTGCCTTGAGGGCACTCCACATTTAACAAGTTTCAAGTCCGAATAAAATGATTGAATTATTCCTGAGTTGTTCGTGTATCGCATCTGGACCATTTGTTTATTTGTTTATTATTTAAATATGATTTGAACCATTCGTAAGCAACGCCTCTTATACCATAAAAGTCAAGTTTTTCTAACAACAAATCGTGATTTATACAGTCAAACGCTTTGGATAGATCACAAAAAATTCCGATTATATAACTGTTATCTTCCAATGGATCAGTTACTTGTTCAATAAAAGAAAAAATTGCTTGAATTGTATTTCGATTTTTTCTAATACCAAATTGGAAGCTATTTAAAATTTGTTTTGAATCTAAATACTGTTGTAATCTGTCATACACTAATTTTTCGAAAATTTTAGAAATGGTGGATAACAACGAGATCGGCCTATAATTACGAATTTCAGTTTTATTTCCTTTGTTAAAGAGCGGTTTAATTATAGATTTTTTTTAATTCGGAAGGAAATATTCCCGAACGAAAAGAACAGTTTATGATGTTAGTTAGAGGAGCAACTATTACACCTAAAACTCATTTTATAACATATGAAGGAATACGTTAAAAATACGTACAAATTTAGAAAATTTAAACACAGGTCGCATTTTGCAAGTAAAATATATTGACATTAGTGGTGTTAAATTTCGGAAACTTATTAATTGTTGCGAATATTCGCGAATATTTCGGACATATTTGATATTTATTGAAATTTATGGGAACATTGAATTTTTCATTAAAAATTGATTTTTCGTACTTGGATTACATAATGTTTTTTTTTGCTTCGCTTCTAATTTTAAAGAAAGTCTGGTTTCTCATATTTTATTCAGCAAAATTTGGTTACACGTTACACACAATTTCTAAAAAACTTAAACCACTATAAGAACCAGTAAAAATAGTAGAATAACATCAAGTATTAAAGTACATTTGTATATAAAAAAATAACTTAAAAAACTTATGTTTACCCATGTTTTACAGCCGAGGAAATAACTTAGAAGGCAAGAAATAACCGATTGCGTCACTTATGATAACATAACAGCATGACACATGTGCACTTCCTGAGTTACTGATATTTACCTGTTCTTGTCTTTGATATTTACGCCACAAGCGTGGGGATTCCACGCGCTCGCGTCGCTAATCCGTGTGTGTCGGGGGGGGGGGGGGGGGGGGGGGTTACCGATCGCGGCCGATGTCGCACGTTGTTTTCCGATAGTCATTTTTGAGTGCGCGGGAAGTAAAAATTCGAAAATTCGCTGAAATATTCGCGAATATTCGCCCTTTTTCCGAATATTCCCAATTTGTAAGCGAATATTTCGGAAATATTTGCAATTTACGCGAATTTTCGCCTTGAAATATTCGCCACTCACATCACTAATTGACATATTTTTTAAATCTACATAGAAAATAACCTTTGTAAAAGATCATTTATATTATTATATGTTATCAGAAACATATGAAAAACATCGCTCAAATGCAACAGTCTTATGATACGGAATTAACAAAGTAAAATGGTTTCTAGTTTGTCTATTGTGGGTATGTCTCAGATATACGAGTTTCTCCCTTAATTACTTCGGCTTTGATGTTGGCAATACTCTATGGATAATCACCAAATAGTGATAGTTGGCTAATTCTGACATCTTGAAGGTTGGCGTTTGGCTTATGCTGAAATCAGAGGGACAGGTTGCTACATAAAAAACACTTATTATCCAATTATACGCGTCGTGCGGACATAAACAAGACTGCATTTCAAAGACAAATGTTGGCCGAATATCGTAAGCTATTTTATAAATAGTAAAAGATTCCCTTGCCTTGTAAAATTGTATTTAAATTTGTTTTCTTCCATTTTCTTCCCTATTTTCAGAATTTTTGTTTTTTCTCTATTTATTTTTAGTCCTATTTTTTCCTTCTCTTACTATTCTAGTATTTTAGTTAATATGTCTCTCCTCTTCGTTATTAGTACAATTTCATCTGCGTACGCTATTATTTGTCTTCCCCTTGTTCGTATTGAGCCTTTATTTATTCTTATGAAGACTGTTGCGGATAGGGAGTCGCCCTGTTTGACTCCCTTGTTCGTAATGAATTCTTCTGTTTCACCTTTTTTCGCTTTTACGCTTACACAAGTTGGTTCTAATGTCATCCTTATTAGTTTTCTTATTTTCGAAGCTATTCCCAGTTCGCTCGTTGCTATCATGAGTTTGTTTCTATCGATTGAATCGAACGCTAATTCAAAATCTACGAATAGCAACTCTATTTTCATATTGTATTCTAATGTTTTTTCTATTATTTGTTTCAGTAAAAATATCGCGTCTACGGTTGACTTTCCTTTAGTAAATCCAAATTGATATTTTCCTATTACACTTCTTGTTGTTCCGTAAGTCTTTTCTGAATCGGAATAGAAAGTAAACTATACAGGGTCCGGCAACGAAGCGGGGGTGGAAGATATTTCTAAAACTATAAGAGTTACATAAATATTGTGTAGATAAAAGTTGTAGGTACGAAGCTGGTGCACATTACTAAAACAGTTTTGATTATACAGGGTGTCGCAAAAAAGTATGGCGAATCAAACTTATTTTTTTAAATGGGTAGCTTAAAAGTTTTGTATTGAAATACTAATTATTTTTATATAAAGTTGTATGGGTCTAACGTCAACTGTTTTGGAGATATTAAAGATTTTATCCAAAAGAATGCTGAATTTTAAGCGGCTGCTGTAAGCAACAGAAAAGAATTGATTGAAGGAAAACACTACCAAAAAATTATGATTTTCGTGAACTACCTTTCAAGTGTAAAGTGGTGGATCTGGGTATTAATGCTATACAGGGTGCTCAATATTTGCAAATTATTGTTTTCAATTGGAACGCCCTGTATATTTTTGTATTTTTGAAAAGCCCTTTTAATAAGCTTTCTTTTGATATGTTACTTAATACCTCTAAGTTCAACTGTTTTTCAGATATGCGTGTTTGAACATAAAAACAATTTAAGCCCCTGAAGATGCTTTATTTTAAAGGATAACAAACAACCGCCGTTAAAATAATTATTCAAACACTTGAGCTCTCCAAAAATAAAAACACAAAACCAGGTTAAGAAAATAAAAATTCAGTCAGTGTTGATACAAGGAATAAACTGAAAGCATGAACTGGCTCATTGCAGCTATCTTTATTTTATATCTTTTTAATTCTGCTGCCACCTCCTCCATTTTACCCATTTTTAGTAACGTTCTTATGTTCCATGTACCTATTTTAATTGCTTTTTTGTTTTTTGTCTTTTTTATTGTTTTTTGCTGTTCTTATCCGTCCGTCCCTTTTTCGTGCTTTACTGTTCATTTTTTGAATATGTGTTTCTATTTGCATTTGCCTGTTGGTACTTCTCCTTTATTTATAATGGCTTATCTTCCCTTATAGTTTTATTCAATTGTGATTCTGTATTTATTGTTTTATTTGCATTCTGGTTATTGCTTGATGTTGCTGTATTATCTTTCCTGTATGGCGCCAACATGCTTTGTACCCAATATTTGTTCTTTTCTTGGGTTACTCCTTTACTTATTGCTTTTTTTATTATATTTTCTGACTCTTCGTCTGTAGATCTTTCTCTTTTTTTGGTTATGTTATCTGCTTCCTTGTTTGTATTTTTTCTCCTAGCCTTTTCTTGTCTGACTCTTCGATGTCTATTAGTTCTGGGTTACGTTCTAGATCTTTTATCTTTCATTCATCTCCATTGATGATAGGTTTGTCGTCTACTACAAATGCTCTGTTTTCTTTTTTTCTTATCTCAATCATGTACGGTATTAATTTTTTCCCTATTTCTCTTGTTTTTTGTCTAAGTCCTCCTTTATCCATGTTTCTGTATCTTTCAATTTCTTTATATTTTTCATTATTTCCATCTTTTTCCATCTTGTTAGTCCTGTTTTTAGTTTCCTGTTTCCTTTATTTCTTATATCGCCTATTCTGTCTAACATGTCTATGTCTTGTTCAGTTACCTTTATTTGTATTTTTTTCATTATCTTCGTGAAAATATCTTTTAGCTTTTCTATGTTTTCGTTGTCTTCTTCTGGTATGCCAAAAATTACTGTATTTCTTTTGTTCAGTTCTCTTTCTAGAATCTCTATTTTTGTTTCTTGCTGTTTCTTTTAGTTTATTAATATCATGTTGTTGTCCCTTAATGTTGTATTTATCTTGTCCATTTTATTATCTATTCAATTTATACTTCCTATAATGTTATATTTGCCTACACAGATATCACAAAATTTAAATGTTGACAAAAAAGTATCTTTTACTACACTGCTTTATTTTCAATACAAGATTGATAGTAAATATAGTGTGATTGAGGAGGTCACCGCCCTGGGCCGAAGTGGTTTGGAATTTCGTCTTGCCCGCAAAGCCTCCTCAAGGTCATGTTCGTTTAGTTTCCGGTACTTCCCCCTTTTCGAGGCGCCATTAATACAGATCTGTAAATGGCACAACACGACATTTAAAAACGGCTTGTCCGGAATTACAGCCAAAACGGTGGAAATTTGTAAACAATTAAAATTAACCCTTATAAATTGATGTTGTCGTTAATATACTATTGAATTACTTTCCTACCACTGTAAGTTTTGCGTCAGTTTTGACACAAACTGACGCAAAACCTAACCTGTTAAACTCGAAATTGACATAGACGTACAGCGCCAAGCGAATGACAGGCCGGCCTAAATTTATTGTCCGCCATTGTAATAATGGACCTATTCCATCTGTATCAAAAACTCGCAAGTTAGTGATTTTTTTTTAAATTACAGCAAGTGTAGCACCAGGTGATTCAAAAGGTAGTTTTTAATATTACAGTTTAAACAACTATTCAATCGAGACATTAACATTACAAGCAAACGCAATAGAAGAACCAATGATGAGCTGGAAGAAAGAGTTTTGGGGTTGATAAATGCTGATCAAAACAACCAGCATAAGATGTATTGCTTGGTTCTGAAGAAGCATGGTTATCATCCCTACAAACCTTAGTGCCAGTGCAGAATAGGTCGATTATTAAATTTAACTGAGAATAAATCATGAACTTTGCGTAAACTGATGCCACTGTAAAATGTTTTAATAATACATACTCTCTCTTCATTAGAATATTCAACGTTATTATTCACAGTAATTAGTTAAATACGTGAATTGATAACACACAAAATAATATTTACTTTGGCATAAACAAATTTAATCATGACTGGTCTGTTTTTTGTGTATAAAATGCAAAATATTCCTTACAGTTTTTAAGCTATTTCTATCTTAAACAAGCAACAAATTCATGTGAAGTAGTATCAAATTAAGCACATTTTTTACTTCCTTTTACAATAAAGGAAGTATTGGATTCACCCCAAAAATTCGAAATTGAGTTTTCAACAGATCTTCACGTTTTAGAGTCCCCTGAACCCAAAAAACATATTTTTTTTCATTGGTCTGTGTGTCTGTCTGTCTGTCTGTCTGTGTGTCTGTCTGTGTGTCTGTGAACAGAATATCTCAAAAACGAAAAGAGGTATGGCGTTGAAACTTCATATATAAGTTTTGTGTACTATGTAGATGAGACAGCAAGCTTTTGAAGAAAATCGCATAACCGGAAGTTGATTTGGGTGGGATAGTTGTTTAGTAATATTAGAGTTTAGATCATAATTTATGTATGTATGTATAATCTGTAACCTCATTTACCTTGCGGTGTAGAGGCTGGTGCTTTATGCGCTGGCATCTGGCGGTACAATGCTCAACTTGCCCCGGATTCGGGATACAAAGTGGGAGCGCGCCTTTTGGTGCTTGCGCAGCAACCATTGTGTGAGTTGTGTGTCTTGGTGATGTGTTGACCTTGTTACTCTATCTCTTAGGTCTGTGGTTCTGAGTAGAGCACAGTTAATTAGGTGCCCAACTGTGAATGGTCTCACTGAGCCCGATTCTAATCGCCAAGGATACGGAAAAATTCCGACCCCAGCGAGATTCGAACCGAGGACTTGCTTAATGCAAGCCTGGCGCTAACCCATCTGCGCCACGCAGCTTCTTCTGCGCCACGCAGCTTCTAGATCATAATTTATATTAAATGAAAATCAGAATAATCTAATAGCTTGAATTAAAGTGAAAGGCAGACTCAAATGATTATTTAAAAAAGAAGTCAATTATAAAATGTCAGATAAAATAAATCATATAGAAATGTATCCAATGTGTTAGCTTGTAAAAAAATTTGGTATAATAATTACTGCTAGGGAAATTCGAGAGAATATAAACATTAACAAAATTTTATTTTAAGAAGTGTACATGTAAAAAGCTGTGAATAGTAAAATTTAAAAATAAACAGAGATAAAAATTAATAGAATGGTTTAAGTTGGTATAAAAGGGTATGAGTGGTTGACACTAACAAGTAAATAACTTTAAAATAAATATTTTAAAATAAAATGAATGGTGAGTGGGGCTACAAATGGTACAAAGAAGAAAGAGAACAGCTAAGAACAATAAAATATGTAGAGGATTTGGATAAACTGCATAAGAGTCACTATTGGGTATCCTGTTTAATTTGGAACTTAATGTTAGTTGCTGTCAGGTGAATACATCTCCAATTAAGCTGGAAGTAAGGTGATTCTTAAAAACTGAGAGCTTACATTGGAAGTGAAGGCAGTTTGGATTGCTGATAGCTTGGTGGCTGTTACAAGGAGAGCGATTCCGGTAGACTGGGATTGTTTGCAATGGTGGTGTCTGGATTGGAACTGTACAGGAAGTGATCAGCACCAGCAGCTGTTACAGGAAGCTGTATTTAAATAGGGTTTCTAGAGCATCAGGAGGCGGACTGCTTGTGTTGATTTCACTGACATGCTGTGTGGAGTGCTTCAGTGAGTTTAAAAAGTAAAAAAAAATCTAAAGAAAATAAGTTCTTAATTTTATAAATGGGCATATATCTTATATTAACTTATCTAAACAAAAATTTATTTCTATACTGAAATAATAATATAAGTTTAAATAGCTAATCTACTCGAGTTATTAGATTGAGTAAACTAAACACCACCGTGTGGTGTATAGCATATTTATGGCGCCGCAACGTGGAGCATTAACAATTAAGATTTTCTTATGTTCGCACCTTAAGTAAAACACTCGGTATACTCTTATCCAATACTCAATACTAATATGATGTTTTACTGGTTTGTTTTAAACAAGTAAACTGGGCTATTACTAGCTTGTTTACATCAGAACCCACGTTGCCCTTGACGCTGCGGAAAATAACCCACACACGTGACTTAATAAGTACTTAACTCATTCCCATGGCTTATAAATACAGTATGATCAAAAATTATTTTCATCTAGTATGGCTATGGAATAGTTCCTAATTTATGAATACGACTATAAATCACTTAAATCAAATGCTGTGAATCAGCTATTTCCGGGTCGGGTTATGTCCAAGAATGGAAACAGTTCCTGGCCACCAAAAGCCCCGAATTGACGGCTTGTGATTACTTTTGTGGGGACACTTGAAAAGTAGAGTGTATGCTCATCGCCTTCAAGATATCGCCCAGTTAAAACGAACAATCAGGAAAGAAATCGAACAGATCCCAGTAGAGATGTTACAAAATATGATGAACAACTTTCGTCCTAGGTTAGGCGAAATGGGCGGCATTTAGAGAATGTTATCTTTAAAACCTAAAAATCTAACTCGTTAGCTGTAATTTGGAATAAAATTTATTTTACTACTCGAAAAATGTAGGCAATTTTTTGCTGTTTTATAATCACCTGTTTGTGCCTCGCCCAGTATATTGTTATTACAGCTAAGCATTCATGGAAACGTAGCTCCCATGTTCAGCTATAATGTAAACTATAAGTACACCTGTATCTGTCTCCAAGGCAATTAATAACTATATTAATTCTACCTAAATGGAGAGCGTAAGACTCGATACGCAAAGTAGAAGCTCGTATAGGGACTTACCTTGTGGGACATACAGGAGGGCTCACATGTGGGGTGGCACGTCGATTAGCCCGTGACTCCAGGAGCACAAAATGATAAACACGAGTGATTATACAAAACAACAAAAAACGGGATCAGTTGACCGACCGTTCACCAACTCGTCTTAAGTTCATCTGCCTTTACAATGTGGGCTACCGACCCAACACTTAGGGGTGGTAGGAGAGGGGACAGCAAGCCCTATAACTCGACATTCCACCAATAGTGGGTAAACTTACCGCTAGGTAGAATTACAAACTACACTAAATTTATGTACAGCTATTTACTTGTATTAAGAATTACTAATGAAATAAACTAAACTAATGTGATTAGAAGCTAAATACCAGACAACACCATTTATATACATATCAAAAAACAATCTTAATAAGACCAAGAAAATCACAAAATTATATAAACGATATACAGTGTGTCTCAGTGACTACCAGACATGGCAAAATTAACATTGGGAAATTATATAAGGATCAACTATTGCCATGTGCTATATATTCTTTCTGAGTGGCCAAAACAAACAGAAATTTACTTCTGTGAAATAATGTTCATATTACATAATTATTTAAAAGAAATGTATTTAAAATAATTAGACAGAAGAACAGAAGAAAAAATGTAAATGGTAACATGGAATTTAGCAGGTAACAGTTAGCGAAGAACTTGCGAGCTTTTTAGTGCAAACACACAGTTGCACGAATTGTAAAACAATTCTGAGAAACTGGGTGCTCCAATAACCTTTGCAAAAGGAATAGAAACGAAAACTAGAATGTTAACAACGAAGTAGATATTTTGGCAGCTGTCGAAGCTGATCCCAACGTAAGTGTGAGGGAAATTGCAAATAATCCTCGGTGTATCTTGCTCGTATGTTCACCGCACTCTTAAAAAATACAAATATTCCACGCAGCAAGAGCTATTAGCAGCAGATAGTGAAAACGAATCACCTTTTGTGAATTAATGATTAATAAATGTCCCGCTGATGAACATTTTTTAAAAAATATTTGTTTCACTGACTTGCACATTTACATTAAATGGAGAACTAAATCGTCAAAATTATCGGTATTGGAGCCAAACTAATCAATATGTGTATATTAAAACACATACACAATACCGCCAAAGTTGTAATGTATGGGTTGGAATATTGGGCGATAATTTAATTGATCCGCCCTTTATCACTGAAGAGCAGAATTTATTTAGATATGCTTCAAAATTAAATAGTCCTTGCTATTGTTGCAGTAGTTGATAATATCAACACAGTATGGTGTCAGAACGATGGAGCTCCTGCTCACTATTCAAGAGAAGTGCTAAACTAGCTAAACGAAGTATTCCCCAACAGATGGTGTGGTCGTGGTGCTCCAAGGTGTCCAGATTTGTCACCCAATGATTTTTTCTTATGGGGCTTCCTAAAATCAAAAATTTACACTTCATGAAGGCATGCAAATTTAGAATTTCTAAAGGACTCCATTAGGGAGGCATGTTTTAACATATCCCCTCAAACATTACGAAAAGTACGTCGTAATTATTATGACAGATTAAGCTACTGTCTACTAGTCAATGGGAATACGTTTGAACATTTAATTAATTAGTACAAGTTAGTGTTATTGAATTTTAGTGCTTTTCTGTTGTGTTTCTCTTTTTGTTATTTCATTACAAAATACAAACTCTTAAGCTTTTTGTTGTATGTTTTACTGAAAATCATCCAAATTTGTTGGTACAAAAACTTTATTATAAAATAATAAATGTTTTACGTTTGTTTACTCACGAACACTAAACCTTAACCTTACTTTCTATTTTATTTTTGCTTTGCGTAAAATCTAAATACTTATGCTTTTATACTGAATATTACTTATACGTATTATGTCAGCAAATTCTAAAAATAACAGCAGTCTGACAGTAATGTAAATTTGATTTATTGTTCATTGAAATGTTAAACAGTGTTTAGAATGTGGTGAGAAAAGCAATTTAATACAATTATAATCTACAAAGGCAAATAAAAGTAAGGGAATGTTAATTGAGTTTATTGTGGAATTACATTGGCATCGACTGAATTGGATAACCAGGATTTGTGGGGCTTGTCAAGTGATATCTGGTGGCTTGCTTCTGGTCAAGATTCATGGTGCTGGGTTGTAGCAGAATTCATATATGTGATTTGATTGAACATTAAAGTAACGCATCTACGGCTGAGGTCTATTTTGATGCTTACTGTGGTGAAGCTGTAGATGCCGATTCTTGTGGCGAGCTGGGTTCCTGTGTTGATTTGGATCCGGAGTCTGGACATCTTGGCAGTTGGTTATCAGTTGAGGCCTTCACCGTGGCTTTGAGTGGAGCAGTTTTTTAGTGTGGTCAGTTGCAGAGTTGGACGTATTGGGTTTATCAGCGGAGAGTGTTAAGTTTAATAAAAGATAACAGAATCCAGGTAATTTAAAATAAGAACTGAAAGAAAATAAAGAGTAAAGTGAGTTAATTTTAATTAAGGAAGTACTTACTATTTGAGATTGTCGTATGACAAATGTAACGATGAAGTATTTGTAATTGAATTTTCAAAACTAGTTTGAAGTGTCAGTTGACAGAAGTTTTGAGTTGCTATAATAATATAGGAACATCTAATTTCAGAATATAAGCAATTTAGATTAAAAAGAATCCGATCTGATTTTCAGTCAAGTGTATCTACTGGGGCTAGCAGAAAATAATTTTGAATATCCAAAATACATAAATAGGGCAATTAAATTAATTAAAATTCAATTATAATATAACAATACAAAGTGGAGCTAATCACCTTTAACAGTATAGATAATTTTAATAAAAAAAATGATGTTACTTACACAATGAGGATGTATATAGATTCATTCATATATATTTATATATTGTTTGTTTATGAAGTATTTTTGATGATTCTATTTCTGTTTTTATGCCTTAATCTTCTTGAGAATGAAAGCCTAGTCTATCGAAATGTAGAAGATGAGAAAAATAAAAAAGTATGTAGTTTGTTGTTACCATAAACTTAAAACATTAATACCAATGGATCACGAAAGGCTGCAACAAAATATATACATCAATATATCTACCTATTCAATAAGATGATTATTAGAAAGTTATGCAATGCATGATTCAATCAACATGTTCAGTACATTGAGACTCGCCGCTGATCGCCACCTTGCCTCTTGCCAAATCCACTCACAAGCTCCCAGGTTCTGAGTGACAAGTTGGTACTTGCGAGTTAAATTATTGGTCGTAGGCCTTCCTCGAATATAATTTTCGCAAGATTTGAATTGCGCGTTCAGGTAGTGTTACTAGTGGTAGTTCCTAGTTGGCGCCTGTTAATCGCGTCCTAAAATAGCGTTTTAGGCCATAAAATGTATCGCACCAGCGAAAAAAAATTTTGGCTTCGGCGATATTGTCTCCGGTGGCTGGGGCTTTGCCCCAGGCCCGAACTATACCACACAACCTCATGCGGACTGCGGGCCGCGGGCCACCCAGCATCCTGGGCCTATTCGTCCCAGTCCGCCCCTGGATACATTTGACATGCATCCACTCATTTAACATACATGCATGCATGGTATCTTAACATGCATGTTAAATGAGAGGATGTATGTTAAATGTATCTTAACATTCGAGGACGCGATCATTTAGCAGTTTTTAGTAATTATTATTGATTCAAAATTATTGCCTCAATGAATAATAAACTGACGAATGCATTTTGAGGGTTAACCGTCTTAACATTTCTCACATAAATTACCACTCGAGCAAGCGCAGCGAAGCGAGAGTGGTAAAAATATGCTTGAATGTTAAGACTGGGTTACCTCTCTAACTGCCGGTCTTATAAATCCACTAATCTGGCGTTAACTTTAATTTGCTGTTAAAATAAACAAAAACACATCAAAATTTGTTTACTAATGAATAAAATGTCATAAACACTGACGTTTTGATGCGCTTTTGTTTATTTTAACAGCGAATTAAAGTTAACGTCAGATTAGTGGCCTTATAAGACCGGTAGTAAATACGTTAATTACTATCATTGAACTACCTGCTGTTTCATTTGGGACAATCACTTTTAGATACAGACACAGCAATAGTTGATCCTTACATAATTTCCCAATGTTAATTTTTCCATGTCTGGTAGTCACTGAGACACACTGTATATTTTAGTCATTAGATATTCTCAGTGCAGCCATTTTATTCTACATTTTTGTATATAATTCGAATAGAGCATCTTCACTTACCAATCAATTATATTGGTTAGAAGCTTTATGATATTTGTAAATAAAGTACGTTTTTTTTTTCTATAATAACTGTCAAAGTGTTATAATGTTGGTAGATATGTGATTAAAACATTAGGAAATTTTTATATCTCGTGTTGGTAGAACTTTTTCAAAATTATGGTTATGTGTCAGTTTTGAATGTCAAAGTTTCTTAATTTGAACTCTTGACAAATTTCTTTTTTTAACATGGAATCATCATCATCATCATCAATAAAATCGAATAAGTAAAGAATGTAAAAATGAAGCAAGCAATATTAAATTATGACATATCTGTCTATGTACCAACATTATTAAAACTAGGGACCCTGCAGGAATGCAACTTATCCCCTAGAAAGTTGACCTTCAAAATTATTATAGAAAAAAATTTACTTTATGTACCCATTTTGGGTATTTACCCCTGGGTATTTAGCCCTAAAAAAAAGTAGGTAACTAGAATTATTATATTGCCAATACAATGAAAATCTGCAATGATTTTAGTAAACACTCCATATAATGCATCACTATTTTCAGGTGCACGAAACCGATCAGTTGCCAAAAATGATCTGCGAGGACTGCGTGTACAAACTGGAGCTGTTTTTCGAATTTCGGGAGAGCTCGGTGCGGGCGGAAACCATTCTGGTGACCCTATTCAAGGAAATAACCGTCGCCAAGCTGCCGACCGAGCAGCAAATCGTCAAAATAACGCAGCCGTTAGATGTGCCGGACATAGACCACTCGGACATGATAATGATCCAGCACCACCACCAGCTGTTGAATGAGCACGGAATGCAAAACGTCAGCGACATCGACCTGGCCCACTTGCAGCAGCGGGACATGATCGTGGAGCACGAGATTATCTTGTCGCATCAAAATGTCGACATCAACGCCCATCCCTTGGCCAATATTGATTTGAACCATCACGAGTTAGCTAGCAGCCAGGACTTGTCAAATCAGGAGACGATTTTGGTGGATAGTGCCAACGCAGTTCGGTATGCAGACGAGAACTTGCACCTGATCCAGCAGGAGCATCACTTGCTGACGGAACAGTATCGGCTGCAGCACGGTTTGCATGTGAATATTACGGATAGCAGTGAAGTTTGCAAC
This sequence comes from Agriotes lineatus, assembly GCA_940337035.1. NCBI lineage: Eukaryota > Metazoa > Arthropoda > Insecta > Coleoptera > Elateridae > Agriotes > Agriotes lineatus. The sequence continues at coordinate 23,195,219 of OW679201.1, read as the reverse complement.
GATGTAACAGTGACCACTTCTCCGAGTAATCAACTTCAGGAAGCAGATGTTGCGGAGGTTTGTACTGTTAAGTTGTTTAATAGTAATTAAGACATAGAAGAAAAACGGTTCAGAGGTAGCTTATTGTTAAATTATATAATTCAGAGCATCGATCCATAGGTGTAATGGTGTAAACAATCACAACTTTTAATATTTGTAAACAAATTTTGCCTACTGCTTCTTGTCTCTTGCCATATTTTCTGTTTTCCCACGTATCTGTGATGCTCCTTGAATTTATGCGAGCCTTCGATTTGCGTAGTTCCGTGGATTACTTCTTTAACTCGTTCAGGACAGACTTCGGAACACAAATTGTATAATTATATAACCAGGTTGTTTTATTGAAGGAGGTGAATGTTTTGTTTGATATAAGATGTGACTGGAGTAGCTAGGCAATTGTAGCCTGTGTCTGGTCACTAATGAATACACCTATAATAGTAAATAATTACAAGTCCTTATATATAATTGAATGTGTGTCCTGTTTGCTGTTTTTGAACTCAAAACCTAGTATTGGTATAGGCACAAAACACGATGTTTGCATAAAAATACTTCGCCGGTCAACAATGTGTGTAAAATCTGACCTTGTGATAGTAGTCTGCATAAAGCTTCCGTATAGTATTGCAACATGACTCAGTAAACCGACACTAAAGCTGAGTCTTGTATATAAACAGTTTAATTGGCACATGTCATGAACTAGTTTTTATATTCTAATTGAACGCACTTGTGTTCGCACTGAATTGTCTTTTCTCATGGGCAAACAATAGTTTGAACATCCATATATTTTTTTTTGTCAACAGTTCTTTGGTGGTTCCATCCCATGTTAGTTGTGATCGTCCTCTTCCCCCTTTGCTTTATACCTACTCGAATTTCCCAGATGCACGTGCCCATTTCCAAATCTTTCCTAGTAATAATTTTTACTCTTATCTCTTCAAACTATTACTTTCATCTTCCTCAAGTAGTACTTCATTTCCATTGTTTGCACATCATCTAGCTTTCATTATCAAATAATTTGCCTAAATATAGATTTAAATACAAAAGTTCTATTTACTTCGTGCATGGTCCAAGTTGGCAGCTGCCTTATTTTTGCTTTCACTTCTGTTTCACTCCTCGTCGATTGTACTTCTAACTATTTCAACAAATTGACTTGCTTCAGGTTACGCCTTAAATCAATATTCTGATACTTTCTTGATTCTCTCACTTTTGTTGCTTCCTTGTTGATCATTTCTTTATTTTTTTGACTGCTTCATCTCCTCCAATTTCATCAAGTACCTATCGTCTGATTTAACCTACAACATCCTACATGTAAAGCCTTTATATATATGGTAGCTCTACAGGCCTTTGAGACCCAAGGCTTTATTGGCGATATTTCTCCAGTTCTTTCTATCTTCTGCTAGAACTTTCCATTCAGTCACTTTCAGCTCTTGTTAATTTTCTTCCATGCACTCTAGCTATTCTTTCCTTGGTTGTCTTCTTCTGTTTCGCCTCTCTGGTTTTTTTGTCAGTAGCTGTTTTTGGTATTATCTCAGGTCCCATTCTTATTACATGTCCTAACCGTCGTGAGATTTTGTTTGACAAAGTTTATAACGTTTTGCAATTTTCTAGGTCGCTGCGAAGGACTTTCTGAATTTATATTTCTGATAACTCAAATATATATGCGTTTAGGGAAACCACCATGTAATTACCATAAATGTATTGTGCTTAACTATAATACAAATTAATCGGTCATTTTAAAATTAACTGAAACATATATTATAACAACAGTTTCCTCTGGGGGCTTGGGTTTCGTTACTTCTTGGTGATCTGAAACCCTTCTAACAGAGCTCCCTCACCGGCAAATTGGTTTGACAGTTCAGTTCTTGCGGACAGCTGGATTCCTCGGGTTGATTTCAGGTAGCTATTTTCGCCTATAGGGGTACAGGAAGGTGGCGTAGTACGTATTTGGTGGTCCCTACAGGTAAATCAATTGCCACAGTTAATTTATTCGCACCGTTTTCAGGCGGGGGTACAATAAAGTTCATATCGATGCAGTGAATATTGGGATGTTAATATTCTCGTGGTTTGCAGTCGCAGGGGATTATAATGATCAGTAAATACGTTTAAGTATTAGTACCACAACCATCTGTGCAAAAAAACAGATCAAAAATTGATGATATGGTGCTTTTTTAATGTGAAAAAGAATCTGGTGCTTACTCTAGAAAACTCAAAACCACAGTTTAGAGTTAAAAAATACCAATAAAGATGAAGAATTACGATGTTTAATCAATAAAACTAAATTCTACATACAGTTACATTAAGAAAACATAAAAACAACATTCAGTTTCATACTTAGAAAAACTTAAGAATTACATAAAAGTAAACAGTGCTTATGTCTAAAAGCTCTAAACTACAGTTTAGAGTTACAAAATACCAGAATTAATATATTTAATCACTGAAACAAAATTTTACATATTTATTAAAGAATCTTCTATTTTAAAGTCACCCCTAGAATTTACAGGAGTGACTGCTGAAGGATTTATTTTCTTAATTACATGAACTTCATCATAAAATATTTCGTCTTTTATAGTTGGCCATTTCCAGTGTTTTCCATTTCACGACATTGCATTAACACATATTTTAATGGGGGCTGAGTCTGTAATATTGGTAATACAACCAGGGAAATAAGCCCCTTCATATTGCACTATTACATAATCTCCTTCTATAAAAGTTTCACCCTCAGTTTCGCTTTCACTGTTTACATGAGAAATGGGTGCATTGTTATCTATTTGTAGGACTCCATCTACCACTACAAAACTACCTTCTGGGATAGTAATTTCTTCTGAATCAGCCTCACTGTTAGGATTTGGTACGCCATCATCTATTATCTCGGAATGATCACTGTCACTTAATGGAAATTCCATTTCTGATTCACTATCTTCATTATCTCTCTTTGAAACAGCCTTCTTCTTTTTGGTAGTTTCGTGTAGTTTTCTTCTTTTTGTTGATGGTTCTCCAGTTTTTTTCCTCCCGTTTGCTTCCATGAACCTGTTTTTTTTTGCATCATTGCTGCAGAACTTTCACGGGGCTCGACATATTTTTGCACCTCTTCGAAGGAAACACTTTTTCCAGCTTCAACAGGCAGATGAAATCGTCTTCCCCTTTGACTTGGAACTAAGTCTTCGGCTCTCAATGAATTTATATGTCTTAAAATTCTCTCCAATAGTACTACTTGACATGACATTGTGAGGTCTTGAAGTATATTGGGAGTGGTACTTGACATTGAAAAGGTTAGGGATAATATTGTTAATGATGTATGATTTGATTTGTTCAATAATTGGGGTTAGTAGTTGTTTGATAATTTCGCCTATGTTGCCACAGAGGGGGGATGCTGATAATGCGAGAGGAGTATTAGGAGGGTACTGATTAGGGGTTACTGTTTGTGAATAGCTTTTACCAGCTTGAACATAAGAGTGCTGTTGGGATTGCCTGGATCTGGTTATCTGTGTTCATTGCAGCTGTAGCATTTTGTGTTGTGGGCATCCTCGGTAGCTGGCTGGGTGAGCTCTTTTGCAGTTGCCACAGATGGTAGGTCGATCGTTTTTTTCAGACATTTAAGTCATGATCTTCTTTACACTTAACGCAACGGGGTTTCCCTGCACAATAGTTCTTGGTGTGCCCAAAGTTTTGCCATTTATGACATTGTGGGATGTGTAATGGTTTTCTCCTGGTTTTGACCGTAATTTTACAATTTAAGAGATATTCAAGTTTAAGAATTTCTTTGGCTTGATCAGAGGATGTGAGTATGATCGCACAGATTGGAATTGGTTTTTTATCTGTGGTTAGCAGGCGTGTTACACTCGCCACTAGGTACTTTAGCCTTTTAAGATCTTCCTGGATTTCTTTATTGGTGATAGATATTGGTATGTTTTTGATTACTACCGATAGGGGTTTATCGTTTGGGTTTTGAAACGTATGATATTGTACTTTGTTTGTCATATAATATTTCGCGAGTAAACGGTGATCTTCGATAGTGGTTAGGTTAATTTTTAGAAAATTGTGTTTTAATTCAGTAGTAAACTCATTTTTTGTAATTTATTTGATACTCTTACAATTTCTTGGTGGTTAACTGTAGCTGCATTATGGAGGAATATAGCCGGTATTTTGACTTTTTTTCACTTTCATTGGGATTTGGTTGAGATGATGAATCACCGTTAGATGAGGACTCGCCATTATTTACTGTGTTTTCACTTTGCTCCATTGGAGTGAGTAGTTGAAAGCGATTTGTGTCATTACTCCAGTAATATCTTTTATGCACTGCATTGATTGAAGGGCTGAGATCGTCGGCATTTCTATTGTTCGAGTTAACCATAGTTTATAAGATACAGGATAGATCACAAAAATATAACGCTGTATTTAAGCGATTATTTATAGACATGACTTCGAGGAATTTATTAATTCATACGTGGCTGAATGCCTCGCGCGATAAGGTTTGCGTATCGAACAGTGAACTGGCGTACGATGCGAACGTCTTCACGGTCACGGGCGGTCTAACTTTACCTTTAAAAATATTAATACTATTTGAAACCTTAATATTATCCTCTAAATTATTAAACATAACGATACCTTTTCTAAAAACTGAATTAACCCCTCTACTAGTAACTGCAGTTTGCACATACAAGTTATTCCTATTTCTAGTATAATGATCATGAACTTCATTACAATAAACTAAATATTTATTAAAATAAGACGGTAACATTCCTTCTATTAATTTATATATAAAAACTAAAACTTGATACTGTAATACCTCACTGACATTTAGCCATCCCAATCTATTCAATATTAATTCTGATCTTGTATCCCATGCACATTTATTAATTGTCCTCATTCCTCTGTTCTGTAAGACCTGCAGCCTTCTTAGACCCCCCTTATTAATAAGGTACAGTATTGTTTCACAATTGAAAAAATATGGTAATATAATACTGTTATAAACAATTAATTTGGCATACATTGACAATGACCCACTCAGTCTTGATAGAACACCTAGTCTTTTATCAATGCAAATAGCAATGGCCCCAAGACACTTCCCTGGGGCACTCCTACATTCACTGCTCGATCTTCAGATAACTCCTCTCCACATTTCACTCTTTGCCTTCTTCCAGTTAGATAGTCCTTCAGCCACTCCCGTGCCTCCCCAGTAATACAATATTTTCTTAATTTATGCAAAAGTCTTTCTCTGTCTACAGTTTCGAACGCCCCCTTCAAGTCCAAAAAAAACACCACTGTTGACGAGCCTCTATGCTTACTCTCTTTCCAGTTACTTATTATAAGGTCACTAAATCACGTTAGCTTCGCTTACACAGGTAGGGAAACTCGGCGTTATTTATGTCAAACCAAACTCGTTTTTGTCAGTGGCGTACCCAATCAGTTTATAGGTTATAATAGAAATAAATTAAAGTGTATGTAACGTGAACGCAATAAATAAATATTACATCAACAAATTATTTCTAAACGTTTTCCAACTTAAAAAATTATCACATATAATCTCATAAGAGCATTAATTCTTTCCGGAAATTTTTTGAGTGCGTTGCAACAACGTCGTATTAATTTGCCCGAGCGGGACGCGAGGGCAAATTAGGACGTTGTTGGAATGCACGAAAAATTATTTCCGGATATGAATTAATGCTCGAATGCAGATTCGGTAAGAAAATCGTAACGACACAAACCCTCACAGTTAGGATGGTCTACCTACAAAAAATTTCCAAGAAATTTTTTAGTTGTTTTGGTTACGGCTCGTGAACTAATTTTTCTATTGGTCATTAATGAGTGTCGTACGATTTTCATAATTATAAAGTTTTAGCGAATATTTTGTACGGCTCGCCGCATTCCAATACTTCGGCTATCGCAACGCGAGCTTGTATTTTGCTTCTTCGCCGAGACTCTATTAAATTCTTTTGCCAGAAAATGAATTCTTGCTTTATAGTACATAGTCAGAATTTTTTGATCAATGGCATGACACGTTGGCAAATTTATATTTGTGTGTTTTTTAACAAACGAAGTTAATATGATATTAAGTTTGGCCTTTCCTTGAAGAAATGCGTCTTCGTAACGTCTAAAATATTCTTCGGCTTCTTGAAGAATCTTAAAAACTGCTTTCGTCGCATACACTATTTTCTTTGAAAGTGCTTTCATTTTAGTTAAATCTACAAAGCCTGATATATTTTGATCATTTTGTGTTGTTCTTATGGCATTTATACAAACACTGCAATGTATTTTTAAAACCTGGCGTACTGTTCTTCCTGCTAAATAGTACAAACTTTGAATTTCATCATGATTTGGTTTGTTAAACAAATCTAAAGCTAAATTTTCCAATGCTGATTCGCTGTTAACTGGTTTTGTAATTTCCTTATGTTTTTCCAAAAAGCTTGCTAAATATTCAGCATCACTGGTTTGGTAATTTCCTTTACTACGAGAGTGATGAAATTGTGACACCGAAATCAATCTTATGGCCATTTTAAATTCTTTAGGACTAGGAACTGGTTGTATAGAACGGATGACTGTGAATACATTTTCGAGCGCATCTTGAGTGAACCTGCCTAGGCATAAATAATGAAAATGTTCTCTTTGAAGAAAAAAATGGGCTAATTCAATAGCATTTTGTGTGGCCAAAATGATGCCAGTTTGAACTAGTTTCCAAACTTGCCTCGCCCCTATCTTTACATTGTAAAACAATTCCAGGACATCTTTTAAAAATCGCAAATCTTCTTCACACTGTTTACCATTTTTTAATGCTAAGGGCCTGTCCCTACTGGTTAAAATTTTGAACCATTTAAAAAGTGTTTCACAAAACCATGCTGTTGTCAAAGCCTCTTCTTCTATTTCACCCTTTTTTACATAATATCTTAAACCTGCTCCAGTGTCATGGTGAAGCAATGCTACCGCTAAATTTACTTTCATTTTCTCGAAGTGCGATGGTGTGATACAATTTTGTTTTAAATACGGAGTCGTTTTTAATTCATTCTTATTATCATGCTGCAATAATTGATCAATGTATTTTATAGAAACAATATTACTTGGGAGGCTGTAGTTGTTAACGCAAATGGGTGGTAATGTTATGTCCTGGCAGTTAATTAAATGGTCACGTAAATTTTTTAGAATGTGTGGAGGATCTGGGCTAAAATATAACTTCCTAGAAGAATCGCAGGGATGAGCACAATAATTTTTAATTCTAGAGAACCTTCCAGCATGTATGTCGAATAATTTCCAAATACCTTGATTCTGTCCAGACATGTCACTTAATACAGTTATTACTTTTAGGGCCGGTCTTTCCACCTCCTACTAAAGTGCCCAATAGTTACTTAGCAAATAAACTTATTAAGTGGTCTTATTCGACGAATATCTCGGGAGTGTCTTTCCACCGCTAGTTATCTTCCAAATAACTATTTGCCAAATAAAGTACAGAGAAATGACTTCTGTTATGTTGGCACCAAAACTCACTAAAATTTCTATGAAACAACTTCATTACAGTCCATTAGACAGAGTTGACTATTGCACATCTACTATGGGTAAGAGAAGGATGCAGATAGCGCATTGCTGCAACTCAAACTCTTAGCGGGAACTATAAAATTGGGCGATGTACGTGCCTGCCGCGGTAAATTCCAATGCTCCCGCACCAGATGAGATCGTAAAACCATAAAATACATTTCTGGGTCGCCGTCTTAATCCAAAGTTTGGTCAATGGTTGTGTTTTTGTGTTGCTAAATATTAATTGTAATATTTAAAAATGGAAAAAAAGAAGAGAGAGCGCGCTGTAAATTTCACAGAATTAGAAGTTAGATTTTTAGTTGATATAGCTATAAGGCATATCAAAAGAATAAAAAATAAGCACACTGATGCCGCTACCTGGAGGGAAAAAAATCAGGCATGGATGGACATAGCGACAGAATTTAACGCAGTTACAGGCTATCTGAATAGGAGTGCCAAAGTTCTGCGTCTAAAATACGACCGCATTAAAAGAAACATAAAAAATAAAGTGTCGAAAAATCGCTTCGCTCGTCGTACCCTAAATCCGTGCGTGCTACAAAATGCTTCTTAGAAAACTCGTATCATAATATACTATTTCGTCCCATCTATCCATATTATCCGGCCGTGGGCGTACCGTATACTGACGGCGCTCCGGATTCACAAACTCTACCATTTCGGCCAAATCATTTTCAAATACTTCCTCGTAATCATCAAAAACGTCCATACTTATTAATTTATCAACTTCACCAAAACAATAACAAAGGTCGGAATGACAGCAAGCGTACATGCGCTTTGCGCACTGTGAAAGGCTGTACAACACTGCGCAAACGTACTAGGAACCTGTTAATCTTATTTGGAGGTTCAACTGCCAAATAAGTAATTTGACGGATAAGTTACGTTATTAGCCGAATAAGTGCTATTTGGAGGTGGAAAGACGGTTTCAAAAGTTATTTGTCAAATAAATTTATTAGGAAGTTTATTAGGACGTGGAAAGACCGGCCCTTAAGCCAATATGTTCGGCTTCATATATAATTGTCATTATATCGTCTTTAACTGCATGCGGATTAAACGAATTTGATGTAAACTGGTACCCAACGATTTGTTTCCACCGTGTAGAAATTCCTGCAAGCATATACACTAAACCATGTGTCGCATAGTCATCAAATTGTTGACGGGAATTTGGTATGGTAGGCCGTCCCACAACTACCCCCAAACTAGAGTCGAAATCGTATCTTGGGGATACTGCCATTTCATCAAGCAATAGAGCACAGAATTTTTCTTCTTCTCTCATTAATTCACATTTTAGTTTTAAAATGCGAAATACTTCATTTAGTATTCCTGGAGAAAATTTCATATGTTCAATTCTTTTGTTAAGAGTTCGAATAGTAGGGACAGGCTCTCCAAGTTGTCTTAAAAATTCATACCCAGTTGTACGACAGGCTAATCTTATTTGATAAGCTTTAACAATGGTTTCGTTAGACCATTTCAGTTGTTGATTTTTTTCTTTTTGAAGAAACTGTAACTGATCGGCATTAAGGAAAGATTTTACTCCATTAACAATTTTTCGCAACTTTTCATTTTCGGCTTTTAACTGTAAGATTTCTTTTTCCATTGCAAAAATTTTACGTTGGTAATCTATAAGATCAATTTTAATTAATAATTGAATTATGATTATTAAGTATTTTAAATAAGTACTACAGTAATTGCGTCGGTTCTTACCATCGTGGCTCAAACTTTTAGATGCAGATTCAGTAGGAGATGAAATGTCGCGTACAGTGGAAGGTGAAGAAAATGATACAGTGTTGTCATTTTCGGAAGACATTACGGAAGAAGGCTCATTAAAAGACACTAAAATGTATATTAAAAGTGTATTAATGAATTAATATTACGTTTTAAAATAAATTCGAAATAATCTTTGAAATATCTTACATGGATTTTTATACCGTAAACCAAGCTGAGGTATTGTTCCTAGTTTCAGTTTTAATTTACCAGAACTCAGAACTCGAAAACTATTTGCACCAAAGTGAATCTAAAAATAACCGTTAATAGTCACAATGAAAATGTCATTGGTATGAGAACTGAAGACGCACCTCACATACACGTAAATGATGCATGTCGTCTAGCGGTCTGTTAAGTTCTTTCAACCATTTCTGGCGTGTTATGCTATTTCTTGGTCCGTAATTTGCAATAAGTAATTCATTAATAAGTATTGCTAAATATTGTATTTTAAATTACCTTCAGGAACTTGAAACAGCGTAAACCCTTTTCTGCTGTTGTTCAGACAACCTTTAACGCAGCAAATGAAAACCTGCTATTAAATATAAATACGTTTTAACAAAATTCGTTGAGAGATCTTGAGAATCCGAGATCACTATCATTTCTTTAGGTCATAATTTAGGCAAATGATTTGTAATTGTGAAAAATCACCTTTGATATTTCTTCAGATATTCAAGTTTCAGGGTCAGTAGATGACGAAAAACATTTTAAATTTCGTATAAAAGCGACGATCTGCCTAACTTACAACTTACAGAAAGAATTGTGGCATCACATTCGAAGAACACATTAATAATAAGAAAAAATATGTATGCCCTTACTAGTAGCGCCTATGGTAAATTTGACATTGACAAACTCGTTTTTTGAACTTGTCAAATGGTGTTTCCCTACCTGTGTTAGCGCAGCTAACGTGATTTAGTGACCTTAACTTATTACGAATTGCACTGCCGTTTCACAACTGGACCTAAACCCTGATTGCATTTCAGTAAGAATATTATTTTCATTCACATATTGTTTCAGTTGTTTATACGCCACTTTTTCTAAAAGCTTTTCTAAGGCTGGTAGCATATTTACTGGTCTAAAATCTTCACACTTACTAGAGTTTTTCACTTTCTTAATCTTAATTATTGATACTTTTACTTTATTTGCAATTTCACTGACTTCTATAGATGAATTAATCAAATTGAGTATAGGCCCTTTTAATAACTCAAAATAATCTTTTATAAAAGCAATTGTAATGTCATCGGGACTACCCTTATTAGGTAATTTAAACACAATTTCTTTTAATTAATTTTTCGTAATTAATTTAAATGCATTCAACGTACCCGAAGGGAAATTAATGTCAAATTTATCTCTACACTGCTGAATTGACACTATTACCTCTTCTATACTGTCTATAAAATAATTATTAAATTTTGTAGTCATCTCGTTTAAATTATGCACTTCCTGGTCCTGAAATATAACAGCAGGATATTCTGTATTATCCTTATCAGAAACTAGTTTCTTAAGAATAATCCACATCTGCTCTGTATTGCATTTATTTCTGTCTATTTTACTTTCATATCATTTTTTCTTCTGTAATTATCCTTACCGCTTCGTTTCCTAATCTCTTAAATTAATTTAAATGTATTATGTTATTGGTAGTAACAAAACGTTTATGTTCTCTATTTCTCTTTGTAATGGCTTCTTTCACCCTATCATTGAACCATGATTTGTTTCTTTTTAATAGAACCATTCTCTTCGGCATAATTATATCTATTGCCATTTTTAACTTATTATGAAATTCGTTAAATCTTTTCCTCCATGTCATTTATATTATACCTGCAATTTAAATTCCTTAAACATTCTAAAGCATCTTCTTTAGTTAACATCATTCTTCTAATGATTTTGGTTTTATATTTCACATCTTTCATTATTTCTGCAACTGTTGTTCTATGGTGTTCTTCAATAATTTCGGTTCTCAAGTTTTGAATATTTGTTATTAATAAATCAATTATTGTAGTTCTACTATTTTCTAAAATATGTGTATGCTGTTTCACTACTTGTTGCAAACCCCCGATTCTTCTATACATTTCCTTATGGGAGATCTATACACTGTTCCAAATGTACACGAAAAACTTTGATAACTAATCTTTTCGGTACTACATCAATTTTTAATACATTATATTGCACACCGGATCTTAAATAAACCAGTACTCCTTCTGTATATCTACTGTTAGAATCTGCTCTTATTATGTTATATCCTTCAATGTTGATGTCATAATCATTAATATTTTCAGTAAAGGTTCCCTTCCTTCCACAAAAAATCTTACTTCATCCATATGGGCTACTAGACTCTGTACATTAAATCCATATATTTTATCATTCAAAACTCTCTTGTGTATTTGCTATGCTTTATACACAATTCTATGTCTCATTTTATTTATTTGCCTCTGAAACGATGACCAATTCCAATCATATACACTATGTTTTTCATTTAAATTCAACTCCTATCTTATATTGACTCCTTTACAGCAGCAACTACATCTTACTTCAGTAGACTTTCATTGTGTAAACTTGTGTCCCTCATTGCCACATTTTGCACAACATACCTCATTCTCACATTTCTCTGCCTTATGATTAAATTTCAAGCACTTATAACATCTTACTACTGACACATGTTCAAAAACTGGACGTATTTCCCAGTTAACCTTCATCTTTCCCTTTTCCATTATTCTACCAAAAAGTTCAGCTCCCACTTCCAGTACTGCCATATATTTAGTTTTCATTTTCTTAATCACTTTAATACTTATTTCATCATTACCAAGAATTGTAGCATTCTGTTTTTGTATACATTCCTTTAACTCCTCACTGCTGTAATCCTCTGCTATTCCAATAATTTTTATAAGTACATGCTTTTCGTTTTATATTTATTACCTAATTTCTTTTCAATTTCATTCCTCAGTTTTTCCCTGTCATCCTACTTTTCACAATTTATTGTGATTACCCCATTTTTATATGTCTTGACATTTTCTATACCTATTTTTAAGTCGGCTAAACTAATTTTATTCTTTACAGCTTCTTTGGTTTTATTTCCAAATTGACTGTTTAGGTTGCACCATTATTGTTTCATAATTCTTCATTTTCAATAATTCTACATAACTACTCTCTTACTGTTCCTTACTCTCTTTTTTCTTTTTGTCACTCCTCTTCATCATATTAATTTTTTCCATCATACTTTTCACTACATCATTTAAATTACCAATATCCGTAACACTTTTTCTTACCTCTTCTAACTTTCCTTCTAATATCCCACTCTTCTCACAAAATTTCTTCCCATATTGTTCCATTACATTTTCAACTTTATTCATCAATTCATCTTCATCCCTACCGTCTTGTAATGTCCCCAAACAACCCTCACAAACATATTTCAGGACTCCTTCTTTTTTTAACTGTGATACTCGTAATTCTGATTATGTAAATGTCTCATTAGTGCATTTGCACATATAATCTTACAACAATCACATGAAAAACATCTTTCTCCTAAGTACTGTTTATCAATTCCTTTACTTTTACATTTAAGGCAATCCATTGTAAATAGATGTTCCTAACCTCACTATTTACTTAGTCATATCTCTCTTTTATTTTTATAAAATCTGCCACAATTTATAGTTTAGAATGTTCCACATACACTTAATATAATTTTCCACTTCCATTAAATTAATTCACCACAGTATAACTAATTTATCCTATTCTTTGATACAAAAATAATCAACACCGTATCAAAAATAACCTTACTTCTCTTATATTGTTTGATATTGTTGAGTGTTTGTTTTGCCAATTCTCTATATAAAGTCAATCTCCGTTTTTATAATCTCTAATCCCATTTTTGCTGCTAAATCGGTAAAAGCTTGGATTAAGTTTTCCATTTTTTACTTCCTTTTATAAGAAAGGAAGTATTGGATTCACCCGAAAAATTCAAAACTGAGTTTTCAACAGATCTTCACGTTTTAGAGTCCCCTGAACCCAAAAAACATTTTTTTTTCCATTGGTCTGTCTGTCTGTCTGCCTGTGTATCTGTGAACAGAATATCTCAAAAACGAAAATAGGTATCGTGTTGAAACTGCATATATAAGTTTTGTGTACTATCTAGATGCAACAGCAAACTTTTGAAAAAAATTGCATAAACGGAAGTAGGTGTTTACTCTTGTGATTTTTTAGTTTTTTTCGATTTTTTTCAAAAACGGCTCTAAACGATTTTTTGAAACTTCCCATTTTTATTACATTTTTAATGTGTATTGATGTGAGATAGGTGATTTTCCAGTTGAGTACTTTTAAATTGGGTTTCTTTTGTTTTTTTTCTATTTGTTTTTTATTAACTCCTATTTTAAATAAAACACCCGGTATATTATTATTTTTGAATTCAGCTTAAAATTTTAGACAAAATTTGTCTCTTCAACTAATGCTCTATTTTGTACCGTTTTTGTAGAATTTGTAATTTTTGACAAATGCTTAAAAATTTAAAATCAAATTTTGGGCTAATTATAAGATCACTGTAAAAGGAAGTTGTGTGCGTGTATCACACCAGATTTTTTTCAATATTTTCGTTTATATTCTCAAATTTTGCTTTCCATATCAGTTGTTTTAATGTACTGATTGTGTATTTACTTTCCGTTTCCTTATTCATTGCAGCTGTCGTCTCCAAGGGTTCGGTTAGGTGGTTAGGCTTTACTTTTTTGAAGCTGTTTGGCTCCTTGTTAGCCCTTCTAGATCCCCAGACCATTCATATTGAATTCCGTTTATCTCTAGCTTCCTGTAACTTACTTTTGTGCTGTTTCCCTAGCTCTTTTTCGGATCTCGGCCTGTACCTTCTGCTCTTCTAGTGGTAAATCGCTGTCTATGTAGATTTTCTTAACTCCTAGTTTGTGTTTATTCTTCAGTATGGTTGTTTTCTCTTCAAAATGTTTAAATTTCGCGACTATTATTCTGTTGTCTTTTTGTTTGCCTATTTTGTACGCTGTTTCTACTGTCGGCGTGACTCCTATTTCTCATTGTATTGCCATCTCCATCTCCTCTCTTAAATTTCCCTCTTGTATATGCATTCCCTTGATGACTATGTTGTTCCTTCTGTTTGCCTTCTCCTGTGACTCAACTTTCCTTTCAAGGCTCTCTATTTTACTTTCCATATATTTCTGTTCTTTCTCCCATTCTACCTCCCTTTTGATTAGTTCCTCTTTAATGGCTCTCACTTCTTCTTTAAATTTTTTCAATTCATCGTTGTTGGCTCTCACTTCTTTAATAATTACGTTGTTTGATTTTAATTCGTTTCCAATATTCTGCATATCGTTCTTGTTTTCTTTCATTTGGTTATTCATTTCCTCCATTAATTTCCATAGCTTCTCCTTGTCTACTTCCGTATTTGCTTCTGGCTTGCTTTTATTTTCTTTTATAGGCGTCCTCTACGTTCTTCTACCTTTTTTAAAGGTTTCTTCCTCTTGAGGTTTCTTTGTTCTGTTGGTTTGTTGCTACGTCCTTTTTCCTTTTAAAATAATCTACTGAGCTCACGCTGTTTTTCTTTTCACTCACTTTGTTACTGTCCATTCGCGGCGCTTTGTTTATTTATTTATGTCGCTAACGCCTATCTTGACTTTTGCTTGGATAAACACGGCCAACTTGATAATCCGCTTTTTATCATATCTCTGCGTGCGGCCCTTAACCTCACGTGTATTCCGTCGGCCTGCTTGACCTTCGCACGGCTGGCTGTGTGTGCGCCCTGTGCTCGCTAATTTACCGTTACCGCTATATTTCGCTAACTATGCATTTCGCACTTTTCTAATTCTCTTCTATGATCCGTTATGTTTATGCCACTTTGTTTTATTCGCTTACCACGATTACCGAGAATTAGTTAATAGGACAATGCTTAAACTTTAGGTTTACTGCCGGTGCATCTAACTTACGGCAACTATACGACTGTAGCTTTTAAAAATAGCTTAGTCTATTTTCCCCTAATTTGTTGACATCAGGTTCAAAGATGTTAATGCCCTTCCTACAACAGAGTGAGCCAGGGTGATAGGAAGCGGATTGTGGGGATCACAGCTCATAGGCAAGAGAGGACATGAATTTAGAATTGCTTCTATCTGCACAAACACGGTGTATAATTGATCGTAAGTTAGTGACGTGTTTCCAACTAACCTCTTTGATGATGCTTGGCTGACTTTACTCCAGTTTCCCAAGGACCACCAAAATGTGGGGAGTGGGCTGGAATAAAGTAAAGTAATAGTAATTTACGTTACAAGACCGGAATGTAGTGTTTTGCAGGTCGAACCAACCTGCAAAACACTTTCCGATCGTGTATCGTAATATACTTTTGTTATGACATCCGAGTCCATACTTTCAAACTTGTGACTTCACTTTCAAAAACTCAAAATTATGACATTATCTATTTTTTTACTTATCCAAACAATAACACACACTGGATTCCATAGTAACGAAGGCATCAGGGCAAAAGCTTTTACCGGTCCCTGATGCTCGTCTCGTACTTTTCAGAAGTTAAATCAACTTTACATTTAACAAGGTCGTGACTTTCTTTACTAATCATGCGAGTATCAAACCACCACATAGTTCTAATCGAGGAATTGTTAAGCATTTAAGAGAGGCGAGCCTTGATTTAGCGCAGAATAGCCGAACAACGACATTACTGTGTGAATTAGTTGATCTTAAATAGACACATCCCACATAAACGTCTTTTGAGGCATATGAAAAGCGGGTTAAAGGCTGATTTAATTAGTGACGCCCAGTCCCAACACAAACCGCACGAAAATTGTTCAAGTCTCGCCCACAAATCCCTGAAGCCAGCTCTGTTTATTTTCAGACCACACTTTTAACTGCTTGTGATTATTCATGTGGTTTCACACACCCGGAAGAGTGCTCGACTCAGCATGCTCGCTATAGCGGGCACGCGCATTCACTGATTACGCAAGATTTCTTCATTCGCTATTAAGCTTCTGGTTTCCTCAATTTTACTGGCTCATGCAGTAAATTGAAGTGGTTAATTATAGAAACTAAACTTGCCTTTGTATTTCTGCAAGATGGGCAAGGAATCAGCTCCGAGTACTGTTGGCAGCTGCTCCCAAAATGTCTCGTACATTGACAAGATCGTCTGGTTTCATTTGGTTATTCATTTCCTCCGTTAATTTCCATAGCTTCTCCATGTCTACTTCCGTATTTGCTTCTGGCTTGCTTTTATTTTCTTTTGTAGGCGTCCTGGGCGTTCTACTTTTTTTAAAGGTTTCTTTCCCTTGAGGTTTCTTTGTTCTGTTATGTTGGTTTGTTGCTACGTCCCTTTTCCTTTTAAAATAATCTACTAAGCTCACGCTGTTTTTCTTTTCACTCACTTTGTTACTGTCCATTCGCGGCGCTTTGTTTATTTATTTATGTCGCTACCGCTACCTTGACTTTTGCTTGGGTAAACACGGCCACCTTGATAACCCGCTTTTTATCGTATCTTTGCGCGCGGCCCTTAACCTCACGTGTATTCCGTCGGCCTGCTTGACCTTCGCACGGCTGGCTGTGTGCACTTTGTGCTCGCTAATTTACCGTTACCGCTATATTTCGCTAACTATGCATTTCGCACTTTTCTAATTCCCTTCTATGATCCGTTATGTTTATGCCGCTTTGTATTATTCGCTTACCACGATTACCGCGAATTAGTTAATACGACAATGCCTAAACTTTAGGTTTACTGCCGGTGCATCTAACTCACGGCAGCTATACGACTGTGGCCTTTAAAAATAGGTTAGTCTATTTTCCGCTAATTCTTTGACATCAGGGTCAAAGATGTAAATGCCCTTCCTACAACAGAGTGAGCCAGGGTGATAGGAAACGGATTGTGGGGATCACAGCTCATAGGCAAGAGAGGACTTGAATTTAGAATTGCTTCTATGTGCACAAACACGGTGTATAATTGATCGTAAGTTAGTGATGTGTTTTCAACTACCCTCTTTGATGATGCTTGGCTGACTTTACTCCAGTTTCCCATAGACCACCAAAACGTGGGGACTGTGCTGGAATAAAGCGCCAATTTAAACCTTCACCGTGTAATAGTAATTTACGTTACAAGACCGGAATGTAGTGTTTTGCAGGCCTAATCAACCTGCAAAACACTTTCCGGTCGTGTATCGTACAATTTTTTTTTATGACATCCGAGTCTATACTTTCAAACTTGCCACTTCACTTTTAAAAACTCAAAAAATTATGACATTAATATCTATTTTTTTACTTATCCAAACAATAACATACACTTCATGCCACGATGCGCTCCAATCTATTTAAACTTGAATGCTCACGCAGGTCAAGTGCCGTAGATCGAATATTAACGAAAGATTGTGTTGATTGCCTTACTTCGGGTAAATCGCGAATAGAAAAAGGATGCTCAGGCCATGTTGATTCTGATGTGGATAGCCACTTAGGACCGCACCACCACATACCTAGATTCCCCACCATCAAGAGTCAGCTGGATTGTCTTTAGTTGGAACGTGCCTTCAATTATTAATTTCGATTAAGCACTGTATTTCGGCGACGTGATTAGCAACAAACGTTTTGGGTGAATTTGGAGATGTTGAATCAACCTTACATTTAACAAGGTCATGACTTTCTTTACTAATCGTGCGAGTATCAAACCACCACATAGTTCTAATCGATGAATTGTTGAGCGTTTAAGAGAGGCGACTCTTGATTTAGCGCCTAATAACCGAGCAAAGACAGTGAATCAGTTGATCTTAAATGGACACATCCCACATAAACGCCTTTTGAGGCATATGAAAAGCGGGTTAAAGGCTGATATAATTAGTGACGCCCAGTCCCAACACAAACCGCACGAAAATTGTTCAAGTCTCGCCCACAAATCCCTGAAGCCGGCTCTGTTTATTTTCAGACCACACTCTTAACTGCTTGCTGATTATACATGTTGTTTCACACACCCGAAAGAATGCTTGACTCAGCATGCCTGCTATGGCGACCACGCGTGCATTCACTGGTTACGCAAGATTTCTTCATTCACTATTAAGCTTCTGGTTTCCTCATTTTCACTGGCTCATGCAGTAAATTGAAGTGGTTAATTATAGAAACTAAACTTGCCTTTGTATTTCTGCAAGATGGGCAAGGAATCAGCTCCGAGTACTGTTGGCAGCTGCTCCCAAAATGTCTCGTACTTTGACAAGATCGCCTGATTTCTGCGACGTTTGAATCACAGCCAGAATAATGACTTTCGCTATGGGCTGCAACGTCTCGAAGAAGCTTTTCCAAACTGCCAACCCCAAGGCTTCGCATGGCGTTACCCTTTTCTTGGGTGGCAGACACTGTTTGCTTACTGACTAGCGACTGCCTCTCTTCGTTTCTGCCGTCACGCTTCACTTGCTTTGTTCTATTTACTCACTCAACGCTATCCCAGCTGATTTATTTGCACACGCCTCTGGCGCATGAAATTCGTATGTTTAAGTGCACAATGCTTTTTAAACTAATTGATACATTATAAGAAGTACAGTTTAGTTTTGTTACTGGTAGAATAATGGTTAAATATCAAAGTTATTACAACACTAAGGTGTCACGAACCAGGCCGTTACAATATCCCCCCTAGTTTAATTTTAACTGGTAACAGCTAAGAAGAAAACCACCTTTACTATTCTGGATTCGTGTAACCTGAGTGAACTAGCAACCTTGTTTTCCTATTAAAGCTACTCCAGCTCTTGCTTGCTCTTTTTTTTTCGCACCTGACCATATAATCCAAAAACTATCCACCATTTTCATGGTTCCGTGCTGTTTTGTTTTGGTTATCCTTATTCGTATTCTGCAATTTTGTTATTAATTCTTTATTATTAAGTTTGTGGAAGTCTGTTTTAATTTGTATCAGGGGAAATACATTTTGTGGTTATTTTGTATATTTTGTATGTATTTTGTATGACAATCCACATTCGTGTTTTCAACACACTTGTCAGAAATCCATAAAAATAAGAAGAAAGTCGAAATTGACGGTGGTACTGTATACAAGCTGGAAACGAGTACATATAGTATTTACTTTTCTAACTTAATTCTTTCTCATTCTTTTTTTTTAATTACTTTCCATGATTTAACCTCACAATTTCTATTCTTCGTCTCTGAAACAAAAGAGGTCCTGGAATGGAATCTTGTGGGACCCGTGTAATGACTCCTTAAAGTTTTTAATTTAAATAATTTATTAATATTGCAGAACACACTTTGCCTCAAGCAAGAAATTGTGAGGCCCAAGGTAGAAATTGCAGTCAAACAAGAGAAGGTGGATGGGTGCCTGCAAGACAGCCTCATGAAGGTGGAGAGCGAGTTTTCCAATGGGACCACGGCTGTAGAGGAGTGCAACAGCAGTGATAACAGGTTACTTATAGACGGGCAGTTCAGTGAGAGTGACGTGAACAAAAACCGGAGCGAAGTGTACATACAGTCGTTTGCGAACGAGAACAGCAACGCCAACTCCGGCGTCGAGAGTGAGTGGCTGCACTGCAACATGTGCGGGCGGAGCTTCACCGAAAAACTAGAGTTCCAGTTGCACTACGAGCAGCACTTCAACAAGTGCGTGACGTGTCTGGCGGTCTTTACGAACCGGGACGCCCTGAATGCTCATCGAAAGGAGATGCACGGCTCCAGCGTGGAGGAAGTAAAATTCGCAGGTCTTTTTGTGTGTGCGTACTAAAGGTTTGTATCTTTTAGCCCATAAAGACCAGGTTAAAGCGTGCCACCGTGCCCATCAAGAAAAGCAAAGACATTTTTAAAGCAGACAGCAACAGTGACAGTGATGGTAATAACGGTGACAACAATGAGGACGAAGAGGATGAGGATGACCCCTTGGCTGATCTTGTGGAATCTCCTAGCCTTAGGCGGAAGAAGTGGACCCCGAAGGAGTGTAAAGAGTGCGGAAAGACGTACAAAACGAACTATAAGCTCGCAGAACATATGCGTAAACACACTGGGGAGAAACCATACAAATGCAACTCGTGCGAAAAGGCCTTCCGCTCCAAAATTGGATTAGCTCAGCACGAAGCTAAACATACAGGTATTTCGATTAGGGCATATTGGATGCAGTTTAATTGATGATTATTCTCAGGTCAGTACGATTTATCGTGCCCAACGTGTGGTAAAGGGTTCCAATGCAAAAGCTACCTTATGGTGCACCAACGAGTTCACTCGGATGTTAAACCTTACCCGTGCACCACTTGTGGCCGAAACTTTAAAACGAAGCAGTCGTTGCTTGATCACACTAATAGGCATTTAGGTGTTAAGCCATACATGTGCGATATTTGTGGACGAGGTTTCATCACAAAAGGTGTTTTGTCAAAATAAGTACAATTTAAAAAACGTTACAACTGTTTACTTATAGGACTATGTAAAGCCCATCAAAAGGTACACACAGGTCTTGACAACAGAAAATATTCGTGTAAAGTATGCAACAAAATGTTTGTGTCGAAGAGTTACCTTCAAACACACCTAAGAATTCACACTGGTGAAAAACCATTTATGTGCGAGGTATATTTTTGTCTAAAATTTGTATTCGATGCTTAAATTTTTTAATTTAGGTATGCGGCAAGGGCTTTCTTACCCGTGTGGACTTACGAATACACTCCACAATGCATACAGGCGAGAAGTCGTATGTTTGCGAAATGTGTGGTAAGGCATTCGCACGTAGAGACGCACTGCGCTGTCATCGCCGCTCACATACTGGAGAGAGGCCCTATAGGTAAGACGATTCTATTTTACTTTTTAAACTTATTTTTATAATTCCAGCTGTGATCAGTGTGGGCAGACTTTTACACAGTTCTCGCCGATGGCTATTCACAAAAGGCTGCATACAGGAGAGAGGCCGTACACCTGCGAAGTATGTGGAAAGGCTTTCGTTTCGAGATCTACCATGATGTCACACTGGAAGAAACATGTTCGATGAAGTTCCCTTTGTTGAATGTGGTACGAGTCCTAACAACTAAATGTTGGAACGGTTAAAAATTGTACCTTTATTTCATTTTAGAGTAAATATTAGATTTTTTCCAATTTTCTTGACAACAAAATGTTGGAACAATCTTCTACAACTATACAACTATAAAAATTATCTAGTAATCTTTGCAAAACAATTGCAACAAACAAACAGAATATTGACAGGTAGTTGTCACGTTGTCAGTAAACATGTACAAGTACTCGCAGTTAGAAATTGCCCAAGGTGTTGTTGCAACTTGTTAAAAATTGCGCAAAATTATTATTAATCGTCACTAACAGGAATTTCTATAAGTCAAATTACTGAGAATATTGAATTATATAAGACAAGTGTTTTTAATACAGTAAAACTGTATTAAGGAAACTAAGAATGTTAACGTACGTGGAAACTTCAAGGTATTACACTAAGGCAAGTAAAACAGTCCATATAAACATACGTCTGACAATCGCGACAATCTGGGGGGCGTAGCGGCCATGGAATAGGCCCACCTTGACCTGTCCACTGCTCGCCAAAATTTTACGATAGGTGCTGCCCCACAAGTATGTGAAAATGTGGTGAAGTACCATCGTGCATAAGCACATCCCTTGGCGTAATCATAAAGGCACATCCTCTGAAAGGTCTGGGAGTTCAGAAAATCGTGGTAATTCGCACCTGTCAACCGATTCGGCAAAACGTAGGGTCCTATCGGGCAATCTCCTACGATACCTGCCCACACATTAACTGATAGTCGATTTCTTGATTCATAAATGGCACGGAGATTTTCATCTGCCCACATATCGAGTATTGTGGAAGTTAGTAATACCATCGTGTAAATCCCGCTTCATCGGTAAACAAGTTCAGGAAAAGTGGATTACCAGCACATTGTTGCAGAAGCCACCGGCAGAACTCAGCTCTTGCAACATAGTCTGTAGGGGCAAGAGATTGTACCCGTTGAACATGATACGGGTATAAGTTATTGCTGCTCGTGTAATATTTTCCAGATAGTGTATTGGGAGACTCCCTCCGCCGCTGCAAACTTCTATATTTTTTGTCTTTCTAAGAGTCTATGCTTCATTCGCATACATGACCACTGCTCTTATTAAAGATTGGTAAAGACGTATTTTTATTTTGAACGATAGATTTTTACTCTTCAATAATTTCCTCAAAGCTCCAGCTCTACTCATCCTAGCATAAGCCTTTTTTCAATTTCCCTTCCTGTATTTACATATTTTCCTATTTCAGTCCCTAGATAAGTAAATTTTTCCACTTCTTCAAAATCATATATTTCTTCGTCTAATTTTACCACTAAGGTTTCTGGTTTTTTTGTTTTTTCTGATCCCATTACCATATATTTTGATTTAGCAGTGTTTACTTTGGCTCCCATTTTACTTGCTTTCTCGATTAGTTTGTGAATGTTAGATTTTAGCTCTTCCTTTGTTCTCGTTAGGATTGCAATGTCATCTGCGAAGGCTATGCATTGATGTGCATTCTTGAAAATCGTTCCTGTCTTATTGAATTTGCAGTTTCTAATGACGACTTCATCACCCTAGGGAATTTTGTAGGCATTATAATAGGCAAACTCATCGCTGGCATCAAGCAGCTTCACCAGAGACAGGCCAATTACCCAGATAGCACATCAACTTACATTGGCTAACAGTGAGGTGATCCATCATGCTAATAGTGGAGGTGTCTTGATACGAAGTAATAAAACACAGTAGTCTTCTCCACGTACATTTATTAACAAGGCGACATGTTTCGAAACCAGACTGACTTCATCTTCAGGCCAAAATGATCATCTACAGAGGCATATGACTAATAATAGTGTACAATGTAAAGAAATTAACTTACTGGTAATAAAACAAGGTAAAAACCACGTGTTCCAAATTGTAGGTTAAAGTGAGGTTAAGCTCTGAAGGTGAGGTAGTAATAAAAATTCACAAAGAACACCACATTGGAGAAGAAAATTAATTCAATAGCCAGTAAACTACGGTATAAAGATCGTTGTACTGGTTATTACATCAAATTTAACAAATAAAAATTACAATAAGTAAAATAGCAACATTCTCTGATGGAGAAGGCACTAAGAATGGGATTTCAGTACAAATGTAACTAAAACCAGATCAAAAAGTCCCTAGGTTCAATGACACTGAAACTACCAGAGACAGTTAAAAAGTAAAAGAACAAAGTTAAAACCAAAAAAAGGAGAGATCAGCCAAAGACAAAACAACTATTCAATATTCAGAAAAATGTGTTAGTATCAAAATATCAAAAATTTCGAGAAAATTCAACAACCTACCTCTGTTAGCTATATGTAAAATTTTATAATCTTTATTAGGATCAAAGTTGTGGTTATGTTTCAAAATGTGATCAGCAAAAGCTGATTTATTAGGTTGGTCGATATTAAAGTTGTTGTTTTTAATGCAAGCGGAATGTTCTTTGTTTCTTTTTTTGAAAGTACATCCGGTTTGACCAATGTAAAAATAGTTGCACAACGAACAGTCAAAGACGGTAGGCACCAGATCTTTCTAATAAAGGGGTAGGATCTTTATTGAAGACTACCAATTTCTGAAGAGAATTGGTAGAAGAAAAAAAAATTTGAAAATAGTGATTTGAGATAGTACCATAATAAGGGATTGAATAAAAAGTTTTTTTTTCAGGATTATTGATAGGGGTTAGGTTTGTAGAAAATTTAATACGGAGTTTATAATAAATAGGTAAAATGAGTTTTTGATAGCAATGTATTTAATGATGTTAAATTCATTGTTGAACTTTTCTATGGACATAGGAATTGAAAGTAAACGTCTGAATAAAAATTTATAATTAGCAAGTTTATGGGATAAGGGATGAAAGGAAGAATAAGGGATAGTATGGTCAGTACAACTGGGCTTCCTATAAATACTGAAATTTGAAAAATTACTTGTGGAACTATTGTTTTTAGTGATCAAAATGTCTAGAAAAGGAAAAGAATTATAGTGTTCAATTTCAAAAGTAAATTTAATATTAGAATGTACTGAGTTTAGCCAGGTGATATAATCATCAGTATTAAACTCCCTGTCGGCACCTTTGATCTGGGAAAGCCTCTATGGCCTTGACAGCGGCGGCCATAGTGCTGGGACGAAGGCCAGGGCCCGATTAAGATAAAAGACAGGAGCACAACGAATAATATTAAGCCACTGGCAAAATTTACCACTTTGCATATAAACAAAAAAACACTCAGAACAGGTGCGTGGCGAACCGATCAGTTCTACAATGCGTACGTAAAGAATCGTCCCAGCAAAATGGTCGCAGGTTGTGCACAACCCGATGCGCGGGCTCGTCCGATGAGAGGGAGTTACTATTCTGATTGTTATATTCTGTGGCCATGGTCTCACGTTCATGGGATTTCAATTAGGTTGGCAAAATATGATTTTGGCCTTTGAATTTTATTTTAATTTTAAATGGATTACAATAAAAACTATAAAAATCTCAAATTCGTAAGAATATATTTATTCACTGATGCACATCATCGCACGGTAAGAACTAAATAAATGTTACATTATACGTAAATAACAAATAAATGTTACATTATAAATTGAATAGCAAAAAGAACTGACAAGGGCTTATCAAGAGACATCTTGCCACCTCCAAATGCTCCCCTCCTCGCATGCACAGTTTGAAATAAATCTGGTGATGGTAATTTTTCTTCATTGTTATTAAATTGGAATGGACGCGATAGTAACTGGAATTTGTTTCTTGACATGTATTTGCTGATGTTATTGTTGTAAAGAACAGACTTTGACTAAACCCATCCATAATGTTATTCCTAGGAATAGTTCCATTTCATTTGAATTAGTATCTTTCCATCCATGAATGCGAGATCTTGGTTTAGTTGCACTTTTTTTTTAATTGGCTGGCATATCTGTTCGTTTCAATTACAATATATGGCTAATAATTTCGTCTGGTATCAGTAACTTAAAAAAATAAGGCTCTATGTTTAGGTAATCTTCCACAATATAATCTTTTATTCCGGGATTGTTTACAGTAAACACGAAGCTTGTCTCTTGTCTCACAACAGCTACATTATCATCAGCATCGTTGTCATCTTCATCGTCTTTATCAACATACTGAAGTACTACGTTTACTATTATCTTTGCTACAGTATCTGATATTTGATTCTGAGACGCTACTAGAAACGTATATTGCTATATTTAAAAAAAATCCGTTAAGATTATTTACCTGATGATGCAGTCACAACATTTTCGCCAGTATTATTATTTATCTTCTTTATCATTACATTCAGGAAAACTTGCAACTGTTCTAGCACGAGTTGTATTTCTGCCATTTACACAAATAATGATTTCTAATTCTACCTGAAGATGTGGATTCGCCTGCCACATTCTCCTTTTGTCTCTTTACAGGCGGTTCGTCATTGCTATCTTGATCCAGAGAATCTTCAGAACATCTGTGCTCGTACTCATCAGAACAATCGTCGTTAGGCACTGGTTCTTCATCTGACAATATCTCTTCCCACAACTTTTGCAAATCCTGCTGCTCTTTTTCGTAAATAGACATAATTACATGCTAGAACCAACCTGAGCTGATGCACACTAACTGAGATGAAAAAATACAAGTGGAGTAGCAGTTGCGCAATTTTATGCAAGTCTGGACAGGAAAATCGAGGCACATTTTATGTACCTC
Organism: Agriotes lineatus; assembly: GCA_940337035.1. Taxonomy (NCBI): domain Eukaryota; kingdom Metazoa; phylum Arthropoda; class Insecta; order Coleoptera; family Elateridae; genus Agriotes; species Agriotes lineatus. The sequence goes on along the minus strand of OW679201.1, from coordinate 23,169,268 downwards.
TTGGCATATGTGACAAAACTACATTCTCATGTTTCTTCTTCAAATAAATTTGCTGCATTTCTTTCTTGATAACGTCGACGTAGTTGCTATAGTTTTTGTAAAAAACTTCTTAAAATTCTCATGTCATTTTCGAAATTAAGTGCACCGAAATTATCTACTGGACCTAACTACTTCACATCATCTACTAAATGTATTAAAGCATGTATATTATGCGAAACAAACTGACTTCTATAAATAATAATAAATGATTCTACAAAATGAATAAAAAGTGTAAGTGCATAAACCTGATAAAGAACAAGAGGGAAGTATAAAGGAGAAATTGTCCAAGTTCTGTAGCCTACCAATTACTGTGCCATTCTACTTCTTGTAGTTTTCTTGAGAATTCTAATATAATATACGACTTTAGAGATGTAAAAATTTTTTATATCGAAATAATTATTTTATTGAGAAGTCCCATGTTGAGATTTCCCTCCACCCATAAAGAAATTTTTTTTTTAACGACACCTGTACAAACTAAATGTGTATAATCTAAAGGAATTTGTGTAATCTATACAATAAATCGCGGTATTAAATGTTTACTTTTGTAGAATAAACCGGTTTTTATTAATCTTAACATTGGTTTTGATTAGCCGTGAAAAGCAGCAACCAAAAATACCCTTGAAGTGGGATAAATTGATGTGAGGGTTGGCCATAAATGACTTCCATTAGAGTCCATCAGTTCCAATGTTTAATTGATTTTTTCAAAAAAATTCAGGATCTGGTCCATTGTCACAATGGGGTGATTCAGTAAATCATTGCAATTTTTCAATTTGATATATTTTGCAATCCAATTTTGAAATTTCTATTCCAACATGAATTAAAATATTTCTAGGAGTTTTCAAAAGTGTTCTAGAATCTTTTGACAGATTTAAGTTTTTCCCAGTTTTATTTTTAACGTCGTCAACACTTCGCAAAGATAATTTGGTTGACAGTTGATTTGATTCCATTTCCATTGCAGTACTCTCGTTTAAATAATCTTATATTGATCTGAATTATAATTCAATCATTTTCGTCAGTTTTATTTTTAATTAAATCTGAATTTGCGCTGTTTGTAACCTCAAAATTTGCTGTAGTATTTAATGCAATTAGTGTTGTTATTTGAAATAGTGGCAACATGATTATTACAAGAATCTGTCGAAACAGGAACGGAATCCCTTGCAATTAAATGCCGTAAATGTCGATCAGACAAATGGGTTCTATTCATTGTTGCACTTGAAATTCAACGTAAACAAAAGAGCAGCTTACTTATAATTTCTTGATGGCACTGTTCGCTTTTACTTGCAGTTATTGTAAACTTAATAAATATATATGTATTTGCGATGTATACTGGACACGTGGGTGATAATCGATAATTCGCTAACGTAACTAATAGCGAAAAATTACAAAATAGGTATGTAAAGATGTTTAGAGTATACACGATCAAAGGCTATAACTAACCTAAACTAGCTAGAACAACACACAGCCTTGTGATGAGAATTATTTTTTAACATAACCTTCAATTTCAAGCGTAACGTAACATATTGTTTGCAACCATACAGTCATTACATAAAACACCTAGACATTCTCTACAATGACTATAGTTTTGCCAGTATTATGTTTAATATCGAGAAATATTAAAAATACGGATTGGTATTTGAGGTAAAATCTAGCCATTATGCATAATACAAGTTTCTTTCAAATTTATTTATATTTAATATTTCATATCTAATTAGGCCAAAGAAAAACCACTTAACTGAAAAACAAAAGAATTATCGGTTAATCTTTTCAAGATCTACAACTTTGTGGACAATAGAATCTTTAGAAGAAGTGATGAATTAAGATTTGATATATGAATCAGTGATTGCAGGAAAAGGGTTGTATGAAGCAAGAATGAAGCATTCCATAAAGATTGCTTAAAACGGTTAGTAAAGTTCCCAAAAGGAGTTATGGTTTGGGAATGTATGTGTGCCAAGAGAATGGGCCAATTAGAATTTATAGATGGCACAGCACAGTTAATGCATCTAAATATTTTTAAAAAATTGAAAATGCATTACTGCGTAGTTACATACCTTATACCAATTTCATTTTTCAACAGGATAGCGCCTCGTGCCATACTGCCAAAGTCACAAAGAAATGGTTTTACCTTAGCCCTCTGGCAGTTCAGACTTAAATATTATCGACACAGTTTGACATAAGATGAAACAACTTAGAAATGATCCTCAATGAACAGTTTCTGGCTTACGCCAAAAAAATCCTGAAATTTGGAATTCTATTACTATGGATGACCATAAAATCTTGTATCCTCTATGCCACTGACAATTCAGGTGGTTATCAAGAACAATGAAGATATTACACCGCATTAACTGACTGTTCCAATATTTGGTTGTCAACGATTTTCCATCAGTTTGTATTTAAACCTGTTATAAATATAATTATCGTAGTTTCCTAGTCCAATTGTTTTAAAACGTTGTTTCAAATGTTATTATTCATTAACTAAACCTGCAAAGAAATCTCAAAAATCAATTTATAAAATTTCTCTTTCAAACGGCATTGTTTCAACATTTAGTTGTTAGGGCCCGTATACCTGTGCTTTAGCAGCCCTACCGAGAGCGTTAACAAAGACTTTCAAGACTGTATTTATAATTAATTTTATCATTTTAGTTGTACACACCAGTGACTTCATGTTTAATTTTATCTATTGTAATTTTTTCAATAAATATACTTAAATGATAATGTATTATGTGCACAATCAAAACAATTGAGGTAAACGTCGATCGATTGGATACTGATACAGCTATGATCAAACTGGTAGGTACCACTCAATATTTATTAAATAAATAATAAACTCATGCAAAATTATTTGAGTGTTCTACGTGGGCATACTCTCCAGCCTTCAAATGAAAAAGAATGGATAAGGAGTCAACAGTTGGAAGTATTGAAAATACAACATTAAATAGCTACTAAGATGTTTGTTTCTTTTTCCAACATTCCTATACAGGGTGTCCCTAAAATAATGGGACACCGATTAGTCATAGATTCCTTATGTCATAATAAATCGATTAAACCTAATATACCTTAGTACAAAGTCCCTTCAGTAAGAAGTTATAAGGCCTTAAAGTTGAATTTTTATTATAAAAGGAAACCAACAATTGATAATAGCCGGAGATGTAAATGGGAGAGTAGGTGATAAAGTAGTCGGTAGATTTGGCGATAGAACGACGAATGATTCTGGAGAAAAATTAATAGAATTATGTAGCGAATATGATCTCAGGTTAACGAATTAACTATTTCGCTGATAAAAGTATACATACAATTACAAGAGAAATGCCATCATTAAACCAGAAATCAATCAGAGATTATGTGATAATGAAACAAAACACAAAAATAAAGCCCCAAGATTGCAGAGTCAAACGAAGAGTTAATTGCGGCTCTGATCACTACCTTCTGGTAGGAAAAATATTCCCATATGAAAACCAAAGGAAGAATATTAATAACAAAGACGATAAGTTAGAAACTAACACCGAAAGAAAATATAAATTATATTTACTACAACAGAACAGCATCAGTCAGCTCTATGTGAAGAGACTGCAGTATCAGTTAGACATTAGAAGATCTGAAGATGTGGAGACAGAATACCAAAACATAACAGAAGCTATACATATAGCAGCAGCTGAAGCATTGGGGGTATATGCAGTTAGTAAGAAAAAGCAGCAGTCTTTCTGGTTTAATGAAGAAATAGAAACTTTGATTAAAGAAAAGAATAGACTGTATCACAAATGGTTAGCAAATAAATCTTAGGAAAGAAGGGAGGAGTATAAGAAAAAGAATAATAGCAGAAAAAAATTTAATCTGGGAAAATAAATGCCAACAAATTCAGAGCTCAATTGGGGGAGCTCAGTCGTCAGAAACTTGGAGATTTATTAGACAATTAAAGACCAACACAACTGCTAAATTGGATTTAATTAACATCAATGAATGGGAAGGCCATTATAGGGAATTGCTAACCGAAAATCGTCCACAGTTTCTGAAGGAAGAAAGGCCGATTATAACCAAGAACCTGACGGACTTAAGAACAACTATTAATCAGGAAGATGTCAAACGTTGCTTATATCAGACTAGTGAGTCACCCGAACTACGTTTCGGTTCGCAAAATTAAGAGAGATTCATCAATATAAATTTAAAAAAAAAGGATGCATTGGCGGGATCGAACCCGGGGCCACCCGCGTGATAGGCCAGCACCCTACCGCAGGACCACCTCTCTTGTTTGAATAATGCGCGCACCCGAGCTAATAGTGCACGACGTAAGGCGCTCCGCCCTGCTGCCTAGAGGTGTTAATTAAATTAAAACTTTTTCGCACTTTTTTTGAAAATAAAAACCGACCTACGATCTAAATCTAAAAATTAGCAAACTTTTAAGCCATCGTACAACTTAATCGGACCAGTATCTTCGGAGGAGATAGCGAACAAACATAGACGCAAACACGCAAACATACAAAGAGAGCACCGATTTTATGTTATAGATGAAGAACGGACGATCACCGGGTCCAGGTAATATAGCAGTAGAACTTCTCAAGCACGGAGGAAACAGTTTAATAAGCCACATAGCTTACCTTATGGATAAGTGCTGTGAACAGAAAATACTGCCAGTAGAGTGGAAGACATCGCATATCATATCGCTTTTTAAGAAAGGCAACAGACGTGACCCAAACTGTTACAAGGGATTAAGTGTGAACAGCAGTTTAAGTAGATAAAAATCCTTCAGGCCAAACTTGGAGATGATATGGTCAATAAAATAAGTGAAGATCAAAGTGGGTTTCTGCCGGGTAGATCTTGCGTTGACAATCTGTTCTCATTGCAACAACTATTGGAAAAAATGATCGGACGAGGACTAGAAGTTCATTTGGCTTTTATTGACTTGATAAAAGCTTACGACTCTATTCCAAGGTGTGAATTGTGGAAAGCACTAGAACGAATGAATACAAACCCTCATATGATAGAGTTAATCCAAGAACTATATAAAGACAATAAATATTATGTGAAATCCGGAAAACATCTATCTGACCCAATAAATACTACAAAAGGACTCAGACAAGACTGTAGCCTGTCACCGCTATTATTTAACATATATCTTGAAGTGGCCCTAACAAACTGGAAACGACATTGCACTGGCATGGGGATCCCTATAAATGATAGTACACTAACAACGTTAAGCTTCGCGGACGATCAAGTACTCCTGGCCCAGGATGGTTATGACTTGGAGTTCATGATCAAAAGACTATACAGAATATGAGAAGTGCGGTATGAAGGTCAGCCTAATAAAAACAGAATATTTAGTAGTCAATTCAGACACCACATTTGAAGTGCTTATTAGTGACGATGTTAGGGTGCAGCAGGTTGAGAAGTTCAAATACTTAGGGGCTATTATTGATAAAAACAGACTAGGAACTGAAGAAATCAAGCACAGAATTCAACAAAGCAAAAAAGTCATAGGTTGCCTTTACGCAGTGCGACATATCTCTAACAAAACTAAACTGAGAATTGGAAAAACTATGGTGGAGTCAGTGCTCTGCTACGGGTCGGAAGTCTGGTCTATTAGTGAAGTAATTAAAAAAAGAATAAACGCAGTAGAGATGGATTATCTACGCAGAAGTGCTCGCTTATCTAGGCTTGACCGAATACCGAACGAACAGATTCGAAATCGTGTGGTAGCAAATGAAACTACCCTGGACAGAATTGAAAGAAGATCCTTAGTCTGGTTTGGTCATCTATTAAGGATGCCAGATAGTAGGTGTCCAACGAAAATTTTTAAATGGTCCCCACCAGGAAGGAGAAAAAAGGGACGACCTAGGAAGTCTTGGAATGAGGGAGTACGACAGGCTATGAGAGAGAGAGAAATTTAGATGAAGATTGAGTATGGGATCGAGAGACATGGCAAAAGGGAACGGGGATGCGGCGTCTAGCTGTTTTATAATGTATTATACTTATGGTGTATTGTATGTTATATGTAACCCGAATATATATATATATATATATATATATATATATATATACCGGGTGACAATGAGACTAGGGCCATGCTTATATCTTCTTTATTTATGAATCGATTTGGATAAAATTTTATACCAAGATACTAGACATCATTTCTGATTGGCCGATAGATATAGTCAAAATGGCTGACTTCCTGTTTTACCGGAAATGATACCAACTTTGATTTTTTAAATGGAACACCTTGTATGTTTTATGTTTTATGCCAAATTTCAATTTTTTTAAACAAAAAAATTATATATTCAATTTTTATTTTTTACCGTAGAAGACCTTGACTTGGTAAACAAATTTCTAATTGACTCTAGCAACTCTTAATAATAACTATTTTATCAATAAGGTCAATAATAAACCTTTAATAAAAGAATATAATTTGCTAAACTCGATTTTTAAGAAAAAGTCACTTTTTACTTTCTCGGATACGGTAGTATAGAGAAAGTATTGTAATCGTCAAAAAAATCGACTTCGAGATTTTGACGAATCTTGACGTTTTAGACCTCCTAGAGTCCGAAAAAACCATTTTTCGAATTATGTCTGTGTGTGTGTATGTGTGTGCGTGTGTGCGTGTGTGTGTGTGTGTGTGAACACGATAACTTAAAAACGAAATAAGCTAGACCCTTGAAATTAAGTACATAGTCATTATTCAAAATTTGTAGATTCCTGTCAAATTTTGAGCGAAATCGGTTAACCGGAAGTGGCACTTTACCTAAACAGGTAGCGGTACCTATTCAAGTAAAGTACTAGTTTGCTGCGAGATATTTGAACAAAATTTTGTACATACATTTCTTATGTAGAAAAACTACCAGATATTACATTTTTTCAGCATGATCGGTTAACCGGAAGTGGCATTTTACCTAAACAGGTAGCGGTATTCATTCAAGTAAAGTACCAGTTTGCTTCAAGGTATTTGCACGAAATTTTGCACATACATTTATTATAGAGAAAAACTCCCAGATATAAAATTTCAGTATGATAGGTTAGCCTAAAGCGGCACTTTACCTAAACAGGTAGTGGTTACCTGAAAATGTAATTTTATCGCTGTATGTGTATACATTGCAATAAACTTTTCAAATTTGCTAGAAAACAAGGCGAATGCGAGAAAGTCTAGGGGAGCACACTCCCGATTTTTTTAAATGGCACCTACTAAGGGCCATCTTGCCATTAGATAGAAAATGTAATTACCAATTTAACGATATGCATCATGCACTACTTTATCTTTATCTGAAACTGAAAATTAATAAAAAAATAAATTTTTTGTTTAAAAAAATTGAAATTTGGCAAGACTATTATATGTAACTTAACTCGTAGATGCAGAAAAATATAAAATATACAGAGTGTTCTATTTAAAAAAACAGAGTTAGTATCATTTCCGGTAAAACCGGTAGTAAACCGGAAATCAACCATTTGGACTATATCTATCAGCCAATCAGAAATTATGTCAAGTATCTTGGTATACAATTTTATCCAAATCGATTCATAAATAAAGAAGATATAAGCATGGCCCTAGTCTCATGGTCACTCGGTATATATATATATATATATATATATATATATATATATATATATATATGTTCATTTCCACAGATGTAGAGATATCGATTTGAATTTTGGTATACATACTTACTATTATGTACTGCACTAATACGAAAAATTTCTTAAATTAGCCTTGGCTGTAAGGGGCACTTTACCTATCTTTCTAAACTTTGTTTTGTTCTAACTTCGTCATCTGTAACATTTTTTTAAAATTTTAGCTTATTATCTGAAAGAGAATTAAAAAGCACAAAAATAATGTACTCTTAGTTCTTAAGCCTAAAAGCAACCGTTTCACGGCGAGTGTGTTAGGCCTTGTCGGACGTGGCACTTCCTTGCCGAATAAGTTTGGACGTCTCGGAGTGATATATATTAGCTACATCTAGAAAGTATGCGGAATTTTATAGTTTTAAGAAATGTCATGAAACTTTCTTTCAGAAAGTCCTAGGCTCCTTAACATTTTTTGTGCGTATTGTCGGGATAGGTCATGGATAAAACAAAAGAAAATTCCATATGTCAAATATGTTTATTTCCAAGAAGCTAAAAAGAAATTACTTTTTCCGGATTGAAAGTTTCTACCTTACACAAAAGTCCACCTTTGACAGCTCGAATCGCCGGAAAACTGCTGGAAGTTTTGGGGACGAAAGTGTTGCCAACTCTTCGCAAGTTGTATTCGCTAAATTGGTACTAAAAGTCTCCATTTTCAAATCAAAAGTCGCCTAATACGCACATTAAAAAATCAAGCATTTATTTTTTTTCCACAGAATAAAGAAATACGTAAACTACTTATGAATATAAAAATAAAAACTTACCTATTTATTTAAGGAAAAAACAATTTAACGTTCTAATTCTTCGTACAAAGTGATTACAATTGACAATGACAAATTATGCAATGTGCAAATGTTGCAAAGAGTAAAGATAAAGCTCCTTCAGTTTTTAATTTCAAATCTCCGGCGTCATGAGCGCAAATATGACCGTCTGGTCACGTACGAAATACAAATAATATTTTGAAATTCGTTCGTATATGAAAATTGTTGAGGATAAATGTATGTGTAGCTTTAGAAATATTGAAATTAATAAATGTTTACATATTTTTTTTTTAAATTGCGAATACCCTAGAATTTCAAACTAAAATATATCAAAAACGCTAGAAAAACCACTTGTTAAATACCCTAGCGACTTTTCGTCATTGTTGGCAACACTGGGGACGATCCAGAGTCATGGCAGGCAGGCCAATTTACCTGCGTGGACGTCCCTAGGGCGTAGATTATACCGGCGGCCTGGAGATTTCTCCTAATATGTATATAAGTCGTGTTTTAGGTTAAATTCTTAAAGAGGTTATGGCAATATAATAGCCTGAGGGAATCAGCTGGTGAGGGTAGTAAAGGGGAATCTTAGCTAGATCAGAACTAAGTCCATTGTTGCCAGGCAGGTAAAAGGAATTCTTTAGCGAGATGTGAACAAAGTCCACCGTTGCTGGTCAGGTTAGGAGAGATCAGGAAAGGAGGGCCAGGCCCGGAGGGGACCAGGTGATCAGGATTGGGTTCAGGTCTCAAGACTTAAAGTGAAGTTAACTAGCAGCGGATTCTTCTTTTGTAGTTTTCGGCTACCTCGTTATTGGGCCATTTTTAGCGGGGCTTGGAGAAGGGAACTGCGTACCGGTTTACGCTACGTCCGCGCTTTGCGGCTATGTTTGCCTTATTGAAAATCCGAATGCTATGATGATTGTAACAGTTTTAGCGCCATTCAAATTTTTAGCATACTATTTGTGCATTAGGTAATTTGATACGGGGGCTAATGTTACAAATTTGTTTTGTTTATAACTGTTAGTTTGACAAAGTATTTAAGGGGGAATGGAAAGTGTTTACAGCAGCATTTCCATAACAACAATACTCACATAAATGAAATGTAAAGTACGTTTTTTTCCTATAAAAAATTTCAAGGTCAAGATAAAATTGGCAAAACTGCTTTTTTAAAATAATTAGAAAAATTATTTTCGTCAGGTTTTTCTGTAAACGACTTGTGTCATTTTGACATTTTAAATTAAATGGTCAGCTTTTCGTTCTTGAAAATGAATATGCGTAAAAAACGGAATCTTTTAAAATTAAATGTAAAAAAGCAATTCTGAAGTGTGCAGAGGAACTGTTGGATCTACAGCCTAACATGCCGGAAGAAGAAGTTTACGAAAGATTACCTAAAACCAAAACTCCTTTAATGCCAGATTTTAAATTTTCCAATTTTTAGTTCTAAAAAGTTACTAAAACAAATTCTACCAACCTATATTTTTTAAAGGAATCCAAGTAATGCCAACATAAACCCTAAATTCTTTGACCTTCAAAATTTTTATAGTAAAAAACGTACTTTAACATTTTCTGTGCCTCCAAATGTTATAAAAAAGCCGACTTTCTATTAGCGCGTAGAAATAACTATTTTAGTATTGAGCACCACCTTTACGGCTGGACTGAAAAAAAAAATTGGGAAAAGAATGACGAGGCGGGCCAATAGGGTTGGGAAGGTGGTCCGGGGAACCCCTCTGGAGAAAAATATTTAAATACTGAGTTTTACAGATGCAATTTTATCGCATTCTAAGAACTATTAACTCAACAACATTGTTTTATTTTAAAAGAAAACTGTACATCGATCTTGAGCATCGGCACAGCAAATTTGTCAATAACTCTTAACTCTTTGAATAAAATGTTCAGAAAAGAAGAAAACATGAAAAATGCAACTCTTTTTTTATGCACAAAACATGCAGGGAAAGTATGCCCTTGTTGCACCCTTGCCTATGATGGCCTACCGCCTGTATTTTTGAAAAGTGCGTGCATGTTGCCCAACCCACTCACTAGGTTTGTACAAGTCATTTTCTCAGTCACCATCACATTTCATCTGCAGTGACTGTAATTTCATCGTGCTCCGAACACCGAAAGCGAGTGACTGAAAACCAAAATCGGTAAGTCTTGATCTAATATAACAGCTCGGATATGCTACATATCATTTCTATCAGAAGCTTAGCTAATGGTTTCTCTTTTTTTCTCAAGTAGAACTGCATGTTGCGCATCGGCTGCTGCACAGAACAATACCTAATGTGCTGCTGCATTCATTTTTAGGTTAGAATAAACAACAGAAAAGCTAGGATGTTTTTAACTTTACTATGCGTAGGTGCTTATGATGAACTTTCCAGTGGCCATAACCATGGGCCATCATAGGAACACAAAATGCTCTGTCGATGTCCTCTCCATTAGACGAATAATAATTATGAAGATTGTTACCATTAACTATTGTTTGTAGAGATGGCAAACCACAAGAGAAAAAGGCAACAATGGGAACAACGTGATATGGAGCAAACTTTACAAAACGTGAAAAATAAAAACATGGGATTCAAACTAGCAGCTAAAACTTTTAACGTTCCAAAAACAACCCTGCAAAGACGACTCGCGAAACAACTAGGAAGTGCCAAGGGTGACTTAGGGGGGCGAGGAGCAACATTTCCAGAGCAGATTGAAGATGATTTAGTTGATCACATCATCAAAATGGAAACAAGATTTTTCGGCCTAACAAGTAAAGAATTCCAAGTGGCAGAAATAAATTCAATTAAACATGCCTTCAATCGCGAAACAAAAATGGCAGGATGGAAATGGGTCAGAAGCTTCCTAAAACGTCACCCACAGCTATCTCTAAGAACTCCAGAAAGCACATCTTTGGCTAGGTCCTCGGCTTGTAATAAACCTAACATACGCTCATATTTTTCTGCGTTGAATAAAATTTTAAAGAAATACGATTTTCCTCCCGAAAAAGAGATCTCAAAAAATCTTCGCAGCCAAGGGTCACAAGCAAGTGGGTGCTCTTATTTGCGGTGATCGTGGTCAACATGTAACGGTAATCTGTGCCATCGTTGCCATTGGAACATATGTACCTCCGGCTTTTATTTTTCCACGACAAAGTTTCAAGGATGAACTCACGAATGGTGCGCTTACTGTAAGCATATCTTTTACTCACGAAAAACGTTGGATGACCTCAGAGATTTTGTAAATGGTTGCACCATTTTGTGAGGTATACTAAAGCATCTAATGACAACAATATTTTGTTAGTACTGGAAGGTCATGCCAGTCACAAGGGCCTGGAAGTTTTGGATTTCGCGAAGGTAAATAGCATCATTTTCGGTTGTTTCCTGGCTCACTGTAGCCACCATGTCCAGCCTCTGGATGTTAGATTCTTCCGGCTGCTACACACCTACTATCTTCAATTATGGTTGCGCCAGAACCTTGGAAAGGCGGTCAAAATTGCCAGCTTTTCAGCTCAGCATATTTGAAGAGCGCAGTGCCTTCAAATGCAACAAATTCGTTCAGAAAAACTGGAATACATCCAGAACGCCGCTAGGGTGTTAGCCGCCTGTGTGCCAAACAATTTTCGCCGCCCCTTCGCTCTCGTAAAGTACAAAATAAAGAGCTTTGGAATTGATATTATTTTATGTAAATTTTAACTTTTTTGCAAAGAACGCACTTTCTAACAAACTTGTTTTAAAAATCAATTTTTGCTTTTGTAAAACTTAAAAAGTAAATGGGTGGTGTGAATAAAAATGAAGCAAAAGCTTTTGCTTTATTTTCTGACACAAATATATGTTTTTCATCAAACAAAGATAGTGGTATAGTAAAAGCTTTTACTACTCTTTATTAACACCACCCAATGTCTCAGTATAAAATAGGACAAATATAAATCGATAACTTTTTTACACAATTATTTTAAAAATAAAATTATAAAAATTAGATATTCGGGGATGGGAGCCAACAAATTCAACTAACATATATTTTCGAAAAAAAACTTACCTCATAATTGTGAAATAGATATCCTGGGACACACTTCTTTAATTGATAAATTGTTTTTAGGGTAAAATCGGGATAAAAGTTAAAATTACACTCGCCGTGATTTTGTTTGGGAAAATCTCTTTAACACACTATTAAAGTCTATGGTATCGCACAATTCGTGTTCAATAGAGAGAGTTGCCAAAGCCGATAATCTTTCCTGACTCATAGATGACCTAAGGTAGTTTTTTATCAACTTGAGTTTGGAGAATGAACGTTCTCCAGTTGCAACAGTGGTCGGTAATGTCAAGAAAATTCTAATTAGCACGGTTAAATTAGGGAAGGATGATGATAAACAACTTTGAAGTATGTATTTAAGAATATCAATAGTATTCATATCAGATTTAAGATGTGGTTGTATAGCTTTAATTTCTTCGAATAATTCCTCCCCGTTAATATCGCTATGGTTTAGTTCCTTGTCTGTCAAGGCTAGTTCCACTTCGGCACAATGGGCTTTCAATTCATTGTCTCTAAGATCGCCATATTGGTGTAAATTATACAAAATTTTAAAGATATCAGTATGTTGGTGTAATAATTGAAATCTCTCATTAATGGCTCCGATCGCTGCATCCAAAATTTTAAAGTAAAAGTTGACTTTAAAAGACCTTTCTGGATCTAAAATGCTTTCATTCTGGTGTTCGTAATCAAAATTTCTTTTTCTTTTTCTAATACGTTTTGCTGATAGAGATGGAAAATCTTCTTCCAGTTCAACTTCGGCAGCAATTTGCTTTGCAGCATTTCTAAATATATTAAAATGTTCGTCACACCTTATTTGAACAAAGTAGTCTTTTAAATATTCTAGGGCTTCCGCTGAAGATTTAATGTTTAATTTTGGACTTTGTATAAGTTTACTCACAACGTTGACTTTATTAAGAATTGCATGCCAGATGATTACTGAGAATATAAATTTAAAGGTACTGATTTTTTTGCCCAATGAATTTGCTCAAGTTCTCGTATTTATATCTCTAGTTGCATCATCTTTTAATTCTGCCAGGGCATCATATATTTCACCGAGTTGTGTCTTAAGTGGTGTGATTGCTTCTATGCGACTTTCCCATCTTGTATCTGATAATGGTTTTAATGTAAGTTTAGGAATATGGGCTAATAAAACATTCCATCTATGATTTGACGCTGAGAAGTAAACGTACAATTCCTGAATTAAATTTAAAAAGTCAACTGATGCAAAGCTTACTTTAGCTGCATCGTTCACAACAAGATTTAAACTGTGAGCTGTGCTAGGAATAAAAAATGCTCTTGGATAAGCGTCCAAAGTGTTTTTTTGTAGTCCTATGTGTTTCCCTCGCATATTAGCCCCATTGTCATAACCTTGTCCACGTAAATTATGCAAGTTAAATGATTAAATCGGAAAAACAGCTTTTTAAAAATAAACTTTATTTCGTAATTACAGGTAAAAGCAAAAACCGTCTTAACTCTGTTACAAACAAGCAAAGAATGAATCTAACATTTTACATAATTCGCAATGTGGCAAAGAGATAACGATGAGCTGGGATGTGCCTTATCAGCGTGGCGTCGTGTTCTTGATAAGCAGGTGCATGTAACTCCTCCCTCCTTAAGATGCAAAAATAACGGAGTTGTTTTTTGGATTCTGGCCCATTTCCACTTCTTCAGCTTCATTTTGACTTTCCTTTTCGGCTGCCTTTGGACTTTCCAATGATTTCTTGCATGGTTTTCGAAACGTTAACATAAACAGCACAATGATTGCGAGAATTAGTAGACCAATCAGGGTGCTAATAATTGGGGTGGTGTTTGCCGGATAGTCGATATGCTTGATTGGTGTTAGTTGTCTTGCGATTTCACTAATTTGGTAAATTTCTTCTATGTCCAGTTTTGTAAAATTTGAAGTCTTGTGTTGCTTCAAAATTTCAAAATGTCCTATGCCAAACTTCGATAAAATGAGTGGTTTGCCTTGTTGCAATTTAACGTCATTTATAAATTTCTTGTCGTCCACTTGGATTTCGCACAATTTGGGAATCTTTATTAGGGATGGAAGATTTATGTCTAAATATTGGTCCGATTTGCATTTGGAAAACAGCCTTTCTTGATTTGCAGGAATTATCAACACTTCTTCTTGGGTGACTTGCTTGATGATGGACTCTTCTATAAATATTTCGAGGGCGTGACAGTTTTTCGCTGGATTGCCTTCGAGAAGCTTAAGGGTGCAGTTGTCTTCCACAACGAAGTTTTCGGTGCAATAAAATGTTTCTTCCAGTACCGGGCATTCTTCTTTCTCGAACTGGGCCTTGGAGTTTTTCAGTGCCAAATATCGGTGTTTTGGAATAATAATTTGGTGGGTTTGGATAATTGGATAAAGACGGTAGAAGTCCAGGACTTCGGTTCTTATTATAGGGACGTGTATAGCAAAAACTAATTTAGAGTTTACAAAAGTTACTTGCGTTCCCAAAAATTGGTAGTACGCGAGGAGATTTTTGAATTTCGGAATTTCTGTTTTACTGTATATTTTTTCTAAGTAATTGAGCATCTCTTGGAGTTCATAACTTGATATTATTGAGTTATGCAGGGTATTCAATTTCGAGAATACTATAGCATTTTCTATATTGTCTATGAAAGTTATTAAAATTTGACAGTCTAAATTCAATTGAGAGATTGTGCCTTGAAAAGTAATGTAAGTACTGAGGTCATTAATAGTGTTCTGAACTGCTGCCTGGAAAGTTTTTAAGTCATTTTCAAGTTTTTCTTGGTTTTTATTTAATATTATTATTGTTTTATTGTAGTGGGCAATTAGTTTTTTGGATAAAGAAATTTGTAAATTTATTTCATGCGTTAAGTCCTTCTGATTTTGTTCTAGTACATTAATAGCGTGATCATAACGTTTTTCGTCGTCTGCATCAAGATTGCCAAAAAGCCACTTATTAATTTTGCCTATGCCATTAATTGCGCCTCTTTTATTTCGAATATGAGGGTGTAGATTTTCGAATTTCTGTTGAGTTGTTTGAATTAAATATTCTGATCTGAGTAACATGCCTTCGGCTAAGCCGTGATAGGATATAGGGTTTGTAATATTTACTTTGCTTATACTATCTCTAACTACGAAAAATTGTTTCTTTAAGTTATTTAACTGATTAATAATTACGTTTAAATCTAAGTAATGCAAAAATGTGTGCTTACTATAAACTAATCTAGCATTTCCTAACTGTATAGGAAGTATAGGGTTGTCAATTGTTTTGATTTTAATATCCTCATCTATAATACTACGTACTCGTAATATTTGAAGGACCAGGAATAAGGTTAGTAGCCTCATTTCGCTTAGGTTCCTGTAACAAGGAATTAATTTTAGGTTTTCTAGCAATATTTTTATGGTATGTTCCTTTGTCCGTGATTAACTTAATGTCAGTTTCTTCTAGTATTTTAGCCTTTTTAAATTTTGGTAACTTTTTATCTCGAAATTTTGTTTTCAAATATGCAACTTTTTGATTTGCGAAATTTGGAGGGGCATTTCGATTTTCATTGTGTTTGGAAATAATATTTTCTTTGGCATTTTCATTAGCGTCTTTGATTTTTTCATATAATTTGTTGGAGGTTTCTTTATGGTCCTGAATGTAGTCTGATACAATAACATGATCATTTAAGAGTCCATGTGCATCATTGTGCTCGGGGATCTCCTGAGGAATGAGGTGCGAGAGGGTGATGACGGTAGGCGGAGACATTACGGCGATTTCACGAGCACGTATTCAGTAAAATTGTAGGCACATTGGCCCGCTGGACATTTGCGATTTGCGATTTCAATTTACTTATTTATATATTATTATTTTTCAGCTGGGTGCGCGCCAGGTGGCTTATAAAATTTTATACCTACATAGATACATATTTCTAGTTTTCGCTGTACAAGCAACGAAAAGTGGCGCTATTTATAAAAAATATTCAAATAAGGAAATCAATATCGTGGTTTCGAACAATATTATATCGGCTGTTCTGAAATTATAGTGCCTCACCGAGCAGGTACTTACTCGTCGAGAAAAATGCAGTCAGACTTAATTTTGATAACTCCGTCGGGACCGTCGGTAGTCCATATGTTTCGAAGGCCTAAACGATCCCTAGCACGTTTTATAGTAAGTAGCGCTTTTTGGTGAGATCCTCTGCAATAGATATTCTCTTTTTGCAAAACATTTCCCATTCTGCATAACGATGTTGCGATGCCGATAACTGACAAATTTGGCGATAATATTTTCAAGCCACAGAGTAATAGATATTTATGCATTAAGGGAGATATGAATATGTTTTTTTCCTGAGGTTGACATGTGTTACAGGCCGAGGGCCTCTGGCCCGAGGTCTGTAAGTTAACCGAAGGTAAAGAACATGAATATTTCCCGTGGTGCATACAATATTTTATCTAATAACATATTCTTAAAAATAGTATGAAATTTCAAAATGTCATAATGACATTTAAAATTAGAATATGTAGGTAACATCAAGGATTGCGTCATTGTATGGTGGCTAAGACGTTAATTGTAGTTGCATTGTTACCATCAGTTTGAGGGAGAAATAATTTGACAAGTCCCTTGGGAGTTATGAGTAGCTTTTCATATTTTGTTTCTATGACGAAAATGTACAATATCATGTTGCTAGTAGATAAAATGGATTTACCTACTCTACGTATTTTTTAAACCTGCTAGTAGGGTGAAATGAAACGCTCTAATATGGTTTAATTGTTTTATTTGAGAAACTCAACCATTCTAATATTGACCATTAGTCTAATGCGAGGTGTAATGTAAATACGATTTGAGGATGGAAACAGCAATATAGTCAATGGAAACAGTCAACAAGGGGAAACATATATACAGTTTATGGAACATAATTTATATATTTTTTCTGTGTTTTAGATTTCTTGTCCAGTTTCTTTTTGGTCTCCACTAACGGAAATTGGATTTCTGATTTTCATTCCACGGGTATGCCTGGGATCAATTATTTCTGGAAGCAAACAATCACTATAAAAAATTTCAAGTTTTGGAACCATCTTGTTTTCGAAAAAGTCTTTGTCGATGTCTATTTTTATAAATATTGCATCTTTCAATGTCCATACTGCAAAATAGCAGGTGTTTCTAGAACAAATATTCAACTGTCCTTGTACTTGGTAATAATAGTTGTGATTTTTCTTTAAAGTGTATTGGCCATCGCCCACATCTACCAGATAATTGATAAGACGTTGCGATACAGCTTCTTTCACGGTGAAATTTCTTGACGAATATGGACATTTTATTTCTACCAAACAATTGTCTTCTGTAACTCCATCGGGGAAGCTCCTAGAAACGGCCAACGTTCATTTACGAAAATACCACAATCGGAAATCTTCAAATTGCATTGACTTTCTAGTTTGCGTTTGGCACGCTCTTCATTATTTTTCCCCCAAGCAGTAGCCTTGGAAAAGAAATGTTTATATAGAATACTTGCCACAGTGGAGATACAACTTGTTGTTGGACGCATTTTGCATATTTTTCCGAAGTTTGATGCTGTTAGAAGATGCTTCCTAGTATGTTGCCATTCTGCACAGTCTGCCTGAAGCCGGGTTCTCTCTTCCAGTTCTTTATATTCCTGTTTAGTTTTTTTCAGTTCTTCCAAAAATGTAATTTTTAAACTTTCGTAAGTTATTGCATCCATATCGGGTTTTTCGCAGTGTTGTCCATAGTTTACATCTTGTTCACTTTTTTTATTATTTAGGAATGATAATTTGCGTTTACAATTCAGAGTACGTCTCGTCTCGGAATTTTTTTTAGCCCTTTCTTCATGTCTTTTCAACATTTTTCCAGGACTCTGACCTCCAGTCAAATACTTGTAACAGGAATAAAGAGGCCTATGGGTATTTTTTGACACTACTGCAGCAAAACATCTTCCTTGATAGCAACATCTCATAGTAAAATTAACCCTTTTACCGCCAGTTTTTTGAGCAATCATGGCATTGAATTGTTCAACTACATTAGTGTCGACATTTTCTAGGAGACTTCTCGAATGTCCAGCTAAATACCTTACAGCCTCCATGATTTTTTCTTCAACACCAAATAACTTCAACTCAGTCATGTAATTATTTGCATCAGGTTCAGTTTTTAAACAGAAATATTGTAATGAGTAACAGTTTTTATGTTCACCAAAAATGTGGCTTATGCTATTCAATATGTCTTTTCTGAGACCAATTATCTTTTGCTCTTCTGTCGTATCAGCTTCGTTTTGCCTATATTTAATAGCTTTCATCACAGCAGACCTGGCTCTCAAAATATTGTTGGAAATTATATTTTTAATGGTTCCTGGTACCCCCTTAGCTTTGGCCTGTTCTCTCAGTTTATTACAGTAATTTCGCAATAAATGATTTCGGCACTCAATTTTTTGAACTGTACAAGTGGTATAAGGTCTACTATCAAGAATCTGTTTATAGCAGCTACTGTCCCCATCTCCAATCATTTTATTATAGATCAGATTGTACATTTGCAAATTTTGACAAAAACCTTCAGATATTATGGCTGCTTCCATGCTAGTTGACGTACCATTCCAATTTTTATAGCAAGTATGATCAGGTACTTCTTCACGTTTATTTTCACTTCTCTGACATACACAACAATATTTGTTCTTCACGCCCAAATATAATATTTTTCCAGTTTTTAAACCAACAATTGCAGCAACACCAGACAGGGAATTGTAATTGCCTCCTCCTCGATAGGATCGTTTTGCCCAGCTACCATCACATACTACTGTAATAATCGGTATTCCATTTCTATCAACACTTCCACAGTCGATGGCCATTTTACTTTCTTCTGCAGCTGCCTCCCGCATAGACTGCCATGCTGTTGCCTCCCAAGCTTTACACACTTCAGTGTGATTTTTTTTATACAAGCGGAAACTGAAGGATGGTATTTCCATTGCAGCAGTCAAACTTTTCAATTGGGTATACCCACCTCCAATGTTCATAATACCGGCAACAGCTGCACTGTTTATTTCCAATTTGGATGGTTCTTCAGGACAAGTAGATACGTGCTCGATGAGTCCACACATATCACATTCAAAAGTGAATTTAGATTTAAATCCTTCTCTGTGTTCGCTAGTGATGTGTAGATTACTGAAGTTGCATCCAAATGGAGGATGATTTGAAAGATCTTTCAACTTGTCCATAAACTTTTGGAAATTCACAATCCTGTATCCTTCTGTTATTATACTCCTAAAAATATTTTTTATCATTATTAACAATACGCGGATCATCTATCTTAAAAAAACGAATAAAATACTAGATATGTTATATGAAGAGTCAATAATTATGAAGAGTTAATAAAATTAATGAATTTCTAATTTACCTCTTTTTACTCATCAATTGGTCAGATGTACCTGGTTCTATGGTCATGTTGTCAGTGTCATCGTCGCTTTTCTGGCTTTCCAAACAGCTGAAATAGGAACGTTAGCTAATTATTCATTGATCAAATTACTTTTATTCGGAAAATGCTATTTCATTATTCTGTAAGTATATTTGGTCGGTATAAAGATGTTGGTAATTTTATGAAATAAAGGACATGATGATAGAAATAATCCTATGTTTCAAACAGACACTATTGTTGAAAATTGGAACTGTTGAAATTTTAATATTGCCAAATACGGTCTATTTGAATGCGGTGGAACACTTTACGAATTGCTACATTTATGTAACCTTGACATTCACTTGTATCAACAGGTACAAAGAAGCTGGATAAATCACTCTTGCTGCTATCACGGATTGAGAGAATTAATAATTTACTTTCGTTTATCCTCTTAATCCGTTATACCAGCAACAGTAATTTATCCCTATAACTTTCCTGTAATGTACCTATCAATAACCTTTGTTACCTACTTATGCAAGTCAATTTCAAGTTATGAGGTAAGTTCTTTCCGATTGTGAAAATAATTCGAGTAAAACAAGAGAGAAAAATATTTTTGCGATACTCATATGTACCTCTAGTACAATAAATATTATTTACCTATTGAAGTTTTTCTGTACACTGATTCGTGTGGGCGATGTTTCCTGATCAAGCTGAAAATCATCGTGATCACTTTCAGTAACGAGTTCAGAACGTACCCTGAAAACAACATTATTGTTTAAAATATTATTTCAAAAAACAATTATTAATAGCTATGTTCAAAGATGATATTGCCAATAGTGAAAAGACATCAAAACTCTATCAGAAGTTCTAAGTACTTACTCAGTAACGGAATGTTCCTTAGCTTCTAGAATACTTTTTGTCAAACACGGAAGGCCAACACGTCGAGCTCTAAAAAATTACAAAATAATCAAATTCAAATAATTCGCTTCCTAGGCCAGTCAATAGCCAATGTATAAGAAAACAGGGGAGGTTACTTACGCATTGTATTTCAAAATATTGTTTTGTTTTTTCCGTCGGTCAGATAATCGTAAATTACGTTTCTTTCCCTTTCTACTTCCCATATTCACTTATCGAGTCCAATTATTCACTTTTTCAACAAACCGTAAACTACCTCAAAAGAAAAATATAAACAAAATATGCACAACCATCTAGTTTGGAAGTAACGGTCTCACTGTCTTCACTAGTTTTCAGTAATGATGGAATAAGGGATCAAGAATTTTATACCTGGATACCGGTTAGGCGCGTTCGACCCTGTCTGTGCAGTTTCGCTTATGGTGGGGCATCTAATAATTGTAATAACCGCGGCGGCACCACTCATCAATGCCTTTATGAAGTCGTCGAGGAAGCTGCAGGGTTACTTCATTTCCCATAGATTTCAAAGCATCTTGCGTCCAATTGATAAAATTTTGGTACCAAATGAAAGATAAAAGATTAATCTACACACGTGCTGTAACGGTTTTTTTAATTTCTCAACCTATTTCCCAAAAAACGGCCTGAAAATAGCTACTATTTTAAGGAATGTATCGTATCAATATGGAAAAAATGTAATGAAATTTCAAATTCCATTACAGGACATGTGTAGAATTAGATGTTATTTAATAGCCTGTCTTTGTTTGAAACAGATAGGTTCAACCGTTTTCAAGAAATTTTGAATTTGCTTGACTATCTTATTCGCTTAAATGCCACCGCGCCAATGGACTCTTAAATCAAAGGGATTGGTATTATTGATGTGACCTTTTATAACTTCGAACGAGGTGAATTTTGTGACACTGTGAATTGCATTATTGTAACCTAATATAGCTCGCTTCATAAGCTGGTTTGAATTGAGATTTTTGTGATCTTCTTTTAAACAACGAAAATGTTCAATTAGAGTGGAATGAAATCGCTCCACTGGGGAGTTTGAATTACTGTTTTTTGGAGTTGTGTAGTGGAGTTCTATACGATGCAATTTACAGAAATTTTCTAGATCTTGATTCTTAAATTCGGTACCACAGTCAGTCGTTATTTTTTTAGGTAAACCGTGGTGTGAGATGAAATTTAAAAGATTTTCCACTACTGATATGCCTGTGACAGAATCCAATTGGTACGCTTGACCGTAGCGTGAAAATGCGTCAATAATAGTCAAATAACTTTCGTTAGCTATTTTAAATGTGTCTACATGAATGTGTTGGAAGGGCTTAGAAGTTGTTGGAGTAAGATTAAATTTAATTACTGGAGGATTTCGATCGTATTTGTTTTTTAAACATGTTTCACAGTTGTTAACATAATATTCGATATCTTGTGCCATTTTCGGCCAATAATATCTCGAAGTTAAAGACATTTTCATTTCGTTTATTCCTCTATGACAGGATTTGCTAATATGATAGTATTCAAGTTTTTGTTTTTGTTCTTCTAACGTTTCTACGTCTGTAAGAAATTTAGTACAGTGAATAAGCTTAAAAGACGAGTTTTTAAATATTTCTTGAACGGTTAGAGCAAAAATTTTGGGTAATGACGAATGCTGAAAGTAAGCGGCATATATTTGCTTAGGATCTATGTACTCTTTAAGAAGTTGCATAACGTGATATTTGACGTTAATTTTCGGCAACGTTATGTAGAACCTTGAATTTTCAAAAATTACCTTTTTTCGACATAGGGACGATTTGAATATTTCATTCGGAACAAAATCATCTATCTATTAATACAATTTAGAGTAATATAGGTACTTCTTGGTTTTTTATTATTTATATCGTTTTTTATACTACATCTAACATAACAAAGGGGCAAATGAGAAAGTTTTGGAATGTGGAAAAATTAGATGTATAAAATTCAAAGTTTTTTATGAAAAAAATGCACTTATGAGACTATGTTTAAAAAATCATGGCATCCTTGTTTTTGAGAATACCTACATAAAAAAGCCGCATCCTATTAATCAAGGATCTCTAATTTGTGCTGACGAAAGTAATATTCGATTTTATTATACTAGGTATATTTTAAAATGTAATAAAAGAGCTATAAATTTTTTTTCCATTGAATGATTCTGTATTTTTACACCGCTCGGCAGCTTTTTTAATTCTCCAAAAGGTTACTAAACATGTCTTATACCAAAGGTGGTTCTCAAGATGATTTGCGATTTTATCCAAAATTACTTTCATTTTCGCAAATAAAAGTCTTTACTGCGCCACAAAATTTGATGAAACCGTACCTATGTTTACTATTAAACTGAAAAGTAATTGACTGTGAGGGGTGACTTGTTTCTTCTTTCATAAAATGTTGACTACAGATTAAGCTTATTTATCAGCTTTTGCAGTAGTTTCAACATTTTCAAAATACATTGTAAAAAATACAAAGTAAGTTTGTAGCACACTCACACGAATGGCGGTTCAAAATATTAAAATATATCGAGAGACCAAAAAAAAAACTTATACTCAGCGGGCTGTGGAAATTTAAACGTATGAATAATACGTTGGTGACACTGTAAGTCTATGTCAAATTCGAGGTTATCAGGTTAGGTTTTGCGTCAGTTTTGACACAGACTGACACAAAACCTAACCTGCTAACCTCGAATTTGCACTGTTTTCCAGTGATTCAGCGTTAACTCTCGTATTCAGGTAAAATAAACCTGGAAAACGAAGAAATGCTATTAGATTAATACAACATTGATAAATAAAAACACTCGGAAAGAAAATAAAGTTGCACTTATGTAAATGAGTTGACATAGCAACTTCGACATATGGGGGGGTAGACGCCGATGCAAGCCAAAGACAATAGTAAAATTACAATTGAAGGTATGCGACACCTAAGAAAAATAATTCTAGGTAGATTAAGAAGAGATAGATTCAGAAACGTAGTCATAAGAGAGGAGCTAATAGAAACTTCACAAGATATAGTTACAATGGCACGGGTGTGTAGTAGGAATGGAAGAATCGGGACTCGCAAACATGATAATGACAGTGAGAAGGAAAGAGAAAAGATCACGGGGAGACCTAAGACAACGAGGTTGAACGCCAACAAGAATGTGACACAACAGAGGGAAAGAATATCGACAAAATGAAGAGGCTGGCGCTAAACAGAAAGGAATACCAGAAATGCGTCGAGGATCGAATATTTTAGGGTATAAATGACTTGCTAAAGAACAAGAAGAAGAAATAATAAAAACGTTCGTGTCCTGACCTACCATTTATTATTTTCAGTAAAATAAAGAGC